>VTFQ01000014.1:315395-950431 GCA_036281575.1 Ancherythroculter nigrocauda
ATCACGTTCGCCTCACACGCGAAAGGTCCCCAGTTCGAAACTGGGCGGAAACAAGCGGAGGTTTTTTAAGGCACATGCTGAAATGGCTCTCCGGTAAGAGGATGTCCACGCTCCAAAGACCTTACTTTTGAGCTGGCTGAAGGCAATCGTACAAAGGAGCTCTATGCAGACTGTCATTCTGAATAACCGCTGTCCTGTTGTTTGTGGAATTTACACAGACGGTCTCTCTCTCTCTCTCTCTCTCTCTCTGCTTGCGGGGCAGATCATGGGATGATCCTGTCTTCGAAAAAGCACCCGAGGGCCGTCGTGAGGTTTCTGTAGTGTAGTGGTCATCACGTTCGCCTAACACGCGAAAGGTCCTCGGTTCGAAACCGAGCAGAAACAGCGCTTGGCTTTTGACAGAAAATATAAACTGTTTGCGACACCAGTAGGATTTACCTCATCTTCCTTTTACCCCTTTTAAGAAGCATGCACCAGAAGCTTTCTGTCCGCTTCCGAAAGACAGGTTTCCGTAGTGTAGTGGTTATCACGTTCGCCTCACACGCGAAAGGTCCCCAGTTCGAAACTGGGTGGAAACAGTGAGTCGCTTTTGCCAAAATTTCCTAAGGGGATTTCTTTTGAGCAGATCGGTACTCTTGCTGCGCATTTTGCGGTGTAAACTCTTCAAAAAAGAACAAAAATAAAACAAACGACCAGTGGGGTCTCCTGTAGTGGCAAAACAGTTGGTTTGCTACTAAAAGTAGCAGCCTTTTGCCGTTTTAAGAGCACTGCTCAGTCTGTCGTTTCAGTCGTTGTCAACAAGCGTGCGCTAAAAACGGTCGGAATGCCATCACCCTCAGGTTTCCGTAGTGTAGTGGTTATCACGTTCGCTTTACACGCGAAAGGTCCCCAGTTCGAAACTGGGCGGAAACAGGTGGAGCTTTTTGAAATATACATTCTAAAATGGCTCTCCAGTAAGAGGATGTCCACGCTACAGAGTCCTTCCTTTTGAGCTGGGTGATGGCAATCGTACTAAGGAGCTCTGTCCTGTTTGTGGAATTTACATTGACTGTCACTCTGCTCGCGGGGCAGATCATGGGACGATCCTGTGTTCGAAAAAGCACCCGACGATCGACGTGAGGTTTCTGTAGTGTAGTGGTCATCACGTTCGCCTCACACGCGAAAGGTCCCCAGTTCGAAACTGGGCGGAAACAAGCGGAGGTTTTTTAAGGCACATGCTGAAATGGCTCTCCGGTAAGAGGATGTCCACGCTCCAAAGACCTTACTTTTGAGCTGGCTGAAGGCAATCGTACAAAGGAGCTCTATGCAGACTGTCATTCTGAATAACCGCTGTCCTGTTGTTTGTGGAATTTACACAGACGGTCTCTCTCTCTCTCTCTCTCTCTCTCTGCTTGCGGGGCAGATCATGGGATGATCCTGTCTTCGAAAAAGCACCCGAGGGCCGTCGTGAGGTTTCTGTAGTGTAGTGGTCATCACGTTCGCCTAACACGCGAAAGGTCCTCGGTTCGAAACCGAGCAGAAACAGCGCTTGGCTTTTGACAGAAAATATAAACTGTTTGCGACACCAGTAGGATTTACCTCATCTTCCTTTTACCCCTTTTAAGAAGCATGCACCAGAAGCTTTCTGTCCGCTTCCGAAAGACAGGTTTCCGTAGTGTAGTGGTTATCACGTTCGCCTCACACGCGAAAGGTCCCCAGTTCGAAACTGGGCGGAAACAGTGAGTCGCTTTTGCCAAAATTTCCTAAGGGGATTTCTTTTGAGCAGATCGGTACTCTTGCTGCGCATTTTGCGGTGTAAACTCTTCAAAAAAGAACAAAAATAAAACAAACGACCAGTGGGGTCTCCTGTAGTGGCAAAACAGTTGGTTTGCTACTAAAAGTAGCAGCCTTTTGCCGTTTTAAGAGCACTGCTCAGTCTGTCGTTTCAGTCGTTGTCAACAAGCGTGCGCTAAAAACGGTCGGAATGCCTTCGCCCTCAGGTTTCCGTAGTGTAGTGGTTATCACGTTCGCTTTACACGCGAAAGGTCCCCAGTTCGAAACTGGGCGGAAACAGGTGGAGCTTTTTGAAATATACATTCTAAAATGGCTCTCCAGTAAGAGGATGTCCACGCTACAGAGTCCTTCCTTTTGAGCTGGGTGATGGCAATCGTACTAAGGAGCTCTAGGCAGACTGTCATGCCGAAGGAGCTCTGTCCTGTTTGTGGAATTTACATTGACTGTCACTCTGCTCGCGGGGCAGATCATGGGACGATCCTGTGTTCGAAAAAGCACCCGACGATCGACGTGAGGTTTCTGTAGTGTAGTGGTCATCACGTTCGCCTAACACGCGAAAGGTCCTCGGTTCGAAACCGAGCAGAAACAGCGCTTGGCTTTTGACAGAAAATATGCGCTGTTTGCGACGCTAGGAGGATTTAGCACTCTTTTCCTTGTGAGCCTTTTAAGTAGCGTGCCTTTTAAGATTTCTCTCGGTGTCCGCACGTGACAGGTTTCCGTAGTGTAGTGGTTATCACGTTCGCCTCACACGCGAAAGGTCCCCAGTTCGAAACTGGGCGGAAACAAGCGGAGGTTTTTTAAGGCACATGCTGAAATGGCTCTCCGGTAAGAGGATGTCCACGCTCCAAAGACCTTACTTTTGAGCTGGCTGAAGGCAATCGTACAAAGGAGCTCTATGCAGACTGTCATTCTGAATGTGCGCTGTCCTGTTGTTTGTGGAATTTACACAGACGGTCTCTCTCTCTCTCTCTCTCTCTCTCTGCTTGCGGGGCAGATCATGGGATGATCCTGTCTTCGAAAAAGCACCCGAGGGCCGTCGTGAGGTTTCTGTAGTGTAGTGGTCATCACGTTCGCCTAACACGCGAAAGGTCCTCGGTTCGAAACCGAGCAGAAACAGCGCTTGGCTTTTGACAGAAAATATAAACTGTTTGCGACACCAGTAGGATTTACCTCATCTTCCTTTTACCCCTTTTAAGAAGCATGCACCAGAAGCTTTCTGTCCGCTTCTGAAAGACAGGTTTCCGTAGTGTAGTGGTTATCACGTTCGCCTCACACGCGAAAGGTCCCCAGTTCGAAACTGGGTGGAAACAGTGAGTCGCTTTTGCCAAAATTTCCTAAGGGGATTTCTTTTGAGCAGATCGGTACTCTTGCTGCGCATTTTGCGGTGTAAACTCTTCAAAAAAGAACAAAAATAAAACAAACGACCAGTGGGGTCTCCTGTAGTGGCAAAACAGTTGGTTTGCTACTAAAAGTAGCAGCCTTTTGCCGTTTTAAGAGCACTGCTCAGTCTGTCGTTTCAGTCGTTGTCAACAAGCGTGCGCTAAAAACGGTCGGAATGCCATCACCCTCAGGTTTCCGTAGTGTAGTGGTTATCACGTTCGCTTTACACGCGAAAGGTCCCCAGTTCGAAACTGGGCGGAAACAGGTGGAGCTTTTTGAAATATACATTCTAAAATGGCTCTCCAGTAAGAGGATGTCCACGCTACAGAGTCCTTCCTTTTGAGCTGGGTGATGGCAATCGTACTAAGGAGCTCTAGGCAGACTGTCATGCCGAAGGAGCTCTGTCCTGTTTGTGGAATTTACATTGACTGTCACTCTGCTCGCGGGGCAGATCATGGGACGATCCTGTGTTCGAAAAAGCACCCTACGATCGACGTGAGGTTTCTGTAGTGTAGTGGTCATCACGTTCGCCTCACACGCGAAAGGTCCCCAGTTCGAAACTGGGCGGAAACAAGCGGAGGTTTTTTAAGGCACATGCTGAAATGGCTCTCCGGTAAGAGGATGTCCACGCTCCAAAGACCTTACTTTTGAGCTGGCTGAAGGCAATCGTACAAAGGAGCTCTATGCAGACTGTCATTCTGAATGACCGCTGTCCTGTTGTTTGTGGAATTTACACAGACGGTCTCTCTCTCTCTCTCTCTCTCTCTCTGCTTGCGGGGCAGATCATGGGATGATCCTGTCTTCGAAAAAGCACCCGAGGGCCGTCGTGAGGTTTCTGTAGTGTAGTGGTCATCACGTTCGCTTAACACGCGAAAGGTCCTCGGTTCGAAACCGAGCAGAAACAGCGCTTGGCTTTTGACAGAAAATATAAACTGTTTGCGACACCAGTAGGATTTACCTCATCTTCCTTTTACCCCTTTTAAGAAGCATGCACCAGAAGCTTTCTGTCCGCTTCCGAAAGACAGGTTTCCGTAGTGTAGTGGTTATCACGTTCGCCTCACACGCGAAAGGTCCCCAGTTCGAAACTGGGCGGAAACAGTGAGTCGCTTTTGCCAAAATTTCCTAAGGGGATTTCTTTTGAGCAGATCGGTACTCTTGCTGCGCATTTTGCGGTGTAAACTCTTCAAAAAAGAACAAAAATAAAACAAACGACCAGTGGGGTCTCCTGTAGTGGCAAAACAGTTGGTTTGCTACTAAAAGTAGCAGCCTTTTGCCGTTTTAAGAGCACTGCTCAGTCTGTCGTTTCAGTCGTTGTCAACAAGCGTGCGCTAAAAACGGTCGGAATGCCTTCACCCTCAGGTTTCCGTAGTGTAGTGGTTATCACGTTCGCTTTACACGCGAAAGGTCCCCAGTTCGAAACTGGGCGGAAACAGGTGGAGCTTTTTGAAATATACATTCTAAAATGGCTCTCCAGTAAGAGGATGTCCACGCTACAGAGTCCTTCCTTTTGAGCTGGGTGATGGCAATCGTACTAAGGAGCTCTAGGCAGACTGTCATGCCGAAGGAGCTCTGTCCTGTTTGTGGAATTTACATTGACTGTCACTCTGCTCGCGGGGCAGATCATGGGACGATCCTGTGTTCGAAAAAGCACCCGACGATCGACGTGAGGTTTCTGTAGTGTAGTGGTCATCACGTTCGCCTAACACGCGAAAGGTCCTCGGTTCGAAACCGAGCAGAAACAGCGCTTGGCTTTTGACAGAAAATATGCGCTGTTTGCGACGCTAGGAGGATTTAGCACTCTTTTCCTTGTGAGCCTTTTAAGTAGCGTGCCTTTTAAGATTTCTCTCGGTGTCCGCACGTGACAGGTTTCTGTAGTGTAGTGGTTATCACGTTCGCCTCACACGCGAAAGGTCCCCAGTTCGAAACTGGGCGGAAACAAGCGGAGGTTTTTTAAGGCACATGCTGAAATGGCTCTCCGGTAAGAGGATGTCCACGCTCCAAAGACCATACTTTTGAGCTGGCTGAAGGCAATCGTACAAAGGAGCTCTATGCAGACTGTCATTGAGGTTTCGTGAGGTTTCTGTAGTGTAGTGGTCATCACGTTCGCCTAACACGTGAAAGGTCCTCGGTTCGAAACCGAGCAGAAACAGCGCTTGGCTTTTGATAGAAAATATAAACTGTTTGCGACACCAGTAGGATTTACCTCATCTTCCTTTTACCCCTTTTAAGAAGCATGCACCAGAAGCTTTCTGTCCGCTTCCGAAAGACAGGTTTCCGTAGTGTAGTGGTTATCACGTTCGCCTCACACGCGAAAGGTCCCCAGTTCGAAACTGGGCGGAAACAGGTGGAGCTTTTTGAAATATACATTCTAAAATGGCTCTCCAGTAAGAGGATGTCCACGCTACAGAGTCCTTCCTTTTGAGCTGGGTGATGGCAATCATACTAAGGAGCTCTAGGCAGACTGTCATGCCGAAGGAGCTCTGTCCTGTTTGTGGAATTTACATTGACTGTCACTCTGCTCGCGGGGCAGATCATGGGACGATCCTGTGTTCGAAAAAGCACCCGACGATCGACGTGAGGTTTCTGTAGTGTAGTGGTCATCACGTTCGCCTAACACGCGAAAGGTCCTCGGTTTGAAACCGAGCAGAAACAGCGCTTGGCTTTTGACAGAAAATATGCGCTGTTTGCGACGCTAGGAGGATTTAGCACTCTTTTCCTTGTGAGCCTTTTAAGTAGCGTGCCTTTTAAGATTTCTCTCGGTGTCCGCACGTGACAGGTTTCTGTAGTGTAGTGGTTATCACGTTCGCCTCACACGCGAAAGGTCCCCAGTTCGAAACTGGGCGGAAACAAGCGGAGGTTTTTTAAGGCACATGCTGAAATGGCTCTCCGGTAAGAGGATGTCCACGCTCCAAAGACCATACTTTTGAGCTGGCTGAAGGCAATCGTACAAAGGAGCTCTATGCAGACTGTCATTGAGGTTTCGTGAGGTTTCTGTAGTGTAGTGGTCATCACGTTCGCCTAACACGTGAAAGGTCCTCGGTTCGAAACCGAGCAGAAACAGCGCTTGGCTTTTGATAGAAAATATAAACTGTTTGCGACACCAGTAGGATTTACCTCATCTTCCCTTTACCCCTTTTAAGAAGCATGCACCAGAAGCTTTCTGTCCGCTTCCGAAAGACAGGTTTCCGTAGTGTAGTGGTTATCACGTTCGCCTCACACGCGAAAGGTCCCCAGTTCGAAACTGGGTGGAAACAGTGAGTCGCTTTTGCCAAAATTTCCTAAGGGGATTTCTTTTGAGCAGATCGGTACTCTTGCTGCGCATTTTGCGGTGTAAACTCTTCAAAAAAGAACAAAAATAAAACAAACGACCAGTGGGGTCTCCTGTAGTGGCAAAACAGTTGGTTTGCTACTAAAAGTAGCAGCCTTTTGCCGTTTTAAGAGCACTGCTCAGTCTGTCGTTTCAGTCGTTGTCAACAAGCGTGCGCTAAAAACGGTCGGAATGCGTTCTCCCTCAGGTTTCCGTAGTGTAGTGGTTATCACGTTCGCTTTACACGCGAAAGGTCCCCAGTTCGAAACTGGGTGGAAACAGGTGGAGCTTTTTGAAATATACATTCTAAAATGGCTCTCCAGTAAGAGGATGTCCACGCTACAGAGTCCTTCCTTTTGAGCTGGGTGATGGCAATCGTACTAAGGAGCTCTAGGCAGACTGTCATGCCGAAGGAGCTCTGTCCTGTTTGTGGAATTTACATTGACTGTCACTCTGCTCGCGGGGCAGATCATGGGACGATCCTGTGTTCGAAAAAGCACCCGACGATCGACGTGAGGTTTCTGTAGTGTAGTGGTCATCACGTTCGCCTAACACGCGAAAGGTCCTCGGTTCGAAACCGAGCAGAAACAGCGCTTGGCTTTTGACAGAAAATATGCGCTGTTTGCGACGCTAGGAGGATTTAGCACTCTTTTCCTTGTGAGCCTTTTAAGTAGCGTGCCTTTTAAGATTTCTCTCGGTGTCCGCACGTGACAGGTTTCCGTAGTGTAGTGGTTATCACGTTTGCCTCTACCGCGAAAGGTCCCCAGTTCGAAACTGGGCGGAAACAAGCGGAGGTTTTTTAAGGCACATGCTGAAATGGCTCTCCGGTAAGAGGATGTCCACGCTCCAAAGACCTTACTTTTGAGCTGGCTGAAGGCAATCGTACAAAGGAGCTCTATGCAGACTGTCATTCTGAATGTGCGCTGTCCTGTTGTTTGTGGAATTTACACAGACGGTCTCTCTCTCTCTCTCTCTCTCTCTCTGCTTGCGGGGCAGATCATGGGATGATCCTGTCTTCGAAAAAGCACCTGAGGGCCGTCGTGAGGTTTCTGTAGTGTAGTGGTCATCACGTTCGCCTAACACGCGAAAGGTCCTCGGTTCGAAACAGAGCAGAAACAGCGCTTGGCTTTTGACAGAAAATATATACTGTTTGCGACACCAGTAGGATTTACCTCATCTTCCTTTTACCCCTTTTAAGAAGCATGCACCAGAAGCTTTCTGTCCGCTTCTGAAAGACAGGTTTCCGTAGTGTAGTGGTTATCACGTTCGCCTCACACGCGAAAGGTCCCCAGTTCGAAACTGGGCGGAAACAGTGAGTCGCTTTTGCCAAAATTTCCTAAGGGGATTTCTTTTGAGCAGATCGGTACTCTTGCTGCACATTTTGCGGTGTAAACTCTTCAAAAAAGAACAAAAATAAAACAAACGACCAGTGGGGTCTCCTGTAGTGGCAAAACAGTTGGTTTGCTACTAAAAGTAGCAGCCTTTTGCCGTTTTAAGAGCACTGCTCAGTCTGTCGTTTCAGTCGTTGTCAACAAGCGTGCGCTAAAAACGGTCGGAATGCCTTCGCCCTCAGGTTTCCGTAGTGTAGTGGTTGTCACGTTCGCTTTACACGCGAAAGGTCCCCAGTTCGAAACTGGGCGGAAACAGGTGGAGCTTTTTGAAATATACATTCTAAAATGGCTCTCCAGTAAGAGGATGTCCACGCTACAGAGTCCTTCCTTTTGAGCTGGCTGAAGGCAATCGTACAAAGGAGCTCTATGCAGACTGTCATTCTGAATGTGCGCTGTCCTGTTGTTTGTGGAATTTACACAGACGGTCTCTCTCTCTCTCTCTCTCTCTCTCTGCTTGCGGGGCAGATCATGGGATGATCCTGTCTTCGAAAAAGCACCCGAGGGCCGTCGTGAGGTTTCCGTAGTGTAGTGGTTATCACGTTCGCTTTACATGCGAAAGGTCCCCAGTTCGAAACTGGGCGGAAACAGGTGGAGCTTTTTGAAATATACATTCTAAAATGGCTCTCCAGTAAGAGGATGTCCACGCTACAGAGTCCTTCCTTTTGAGCTGGGTGATGGCAATCGTACTAAGGAGCTCTAGGCAGACTGTCATGCCGAAGGAGCTCTGTCCTGTTTGTGGAATTTACATTGACTGTCACTCTGCTCGCGGGGCAGATCATGGGACGATCCTGTGTTCGAAAAAGCACCCGACGATCGACGTGAGGTTTCTGTAGTGTAGTGGTCATCACGTTCGCCTAACACGCGAAAGGTCCTCGGTTCGAAACCGAGCAGAAACAGCGCTTGGCTTTTGACAGAAAATATGCGCTGTTTGCGACACCAGTAGGATTTACCTCATCTTCCTTTTACCCCTTTTAAGAAGCATGCGCCAGAAGCTTTCTGTCAGCTTCCGAAAGACAGGTTTCCGTAGTGTAGTGGTTATCACTTCCAAGAATCCCAGAAGAGGTGCTCCTGGGGCTCGAGGTTTGGGATCCTGAAGGCAGCACAGCAATCTCTGTTCCACACACAAAGTATATTTAAAATATTAAACATTCAAATACCTAGGATACATGTATTTGCCATACTGTATTTTGTTTACTTTACAAATATATTATAGGTGGGAAGGAAATTGTGATGGATGGTTCTTACCTGTCAACCCACTGGTAGTTGGCTTTTGGCAGTCCTGCAAAAATGTAACGACGGGACAGCCCCTCATACATTGGCTGCAGGGATTTATCACTTTCAGACTGCAGCATCACCCAGGACAAGACCATCCAGTTTTCATTCATCACAGCGTATGACGACATAGTACCTGATGCAAGCACAACCTTACGGGCCACTTTGCGGGTATGGTCAGCCCTTAAGGCTTGTCCAAATGTGCCTTGGAGGAGCAGATTGAGTGTGCTCTCCTGCCTATGGTACTCCTGAATGAGGCAGTCAACCAAGTAGTGGGCTGAGACTGTTACTCCGCACCAGCCGACCACATCACCATATTCACCGAATGGAGCAGGAGTATTTGTTGCTCTTAGTGCCCCTGTGATGGTCTGCTGACCATAAAGTCCACTATCCCCATCCAGCACATTCTTAACAGTGGACAGGTAAGCCAGGTGTGCACACTCATACCTGAGGTGGAGAGCTTCATTCAGCTGATTGGCCATGTCATTGGGAGACTTTCCTGTGCGCCGCAGCTCATCCATCACAGTCTTACATATGGCCTTCTTGTGTGTCAGAAAAGCTGGCAAAATGTTGCAGAACCGACTTGGCAGCATGTCCATCCATTAGGGTTTGTCTGCAAACCAGTACTTTTTACAGACTTTACAGCTGAGCCGAGAGGCCAGTATGTAGTACTGGCTGCTTGTACCAATAATGACACGGGGTCGCCCAACTCCTGATGAGACAATGTGAGGATTCGGACAGCCGTACAGACATGGCAGAGTGTAGTTGTTGCGGACTCTTTCCATAATGGCGTGCTCTGGCTTCCATATGAAGAATGGATGAAGCTGAAAGTATTTTGGTGATGGCAGCTCATAGACAGCATCAATAAGCTCAGGCTGAGGTGGGTAACGCCACAAGGAAATCATGTTCATTGGATGTCTCACCGGTCTAGAGCCTGGCCACAGTCCCAAGGCTTCCATTTCTGTTTTCATCCAGATTCTCTGTTGTTGAGAGCAGTGCCATCGGCTCACATCCTGCTCATAGCATGGCAGTGGTGGAACAGCAGGCTTCTCCTCCAACTGAGTTGAGGGGTACCCAGTAGAGGTTGCAGAGAGTCCTGAGAAAGACTGGCCAGCAGCTGCAGGGGGTCCTGAGGGAGGAGTAGAGGCTGCAGACTGTGCAGAGGTCACTGGGATGAGGGCTGTAGGATGACATGGGTGACAGTCATACATGAGCATTACATTTGTTAAATATGCTAAATCTGTTTTAAATTTGATTAAGTAAAATGCTACATTAAGTCCTTACACTGACAGAACACAGTTTCCTGAACTGGTCTCAAAGGCCATGTGGTCTTGCTTGTAGATAATTCAAGCAACTCGGGAGGTACTGGCAAAGGAACCCTCACTGAAGTGAAGGGAATTGGTGAAAAACAACAACACTGATCAGAAACAGGCATATCCTTACAGTAGAGTCGGCATATGTTTCCACTTTCGACATCTTGACATCCTAGCAAAGAGTGCATGTGAGTCTGAAACTGCATGTCTGAGATTGCAGCCAGACCCTTCTATTGGTTCCTGAATGAATCAGTGGATTTGATTGAATCGGTTGAATGAACATTGACTCAAAGCACTCGAACATAAATGCATTTTAAACTCTGTGTAAATACGTGTCACTTGATAGGAATCTATCAATACATGACAGATTAATGTCCCGATGAAATAAAACTTTGCCCATTCTTGTTTTGTTTTTTTAATGAAATATTGCAGCGTTTATTCTAAATTATTTCCATGCTTAAATTCATGTTCCTCATAATCTTGAATCAGAATAACTTCCTCTTGCAGCATCTCTGAACTGAGCTGAGCTGGACGATGGTATCACTGTTTTCTCCAGAGCTGCTGTGTAGATAAATGAAATAAATTAATAACTAATGATTTTTACAATGGAATGAATCAACTAACTTAAGCAGGACAATGACAGTATTTTCTTATAGAGCCAAAACAAACTTTGTTACATCATTTTCCTGCTATAAGCACTATATAAATAAAGGTGACTTGACTTGATTCCCCCATCCTGAAATTTAATATATATATATATATATATATATATTTTTTTTTTTTATTATTATTATTATTATTTTTTTTTAAAAAG
Source organism: Ancherythroculter nigrocauda (assembly GCA_036281575.1). Taxonomy (NCBI): domain Eukaryota; kingdom Metazoa; phylum Chordata; class Actinopteri; order Cypriniformes; family Xenocyprididae; genus Ancherythroculter; species Ancherythroculter nigrocauda. The sequence continues at coordinate 326,646 of VTFQ01000014.1, forward strand.
ACCCAATTTATACTATGACAAATAAATATGTGTAAAATATTATTTGGATTTTTTTATACACACTTCTGTACTGTGTATTATTAATTTGTTTGTTTTAATATATTTTTAATTATTTATTTTAATGTATTTTATTCATTTATTAGTTTAGTTTATTTGTTAACAGGGTCAATGCACATTAATAAACATAACTGTAAATGTGCCAGAATTAGCCCAAAAGGCTATTTTTCATCTGTAGAAGAATGTTAAAAAGTCACCCTAAAACAAAGACAGAGCATCATTACACATATAGTACACATCATATAAAAAATAAAATAAATAAATAAAAAAACAAATGCACTGTAAAAAGCGGTACTAAAATACAAAATATAAGTAAATTACTAGACAAAATAAGGTATAAGGTAATATATATATATATATATATATATATAGGTAAGGAAGAGAAAGAGAAAAACAGAGCGAGAGAGAGAGAGAGAGAGATGGAAACAGCAGAAGGCAACATAGCCAAGAGCAATTTGTACAAGAAAGTCTATTTTGTCAAGATTACAATACTAATGTTGACAATGCCGAGTTGAAATTAATTAATATATTTTTTATTTTTTTATTTGAATCTAATATTTATTTATAAATAACAAATTTTATTATAAATCTCTTTAAACTTCTCCCTGGACCCCTAGCACCCCCTTGTGGCCTGAAAACCTCTTCTGTAAAACACCCAAACTCCTGTCCACTAGGCGGAGGAAAAGCACGCCATGAACTCCGTGATAATCACGAGAAGAAGAGAAATGGCGATCTCCAGTGAAAGCGTGGAGGGTCTCATAGGGACTTTCCGTGAGTCTTTAGAAGCGCAAGGTTTTGAAATTTATCCTTTCAAGGTAATATGTTTGGCTCCATGAACATAATAAAAGCAATCAGGCTCGACAATGAAAGTATTTGCGTCTGTGTGTTGTAGTGGTGCGTGTGTTAGTTGTGTTCACAAGCACAGTGCACTGACACATCAGTGGAAAACATGTTTGGACAACACTTACGAAGGCAGCTCTGAATGAAACTAGTTTGTGTTTGTTACTGATCATATTTCTGTGTTGTGGTAGGTCGGCTGGTACAATGCAGTGTTATCTCCTGCCCATCACCTGCATTACCCAGCAGACACTCTGGCTGTGGTGGTCCTGAGCTCTCCGTCCATGTTTGAGCGCTCGTTCCTGCCCTTCTTACGGAGCCAGTGCTGTGAGGGCCTCAGGGACCCCATCGATCAGTGCAGCGCTCACGCCGTCTCCTCCGCTGTCTCGCTGGTGTGGTTCAGCTCAGTTACACTTATTCCAGTTCACATCCACTCTCTTTCTGCTTTTATCTAGAGCAAAATGCATGAAAAAGATTAGAAAAAAGTAGTACAAATAAGTATATGATTAAACCTACTTAATAAATTTGATTAAAATTAATAAATAAATTTAAGTAAATCAATAAATTAATAAAATAAATTGTTTAAAATAAATAAAATTGATTTGAATAAATACTAAATTGATGCATTTGATTAAAATAAATAAGTGAAAATAAAAGTTTGATATAAGTAAATTTGATAAACTAAATAAATAAGTAAAACTTGATTTAAATAAAAACGAGAAAGCAGTGTAAAATATATACAATAAGATTAATGATTAAAATAAGTAAATTAAATTTCATTTAAATAATTAAAGGATTAGTTCACTTTTAAATAAATTTTCCTGATAATTCACTCACCCTCATGTCATCCAAGATGTTCATGTCTTTCTTTCTTCAGTCAAAATAAAATGAAGGTTTTTGAGGAAAACATTCCAGGATTTTTCTCCATATAGTGGACTTCACTGGGGTTCAACGGGTTGAAGGTCCAAATGTCAGTTTCAGTGCAGCTTCAAAGAGCTCTATATGATCCCAGACGAGGAATAAGAGTCTGATCTAGAGAAACCATTGCTCATTTTCGAAAAAACTACAACTGTATATGCTTTATAAACATGAAACTGGCGCTGCGTTTGTTCCGTAAGTAGAATAGGGAAGCCGTAGGACATACAGCGTAAGCGTTTTAGAGAATACGGAAAGCGGAAGCATGCACAAGGTTTAATGTGTATTTATAAAGCATATACAGTTGTATTTTTTTAGAAAATGAGCGAAAAATCCTGGAATGATTTCATCAAAAACCTTCATTTTATTTTGACTGAAGAAAGAAAGACATGAATGACTTGGATGACATGAGGGTGAGTAAATGATCAGGAACATTTTATTTAAAAGTGGACTAATCCTTTAATTATTTAAAATAATTTGATAAAAATTTAATTTAAGTTATATTTAACAGTACTACAATGAGTAGAAAAATGCAGTGATGTAATAGAAACTAAACATTTTCCACATTTATAATAATAATTATACATGAATGTTTGAAATTTTAGGATGGGGTCAGAGATTGAGAAGTTCTGATCATTCCTTTATCCGACCGTGTGTTTTAATCTCTCTCTCTCAGTGTTTTCCCAGTCAGTCTGTGGATGTCAGTTATGATTATGAGATGCTGCCCCACAGAAGACCCAAGTTTCTCGCACAGACTGCCGCCCACGTCTCAGGAGCAGCGTACTACTACCAGAAATCAGACGTCCACAGTCCACCATGGGCTGATAAGGTCAGCCAGAAAAGATCTACAGTCCATTAAAATATTTAACTTTGATTAATCTGAGAAATGCAAACAATACTTAAAATATATATTTTTTACTTTACAAACAACTCTTTATGGATGCAGTCAGATGTTTGCTTTCTGAAAGTCTTTCTCCTTATTCTACACAGAAGATGTTTGGAGTCTGTATACACCCTAAGCTGGGTGGCTGGTTTGCGATCCGAGCCCTGCTGGTCTTTAAGGATGTGCGAGCGGATCTTCAGCAGAAGGATCCTCCAGACTGTGTGCGCTCACAGGAGGAGCGGATCGAACTGCTGGAGAGGTTTAACTTCCGCTGGCAGGACTGGAGCTACAGAGACATGGTGCCCACAGAGGAGAGGTACTCGGATCAGCAGAGGGAGTATTTCAGGACTCCTCCAGGCCAGCGGGGGGAGCTGCTCAGACACTGGGGCTTTCTGACTGACACTGACTCTGAGAAGCAGAGCTCCACGAACAAACAGGGCTGATTCTGCACAGTTCCTGAGCCGTTTTCCCAAAGATGTGTTCTGCTGTGTGGAAGCTTGTTTTCACCACAGAATAAAAGCTAATTGAGACTTTTTATCTCGCAATTCTGACTTTTTCCTTGCAGCTGCCAGTTTATATCTCACAATGTATACTATTTTTCTCACAATTGCAGGTTTATATTTGCAGTTTGGACTACATAACTTGAAATTGTGAGATTATATCTCAAAATTCTGCCTTTTTTTGTCAGAATAATCAGAATTGTGAGATAACTTGCAGTTACCTTTTTATTTATTATTTTGTGCTGGAAACAAGCTTCCATATGCTTGTTTTGAATGGCATAAAATGTATTAAGACACTGTAAATGAACATTGTTTTTAGGTTTCATGTTCTAGTCTCACTGTAATCGACATGCCACTACAGACAATATGTATGACATTTATAAATGATCATTTGTTTGTTTAACTTTAATTTAATTTAATTAATTAGGGGTAAGTATTGACATGCCTAAACTATTTTATACATTTAATTTTATTGTAATTGTTATGCACAAACACTCATACATTTGCAAAACATGACTCTTTTCCACCCTCATTCTGACTGTCAGAAACACTTGGTTTTTATCTTGTAGCTATAGGAAGCTTTAAAATAATATACTGGTAAAATTATAAAATAAGTTGAAATCAATACTTATTTAATAAATATTTTGCAATAATGACTGTTCGTTATTCCTTATCCAAGGAATGTTCTTAATAAAGTAAAAAAATAAGATTTGTCCTTAATATTTTTATGATGTCTTGTTCTGTAGCCGCCCAAAGCCATGCTGTATTGCAGAGATGGGCAATCAGTTAAATGTATTTAAAATACATATTTAATTGCTTTGGATTATTTTGAAATTTATATTTTGCTGGACAGAAAAGAATCAAAAGGAATTTGTGTCAAAGCACTTTCAGAAATTGTATTTTGTGTATTTAAAATGCATATATATTTATATATATTTACACAACAATGATGTACTAAAACAGAAACATTTTTCCTTTACATTTTTTACATACAGATGGTAACGTTGTCCAAAATGACTAAAACGCTGTATTCGTGCCAGGCCAGTAGTTGGCGATGTCACCTATAGACTTAACATGCAACGCATCGTTTTCACAAATTTGTGTTTTTGTAGTTTACACAGAGATGATAATGTAATCTTTTTCAAAAACATGCACATTTTTAAAAGTTTTTTAGGTCCCCAAAACACAGTTGTCATGTAAATGAATGGCCAAAATGCATAATTTTTTTGTTTTAATTGTTGAAAATAGTGTCGTGTAAACATCCCCTTAATCAAGTATGTTAGTATATTCTTGAATAAGAAAATAACTTTAATAACTGGGCTTGAAGGGATAGTTCACCCAAAAATTAAAATTCGGACACAATCGGAGAAATATTTAAAAGTATCCTGACTCTTCCAAGCTTTATAATGGGAGTGAATTGAGCATGAGATTTTGAAGCTCAAAAAAGTGCCTCCATCCATCATTAAAGTAATCCATACGACCTTCTGAAGCAAAGCAATGAGTTTTTAATAACTAGGATTTCGATAAGAGAAGAGGAGCTTGAGTTTGTTGCCCAGTCATGCAGTTAACTTTGAAAATAAAACATGGAGATAAAAACAAGGATTGTAGCTGCTTGTATTGCTAACTGCTAAATGTTGCCTTGACAAGAAGTTTTAAGTTCAAAAGACTCAAACTCAAAAGGTTGAGTGCAATAGGTTGCCTTATTTTTTCAAGCTGGCTCAACTTGTTTTTTAAGTTCAAAAGATTAAGCTGGTACTCATTAGATGAACAAAAGTATTTAAGTTCACTTTACCAAATTACTTGAGTTAACTTAAAATGTTGAATGCTATAGGTAGCCTTTTTTTTTTTTTTTTTTTTTTTTTTACGGTTGTTTTGTCTCATGATGCACACCAGTAATGTTTTTTTTTAAAGGCAGCTTTATAAAAACAATATAAATTTCCTAATCCTAATCCTAATCCTGACTTAATCTAAGCCACGTGAAACTGGGCTCTTACATGTCAAAAGATCAAGTAAATTTTGATTTCTCAAATTAAGGCACAATATGACAAGATATGTGATATTTCCAGTAGAGATGCAGAATTAAACAACACAAAGTTCATCACAACATGGTTATTATTGTGCTTGTGTACATTAGAAATTGTGGTAACAGTTTCTATGAAGACCATGCTTATAATGATTTATAGGCCCATTTATAATGAAGTATTGCTATTCTATAAATATATATATTTATAAAGACTCAAGACCTATACTGCATTATAAAAATGGTTATACATACATTTATATTATTTTTATAATTACTGATAAGCCATGCATTTTCTTTTTCAATGCGCATGTCCATAATCCATTATAAACTGATTTATAAATGATCATATATAAAATAATTCCATAGACTCTTGTTTGCTATTAATTATGTCTTTAACGGCTAGCATTAGAGGTCTTGAATTTTGATTTGTTAAAATCTATATCTCCTCAGCCATATGCATGGTATTGCTAATAGCAGTTTGAAAGTTTTGCAAGTATGTAACATTAAAAAAGATACCTTTTTTCCAACTGTTTGTATTAATGATTTCTGATTATTTTTCATTAGTTACATTTACAAGTAAGCAACTTAAAATTTATAATGAGCACATATTCATGATTTCTTAACATTTGCTTTAGGAAAAATGCATCCTATGTTTTCACTTCACTTAAAGCCAACAATGATGCATTTATAGAGATTAGTAACTATTATTACTCACAATACGTATTTATAAAAACAAAACGGGTACTTAATAACAATATATTCACTAATTTGACAGAAATAAATCTGAATTACTAATTGTAATTGTAACTATAATATAATAACATTATAGCAATGCAGGTTGCATCTTCATAAATACATTCATGGAACCATACGACTGACTAATTAATACTTATAAATCAGTGTACAATGGATTATGAGCATGAGCATTGAAAAAGCAAATGCATGACTTATAGTTAGATTTATATTATTTATATAATTAATTATAACTGTTCTTATAATGTGGTATAGGTTTTAATAAGTCTTTATAAATATGTTTATAAAATACTAATACTTGCTTATAAATAAGTATAAATGGAGCTATAATTTATTATAAGCATGGTCTTCATAGAAAGTGTTACCGAAATTGTTTATGCTCAGTAAGTGCATGATTATATTAATGCAGTTTTTTATCCTTGCACAAATGTTGCAATAGTTCAAACAATTCTGAAAGGTTGAAATGAAATATCAAAATATAACATCATTTTGGAGCTTTGAAAATACAGTAGTCCAACCCCAGACCTAATCCTATTGACATAACTGATCACCCAAAGCATGACATTTGGAGTGACGTTTATGCCTTTAGCAGACCTGACAAAGGAGAGGTGTGTAAGTGCATTGGTGTGACATGTGGGTGGTTAAGTGCTTGTGAAAGAGGTGTGTCTTCAGCTGCTTCTTGGAGGATGTGCTCTTTCCACCAGAGAGGGTGAAGGTTTTTGAGATAGGCAGGTGCTGTTCCAGTGGCAGATCCTGAAAGCAAAGGGTTAAAACCGTCAGAGCACAAGCTCATGTCAGATTCATGACCATCACATTGAGACTAAAATGTCCACACCTATGGCATTTCATTCACTCTTAAATCGCAGGATTAAATCATGAACAATGGCTACTAATCAAAGAAAGATACTGCGTCACCAAGAACTTCACAACAAAATAGATTCAATCAAGTTGTTAACCTAATCATTCAACTGATTGTATCATGTGGATCTGAAATTCATAATCATAACTTGGCATCAGTCTGTCATTTTATGCAATGACAAGGGAAAAAAAGGATCAGTTTTCCACTTTACAGGATCGCTTGTCTAATGAAGAAACTAGAGTAGAGAGGTCTTGTCATGCATTAAATCCTAATGCTTTAAGTGATCTAATGTGATATATTGTCCATTTTCAACAGACATAAAATGTTTTGTATTGGTTCTGCCCAAATGTTCAATGTATCTTTTCAGTCACCAAGTGTACAGTGCCTGTTTTAAAGATGGACAGATGAAGCCAAAGGTTGCAACCATTTTAGAACCTCTCTCTCTCTCTATACAGCATGCACCTATAAATGTTTATTTGTCCTCAGTGACACCTGATAAAACAGACGTAAAACCGTTATATCACGTGTATTCTGGTGACTCTGACTGTCCAAATACACTAGATGTCACTGAACAAATTGCGTCAATTAAACGTTACACAAGTTGCTCACTGCTCTTTCAAGTAAAACATTATATAAAACATCGATTTCCTTTTCTTATAAACAAGATATGACCGTTACTCTATATAATAGTATAGCACATACTTTGTATTGCATTGTATTTATTTAAGGCTACATATTATGGCCATGTCACTTTGGATAAAAATGTCTGCCAAATGCGTGAATGTACATATTAATACCCTTCGAGTGAAAATGTTTGTATTCATCAAAATGTATAATTTCTAGAAAATATCTCTTGAATGCATCAGTCCCCACCCACACACTCATTTATCCCTGTCTCCATTTGGGACCAAAGTCCTGTGTTTGCTCTTGGCTTAAAGCCCCTGTGCTGGCCACAGGACTCTGGCAGTCCAGCTAGATTCCCAACTATGAATTTCATCGGATCGGTGGGTGCTGTAGTAGTGTTGGCTGTGCTCGGCCAGGCGGCTGTAGTGACTGAGAATGGACTTCCTATTCAGTGGGATAAAGCCCCAAGCGAGCTCTCCCATCTGCCCACAGTTGACGGGGTGATCCAGGTAAATCCATGGGACTACTTGCAGAGGATGGCTTTGTACAAGCTGCTGATCAATTCTACGGATCCCTACATGAGCTCCATGGGCCCTGGAGACAAGGAGAATCCTCTGTGGAGTCTTCCTCTGCAGCTGGGCTGGAAACTCAAATCAGGTATGATCCATTTACCACTGCGAAAGAACAATAGGAAACAAGCCCTGTATGACTAGTGGGAGATGTTTGAACCTAAACAGTGTCTTTTGTTTAGTATCTGAATCAAATGAAACGAATGTCCCAGTTGTGAGGAACACCACAGGATCTGTTTCAGCATTTATATCACTCTGATTGCAGCATATGCTGTGGCATGTGTAATGGCTGACGAGCAAATCACTATAATTTTTTACGAATGCTACTGTTATTGTGCCACAGAATGTAGATTTAAGAGTTTTTTTACACCTCAAAAATGCGACTTTTATATAAACAGCGCTTAATTTATTTAGATGTTTTGGGAGATGTAAGCTCTCCCAGGTGAAAAACAAGTACATTTCTATAATATACTTAAAGTGCTCTATTTTCGTGCACTAATTTTGTACTTAATATACTAAAAATTCTTCTTTAGTACTTCTTAAGATAATCGTAAGAACATCTAAGTGTACTCAACTGTGCTATTGAGTCAGCATGAAATATGAACTAAAATGTGCTTATCTCTGTATTTAAAAAATGTATTTAGATACTACTTATAGTACATTTGAACCCATAGTGTACTACAAGTGGTAACTAAATATATATTTTAAATACAGAGATAGTATATTAAAAGCACATTTTAGTTCATATTTCATGCTGTCTCAAAATAGTTGAGTACACTTAGATGTTCTTACGGTTATCTTAAGTACTAAAGAAGAATTTTTAGTATATTAAGTACAAAATTAGTGCACAGAAATAGAGCACTTTAAGTATATTATAGAAATGTACTTGTTTTTCACCTGGGCTGGGCCGTCAGCGGCGCTCATGTACCCGCTGAGAACAGCTTCATCTCGGCCAGTCTTATGTAGACTGTGTTTAAACATGAGGTGTATCATTCATTTTCAGTATATCAATTAATTTTTCCAGAACACATAGATTTGGCTTAAAACAAAGTTTCATAACTTTATATTTTTATTTAACTGAAGTCCTGTACTATAACTAGCATTATTATACTTAGCTTATTAGCTTATACTTTATAATGGCTAATATTGTTTACTTAAATATTATTGTTCAATAAATGATATTTTATATAAATAACATGCCGTATTTGGTATTGATTTCTACTTCAGTGAAAGTTACATTATTACGCCATTAGATGGCAGCAAAGACTGTCTTTATGAATGAGTCAGTAGCAAAGACTTTTATATTGAAAGGGGCAAGGTTGTAAACAAAGACGTTCAAACAACCCCTTATAAGATGCAACTTACAAATGCATTGACTAGCGCTGCCATGGGAAATCCTCTTAACTGTTAAAAGGACAAAGATATCGCTTTCCTCAGCGGACATTCAAACTGATTTTGTGATTATGAATATAAGATCCCGTTTGATATACTGAAAGTGATGCACCTCATGTTTAAACTATCGACATAAGAGCCAGCAGCAAATTCCCAAAGCTCTGGCCGAGATGAAGCTGTTCTCAGCGAGTACATGAGCGGCCGCTGACAGCTCACATCTCCCAAAATGTCTAAATAAATTGTGCAAGTTGCATGTTTGAGGTCTAAATAACTACATTCTCACCTAAAAACTTTTAAAACCACATTCTGTGACATAACAACAGTAGTATTTGTAAAATTATGGTGGTTTGTTCGTCCGATACAAACGGTGAAATGGTTTTGCAACTCAGCGTTCCTTCGTTGTTGGTTTTAAAGTGATGTTTTAGAATTAGTACGGAGGCTCGGGTTCATCTGTTAAACCCTTTTCTGATGGTGCCCCAGTGGACAAAGCAAGGTCCATAAAGACTGTTGGATGAGTTTGGTGAGGAATTGAATTGCTGAGGAAATGTATGAGTCAGGAAATTCAGCTCAGCTCAGCTCAGCATGTTAGCACACTAATATAAAAAAAGGACTTAAGTTTCAATTTACATCATAGGCCGGTTGACTGACCCAAGCCCTGCCACTACCAGCACTTGTGGACTGGAAAGTTCAGAACCGGTTTGCATCTCTCCTCTCAGCTGGTATGGATGTAAGTGCAGCTCTACATTTGCACCACTAGATGGACATAAAGTCAAAGCTACCTTTTCTATAATCTGTCCCGTATTTTCTCATTTTGTCACTTTCACTCTCTGCAGGTATAAACTACTATCTGTCCGTGCTTCCGTTCCTGGCAGCAGTTCAGACAGGTGTGGTTGGGAAGGGTGAGGTTCAGGTGCAGGTTCAGGTTCCAGCGGAGATGGCTCAGGATTACTGCTCCAGCTACACAGACTGCTCCACCAAACACCCTGATGCCATGGCCAAATGGCAAACATTTTTCCAGGTGTCATTGTTCAGCTTCTCTCTGGATGCAAATAAATATCCACATTTGTTCAGATAGCAGATGTTTCTTTTTCCAAAGTGACTCACAAATTTGCGATACTGACCATGTTAACGTCTTCGTACAATACCCTAACTCCAGATCAGATCAAGGACTAACCGTTGCTCTTTCTGTGTAGTCTCTGCGGCAGATCAGTGAATCTGAGGACACTGATTTTAACAAGAAGGATCAGATTCTGGGACTGATGTGGGCAGCAGAGGAGGAGTCTCTACAAACCGCATACGTCGCCTGCAGTGAAAGGTCTACATATGCTTCATAACACATTCACATGACATCATGTAATTTCCCTAAAGCAAATACGTGTTGATGCACTTCCAGCTTCAGTTTGGCAGGTGCCTTCTGTTTTGACTAAACCAGTTTTAAGGCCTCTTTTATCATGGCTGCAGGCAGAAGCTGTACTCCTCTCCCGAGGTTCGCTTTGGACTGAGCTGGATCAGCTCGGCAGCATATGTAGCAGCTGCTCGTTTCCACGCCAACATCGAGAAGTCAGAGAAGTTCATGGCTCCCTTGCCGAGCCGGGTTCTGCAGGAGTCCGACAGCCCGCCCAACATCGCCGATCTCAGCGCTGAGGAGAACCACACGCTCTATGTTTTCGGCTGGATGAGCAGTGTGAATCAACTGCTTGGTAAGAACATCAGAGGGTGGGAGAGAGGTTATACAGCAGGGGTCCAAACGTCTGAGGGAAAATGCTTCTTTTCTACAATACAGTCTTTTTTTATCCATTAAACAATTTGAGAAAAATGAAAATTGGGTCACACTTTAGTTGAGGGTACAGTTCTCTCTATTAACTATGACTTTTGCCTCAATAAACTCCTAACTACTGTTTATTAATAGTTAGTAAGGTAGTTGTTAAGTTTAGAATTATGGGATGTAGAATATGGTCATGCAGAATAAGGCATTAATATGTGTACTAATAAACAGCCAATATCCTAGTATTATGTATGCTAATAATCAACTAGTTAAAGGATTAGTTCACTTTCAAATTAAAATTTCCTGATAGTTTACTCACCCCCATGTCATCCAAGATGTTCATGTCTTTCTTTCTTCAGTCGGAAAGAAATGAAGGAAAACATTCCAGGATTTTTCTCCATATAGTGGACTTCACTGGGGTTCAACGGGTTGAAGGTCCAAATGTCAGTTTCAGTGCAGCTTCAAAGAGCTCTACATGATCCCAGACGAGGAATAAGAGTCTTATCTAGAGAAACCATCAGACATTTTCTAAAAAATAAATAAAAATGATATACTTTTTCACCACAAATGCTTATCTTGAACTAGCTCTCTTCTTCTTCTCTATATGAATTCCAGACGCTGCTAAGCGTATTACTGCCCTCCACAGGTCAAAGTTTGAACTAATTGTCATAGTCAATATGCTAGTGCAAGTATATAACAATTAGATCAAACTTTGACCTGTGGAGGGCAGTAATACACTTAGCAGTGTCTACACTGCTGGAATTCAAATAGAGAAGAAGAAGAAGAGAGCTAGTTCAAGATGAGCATTTGTGGATAAAATGTATATAATTTGAAGAAAAAAATAGTAAATGTCCGATGGTTTCTCTAGATAAGACTCTTATTCCTCGTCTGGTATCGTTTAAAGCTCTTTGAAGCTGCACTGAAACTGACATTTGGACCTTCAACCCGTTGAACCCCAGTGAAGTCCACTATATGGAGAAAAATCCTGGAATGATTTCCTCAAAAACCTTCATTTCTTTTTGACTGAAGAAAGAAAGACATGAACATCTTGGATGACATGGAGGAGAGTAAATTATCAGTGAACTAATCCTTTAATAGTGAGAATTAGACTGTAAAGTGTTACTGAAAACTGGTTACATATCTTGAATCTGAGAATGTTTAGTATTTTATCATTTCCCTTCTGCTTTAAAGAGAGAGTTCACCCAAAAACCCTGTCATTTCACCTTTTCATTCTGAAAAATGCCTGTTTTTTGTTCATACAATGAAAGTTCAGAATGAAAGTGATTACAAGGCTAAGTTAAATTTTCAAATGTTTTGCAATGTCTTTAATACAAATGAAAACATCTGTGATGATGAACTCATGAATCGTGTTTTGAACAGGCGGTTCGCTGGTGAGTCTCTGGCGCAGTGCAATGTGTTCAGCTCCGGCTCGGGAGAAAGGTCAAGCCCTTCTCCATGACCTCGTTCTCGACCCCAAGTTCCCTGGTACCAGTCTGATGTCAATCCTGACCGAGATGGCCACCAGCTGCTGACGCACTTCAAGTCTGCGACAGATATAAGAACTGGGTAAAAACAGACTTGTTAATTAATCTATGACCACCAGTGTAAACATGTGCCATTCGCATCTTTAACTAATAAAAAGAGAAATAAAATCCAACACTGCTCTTTTCCATCTCCTTTATTCACAGTAAACCAGACAAAATGCACAAAAAACATGGGTCTTCCTCCACAAAATACTGTGGAAAAACTTGAAAAATACAACCACTTTCATTTATATGGCTTTATATAACAAGACTGTACAAGACTGTACAAAAAACTGTGATAAATCTAACCTTATGTCAACAATAATACTAAACATTCCAATTATTCCACTGGAGTACATAAAAAAACTAAAGAAATATGCAGAATGAATGGGCAAATAAAGTACACAACATGATCCGCAAGCCCGTTCTCAGTATGTACATCTGCAGCCTGGAGAAATACAACAGCGTTACGCCAGAAACCTCTAAACCGTTCATGATAAAAATACTTCATTTCTCACAGCTTTGTTGTCAGTGCTGCATTTTTATCCAGTGCCAATAAATGTAATTCATCATGTCATTGTAATGTCATAATACTCTTTGGCTGACACACAAACGTGACCTCGGGTTAAAACAGCTTAAACAGACGCTAAAGTAAGCATTTGGCATCAGTGACGTGTTTCTCTTGTGTCAGACGCCATGAGAGAGAACGGCTGCTTGTAGAACCACCTTTAAAAAGAGAAATGATTTTCTGTACATTTTGTCTTGTTTGTATCTCACATCTACAGTCCAAATGGGTTCCAAACATTATATTGTCTGATCTGGTACTGAAGCCCATCGTGAAGACTGACAGCCGTTTGCAGTGTTTGCATGTGCAGAAAGATTGACTGTTTTAATCATTTATGATTTATGAGTAGCGATCGCTTTTCTGATATAATATACAGCTAAACCCTTCAGAACAATTCTGCTTTTGAAGAATTTGTTAAATAATGTCCAGCCTGTTCTAGGGAGACCATCAACTGACCAAACAAAGGTGCATCTGAACTAATGTACTTTAACCTGTTTACTCGAAGCTTGGCATTAATCCATTTAGGAAAAGCAATCCAAAAATCACAGTGTACATTTCTGCAATGGGATTTGAAAACATTGACAGACCTTAACCTAATAAATTATTTGCATTCCATCATATTTATAATAATGTATATTTGTGATTATTAAATAAATAAGCCTTGGTCAATGACTCTTTGTTTGTTGCACCATGTTGTGTTTCCATAGTATACTTATATTGTGTTACTCGGCTTTCCTTTCACGCCCACGTTGACGTGCTGTTCGTTGTACGCCTTTCTTATGTTGTCAAGCTGATCCTCATCTATATATTCATAATCGTGCACATCAGTGTCGTCATCTTCGTTTTTTCCGATGGACATGTCGTCCAGACTTCGGCCCTTGGCGAGAGCTGAGAGGGAATCAAACAAACACAAAGTTTGGCTGAGGACACAAGGACACACAGTGGGTTAAAGGTGAAGTGTGTTAAGATACCTAAATATGTAGAGCTAATTATAAAAGAAGCAACTGTAGGTTTGTTTGTCAGCCGTCACATCTGACTCAATGGCAGATAGAGCAAGTGTTCAGGAAACAATTATTTTTGCAGTTCCACTTTCTAGTGTTACACACTTCACATTTAACATATGCTGATGAACACTGAAGAGGAAGTTGCTGAATGGTCCTACCTTTCTGCAGGACAGGTTTTGGAAATGTGTCTGGACTACTGGGAATCTTTTTGTCATTTCCATTTTTTGAGTCACTGCATTGCATGAAGTCGTCTTGTTTAAAAGGTTCAACGCGGAGATTCTGTTACAGGGATGACAGGACAATAGGAAATTACATGATGTAAATAATAAGTGAATATAAATGTTGTAATACAGTATTTTTAACTGCTTTGGCATTAGTTTCACAAGTAATCAGTTTTTCAACACTCCTAGTACAAATCATTGACAAACAGATCATCAAACAGCAGATTTTGAATGGATGATCGAGTTTTGAAAATTTTAACAATCCTATTGCATAAATATATAAAACTTTAGTTAGGATTCAATTCTCACAATGAACTAGTTGTTTATTATCATGCATATTACTAGGATATTGGCTGTTTATTAGTACTTATAAAGCACATATTAATGCCTTATTCTGCATGATCATATTCTACATCCCTTAATCCTAAATTTAACAACTACCTTACTAAACACTAATTAGGAGTTTTTTGAGGCGAAAGTCATAGTTAATAGTTAGTTAAAAGTGAGATCTGGACCCTAATCTAAAGTGTGACCATATACGCAACGTGAGCATCACAGCAGTATATAAAATATGTAAGCGCATTATTATGTTATTAATCAGTGTATAATTATAGGTCTTAAAATGCAACACTCAATTTTATACAGTTTGTAACAAATAGTCCCTGCCACGTCTTTCTATCCCTTTTTTGGTCTCCTCCACTTACAATGTCTATGAGGGTGAGACAAAATGTGAAAAATCCAATAATTAATGTCAGAATATTTTCAGACACCTCTTTACATGTATAAACACCCAAGCTGAATATGCACACAGATGTGCCGTTTAAATGCACATTTCATTATTTTATATGTAGAGCAATAAATAACCTGAATGTTTGCAGGGAAATAACTGTGTCAGAGAAGCCCTTTCTCCAGTGAGCAGTGATAATATATAAGATATCACTTATAAAACCAGACAGGAAGTACCTGTAGAGAGTAAAGCGCCTCCTGGTGGACTGTTTCCCCAAGACAATAGAAATAAGAATTGAGCTGTTCAGCCATCATGTCTTCATTAAAATTATTTTCAATAATCACTTTTAATATAATGAAATGTTCTATCTACAGACCCAAAGACAGTGTGTTTGTGTTCTTATGTGTTTTGTATCAGCTTGTTTATCTGGATAATAAGCAAACATTTTGATGATGAACTCCAGCTTGAGAGAGATGAAGAGTGTTTCTGGAATGTCTTGACCTTTTTTTACAAGTAATTCTCTGGATATTTTTTACTATGTGCGTAATAATGGCAATAAATTTAATAAATCAAGTGTGACATCTTATTTTTCATAAACTTGGTTTTATCTTGTCAAATCAATACCTTTGTAAATTAACATCATATACTCTATAACGGTCATGTTTTCATTTTTAGTTTTTATGTTTATAGTTTTGCTTTTTAACACAAAAGCTGAGACCCATACCACATGATGATATTAGCATTATTAATTACTCTGTGATGTAGGTTTACTTCATCATTGTGAATGTCTTAAGCAATTAATGTGATGATAGTGATAATTAAGATGGACTTTATTAAAATATTATCCATCATCCAATATCCATGTGTTGTGCATTGCCTGATTTTTTCAAATTATAAAATATCTGCCAGCGTAGTATAAGACAAAACACACTTATATTCTACATACAATTTAAAAAGTCATTTTTGCAGTGTAACGCATTACCCACACACTGTAAACCCGAATAAGTTGGCAAAAATAAAAAAATTTGAGGTAATCAGTTACATCATTTTTTTTATGTTAAGAAATTCAAAGATTAAGTAAGCAGAACTGGCAGATTTCAATTTTGTATTCATACATTGTAACTGCTCTTAACTTAAAATTTTTGAGTAAGTTAATTCATACATTTAACTTATCATGTAATCTCAATTCAAATATTTCTAGAAGTGGAAATTTAGCTAGCTATAGCTAATTTAACAAATGCTATTAACATAATGTTTTGATACCATTACTGTAGTACAGCACAGAAAAAAAAGAGTAGAGTAATATATAAAACATTTAACACCACAAAAAATTAAACACTAATAAATCTCCCAATTAACATTAATCTTGCACAAAAAACATTAATTTAATTTTAGCATTTACTCTCCCTTTCAAATGCCATGACAAAGCATGCTGGGAAATAACCCAGTTTCAGGTAAATTTAAAGTTGTCTAAATTAAAAGAAACAAGTTCATAGAATTCAAAACAATGAAACAATTCAGATTCAAATGTGTCAGTTTTGTGAACTCAAAAAAAGAAGAAAGTTCTAAATTCTCATAAAAGTTCAAGTTGATTGAACTAATTTGTTTAATCTGAGTTTGCCCTACTCAAACCAATTAATTATTTTAAGAATAAGGTGTAACATGGGTAAATTTAACATGTATTTTCTTCAATGCATGTTAATGAATGGATCTACTGCACTAGGCCTCGTTTGAGTCTCATTTAGCCTGAAGTTTGATTATCGGCGTAAGAAACACATGCCACCCATATTTTTCATTTGGCTTCTTGCTTCTAAAGGCTATAAGCAAAACTCTGAATATTCTTTCCAACATGTGAAGCCACAGACTTTTGCAAATCCAAGAACTACTTTCAAATACAGTGACTAGTTTATCATAAACACACGTTTGTTCCCTAGCAGACTGATGAAACCCGTCGTTGCAGAAAGCCATCAGAATGGATTGGGTGTTTTCAGTCAGCTCGTGCAGGGTTTGTATGCAGTCTGCATCTGTGATGGTTTGTGCCGTCTTAAGGTGCGGTCACATTTACAGTGAAATGCCAGGCGATAGAAAGCGAGACAGGATGTGCAGTGAATAATAAAAAAGAATAATGACAGCATCCAAAGCTATTCTACCGACTAACAAGTGAATCATCTTTTTTATGGATCATTTTATAATGATCCTCGTTCAGTTTTGCTTTGTTGCTAAATTACAAATATTTTTCCACACAGAGCTCACTGCCAAACCAAGAGGTAGACAGCAACATAGTGTGGCCCAGATCCGGCTCACTTCTGGTACATGTGGATTACATGCGGACCAGATGTGGGCCGGATCTGGGCCAACACTATGTGGCTATCAGGGATTGGTTGCTGCAGCAATTTTTGGTGCAGTAGTTCACCAAACTTGAACCTCACATGAAAATTGCATAGCGAACCATCAAGTCGATTCCAGGCGAAGGTAAATGTGAGATGGATCTTAAGGCTGCGATTTGAACATGAAGCCCAAAACACTAAAAGCAATAAAATACGTAGTTTACCTTTGGAGAGCAGCTGGAGTTGTCACTGTTTGCGCTCTCAGATCTGGATGAGAGCATCTTGGGGGGTCGCGGTGGAGGTTGTTTGGGTTTTTTCGGAGGCCGTGGAGGGGGTGTAACAGTAGCGACAGCGTACCTCCTCAGGGTGTAGTAACAGTCCTCTGAGATCTCCTCTATGGCTGACTTTACACTATATTTTGGATTTTCGCCAGCCCAGTGTTGCTTTATGCTAAGGATCAAGTCTGTACGGTTTACTGGCACCTCCCTGAACTCTGAGAGCTCATCGTTTGAAACGAGGAGGCAAGGGTCCGAGATCTCCTCCTCAATGCGCAGACCAGGCACTCCAGCCAAAACGTCCACCTTCAAAGAGAGGTCGCGCACAGACACTTTGACGTTGAAGGGCAGCGGGAACCATCGGCATATTTCCGCAATGGTATACTGGCGCTTGTCCTTGACGAGCTCCATGAATCCCCCCTCCAGACACATGGGGAGGCACACAGGCTCCTTCACCTCGTTCCCGTGGCTTTTCTCGGTGACTTTCAGACACTCAAATGCATCAGTTGCCTTCTCGATCCCATTGCATGAAACCGCACAGCTTTTGCCTTTTGCCACTATAAACTCATCTCCAGCCTGAACAGAAGCAAGCCCGCCGTACACCGACTCGAACTCTCTGGTGGCGACCACGCGTATCTGCTCGGTCTCGCTGCGCGCCCGCTCCAGGTCGTAGGCGGTGGGGAACTGCCGTGGCCGGCGCTTGAAGCGCCCGTTATAGGACTCCGGAATAAGAAAGTGTCTCGTCGATTCACGGCACGTTTCCGAGGCCAGGATTCGCTTGGCGTAAAAAGCATGATGAATGATCACCTGACTGGAATCGAAAAGGGACTCCAGCTCTGGTGAAAGCTTGAAATGCCTTTCATTTGACAGCTTGGCCACCACAGGAAAGAACTCTGGAGGCCTCTTAAAAACATCCGAAAGAGAGAGAGGCTGTACAAAGGAGTCGCAATCAAACTGTTCTGTCACATCCACCACCTCCACATCCAGATTTGACGGGATGAGCAGAATTTTCTCGCTGACTGTGGGAAGAAAGAGTCCAGGTTTAAAGGAGTGTGGAACAGAACACACACACACACACACACACACACACACACACACACACACACACACACACACACACACACACATGTTTGTTTTTGTGAATTGTGGGGACTTTCCATAGACTTCAATGCATTTTACACTGAACAAACTGTACATTCTATCCCCCTACCCTGCCCCTACCCCTAAACCTAACCCTCACAGGAAACTGTGCAAACTTTTACTTTTTCACAAAAACTCATTCTATATGATTTATAAACCCATTTACATTGTGGGGACCGCTGGCTGGTCCCCACGATGTAGGTGAACTCAGGTTTATATTACATCATGGGGACATTTGGTCCCCACAATGTAATATAAACAAAAGCACACACACACACACTCACACACACACACACACACAAACAAAAACAATAGGCTTTATTCACGAGACATGAGCAGAATGGATTTTTTTGTGTAAGCCAACTACCTAAAAGCTTACATATGTTAATTGAACTGAATATGATGATTTATGTACAAATTAATTTTTTAATCCATTTGTAAACATTTTTTTTTTTTTTTACAAAGAAACTCTTTCTACTCGTGTTTCAGAATGATTTTCCCAGCAAATCATTTTTGCTTCATCTTCCATAATCAAACAGCATAATCATTGAACCCCAACACTAACCCTATTAATCTCTAAGGGTGTGTTCACACTCGTAGTTCGGTTCTCTTGGGTCTTTTGGTCCGGACCAAAACAGAAAAAGATACATTTAGTTCTGGTATGTGTGAACATATGATGGTATTTTTACCAGCTGAAACTCACAGAGAGTTTTTAAAATGCGTAAAGGAGTCAAAACACGCTAAATATGTATACTATATCTGATTTTATGTAAATGTGAACTCGTGAACTGTTTGGTTTTTGGTTTTAGATGTCCTTGGTCCGTGTTGTATTCATATTTCAGTCGAGTTTATTTGGAAGCGGATCGAGACCCATCTTTCCGCTTGTTCGGATGGCAGCATTCACACTAATTCAAATGAACCGCACTAACAGAGCAATCGCACCAGAGCTTGTTTTAAAGGGTTAGTTCACCCAAAAATGTCATTAATTACTCACCATCATGTCGTTCCACACCTGTAAGACCTTCGTTAATCTTCAGAACACAAATTAAGATATTTTTGATGAAATCCGATGGCTCAGTGAGGCCTGCATAGCCAGCAATGACATTTCCTCTCTCAAGATCCATTAATGTACTAAAAACATATTTAAATCAGTTCATGTGAGTACAGTGGTTCAATATTAATATTATAAAGCCACGAGAATATTTTTGGTGCGCCAAAAAAACCAAAATAATTTAAAAACACTGCTTTAGGAAGCTTCGGAGCGTTATGAATCAGTGTGTCGAATCATGATTCGGATCGCGTGTCAAACTGCTGAAATCACGTGACTTTGGTGCTCCGAACCGCTGATTCGACACAAAAGATTCATAACGCTCCGAAGCTTCCTGAAGCAGTGTTTTGAAATCGGCCATCACTATATAAGACGTTATTTTGTTTTTTTGGCGCACCAAAAATATTCTCGTGGCTTTATAATATTAATATTGAACCACTGTACTCACATGAACTGATTTAAATATGTTTTTAGTACATTAATGGATCTTGAGAGAGGAAATGTCATTGCTGGCTATGCAGGCCTCACTGAGCCATCGGATTTCATCAAAAATATCTTAATTTGTGTTCTGAAGATGAACGAAGGTCTTACGGGTGTGGAACGACATGAGGGAGAGTAATTAATGACATTATTTTCATTTTTGGCTGAACTAACCCTTTAATCCAACCAAACCATCCGAGTATGAACACACATATCCTGGGCCAACATATTTTATTGATCCTGGAAAAACATTCCTGTCCGAATGTTTAATCCTAAACATATCCCTACCCCTAAACCTTACCATACACATAACTTCTCCCTAAAATCAGAGGGAAATAACCCTGATGTAGAAGCATAACCCTGGTTGTAAGCCTAAACTTGACAAAACCTGTAAACTTGTCCCTCAAATCTGGGGTGCGTTCCCAAAAGCATCGCGAGTTCTGTTGTGACTAACATAGTTCAGTGATCTGGTGTTTCCCGAAACCACAGTTCAAACGACATTCGCACACTTGTGTGGTTGGAACGACAGCATTAGAGCTGTGGTTAGAAGCATAGTTTCTTGTTTTTATGACATGTTTGTGGACTTAAATTGCAAGCTGACATTAAGTACAACGTATATATTTTATTTCAAATATATGTAATTTACATACTTTAGTTTGTCAAGAGATTTTAAAGCACCATTTTTGAAGAGTGCACATGTGCGTACGTGCTCTTTTACGTAAGAACGAGACTATGATTGAGTATTAGTCCTCATAATTTATAGCAAAAAAATCTAGTATTAATTCAATCTCAAACGGATTCATTTAAGGAAGTTATTTAGCAGCGAGTACAGGAAGCACAGCCCTGATTGTAATGTTGTTCCAGGATCAACAAAGATGTTGAACATGTTGCACTTGGTGAAATCAGGTTCTGCTGTGAACACATTCTAAATGTCCTTTAAACAATATAAATTTACTTGAGGAGTAAATCAGACATTATATTATATATATATTTTAGTGTTTTTCATTTTAAGCATAAAGCTCATTCAATTTTGTTAGAGTTCACTGTAAAAAAGACTATGAAACTAATGTCATACTCACGGCTTGAAACAGCCTTTAGTTCATACACAGGAGTCAGTGTCAGCTCTCCAGATACATTCTCCAACAAACTGGAAAACAAGAAGTCCTTCTTGGCCGGAGCTTTGACCTCGGTTACAGTCCTCTTTCTGCCTTTGGAGATTTTCCACTCCGCGATCTCTTTCAGGGAATAGAACTGGTCGTCCTCGCACTCTGTGAAGTGGCCCTGCTGGGAGAAGCTCAGGCTGAAGCAGAAGCGCGGCTCTCTGTGGAGCAGCTCACACTGCACACGTCCAGCGCTGAGCTCGTGGGTGACGGCGGTGATCCTGAAGCTGTCTCGCTCCCGTATGACGCCCTGCGGCAGCTGAATCTCCAGACCGCTGAGGAACACGGGCTGGCCCAGCCGATGGGAGCCGATCTTCAGCGAGACCGCTATCTCTTCTATGCTTCGGTACGGCTGGCTGTCAGACACCAGTTTGAACAAACCTGTCACACAGAGTACAGAGCCAAAGTTCAGCCATTATAAGACTAAAATTGGTGACAGCATAGAGAATGTGGAGTAGTTGTTTATCGTACACTTTAACAGAATTGAATCTTTCCCCATTCAAAGATATAAGAGCTGCACTTGCATGACTGAAACAGCTGCCCGTTTCAAAGATGGCCGCCAAGTCAAATGACTCGCACAAAAGGGACTTCATCTCTAACTCAGTCAAGTGAAGACGGAGGTTTTCGTCCTCTTATCCAGCCCAGCTCTTCAACAACACTGTGTGATGAGCAGCTGACCTTCACTGACCGCGTTTGCATTTTATATCATCAGTAGGATCAAACCTCTGCAAATAACTGATAACGCAGCAGAGTTTGGCCTATCATTCATGAGCACGACCTGCCGGAGGTGACAGGAGGTGTTGCGCACAAACTAAAAAGATGCAGGAAATTGAGGCAGGAAAATCATAATTTCACCAGCTTCTCTAATTTAGTTGTATTATTCAGTTGTGACAAATTTACTCAAAACCTTCATCAAAATGTAAAAAACAGACAAACAAACAAATAGATTATCATGGCTGAGCAGACGGGGAGATTTGCGACACGACTTCCTCCATTTACATCAATTGGACCCACAAAGACTGAACAAAATGGAAAGCCGAGATCTGACACGACTGTGAAAGTAACACACACACACACACACACACACACACACACACACACGCATACTCTGCAGTTTTATCTGTTAGGCGTTAGTCTATGTTTTTATGTATGTGCATTTGATGCATGCCTGTTTTTGGTGTTTTAGAATAAAATATTTTTGAAATAGTTCATTTTAAACATTTTTATTCAAAAAAGAAACAATGAAATTGTGTTGAGAGTCATTTTGAAGTTAATTCATAAACAAAATAAAAGCATGTACAAATTTTCAACTGATGACACGGGGATAAATTAAAGGTTTATACAGACTTTTGAGATATTAATAAAAACTAAGCAAAACTGCAGGTGAATTTGACAGATTTTCAGTGTAAAGCAGCTGAGTTCACTTCACTTCTGCTGCTTTAAACAAACACCAACAATAACCAGATCACTTGCAAATCAAAGATACAAATAATTTGTTTTGGAAAGTTGCTTTCCAAATTGAAAAAGGTGGCATGACAATAAAATTGAACTTTCAACAGATTTTAAAATATCTGTATATAAAAAGAAAGAAGAAAAGCTGGCATGATGAGATGGGGGTTTAGTTTAAGAGTACTCTGGTGTCTCAGTACCTGGATACTCCACTGGGATGTCGATCTCAGTGCTGTTGGAGCTCCGCGCCGTGAATCTGGTGATGGCGAAGTCAATGACTTTCAGCAGATCTCCAGTGGCAAGAGAGCACTCTCTTCCAAACATCTCATACACGCAGCCTGAAAAGACATTAACATACATCCAAACCTTTCAGTGTTCCAGGACATTTGAATACTGTAAAACTATTTCTACACAAAACTGGAGTGAAGTCCCATTTTGAGCAGTTAAAAATGCTGAAATGATGTATGCAGTTAATGACATCACGAACACTGGGCATATTATAGAGCTAGAAAAAGATCAGACAGAAGTTGGTTTCCGCTCTTGATATCATGTGGTTTGAAAATAAACTTACTTTGTTTCTTCAACTCTTCATTTCAGTCGTAGTCATTTTTCTTGCTAGTTTGAATTACCACTCAATCATTTAAAAATGATAGATTTATGGCATTTGTGCAAAATCAGGACGTTTTACAGTTGATTAAAAAATTATGTATGTATATATATATATATATATACACACACACATATATATATATATATATATATATATATATATACAGTATTACGGGCCACCATCAGATGTTGTTTTAGCAATGTTATAATAACCATATATAATTATTTCTCAGTTTCTTTATTAGAACATAACCAGAAAATACAGTAAAATTGTTTGCAGTATTAAAAAACAAAAGTAAGTTTTTATATGCTGAAGTATGTAGTGACCTCCCCTGACACTCGAGCAATAGCAGGAACCGGCTCTGAAACATTAATGGAAGGCCAAGAAAACTTTCAAAATATGATGAGAAGTTGCTCAGAGTTTCTTCTTTGAGAAATGGAAGCATGTGACAGCAGGTCACACTAAATACTGACTTTTGCTTAAAGAAACAATTTTGTTCAATTTTTTATTTTTTTTTACATTTTGTGTACATATTTCCTGTATTTTCTGTTTGTATCATAATAAAGAGACTGAAAAATGAATATGGATGTCATTAAAACATTGCTAAAACAACACAGCTGTTGGTGGCCTAACACTTTTGCAGTACTGCATATATATATATATATATATATATATACACAGACACTTTCAAGAAGTTTTATGCAGTGCCAAAGCTGTAAAAGCGTGGCTCAAAGCCAAATTGCATAACAGGATTTCATTGTCTATTTTGTCTTTTATAAAAAAAGTATTTGTTTAAAAAAGCAGCAAACATCAATTATTAAAAGACAATTGTCAACATTTCAACAGTTTAGTTTGTTTCTCGGTGGAAAAGCACCAGCTAGGCCAATAAGTGAGACGGTTCTAGATATTACGACATACAAAATGCATAATTACAGCTGTTATTCGACAGCGAGGAGCAGATGAATTCTGAGCAGATATTGTCCGTCTTACGCTTACCTTGATAATAAAATCCTGACTGGATCTGAAGCACTCGGGGGAAAGTCTTAGGATCCACAAACTGTGTGAATTCATGCAGTGTCGTAGCCATCTTCTGCTGCGTTCACGAGGAGATGCTTCTAGAGCACTGGACGGGCTGAGAGCCGAGGCTTCGTCCATAAACCTCCAGTGAGCGGGAGAACGGCGGCTGGACGCTGGAGGAGATCCTGATGCCCTTTGGCCCTCCAGATGCCCCTGAGCTCAGAGGTGCAGACTGAGAGCGAGGCTGTGAGGCATCCTGCGCAGCGGAGGAGGACAGGAAGCCACCTTCAGCTCGAAGACCACAACTCAACGCATTGTTAAGCAAAGCTGCACCGGGTATTCTGCAAAAATACTATGACATACACAAATCCCACATCCTCTGCCTGACTTCATGACATCAGGGCCAAAGCTAAGCCGAAACAAACAGGGATCCAAATCAACCAAACTACTGTCCATCCAACACCACTGTAAAATTATACAAAAATAATTTACTACACTTTACAAAAACATCCTGAAGTTTTTACAGAAGAAAAAAAACTGGCAGGTGTGGTTGCCTGAAAAACTGTAAAAATACAGCAAACATACACCTGTAGATGTTACCATTTAAAACTGTCATTTACAAAAACAAAAACAGACTTTAAACTAGTAAATCCAACAGCCCTTTTCCTCTGAATTAGCGAAGCTACTTTAACATTTACTTACATCCACCATAAGAGAAAGACACGATGAATGAAAGATCATCACAAGCTCAAGCCGAGGGAAACACTGAAGATGGACACACGAAAATAACGCAACAGAAGACAGAAAACCCTAATGTGCATAACCGAAAAGAAGAAACATAATTATTAAAGTGAAAACCCATCAAATGTAAAGCGGGGAAGTTTATGTTTTTTCTCTGTAAATTACAAGGTTTTTTTTTGGTACATTTAACAATATTTTACTGTTAAATGACATGAAATATAAGGTTAGATCTATTGTAGATTTACAGTAGTAACGGAACTTACTCTTAACCAGTTACTGTAGCATTTTACAGTCTATTATTTTATTATAGCAATAAAATCTCCACATTAATTTCAACAAACCACGCTTTAAATATTTCAGACGAAACACATTCTTTCACATATCTTTTTTTATTCAAAGTATTTGTACTATTTGACATTGTATTACAGCCATGAAGCCAACAACTACAGACAAAAAATACATAACTTATCATTTCACATGATGATTTTTTTGTTGTTGTTGTTTTGTTTTCTATAAAATGTCTGATCAGCATCAATACTGGCTGCAACTTTCTTCTTAAATTGGCTTTGATCCTAAATACACTAGAGTCTAATACTGTATATATTTTTAATGCATACACTTCATTGTTTGTTTGTTTTTTAATTTCCAGCACAATACAAATGTGAAAACATCAGAAAAAATAGAGCTCTTCTCTTTTCTCTCTCGGAGATCTCCTCAAAAAAAGAAAAAAAATCACAATCGTTACGTAAAACAAATCACTATAATAACACGTAAAAGATTTCAAATAAAAAGCAAAAATACACTTTTCAAATACAACCAAAAATAACACTACTTAAATCCGTCTCATACAAAGAGTGTTTGCAGTGAAAATCCAGGCTAAACAGGGAATGATAATGATTGTTTTGAGCTTTCAAAAATGTAAGTAAACAATAAATACAAACAATGTGCTTCATCCCTATAGACATATTTACACGAGTCTTTGGCTTATGGTCATCATCTGCTACCAAAAACGAAAAGAAGAAACATAATAAGCCAGCCATAAGAGCGCAGAGCAGCTCTCAGAGTTTCCCTTTCAACACGACGTCCATCTACACGAGAACAGCTATACATGTCATGAACAGGAACAGCGACAGACACACGTCTTCAGCATGCAACAGCTCGGCCTTAGTGTTTCAAATGGCTGTAAAAAAACAATATATAAAAAAACAAAAATACATGAACTCGACCGGGTGTTTCCGGCACTTGAATCCCATGAAAGTGGACACGGATGCACAGACATTTACACGGCAGTCACAGCCCGTTCGATCGACAGGTAAAGAAGCCGAGCGTGTGCGGTCTGGGTGGGAAACGGAGACGAGTCTTCATTACGACGTCTCGATGTACTCCAGCGCCAGATCGTAGCAGAAGCGGTACTGCTCCTGCAAAGCACAAGGGAAATCGTGAGCTTTACTGTCACATGACAGAACAAAGTCCAGATTGTGGCAAAAACTGTGAGCCCCACAGAAACGCTGGCTCTCGTATGAACATCACTGTATAAATTGACAGAGGATGTGGTGAGATGTTTGAGACCACAAGAGCTTATCATGAAGCCCTGAAAAACATCTGATGGAGCGACTCTCTCTCTGTCACTCCTGTTTACTGTTTATTAACTAACACAAAAACATCAATTTGGAAATACAATCAATACAAAATAGATAAGAATTTGGTAACACTTTACAATAAGGTTTCATTCGTAAACATTAGTTAACCAACAATACGTCTACAGCATTTATTAATCTTAGTTAATGTTAATTTCAGCATTTACTAATGCATTATTAAAATCAAAAGCTGTATTTGTTAACAATAGTTAATGCACTGTGAACTAACATGAACAAAGATGAATAAATACTGGAACAAATGTATTGCTCATTGTCAGTTCATGTTAGTTAATAAATAATTAATGTTAACAAATGAACCTTATTGTAAAGTGTGGCCAAGATTTTTTTCTCTGCTTTTTTTAAAAATAAAACTTGAGACATGTGCTTTTATACAAATGACTCACATTGAATTAGATTGTTATTCAATATTACATGTTCATGTACATTTTTATTTGTATTTATTGTGTGAAATTTCAGTGCTGATATCTGTTAAACAGTATTTGTTATTACACTGCAAAAAATATTGGGTCACACTTTAGTTTTATGGTCCAATTCTCACTAATATCTATGACTTTTGCCTCAATAAACTCCTAATTACTGCTTATTAATAGTTAGAAAGCTGGTTGTTAAGTTTAGGATTAAGGGATGCAGAATAAGGCATTAATATGTGCTTTATAAGTACTAATAAACATCCAAATATGATGCATGATAAACAACTAGTTCATAGTGAGAATTGGACCCCAAACTAAAGTGTTACTGCATATTTTTACATAATCAGTATTTTATTGATTCCAGTAAAAATATCTCAGAATAAACTGACTTGAGGAGCAAACTTGTGTTTTCAGAGGATTCAGTTCATTTTCCACAATATTTTGTTACAAGTTTGCATAAATCTAGAAAAAATCATTTGTCAGCGGTAGATATTTTTCACAATGCTTCTCAAGTAAACGTCCATCTTGTTTAAAGGATGCTGGGATATTCTCACTGGACAGAAGACAAAAATACAACAAGGTTACACTTTATTTAAAGGTGATGCTAGAATACTAGAGTGCTATCAATGAACGACATGTACTTACTCCAGAGTTAAGTCCAGGGTTTGGGTTAGTTGCTTGTAATTACACACAGTTTACTGTTATTACTGGAGTAAGTACATGTGTCACACCTTCAAATAAAGTGAACACCGGTTTCCTCTGTCTGTTAGGGTTAGTGTGGATGTCAGTGTGCTGGACGAGAGCTGCCGGTCATACCGGACTGTCCACCATGTTGGGCTTGCTGTTCCTCAGACTCTTCACAGCATGAAAGACGTCAACGACGTTCTGCCGCTTGATCATTTCACACACAATACTGATGGCACAGAACATCCCACTGCGGCCGCCTCCATTCCTGCAGACACACAAATGTCAGTGAGAAACGGCTGTTTTTCCCCATACTGCACCTCTGTCCAGACGATCGTCACATGATTGTGAACAAGAAGTGTGCTTCATTGTATTGAGTGTGCTCCTGTAGTGTACTTCAGATCTTGACGGAAATTGTACTTGCAGATAATAATATATTAATGAAATAAAGGCCACTTAAACAGAGACACTTTCATGACCGATCTTTTAAAAAGTGCACTCTTGTAATAATGCCAAATTAGATTTAATTTAAAGTACATTTTAAATAATTGTGTTTTAATAATTATATGTCCTGCTTTAAAGAAGTGCACTTATTTAACACACTAAAGCACATGTGAAGCACTCTAGTGTGTTATTTCATATTATATTTAAAGTTCATATATTTTAAATGTACTCAATTGCACCATTACAAATATATAAAAGTTTACATAGAAATGACATTAAAGTATATTTTAGTTAACAAAAGTGTTTCAAAGGGGGTCAATAAACACTCCAAAGTTCAGCTAATTGCATTTAATATAAATTAAAACTATAATACATTTTCGTTTAATTTCAATTAACATGCAAGAAAACATCAAGTGTCCAGAAACATTTAACATTTACACATATATTATTTTATATTTTATTTATATGTTAAGTGCTCTTTTAAAAAGTATGCTAAAGAATTTAAGTCATTATTATTAACATTTTTCTTTTGTAAAGCTTCTTTGAAACAGTGAAAGTGCTTCAGAAATAAAAGTGACTTGACCTGTCATGGTTTGCTCTTCATGTGGGTAAATCTGATATCAGCGTGAGAGAGACAGTTCATTCACAGACTGACAGGAAATACTGATGAGATATTAGTGGAAATTATGACTTGCGGTCTAACTTTCTGTCTGCAGGTACTGATCATTTCAGAGGAACTAGATAATATTAGCTTAACTGTGTCGAAGCGTTTTGATGACTTGACAGACGGTCGCCGCACATCTGTACTCACAGGCAGTGTATGATCGTCCGTCCGTCGCCCTCCTCACACTCCTCCTGCCATTTGTCCACCTGGAGGATCAGTTTGAGGAACGAGCGCTTGGAGGCGGGGACTTCCCTATGCCCCGCCCATCCCAGGTACTGGAACTGACGGACCATCAGGTAACCTTCCTGAGGCTTAGGACACACACACACACACACACGTCAATATAATGATGCACTTCCAACTTAGACAGATGCACGGCTCTGCGCTTCGTTCCTTAAGTTAAAAGCAAAGAGTTTCAGAGATGTGAGAGAAACTCACTCTGGTCAGGTTGCATATCCTGAAAAGACGACTGATGACGTCACAGTCCATAGAGCAGGATATACAGTCCACCTGTACAGGGCCGTATCTCAGCATTCCCTCCTCCGGCCAGTACTGAGGACAACCCTGTACACACACATTAACTCTCAGCAAACACACACAGTAGTCTCTGTCCACTACAGTAACCTGTTATGCCCTTTCTCAAAGTCTTGATGTAGTTTTTGTGCTCTACTAGATTGAATGTTGATTATTTTCCTCATATTCTCCATTGTTGCAGCTCCTCTCTTCCCAGTCTGTCAGTAACGCTCTGTTTAGTTTCTGTCTCTATGAAGCCCCTCCTTCTGAAAAGCACAATGTGCTCTGATTGGTCGGCTGGAGCAGTGTGTTCTGATTGGTGTTTGGGAATGCCCCGCCCCTTACCATAACCGCCAGTTTCAACACACTACTAACTAACTCAACCAGGCCCCGCCCCTTTATTCTGTGCATTAATTATTTAAATGTGAAGATGGAGGCGTTTCAGAAACACTGACACTGATATAGAGAAGAACTGGAACTCTGCAGAGCTTTTTCATGCTCAAACAGCAACATTACACACTAAAGACAGATGAAATGATGTAAATAAAAACCATAATAGGCCCTCTTTAACATTGCAACATCCAAAATATGATGCACTTCAGCTTGAATCTCACCTGAGCCAGATCGATCTCGTTCAGCATGACGATGGAGGTGCATCCGTAATCATACACCAGCCTCCAGAAGTCCTTGACGGTGTTGGGCAGGGGATGCTGGGTCACGATGAACGCGGCCGGCTGTCTGTAGCTCTGCGTGACACAGAACACAATGTACTTCCTGCCAACACTCGCTGTGTGACACTTACACACAACCAAGACAAAGATGGAAGTGTTTTCAGGATGGCCGACGTGTGAATGTGTATGATCATGCAAGGACCACAGTGAGCGTTCGGACATGAGAGAATGTGTGTGTGTGTGTGTGTGTGTGTGTGTGTCTTTGTCATCAGTGTGATAAATGTACATCTCTGAAAGTGATTAAATGCATTCATTTTTCTTTGCATGCTGTAGCAAACCCAATATAGAGAGGTTGAATGGAAAGTGCTGACATACCACTGAAGCCACGAAACAAATCCAGTCTAACAGAGGCAGAGCTGAATCAGAAATTACCTGGTATTCTTCTGACGGCTTGGTTAAAAAAAGTCCAAGAGTTTGTGAAGCGTACGAGGAAGCGATTTAAAATTACCCTCTAAAATCACAACTTTTTGAGTTCAAACTAGCCGATTCTGGGTGTTAGACCACCATCTCCCAGGGTCAAAGGTCATCGGCTGTGAAGACGTCACTGAATGAACATGTCGCTCTCGGATATACAGAACATCGTGCACACTGAAAGAGTGCTGTACATTAGACGGACACGATTATTTATGCAAACAGCCGTGACACATGAACCTCTAGGAGACGGAGCACACAGTCTAAATACTGAACAAATGCATTCTCAGATTAGAAACTCGCCCTCATGTCATTCCAGACCTGACTTTCGTTCTTCTGTGGAAGACAAACAGAGAGATTCTGAAGAATCTGTAGGCAGCATTTAATGAATTCATGCAGTGACTCTCTAAACACACGATCAGCAGTATCTCGAGTCTCATTTGTGCAAATCAAACATGTTTCCTTGAGGTGGAAAGTTTGAACAAGTGCGTGTGGTGTGGACTACTTTTGTTTTATGGAGTAAACACTGTGCTAAACATCTCCACTTGTGTTCCACAGAAAGACAGAAAACATCCAGGTTTGAAATGTCACGAGGGTGAGAAACGATGACAGAATCTGAGTCAACTTCTCCTTTAATAAATGACAAGATTAAAGCAAGAGATCCACAGTTACACTTACCTCGCCCTTTCCAATAAGGTACCAAAATAGTTTGGACTTTATGTATTTTAAAAATTCAATGAAGGAAATTTCAATTTAGGACCACATACAGCCATCAAGAAGAATTCATTAATTATGATACAAAAAAGAAGCTAATTGGAAGCTTATTAATTCAAGACAGATAATCGTATAATAGAGCAACTGGAATGGGTTTAAAGTGGCTCACGCTAACATCTGTCCCACTCGAAGGACTTGCCACCTGGATTTGTCTCTAGCCTTCTGTAGCTCCGTTCCAAAATCCAGTGAGCGATTACGCTGTCTACAGCTGCGATCCAAAAGTCACAAACGACTGATCCGCAACGACACGCTCGATAGAGTTCAGTGATAATCCAACAGCGCAGTGCTTTAATTAGCATTAAGAATATACAGTATGAATACTGGAGTAAATAATTCAATTTAATTACGCTGGACTGTTATCAATGCGTTTTTAAGTTCTTAAAGTAATGCATGTACAGTAGCAAGAAAAAGTATGTGAACAATACTTTAAAATGTGAATAATTTTAATAAAATAAGAGGGATAATAAAAAATGCATGTTATTTTTTGTTTAGTTCTGTCCTGAGTAAGATATGTTACATAAAAGATGTTTGCATTTAGTTCACAAGACAAAACAATAGCTGAATTTATTAAAATAACCCCATTCATGAGTATGTGAAGCATTGATTCTCAATACTGTGTGTGGTTACCTGATGATCCACGACTGTTTGTGTGTTTTGTGATGGTTGTTCATGAGTCTCTTGTTTGTTCTGAGCAGTTAAACTGAGCTCTGTTCTTCAGAAAAATCCTCCAGCTCCTGCAGATTCATCAGTTTTCAAGCATTTTCTGCATATTTGAACCCTTTCCAGCAGTGACTGTATGATTTTGAGATTCATCTTTTCACACTGAGGACGACTGAGGGACTCAAACACAACTATTAAAAAAGGTTCAAACATTCACTGATGCTCCAGAAGGAAACACGATGCATTAAGAGTCGGGGGTGAAAACCTTTGAAAAGGATGAAGATGTCACAATTTTTCTTATTTTATTTAAATCTAATTTTTTTTTCATTTAGTACTGCCCTTTGGAAGCAACAGAAGATACTTGCATGTTTCCCGGAAGACAAATTAAGTATAAATTACCTTGATATTTGAATTCAAAAGTTTTCACCCCCGGCTCTTAATGCATCGTGTTTCCTTCTGGAGCATCAGTGAATGTTTGAACCTTTTTTAATAGTTGTGTTTGAGTCCCTCAGTCGTCCTCAGTGTGAAAAGATGAATCTCGAAATCATTCAGTCACTGCTGGAAAGGGTTCAAATATGCAGAAAATGCTTGAAAACTGATGAATCTGCAGGAGCTGGAGGATTTTTCTGAAGAACAGAGCTCAGTTTAACTGCTCAGGACAAACAAGAGACTCATGAACAACCATCACAAAACACACAAACAGTCGTGGATCATCAGGTAACCACACACAGTGTTGAGAATCAATGGTTCACATACTTATGAATGGTGTTATTTTAATAAATTCAGCTATTGTTTTGTCTTGTGAACTAAATGCAAACATCTTTTATGTAAAATATCTTACTCAGGACAGTACTAAACAAAAAATAACATGCATTTTGTATGATCTCACTTATTTTATTAAAATTATTCACATTTTCACAGATTCTGCAAGTGGTTCACATACTTTTTCTTGCCACTGTAGAACATGCAGCCCTCCACCATTTTTTTCAGGCTGATCCGATATAAGCGATGTTGACTTAAACTAGATATCTCAGAAGGTGGCAAAGTTCAGTTGCCTACCTTGTGTCTGGCCTCAAACGTCGCCTCGGTCAGCAGCTCGCTGTGTTTTGGAACGGAGCGTGTGTCTAACACAAAGGAGACGAGGAAAAGAGAGACAGCGAGGTCTCTAGAAGACAAGACGGAGGCAATACTTACATCCATGAGCGCTGCGTTGATGTAGTTACTGCTCTCTCCGTCGATGGTGATGAGGAAGGGCAGGCAGCGGTCCGGCGGGAGGTTGTCCATGAAACGGTTCTTGTCGTGGTTTCGAGGAAGGAGTGCGATGCTGCAGTCTTCGGGCTGAGGCTGAGGGGTCACAGAGTTCAGCGTCTGGACAGGACATAGTGGACACATGACCATCAAAAGACTGGACAACAGCAGGTCAGGCCGATTCTGCTGAGCACGGAAGCCAGAGCTGTTAAAGTCCAATCAAAGTCTACGGGATTTTGGCACAAATTCATCTGTCATTTGGAAGATTGTAGTCAAATGAACGAGATGCCAAAAGGTTGAGTGACATGCTTCAACCTCAAAAGCTATCACAAAACTGCACAGGATTAACAAAATACAACCCAGACTTTATATACGGGTTGAAATGAGGACAATGTGTTTTGCGCTCTGAGGTGTTTAGAAACTGAACACCAGATAATGCTGCATATAGTTGGGCCTGTGCAGTTCATAGTAATACTGATTGTTGGTAGCGTGTTGGGTTTCCACTTGATGTCGAATGTAAAATCAGGGTCCTGAAGTAAAGCCAGTACAGAAGCACTGCATAAATAATAAAAAACAGCATGATTATGTACCTGGAATTCATCTTTGAGGTGAGAGGAATTGCTCTGAGAATCGATGCGGATCATGTCGTAGTAAGCGGCTTTGAACTCGCACACGGGAATCGCCGTCTCGCCACACAGACACGCCTCCAGGATGGCATCGTGGATGAAGATGTACTGCTCCTGAGAGACGGAGGGAAACCAGGGTTTGTGTGTCATCTAGACATGTACATGTACCGGAGGGGAGATTTGATTTTAATGACCGTACAAGTTTGACTGAACCATCAAAATATGAGGAAAATATTTTATATTATATTAGATTTTATTTTAAAAATGAAGAAAAAAAAAAAAAATCGCAAAACTTGGTTAAGATATTTATCTGACAAAATTATTTGGCAAAAAAGGCAAATTAGCGGTTTTATTTTACTATGCAAAAAAATATTTATTTCATTGGTTCTCTCTTGTTTTTGCAGGTGTTCACAATTTATTTGTACAACAGCATGACCAAAAATTTTTTTGCACAATTTGTCATGTTTTATTGCTTTATCACAAATCAAACAATCGACTCCAAGCACAACTTTGCAATATGACTAAAAAAATCTTTTAATAAATCGTTAATAATATTTAAATAAAAGGTGAAGATGTCAATTTTCCATAATTTTTGTCACTTTTGGCCACTACTGTACTTTAATTTTTTAATTTTAGGACAGCCATATTGGTTTGATTAACATGGATGGAGTAACATCTGAGTCCCACCAAAATCTTAAAGCAATTAAAGATACCTCAGGAACACTGTGTAATACATTATAAGAGTATTTTTAATGCATTAATTATGCCTTGTAATGCACCTTATAATGCATTGTATGGTCTCATGAATAATTGAAACCACAGCTATAATACATTAAAACACAAGGAATCTGTAAATATTATAATGCATATTAACTTTGGTTACAATTATTTATAAAAAGATATGATGCATTATAACATACATTATGAATACCTTTATAATACATTATTCTGTACATAAAGGTTTTAAGTCAGAGCAGCAGCCCACACTATGAAATGCATCATGGCAGCAAGGCAGATTACTAGCTATTGACACCATGGATGACTGATTTTTTTTTTTTTTTTTTGGTAAATACTGCAGAAACGCAACAGTGGCCCTTAGTGGTCAAGACTGAGGTTTCATTCCTCTAGAAGCAGCTGCACTGCAGGCCAGTAAATGTGCATGTTCAGATTCTGGCAGTGAAACTACACAGTCATGAACAAGAGACTGGCAGACGGCTGCTTTGAGACGGCAATTCAAACCTTTTATCAGTCAAAGCATATGTTTTATCTCATATATTTAATTATATCAAAAAAAGAGTCCTAAAGAAGGCCACATACCTCGGTCTGAACCATGTTGATTCGTCGGGAGCGCAGCGCTTTGACGCAGTTATAGATGTCCACCACCCCCTCTCTCTCTGCCATGTCCAGCATGATGTCAATCACGATGTAACATCCCGTCCGCCCGGCTCCCGCACTGACCAAACAGGAGACAATCATCAGCCGTCTCATACTGATGTCCTCATTGATCAGCAGAGTAAAGTACTGTTAATATCAACCATTTGCACTGCACATTTTTCATGCAATAATTGATGAAGGTTATTTAGATTGTAGCAGTAGTAAAATTTCACAATTCTTAGTATTAATTTCGATACAA
Organism: Ancherythroculter nigrocauda; assembly: GCA_036281575.1. Lineage (NCBI taxonomy): Eukaryota > Metazoa > Chordata > Actinopteri > Cypriniformes > Xenocyprididae > Ancherythroculter > Ancherythroculter nigrocauda. The sequence goes on from VTFQ01000014.1 coordinate 362,566, forward strand.
TAGTAAAAACTATTGGGGAATAATGGATTAATGGTTTATCTATCATTTATTTAAGTATTAAAAATAGATACACTACCGTTCAAAAGTTTGGGATCGGTAAGATTTTTAATGTCTTTAAAAGAAGTTTCTTCTGCTCACCAAGGCTGCATTTATTTAATTAAAAATAAAATAAAAAACGTAATATTGTGAAATATTATTACAATTTAAAATAACTGTTTTCTATTTGAATATATTTCACAAAGTAATTTATTCCTGTGATCAAAGCTGAATTTTCAGCATCATTACTCCAGTCTTCAGTGTCACATGATCCTTCAGAAATCATTCTGATATGATGATCTGCTGCTCAAGAAACATTTAATGTGTACAATTGTACAAAATATTTGTGTACAATATTTTTTTTCAGGATTATTTGATGAATAGAAAGTTCAAAAGAACAGCATTTATTTGAAATATAATCTTTTGTTACATTATAAATGTCTTTACTGCCACTTTTGATTGATTTAATGCATCCTTGCTGAATAAAAGTATTCATTTCTTTAATTTCTTTTCAAAAAAATAAAAATAAAAATTCTTACTGACCCCAAACTTTTGAACGGTAGTGTATAATGCTACAGAAGCTTTGTATTTCAGATAAATGCTGTTCTTTTGAACTTTCTATTCATCAAGGAATCCTGAAAAAAAAAGTACACAACTGTTTTCAACATTGATCATAATCATAAATGTTTCTTGAGCATCAAATCATCATATCAGAATGATTTCTGAAGGATCATGTGACACTGAAGACTGGAGTAATGATGCTGAAAATTCAGCTTTGATCACAGAAATAAATTACACTTTACTATATATTCACATAGAAATAAATTATTTTAAATTGTAAATATATTTCAACTTTTTACTGTATTTTTGATCAAATAAATTCAGCTTTGATCACAGGAATAAATTACACTTTACTATATATTCACATAGAAAACGGTTATTTTAAATTGTAATAATATTTCACAATATTACTGTTTTTACTGTATTTTTAATTAAATAAATGCAATCTTGGTGAGCAGACGAAACTTCTTTTAAAAATATTAAAAATCTTACTGATCCCAAACTTTTGAACGGTAGTGTATGTTAGTTAATTATTAATGCTAATAGTAATTATAAGTAAAATCTCTTATTTGCACTTTGTTGGTTATAATGAAGTGATTTACAAGCATGCAGAACTCACGCTGAGCAAAACTCTGACATGTCTGTGATTTACAGTGTAAACAGAAACCTGTGACGCTCTTCAGAGCACAGAAACATGCAGAGGAGTGTGTGAAATCAGCCGTCCGGTCAAGCTGCTATCCTCACATTTGTACAATATCTATATGGAGTTATAAGGACAAATACGCCGCAGCACTGCTGCTAAAACAATCCAGATGTGTTTGTTAACTAATCAACTGCTAGCTTGTTGGGTCACCATCTTTACCGCCACTTCAATCCTCTGCTGATGCAAAACCAAATCATCACTAACTCTGGATGATCTGCGCTTGAAACCGTTCAGCCGTTTGACTGAATGTCGACAGAATGCCTTGAGAACAAAGATAGTAGCAATTCACAGACTGCTAACCAGTTGAAAGGAAAAGAAAGCTGCATCATGGGATTGTTTTTTGTTGCATGCAGCAATGCACATGAGACCACATCCTGTTCTTGGGGCACGAATGGCAGGCAACGTGGTAATATAAAACGGTAAAATGGTTTTCGGCCCAATTATCACATCTGGCAGAAACAAAGAACTCAGAGACTCGTCAGAGCTGCCGTGACTGGCCGACACTGTCAGATGTGGACGCTGGCAGATCAATGTGTGACAGAACCGACCACAAGACCCTCCGCATATGCAGATGAGCTGTGGTACGAACAGGAAATGATGTCATTAACCAATGACAATGCATTCTCCTCTACAACAGAGGAGTGGCTCTACATCCAACAGAGAGACGAGTACAACTATGTTTAGAAGAGGATAGAAAATGTCAAGTTTTGGATCTTCTGTTGAAATATGACAATGTCTTCAAACTAGAACCACATATAAACCGTGTCATTCAGCAGCCACTTTCACACATGAAAGCTGCTAAATTAACACAAGCTATGGCTTTCTGTGTTTTATGGGTTTTGCTTCTGCTCACACACCACTGATCTTTACCACCAATGTTCACGTGACCTCCACGTTTACAGCTCAAAGGTGAGCGTACCTGCAGTGGACGACGATAGGCCCTGCGGTGGGAGGGTTGGACATCTTGACTCGGCGGATGAACGACAGCAGTCCTGTGGCGTGGTACGGCACTCCGTGATCGGGCCAGCCGGTGAAATGGAACTGCTTCACCTCTCGAACCTCATTAAATCCCCTCTGTGAAATGAAGGAAAACAAAACAGTGACCACCTGAAAAACTATATACAAATATATCAAGTCATTCAGCAATTGCACTGGCCCCAAGAAGCATCTGGACACTAATGATGCGATACTGCAGAAAGAGTAAAGAAGGATGCACAAGCACATTTTACAAGCAAAGAGTCTATGTATGTATTCGTCACCAGAAAGAAGACTGTCGTTTACAGTTATGACAGTCTGAGGCTGATTAAACATTAAGAAGCAGATTTTTTAATGAAAATGACAACATGCACAAATGAACACTGCCTACTTTTATGTGATTCTCCACACCTGTGTGAACTGACTTCACACATCTACTACAAATGGAAAATAAAGTGTTCAAAAGTGTCCAGATACTTTGCGGGGTTTCTGTATATGCATACATAAAAGAATTAAACATATTTGAAGGTTTTAAACAATAAAACTTTAAACATGGTAATCTCACCCTCTCCAGAGTGAAAGTCCTGACAACGTATTCTGCAAGCGGCTCGACCTCCACAAACGTCACTTTGAAATCCCCGTAAACTTCAGCATCGTCCGGCCAGTACTTATAGCACTTCACCTACAGGAGGACGAGACCAATCAAACGTAAAATACAGAGCAGAAAGATGCATGCACTCATCATTAAATGCACTAACTGTCTCAAATACAGTAACCATATCAATCGATGCAAAGCAATACAGAAGCATCTTGATTCACAGCAGTCTCATTTATTCATAGTTTTCATGTGACGCCCACCTGGAGGGCAAAACAAGGCTTTCCTCCGCTGGCTGCCAGTCATGTTTAGCATTAATGAAGTGAGACAGTGATATTAAAAGACTAAATTTAGTATACAACTTATGATTGATGCAAACTATGTACAGGCGAGCAGATGAACCCAGAAAACCATTATAAAGAAAACGCTTAACCATTTAACACACTGCGTTCATATTCTGGGCTCCTCTCACCTGTATATAGTCTGCATCTTCAATAAGGTTTACACTGAATCTGATCTTTTAATATAAGGCACTTTAGGTGTTTTTCAGTGTTTTAGAACATCTCAATGTTCACTGCAAAAAATGCTGTTCTTACTTTGAGTTTTTGTTTCTAGTCAAAATATCTTAAAGTTCTTAAATCAAGAAACATTTTCTTGACAAGTAAAAATTATTTTCTTGTTTTCAGGAAAAATAAGTCAAAATTAAGTGAGTTTTTCCTTAAAACAAGCAAAATAATGTGCCAGTGGGATAAGAAAAATAATCTTATATCAAACCAAAAATAAAATATATAATCTTGTTTTCAGTTTAGATAAGATTATTTTGCTTATTTTAAGGAAAACTCACTTAATTTTGACTTTTTTTTCCCTAAAAACAAGAAAATAATTTTTACTTGTCAAGAAAATGTTTCTTGATTAAAACTTCAAGATATTTTGACTAGAAACAAGACAAAAACTCAAAGTAAGAACAGCATTTTTTGCAGTGTTTTTAGTGATTAAATACTGAATATGTGCTGAATATGGATCACAAGTGCTCAAAACTTGCATGTTTTTGATTTTCTTCTTTTGAGATGGAAAACTGACAGGTCTGTAATAATCTATGCATGTTTTGCCCTCCAGGCCTCGTGGCAGTCTGAAAACGATGAATTCCTTGCTTAAATCTTGTTTAGAGATGCGAGTAGTGACGAGCTTCGGTACTGTGTTCGGTCCTATGATAATTTGCTCCATGAGCTTTATGACATAAAGACTGCTGGGAAATCATTTCATATGCACTCACTCGTGCATGATGATTTAATTTAACAAAGCATCCACAACATGCAAAAAATGTACACAATATATACATACACATGCTTCAACCCTTTGAGAAGTGTCAAAAAAGTGTTTTCTTTCTTTTGACTTTGGAGTGAAATGTGACCTGTTCTTGACAGGCTTTGTGAGATTCACCCATTTTTGTCACTTCGAGCAGATGAACTACGACCTAGTGGTCTCGATTACTAGTCCTCGCTCACTCTTCAAAAGGTTTTTGCAGGCAGGGGCCTTCAGGTCACATCACAGAGCACAGAAACACAACACGGCCCCTCAGCAGGCAGTATAGCGACATACCCGGCCCACCTCCACTAGGTTGGTTACCATCACGATACAGGCCGACTGCTCCTGCCAGATCATCCTCCAGAAGTCGTACACCGTCTCGTGGACAGGGCCTGTGGGCAAGCCGAAGGTCTGACTTTATTTCTTTGTTAAAATCCAGACACATGAAAAACATTCTGTGCTGTCTGAAGCCTTATGATATACTGTGATATATAATGTAGAATCAGCGCTCCAGACTGAGACCTAATGGTTGCATTTTGCAACCATTCTGCCTTTTTTCTTACTGAATAAATTTAGTTAGAGGTCACAGCTGATAAGAGCTGCCATTTCTGTTGCATGAGAAACATCGAACGAAACTAAACCGTGCTACTCATTAGAGCTGTGCAGCACAGAAAGCTTATCAGCACGGCACGATCTCGATCACATGACACCGTTACCACACAGCTCTGGGAGATCCAGTGAGAAAGTGTTTGAATTCCCCACAGTATTAATAACATTGCTGCTGAGAAGCAATCAAATTCAGAGCAGAATTCTCTGTTATAAACCATATCAGCTCAAACCGGCTGATGTGGAAACCAGGAGAGACACTGTGCCATGAACGAACAAGTTAAGGCTTTTCAATCCACAAATCACCAACATTCACTATGGATTTAACGTTGTAACACTAACTGTAACTTTGGTATTGTGGCAGAAATAGTCGAATGTTTTTGCATTATTCATTTCAGGGTTCATATGACCTTTTGAGAGGGAAAATCAAGCACTTTTCAAGTGCTTCACACTTTTTCCAGCACTTCAACACTAAAAATATCATCCAGTTTAAATGTTAGTTTTAATGTGATGACCAGAAATTAAAATATTTACATTTTTTCCCTATAAAAATTCCGTTTTTACATGTTACTGTTAATCTGCATCTCAAATAGCTAGTGCTTTACTGTCAAAAGTGCATTTCCAAGAAATAAACATGTAATAGTATTAGTTGCTGCACTTATTAACGCAAAACAATAGTAATTTTATGATTAAATAAAATTTAAGATTAAAAATCCCCCCAGTGCTATCAGATCAGGTGATCCGGAGGATATCATTAGTCAGTTTGTTCATCTGTTGTCACACGGATACATTACAGTAGATTGAGTTTAAGAGCATAGGCACTTTCTAAGATGTCTATCAGATAAAACAGAATGTGTTTCAATGATGTTTGTCACAGTACAGTATTTAAACACCTGTCAGTTTTTGTTCTTGTCATTGAAGAAAGCATGATATTTTGACATTTACCTTGAGTTGCAATGTAATGGCTGGGCCTTTGGTATCCCTGCAAGACAAACAAAAATAAGCATTTAGTCACAACTTGATGGAATGATGGAGGCAGCAAAAAATTCAAACAAATATTATCCGAGGTTAATTAATTTTGATAGTTTGGTTTTTCTAGTCAATCTCGACGCACACAGAATCAAACACACACACACTGCAGGGAGACCCGACATCATACCCCCCCCACGAAAACACACGACACCAAAACATGAGTGTTAACTGAAACACAGGCCAGGGATGTGAACGTGCATGGTGTCCACGAGCGAAGCGGAGGAGCACAGAGCGTGAGCAGAAGCAGCAGGATGGAGCCGGCGTGTCGTGAGGAGGGAGGGAGGAGCGGCGCATGCAGATGGATGGGGGGGACAGAGAGGGTGTCTGAATGTGCCCTACAGTGATACTTACATCCCTGTACAGCCAAATCTACCGCCCCCAAATCAACCGCACAAGAGTGAGAGAGAGCACAACAATGTCAGTGAGTCAGCAAGCACCTCCAACAAGGAAGAAAAGAAAGCTGTAAATTGTGTATAGTTGAGACAAAGGCATGCATAAAAGACCTCACATACGAGGGAGGGAGAGACGTTTCTCACACGTTCGCCAATGGAGGAGGAGGCGGCATCGCCACTTACATCAATGTAGTTGGCATTTATGTAGTCGGACGAGGGGTCGTCTTCCATTGGCTGCAGGATCACTCGAGAATGATCGTCTACAGCGCCAAACAGAGCAGATTCAGGAGAAAAAACACTGCTGCTTACTGTATGAGCGATGGATTGTGAGCTACGCAACAGGTTTCTTACAAATAAAGAAACCATTCTGAGTTCTTGCAGGGTGAACCTCATGAAACCTCATGTTCTGGTCATATTTCACCCCGAAACCAATACGAAGAAGATGATTTGCTTGGTGACATTATTTTCATGGTGATTTACCATAATGAGTGCAGATGTTTGCCTTTTGAGAATTTGTTTGTTTGTAATTGTACAGTAATAAAATACAAACATGTTAGGAAAAACTAAACGCACTATAATTGATATTTGCATGTTTCTGTAGCTCAAAGAGCAGCACATGACGCTAACAATGCCGAGGTCATGGGTTTGATCCCACGCAACGCATAAACTGATGAAATGCACAGCTCCACTTTAACAAAGGTCATTCAGGATGAAAGCATCTGCCAGATGTACTGATAATTTGGGGGGAAATTATATTCTTTGTGCACAATATAATTGATCTTTTCTTCAGATGCTGGGGTGAAATATGACTCTATATATCCTAATTATTGTTAATGTAATTCATTATTTCCAGGAGCTCATTTCTTCTACCTTCAGTTAAACTGCTAACAGTGACTGTAAATTAATTGCCTAAATTATTACATTATTAGCTAAATGCATTCTCTAAATTGTAAACTTGACATGCATTCTCTGTGAAGCTGCTCTGAAACGATATGTATCGTGAAAAGCGCTATACAAATAAATGTGAATTGATAGGTTCACCCTTAAAGCACCAGTGCATGTTGGTTTTCTAGAACAAAAGTTCAAAAGGTTCTTTAATGACCACAAGACTATCTATGGACCTAAAGGAAAACATTATTTTTAAGAGTGCAAGGAGATGTTTAGAGAGAATGTCCTACACTCTTACATGCAATGATGTTCCCGTATCGATTCTTCGTTCGATTTTGCTCTTTCTTTGCTGCATCCCAGGAAGCAGACTGACCCTCAAAGAAGCTCTGAGGACACAGATAAAGAGTTACAACACAGACAACAGGGGCTTAAGCACATCAATATCCTAATTTACTCATATTTTCATCATGTTCGACAACACCAGCACCACAAAGTAGTTTGAATTTGCTCTCTGTGTTGGAAACACATGTAAATCTGATTACTGAGCAGTTACAGAAACATCAGGCGGTCTCAGCAGCCGAAACAAAAAAAAAAAAAGAAGAAAAGAAATTGTGTTGCACATAAACTCAACTGATCAGATTGTGGTTTCATAAACCGCCGACACTCTTGCCTGCAACCAGCAAGCTAATGACTGCAAAACACGTGTGGGTATGATGGTGTGGAGGAGCGAGCGCTTTCAACGGCTTCTTGGTGAGGTTTGTGTTAAAGGTGAAGTGTGTCTTCTTTTGGATGTTAAAATAGTTTGGGGTGGGAATATCTGTTTATCCGAACAATGGAAAACTCAGTTCAGGAAAAAAGTGTGAGAACAATCTTTAAGGCCCTGATATACTTTAAATGAAACTGAAAATGAACTGATGACATTAGGGACTTTCGCACCGGGTGGTTATAGGAACTCAGTTATAGGAATTAGACACCAGGGCGTTTCCCGAGAACTAAATGTTTTCCTAGTTGCATTCGCTCCATCAGTACAAAGAGCTCAGAACCCAAGAGGCGACACTCTGATACTTTTTGGGTAACAGCCACTAGATGGCGCTCCGGTAGCGCGGCCGCCAAATACTTACTGGACCACTGAATCCTTCACATCTTACGCACCCAAAATCGGTGAATTTCACTGTCAAATCAGAAGCGCAATAGAACAGCTTTTTTAAATTAAGTCACCAGTAAATTGTATGATCCTACAGTAAATGTTGTATTGTGTTATATATGTTTTATTTTACCAGTTGTGGAATCCAACCATTCATCCATCTGAGGTAACGTAGTTCGCCTACTTTATTGAGTATTTCTATTTTATGCAACTTTACACATTTATTAATAGTAAATTAATGATAAATTTAAGATTATCATGTTTGCAGTGAACAATATATTTCAGACCTAGTGGAGTAATAGTAATAATATCTAGGTCTGAATTGAAATATTGTACGTTTTAATGGATCACGCTACAAACATAATGATCTTATAATACATGATGCATTGTTGTGTCCGTTATCACATAATTCACAGTTTTGGACACTTTTGCTTTAACGGACATTAGACAACACTGCAAAATCAAGCTGTTATATTCTATTATTGTCCAACATTCCCAATTTTTCTGATGCATGTCCTTAATTTAATTTCATATGTTGCATTACAGTTTTTCTCAATTGCTAAAACACAAGTTTCTTTCTCCATTTTCTGAAACCATTAAACATAAAACCTCGTCTTCAAGCACTATTTACAAAACCTCTGTCTCCTCTTGCAAAATGAAACTTTCGCCTCAAAACAGTTTTACCTGTGTTCAAAATCAAGCCCTGCTCTCGAATCATAAACAAAGTGAGCAAAATGATATACACTATCAAGCAGTCAGTAAACAATACACCAAAACACATTGTTCAAAACATTTAGTTCTCAGGGAGAAGTACATTTTTAATCTCAAAACAAATGTAATATTTCTCCGTCGTTGTCTTTTGATGAACGAAAACATGTTCATAGTAGCTCAAAATTGATCAGAAATTACTGCTCTGCTTTGCTCTTTGCAACTTTTTGTTTTACTCCTCCTCCTCCTCCTCTTCCTCTTTCTTTCCCTCCTCCTCCTCTTCCTCCTCATCGCCCACCTTACATACACACTCATCCTCGTCCTCTCACATTGTTTCTTCTATCCATTCTCAGACTTTTTCCTTCCCACCTTCATCAACCTGTTTGCTGTCTGAACTGGCTCATATTGGTTGTGTCACATCATTTGAAAAAGGTTACATCAGTTTTGAGTGATTGTGTTCAATCAATGACATGTTTTCTCTATTTGTATTTGATTGTTGCCGACTGTGTTTTCCAGTATGGATAACGTGCATTAGAGTGCAGAATGAGTTTAGAGTTTTGCTGATCTGCACATTGTGTTTTACCATGTGAAATGGTTTAAGATAGTGACGACAGACTGCACAATTAGCTAAATGAGGTCAGGCAACAGAGAACTTTGTTCAGCCAATGGGTTTGAGTGTTTTAGCAATTGAGAAAAACTGTAATTCAGTGTTTATAAGCCTTTTAAAGAATTTTTACCCAAACTGACTATTCTATTGAGTGTCGCTTCTTGTTAGTGTGTATTCTCTGATCAGTAGGAACTCTGAAGTGACGTAAGATAGAGACGTTATTTAAGTATGGCATTCAACAACATCAGCGACTGGAGGACACGTGATCTGAGCTGTGTTTGTTGTGTCCTGGGTTTCTTGATGGTATGTAGATGTATAAGTTATGCGATGGAAAGAGCAAAAAAAAGAGAAATCTCCTACAACATCTCGCAGTGCAACATTTCATCGAGGCTGAGAAAAGAACACAATACCGCAGACAAAGCGACCGGTAAATGCTGTCAACGTTAGCTTTCTGGATGTTTATTGTGGTGTAAACTGTGCATTTACACGACTTTTTAAAAATGACGGGTGCTGTTTCGTATAGCATGCATTCAACCAATTAACGTACACTTACATCACTGGCAGTTCCTGTAGTGCTGGGTTAGACTCTACTCTGAAGAAAAAGCTAATTTAGTTCCCCCAAAAGATGCTAAAATTCGTCCCCAGTTCCTGTGTACTTCCACCATTAGATCTAGAAACTGTGAAACGATTCCTCCAGTGCGAAAACCCCTAAAATCAAGCCAAAAGTTTGTTTTGGGAGTTCGAAACACCTTGCCAAAAAAGTTCACCCCAGCTGGTAAACACCATTGGTCCGTGGTGATGATGTAATAGGTGGGTGTGGCTCTGATGCGAGTAAAAACATGAACACACTGGAGAGATGCTTTATAGTAGAAACTGACACAGATATTCATGTTTAATACTGTAATACTTGCTTTAAAGAGATCTATTGTATGAATAAACATGACATGACAGGAGTTCACATCACTATGATCAGATGCTTTCTGAACTGCTGTTTTCTCACCGCTGCATCTATGTTATTGAGAGGACAGCACATATTTACATATGCATCTAAACGTCACTCTCATCAGTGTGGATGTCCGCTAACAGTATTTCGCTGCAAAGGTTTCTCAAACTTGAATGTTAAAGAACTCTGACCTGAGTATATCCGGGCCTTTATTTTTCCGATCAACTCAGATAAGACACACTTCAACTTTACGATCGCTTAAGTTTCCGTCGCACATTTTTTGCACGCAGCTTCGAACTTCGCGACTGGTTACGACGTCTCTGGTTGCAGTCTAACCTCATACTCCTCCTTGAAGCCGTAGCTGTCGGAGGTCTTCATCAGATTGATGTGCTGCAGCAGGTCGGCCACCCGTATGGCGGGGTGCAGCTGTCCGGTCTGATAGGGCGACTCCGTGCCCTCGCAGTGGTAGCGCGGGATGTCCAGCAGTCTGCTGTTCTCGGCCGCCGCCGTGTGGTTCTCGTCTGAGGAAGCAGTGGGGAAAGTTTTATTCGAATGCGCACTGGGGACTTCCAACAAACCTTTGTACATGCTAAGCTCAAAGGACTCGACACATACACGCAAAACCTCACAAATGCATATATAATCCCAGAGTTGAGCACTCTGAACAGGACAGAGGCGTTTCTTCACACACACTTACCAGTGATAGGCACTTATGGGGCAGCGGGAGAGAAAAGAGTTGTTTAGTTCAGCGTCAGCTCAAACACACGGGCTCTGTAGTACAGCTGATGGGGTGATATGGACTAAACATTTACAGGACACAGCTACAGGACACTAAGACGAGGGGAGCACAAACAAAGCCACTGAGGTTATCTTCCAAATTTGGCTTCAGCTATAGTCTTTGTGGAGATGCAGAAGCCGCATCCATGTGTGCTATACCACAAAAGATAACTGAATATGCTCACAGGAATCACAACCACAGGAAATGATTTATAAAGCAACCCCTGTCGATTCTGGAGAACAAACGAGTGCACATTATAGCTGCAGTCTAAAGCCTTCGATAATCAGACATTATTCGGTCACAGCTGTGGACTGTAACTTCTCTTCATCACAGGTGTCAGAAAGACGCAGCTTGTTTGGGTGAAGCGTCACACTTCAGAGCCGTGGCCTAAGGGGATGTTTTAATACCCTGCCACCATCATCATCATCATCTCATCATCTTCATCATCACACCACTGTAGAAAAGTCTTTCTTGCTTGTTCTGTCCTGTTTGCATCTGACACTGTTAACCCAGATGACCGGAGTTATATCAGGTTTACGTGTAAGCTGTCAGTTTAGTTTCAGCCTCATCCTACGAGCTCTGAGAACACTCATAATGTCATGTGTGTGTGTGTGTGTGTGTGTGTGTGTGTGTGTGTGTGTGTGTGTGTGTGAGTGTTTGATGATGCTTTGGTAAAACATACAAAAAAAGTAGTGTTTTCCAGCTGAATCTGCTTGCAGATTTTACATTGAACATCTAGTAGTCTAATCTATTCATGGAAATGTATTACTATCCCTTGTGAAAAAGAAGTACACTTTAGCATACTTTTAAAAAGAGTACTTACTTATTATGGAAATATTATACTTTAATAGAATATTTGAACTGTTTTCAGACACTTAATTTCATGTTATTTACAATTAAATGAAACTATATTGTAGTTTAAATTAATATTAAATGCAATTAGCAGAAATTAAGAGTGATTTATTTTAAATATGCTTAATGTACTGACAAACATAGTAAACTAAAACTTAAATATATATATTTAAATATTTTAACATCAAAAAACACATCTACAGTTACTTTACATGTGCTTTAGTATGTTAGTCAACACATGAAAATAAGTGCACTTCTTTAAAGCATGACAAAAGGTTATTAAAACAATGATATAAAAAGTTCTTTAAAGTGAAATTACATTAATGTTATATTATTCGCAACTACGTTTTTTTTATTTTTTTATTAAATATACTTAGAAATTTGAAGTACACTACAATACAATTAAGTGCACTTGTTTTCACAAGGGATTACAATGAAAGATTTGATTTCCAAATATCTCTTGAATTCAATGCTCATTTGTTGGGATGCACACCCCAAACATACATGGCATGACTGGGTTTATTTAATCTGCATCACAGCTATTCATGATTATGTTGCATCATATTTCCTGCATTTAACATTGCATTTAACCCTTCAGACCTGCAACTTTTTTATATAGAGTAGATATTGTGTGTGGGTTTGACATTGTGAAACTAAATTGTTCCTATAAGAATGCTAAACCTGACAAAACCTCCCCTCTGCCTCAACTGGGATTACCTTCAAAAAAATCATTGGCATTGGCTTATTTTGAGTCTCAAGTCTTATTTTAGGGGCAGCGTTTGTGTGTGTACAGTAGCAGAAACACACGGTCTTACTGTGCTTTCACTGCAACACACACAATCCTCTCAAGAGACATTTGTAATATTCTGGGATTCTGAGGTTCTTCAAACACAGCAGTTCTCAATCCGTTCCTACAGGATTCCTGCGCTGCAGATTTGGGATGTTTCAAACTCATTTGTTTTGATTTGTTCGTCCACAGACTGAGCCAGGTGCAGCGCTGCCCGTGGAAATGATTGAGAAACCCTGTTCTGTGTAACACAGCAGGATCATGGTGAGGGGCTACATGAGTGATGCATGCTGGGTAATGGAGGTCTTTATGTGCAGCAGGAGTACTCAGCTCAGTTCAGTTCTCTTCTGATCAAACTTTACCTCATGACTTGAAGTATTTAACTAATTGTAAATATATGGACAAATTAAAGACAACATGAAACTACGTTAAAGTAGGGCGGGGTTTGATTTTGTTCACTGTGATTTGATTGGCCAATGACATTGTTGGTTAATATTAATATCCCCACTCACACCTCATTGGTTATGCATGCAAAAAGGTCATTTGAGAGGTGAAAAGGGTTAAAAAATCTTAGTGTGCACTAATTTATTGTAAATAATTGTGCACAATAAGACCAAGCGACATGTTCAAGGCAAGTAAACGCGGTCGGTTTGATTTCATGTTGTCTTTGAGCCATAAGACGGGTTGAACTGAATTGAATACTCCAGTGATCCGGTCACAGACACGACACATTCAATCCTCACCTAATACAGCTGTCGGCACGAGAGGGTCATTAGGCACTGCAGAGAAACATGCAGAGTTATCGTAAATAATACAAAATACAAACTCAAAAGCTGAGGATGTTCAGAAACTGAAAACACACCGCCTTACTGCTCGGGTTTTTACTCAAGTGCAGGTTAAGCGTGGGTGCATTTTGCCACGCAATATCCAGTCATTGCTAATAACTGAACCGTGACGCGTTAAAAACTTTTGCGAAATGCAGAGCAGAGGATGTACTAACTGCATTGAATGCGCCTGCATTGGGCTGGACGAGAGAGGTACACAATCTAGACCACTAAAACTTTGCCATTACACACACTAGCGCCTGACAAACACGTATCTTCATGTAGGTTTTGTTTATGTTTCTGTCCTTCCGATGTATCAGACCAAATGATTTTTCACATATATTACCCTGAGACCAACATGAAACGATTCGACACAAGTTAAGGTTGTGTCGTTCTGGAGGGCTGGAGTACTCACAGCGGTTGCTGAAGTTGTGCGAGTCCATGAACGTGACGGACACCGGCTCCTCCGCGTGCAGAGTGCTTTGGTCGGCATAACTGCGATCCATGGAGTTCACCATGTGCGTCATCTCCTGACGGGTGTTTCCGATGGCATCCTTGCGCTTCTTGGCGAGCTTCCTGATGACCCAATTACAGAAAGAATCGTTAAAGATCTACTGCTCTGGAAAACAGCGTCGTTCCACCCTTCACCCACCCACAATAAACAGAACACAGGAGAGAGAGAAGGGGATGATCCGATAGGAAAGCTTTAGTTCCATGGTAAAGGACAACTCTGAGGAAACTTCAGGAAATACTTTCAAATTAGTGGATGTGATTCAGAGAAATAAAACCATGTCTGTTCAAACTGTTCAAACTTTCTTATTTGAACACGTTTGCTTTAGTTTTACCGTTACAGAATTACTTTGAAAATACATTTTAGGAATCATGATTACTAGTAAAAAGAACGTTTTTATTCTTGACAAACATAGCAATAAAACTGCGGAAAATTATTTTCTTAATCAGCATTTTTGTCTTGTTTTCCAGTTAATATTTGAACATCATGATATTTGCGTGATATTTAACTTTTTAAGATGAATGTTAAAACATTTTCAATGTTTATTTTCAAGTAGATTTAAAGGCTTAAAATATGAACATATCTTCTGTTCTTCCTGGTTAAAGAAAATGTCACAAAAATGTTTGATTTATTTTGTAAAACATGAATGGAAATCTAAAGAAAGGGTTCAATTTACACGTACATAATGACACCGAGAACATCAGGATGAGCAAATTATGTTAAAACTGAGCTCATTATTATAAGCAATTTTGCTTCACTAAATAATTTTTTCTTGTTTAAAGGATGATTAGACATTTTTTCCAACTGAAAAAACAAGACAACATACCGATCAATGATTTTTTGCAGCAAGAGATTTTTTCAATCAATGTGTTTTTGAGAAAGCAAATACAAATCAGATCATAAAAATATAGATTTATCTGAAGTAAAAAAAATCACTCGTCATGGTTTTACTATGTAATGTCATGAAATGTAATGTGGAGCTGTGAAAGATGATTTGTAAGGCAAATGATTAGTGTATTTTCAATCTGTTATAAGATTTCGATGCTTTTTTCGACAGGAATACATACAAGCAGGAATATCTGGATTTTATTTTTGATTGACATTTTTGTAGCGACATCCAGGAACTGTGACGGGGCAAAGGTTTAGGTTTAGCTGCGGACTAAAGGCCAACCGGGACAGCGACATGAAAAAACACCCTCTTCACCAAATGAACGAGCGGATGAGTATGTGAGGTGGATGGAGACAGGGTGAGTAACTATCCCACACACACACACACACACACACACACACATGCACACACAAAACAACAAAACAAAACAACCAACCCAAAAGACAACCAACAGACACAAGTGCAGCATTCTTTTTTCAAATAACACCGCTTGGATGCGACCGTCGCCGAGCGTGTCCAAGAACTGCTACAGTGCAAAAGGAACGTGATTGGTCGAAGCGATTTGTGTTTTCGCTTGAAAAAAGGATACTGCATCTTTAAAAGACTAACAGGACTAACCATAGACAGAGAGCAGAGAGCCCTGCATGAGTATCAGCCTTTTGCTTTTGTCTGAGCGTCTCTGTTACTTACAGGTAATATGAGTACGAATAGTAGCTCCTCCTGGCGAGCGAATGAGAAACAGCACAAACAGATGAAGAGATATTGGTGAGTGCAATGTGGGAATCAACCGTACCAACATAAGCAACAGACAGCTAGTCAACAGAGGATTCAGCGTATAGCCGGATCTCTCTGGCCCTCATTAAAACATGCATGTCTTGTTTTGTACATTTGCGTGCAGCCTGACACCCTATTTATGTGACAGTTGTCTGATAAGAAGAAAAATAAAACATAATCAGAGCATGCAAAAACTCTGGGTGTATGATTTCATCATGCATTTCAGGGGCTCTGACTTGATAAATCACTGCAATAAAACTTGAAGCACAGATCATTTAAAAAAGTTTTTAAAAAGCCATTTTTAAAGAAAGAAGGGGGGAAAAAAATCACAACCAAAAAGGCACAAAAAAAGCTGCAAATCAAAGCAGTAAGCTGCTGACTTCCTGCAAAACAAGCATAATAATGTCAATGACCACCGTTTTAAAGATGCAGTATCTTCAGTTTGAGCGGAAAACATTGATAATCCATTGCTCAGTTGGAATAGAGCCATTTATATTTATACCTGTGTACCGAGGTTCAGTTTATGAACATATTCATTCATTCATTGGAACAGGATGTTAAAATACACAATCATCACAGAAAATGAAATAAAAATGATGCTGAATTTGCGAAACGTGTTTAACGGTGCACTACATTCAACCTAAATGCATGTTGGTTAGTGAAACAAATATGGTTTTGTTTGAAATGATGTGCATTCACAGAAGCAGTTCCTCATTTATTCAGATCACATGTCCGGCCGGATACTACACTCGCTTTATCTCGGTAAATTTAAATTTAGTAAATTTAGGGATCACAAATACAGTATTTCTACACAAGCCAGAAGCTTTTGCCTTAACATGACGCTGTCAGTTTAATGCCCAAGACACTGTTATATCTCTCATTTAGTGCACCTTTAAAGTACAGAATGAATGAAGAATGGAGGGTGATGAATTATCCTAGTGCTCCTGGGTCAGGCTGTGAAAGAGGGCTTTACCAGGATCTGAAGCCCATTTAAAAAAACAAAAAAACACAAAATAAGACTTTTCAAATTCAAAAGCCTACTTCTGTTCAATAACACTTCATCCCACTGACAGACAACTATTTATTGTCCAGCCATCAACACAAACTAATGCATCCCAAAAATAGAGAAAAATATGCTGGATAAAACACTGATAGACACACAGGATGGCGTTTCTATCAATAATATGCTCTGTTTTTCATCTTGTAAGCTGTAAGTTACAACGTAGCCCAGTTTTGATGTATATGGGCACCAAGTTGATACAATACTAACTATATTTGCATTGCACCATTAAACTTAGTTGAAGCGTAACTCGACGTATAATCTGAATATTTATGGAAGCCTACGATCAGGAGTAACGGCTGGAATAAAACAGCAGACTGACTGAACTGCATCAATAAGCTGACAGACTTCAATTCTTTAGACACATATGATAATGCTGATATCTGAAGAGAGAGTGAGCATTATGAGAATAAATTAGATCACTTAGACCCTCCGTGTCCCATCCAGACACCACACGAGGAGGCTCCAGGGATCTGGATGCAGGTGCCATATTGTGCCCCGTTCCTGAAAGAAGGTCTTTCCTCAGGGGAATCTGCCAGGGAGGAGCATGAGTTCTGGGAACCAGGTGGGAGGCCAGCAAGACCTGCTCCGAACCCTCCTGACCTTACACAGGGTCTGTCTCCATCGGAGCATAAATGAATCAGCGTGTCGAATCATGATTCGGAGCGCCAAAGTCACAGTGATTTCAGCAGTTTGACACGCGATCCGAATCATGATTCGACACAAAAGATTCATAACGCTCCGAAGCTTCCTGAAGCAGTGTTTTGAAATCGGCCATCACTATATAAGATCGTTATTTTGTTTTTTTGGCGCACCAAAAATATTCTCGTGGCTTTATAATATTAATATTGAACCACTGTACTCACATGAACTGATTTAAATATGTTTTTAGTACATTAATGGATCTTGAGAGAGGAAATGTCATTGGCCTCACTGAGCCATCGGATTTCATCAAAAATATCTTAATTTGTGTTCTGAAGATGAATGAAGGTCTTACGGGTGTGGAACGACATGAGGGAGAGTAATTAATGACATTATTTTCATTTTTGGGTGAACTAACCCTTTAAGCTAAGTTTTGCCTAAAGTACAGAATTACTGTAGTTACAAGCTAGTTAGTAGTTACTAAGCCTCTAGTGTGCACTTTACGTTCCAGTTTAAGTAGAACTTATGAACGGACCCGACCCATGTGTGAGTCTGTACCTGCAGTTTAGACTAGAACCCACTACATCTCTGCTTCTGTGTCACAACAACTGCTGCATTTTGATTATTTGACATTGCAGAAATATTTACATTTACATAAGTGTACTCACTTAATGCATTCGATTTTTGTGCATCAGTAAATAATCATTTTTACATACTGCAATAAATGGAATTTTCCTTCCACTGAAAACACGATCCAGACTGAAGACGGGCGAGAGAACGAGTGTTTGTACTGCAGAGACATAATGATGTGTGTGGAATAAGAAAAGACATGCCGAATGAATGAATGACATTCCTTGACTCTGAACACTAAACTCAGCCATTCAACAGAGCCCCGGATCTCCACACATCAGCAAGGTCTTTATTTGTTATTAAAGGTTATAGACGATTATTCTCTGCTGCCACTATAACAATGAACATATGAACTGTGTGTGTGTGTGTGTGTGTGTGTGTGTGTGTCATGGCGCACTGGAGTGCACACCTGCATGATTTTCCAGTAGCATCACCTGTTATAACTGCCAGCGTTAATGCAGGGAAGTGTATTTTGACATGGTTGACCTTTGGCTACTACTTTTGACAATGTGCCTTATAACAACAGTAAAGAGCGCGTCTTTAAACGCAGGATTTACAAACAAAGCTGGACTATTCACGACTCTGTGCTCAAGGAAACTACACAGACTTTTCGACCGCTGTAAAAACACTGGGCCAGGATGAGTGGATTCTATTCCGAAATCAGGAAAGAGCATTTAGAGAGACCCTGGACACGAAACACCTCGAGGATAAACATAACTTCCTCTTCTCAGGAGAAACGGATGTGGAAATGGATCAGACTCATCTGCATTTTAAATGGAGTTTACTTTAAGAACGGAACTTTTACAATCATCCGGCGAAATGGAAGGCAGTTTGGATTACCTTTCCTGAAGTTCACAACCCGTATACTGAAGAGAATGAGGCCCGGACCGCGGATTCCCTCGCCGACTGGATCGAGGCGGAGCTGCGCTTTTTGTGGGATATCGTTCAGCCAGCATTGAGAGTGCCATGGACTGGATCATTATTTCCCGTACAATCTAGCCAACTTAACACTTCGCTGTTCACTGTCACTGAAGTGGAGAAAGGTTAAAGAACTCCCTAATAATAAAGCAAGCGTGACTTATGAAACGCTGAAAACTACCAAATAAATGGTGTTCTGACCAATATATTTCACACCTGTCTGGAGAATGGTAAAGTTCCAGAATCATGGAAAGGGGCTCTGATGCATCGTATCCCCAAAAAAGATAATATTCCTGACGACCCGTCTACCTCTCCTTATTACCTACAGTCTATATGTTTATGAAATGTATGCTGTCACGAATACTTCCCTGGTTAGTAGAGACAGGAATACTTTCACCAAAGCAAAAAGCCTATATCAACAGGCAGGGGATGAATGAGCATGTCTTCTGCCTTGAAACGGGAACAGATGACTTCAAACACTCATCTACCAAATTCTTCACTGTCTTTTTGGGATTTTCGTGATGCATTTGGCACTTTGCCCCATGATGTCATGTTTGACGCAATAAGACTACCACAGCTGTATGCAGACGTAATTAAAGACGTTTATAATAACTCTTACATCCAAGTCATATGTGGAAGTGCCCTAACCGATCCCATACCACTTAAAATTGGCATCAAAACAGGGTGCCCGTGGAGCGCCATCAATTTCATTCTGGCGATGAACTCCTGGATGAAGTGGTTGTGCCAGTGCGATCCCTAAACCCAGCGCAAGGCTATGCGGATGATGTGGAAATCTCCTCAAGAGATGAAAGTGTTATTACCAACATGCTCCTCCGCACAGGTCTTTTCCCGAACGTACATATTCCACAAAGTACACTGTCAGCGATGAACAACGAAACGGTGAAGCTGGTGAGGAAATGCTTTTGTCTTAATAGTCGGGACATTATCTTCCAGCCGCGTAGAGACGGAGGTCTCGGTGTATCTACACCACTTCCAGAACAGGACATCTTCTAAACATGCTCAACAATGTCAACATAACTGTTAGAGAACTATCACTGTTTTTACATCTACAGCATCGCAAAATACCTGCTGCTTCTACAAACGAGTCCCAGTTTTTTTGGATTTAAACTAAAGCAGAACGGAAAGTTAGACATCAGAGCAGCCGGATTTGGAGTGCGCTCCGTCTGGCTAGATTGAAATGATCTCTGGAATACAGCTGGGACCCGACGGAGAAGTAGTTACTCTCAACAACAACATAATCACGATCCGCTGGTCTCCACCCTGCTGATCTTCAATACAGACAGAACACCTCAGCGGCTGCAGATTAAACACGCAAGAGCCTCGATTCTTCATCTCAGTCAGACCCAAAACGGACAGCACTGGACGGGCCTCAGATTGCAAGGAAAACTTGCATTACTTCAATTTGCTGACCATTCAGTGTCTCATTCTGTCCTGACAAACTTCTCAATCTCAGATGACATCCTAATATTCATGATCAAAGCAAGATTACAGTGTCTTCCAACGAAGTATAATTTGGCAACATGGTATCCATCAAAGCATGAACCCTACTGTATATTACATCCAACGCAGCAGGAACATGAAACGGTTGCTTTAATATACTTAATGGATGCTGCAATTATAAAGGACTTCATGTGGCCGTCTGGTTGATCTGGTTGCAAAGGACTTGCAAAAGGTAATCTGCGGACATGAAAGTAAGATTTACAAGCATAGCACTGTACGATTTAACTGGTTTCATCATAACAAATCTGACAGTGATTACTTTAAAAATATTCCAAATAATCCTGACATTGTAATTGTAAATGAGGTTATGAAGTCTGTATGTATCTTTGAGGTGGGCTGCTGTTTTGACCTGTATATGGATACTTGCTACTATTAGAAAAAAAAAAAAAAAAAAAAAAAAAAAAAAAAATATATATATATATATATATATATATATATATATATATATATATTTCCACAGCATTGAGTTTCCTCACTGGAACTCATGAGGAAGACGAGAGATCTGAGGTCAAGAGAGAAAGATGGATGGATGAAGGAAGAAAAAAACAAGATCCCAGCGAGGACAAAAGAAAACATGTCACTGCTGAAGAATCTACGGATTCTCAGTACAGTGTGTGTGTTGGGTATTTTATTAGTTTTTTTATTCATTTATTATCATTAATTATTCCATTTAATGATTTATTTATCTTTATTATATTACTTATTTTATTTATTTTCCTTGCAGTGCTTCCTGTTATTGTTCAGTGATACGATTGTGTGGTTTTAAGGGATGTTTGTCTTCATGAGTGAGAGATACGAGAATGTCTCAATGTTGTGACGCAGCACTTTTCCATTGCTTTTGCTTTGAAATAATAACACTTGTTGGATTTGTGCTGGTCAGATGAAGTCCAGATGAGCATTGAAACACAATAAACTCTTCTCATTTTCTGTAATCATCACTTCGTCTCCTGCTTTCTGCTGAATAGAAGACAGTCACACAGTTTTGTAATGCAAGCACATCCCATCCAATATTTATACCATGTTTAACAGACACTTATGTGGAATTATTTTTTAATGATGTTTATCATGTGTTCTTTAAATATAAGCATTAAGGTTCTCATCAAAAACACACAACTATCGACGCAGCATCATCTAAAGATCGAGTGAGTTTGATGAGCATCCCTGCATAAATATCACTATTTATTTATTTTTTTACAGAAGTGTGTCTTATGAGACAGACTATAGCCCTAATTATATTATTTAAAAAAGGGTATTTATAAAAGATACACACTAATCTTTCCCGCCTGGTCTGTAATGAGCATTCATTTGTGTTTTAAACAGGCTGCTGTTCAGGAAAACGCCACATGATGGAGCCATTAGACAGAAGCAGCACGAATGATGCCAGGCTGTTTGCTGAGCGATAAAGCGAGAGAAAAAGTGAAAGTAAGAGCCATGATGGTCAGTTTTTCTGATGATGTGGGGGTTAATGCTAAACACACCCCTTCAAAACAATCAGTAGAGTACAGTAGAGTACAGTAGCGGCTCTCACAGCACTGCTCCTGCGCTCATTTACACAGACAGGCTTCAGACTCGCACAGACACCGGGGAGCAAAAAACACTCGCCGTCATGACGTTCTTTCCTTTCTCTCACAAACATCAGATATTTTCTAGTGTGTCCTCTTGAATGTTCAACTACACTGCAGTTGGATTTTACATGCACCTTTTCCAGCAAAATGATGGTGATTCATGTGCGTCAATCTGTGCAGTCTCTCTCAAAACCAACCTGTGTTTCCACAGACTTCAGCATCGACTGAAATCAATAATAATCTGCCTACAAATAAATGTGCCACAGTATTTTCTACAAGTGATTTGAGAACAAATTTAAGTAATTTAATAATACTAGTAATAATAATAATAATAGTTTTATTCAGCAAGGATGCATTAAATTGATCAAAAGTGACAGTAAAGACATTTATAATGTTACAAAAGATTCTATTTCAAATAAATGCTGTTCTTTTGAACTTTCTATTCATCAAAGAATCCTGAAAAATCACAATTTCCACAGAAATCTGAAGCAGCACAACTGTTTACAACATTGATAATAATCATAAATGTTTCTTGAGCATCAAATCATCATATCAGAATGATTTCTGAAGGATCATGTGACACTGAAGACTGGAGTAATGATGCTGAAAAATTCAGGAATAAATTACACTTGACTATATATTCACATAGAAAACAGCTGATTTAAATCATAATAATATTTCACATTTTTACTGTATTTTTGATCATATAAATGCAGCCTTGATGAGCAGAAGAGACTCTTTCAAAAACATTAAAAAACGTCACTGACCCCAAACTTTTGAACAGTAGTATGTGTGATATAATGCCCTCAGATTTGTAAATAATGAATTGATTGACATGCAGAGATGGCAGAGGGCTTCGGTTAGGGTGAGGTAACGAGATTTCAGAAGAAGAAACTCCATGGGAGGTCCTCATTAATGTGTGTGTGTGTGCAGGTTTGCTGTGTGTGCACATCTGATTCTCTTTCAACGGCTTTAATTGAGATTTCGTGTGCCGGCACAAGCGAGTCTCAGTCAGTGTCCTGACGGGACGCCCCGCGGCTGCTCCCCGGGTGCTGATGAATGATGAGATGGCAGTGGAAGGAGGATGTTGGTGTGCTCGTGTTCATTTCAAGAGCCAACACAAACGTACTGTAAAGGCACACATTTAAAGAGACACACGCCTCTATCTTACCTTTTCTTCACCAGAAGGATGGCCACAAGCACCAGCAGGATGAAGACCAGGACAGCAGCGCTGATGCCGGCGATTTTCACCACTTGGTCGGTCTGTTTGGCCGGATCTGGAATCACTTCCGGCTCCTCTGTGGCCCCTGAATGGAAAAACGGAGTCGTTTTATTTTAGCATTCACCCATATGAGTGTTAGGTCAGAGCCATGGCTTAGCGGTTAGCGAGTTCAGATTCAAAATATAAAATATTTTCTTACTAAGAAGCCACATTAAATCTCCAAAAGCAAAGGTCACCAACATAATTATATAATTCTACAAGATCCTGTACTTCATCACGAGTCTCCGAGCACAACACGAGTTTAAACGCCTGGACGTTTCACAGACAGAAACGGCATCAGTTTGCTGTGTGATTTCTTTCTCTCGCTGCCAAAACATAACAGAATGGGTTGAAAATGACTGTCGGATATGTTTCTCCAAACATTGGCAGACAACCGCAGTATCATTCCATTGTTGAACGCTAATATTATTACCTGGCACGGATACATTATGCGAAACACAAAAATGAGTCTGCTCTAAAAATAACAGTAGAAAAGAGTTGAAAGAGAAGATGCTGCCTCTGAGCGCAGCCTGAAGAACAGAGTGTGAACGATGCCGTGTCGAGCTAAACCGAATGTAAGGCCTCTGGGAGATTTACAAGCTCTGTAAAACACAAGAGTAAAGCCATCACTGTAGTAAAATCACTGTAGTTTACACTGCGTCAGAGAGCTGCAGATACTCACATACACATGAGGACATTTAAAGTGAACATTCTGGTGGATATATATATTAAAAAAAACTATACTTGCAGATAATACTCTATTAATGAAATAAAAGGCCACTTAAAGACAGTACACTTTCATGACTGTTTCTAAACACACAATATTACACTTTTAAAAAGTGCACTTTGTAATAATGTCTAATTAAAGTTTTAATGTTTGTGTTTTAATAATCTTTTGTCATGCTTTAAAGAAGTGCACTTGTTTTGATGTGTTGACTAACATACTAAAGCATGATTTCGAGCTGAATGAAAGATAGCGATTCGTCTCTATGTCTATTAAACCTTAGACAAGTGCGATTACAGTGAACATTCAGATCTTGTCATGTTTAGATGTGAAACAGCTTCACAAACACGCAGTATCATTATTTCTGTCTTGCAATCATTCAGATCATCACTGAAGTATTGGATAAATGTTTATAGTCCAGATATAAACACTGATGTCTACAGGTAGCGATCAAAATAGAAAGCAAGTTGACGCTTCAAATAAAGATTGTATCAGTTACATCGTTACACCAGTAGGTGGAGACAAGTGACTGGTAAAAATGTATTTGTCACTGAATGATTCATTTAAGAGATTCGTTCAAAAACACTGATTCATCCAGTAATGAATGAGTGAGTCGTTGAATCATTCACTCAAACCGATTTTTTTTTTTAAATAATGAATACAAATTAAACATTTTTCAATAGACTGTAGCAATTAACATTTTGTCAGTTCTAGTAAATTACATGTTACTTTGTTTATTTGTTTTTTCAGAATCTTAATTTATCCAGAATCGTGCAGCTCTAACTTGATTCATAATTTTAACCTGTGGTGTGTTATGCGATTTTACATTTCAAGTTCATAATATTTAAAGTTTTTATATGATATTATAATATTATTATAATGTTTTTATATTATTTTATATTAAATGCCCTAAATTGTAACTGGATTTAAATATGACATAAAAGTTTCAATAGAAATGAAATTCAAGTTCATTTTAGTTTAGCATAAATGCTTTTCAGTACTATTCGACAATATTTCAATAGAATTATAAAATTTCACAAAAATGTGCTTAAGTTCTACTTAAATGGGTCAAAAAAGCATCAGCTAATTACATTTAATACAAAAACATTGTATTAACTCAAGCATATTCTTCTAAAGTACATTATTTCTATGACAAGAACTCTTTTTAAAAGTGTTTTCCATTCCTATAATCTGAAATCCACATTTACGAGCTTCCAAAAAAGATCCGTGTGAATGGACAGGGAGCTAAACAATGTGAACAATACTAAAAATGGCGTGTCATTCTGCTGCCGTGTTTATTTGTTTATATAGTTCACTGTAAATAAATGATTTTGGTGTAACAGTTTGTATATTAAGTTTCCACATCAAGTGACATGAAAAAACAGACAATTAAATGGTTTATCGCAATTATCTGTATTAGTGCATGACTAATGGATCATTTCAAAGTTCATCTGCCGTGTGTTCAGATCATCCCGCACTGCAGTGGAGCTTCAGCTCTATAACCCTGTCAGAAATACATCACTGCCGACTGAAATACTTCTCACACAGCGAAATAACAGCAAAACTATCATTACGGCATCTGCGGGTATTGATCCAAACTCCAGCTCGGTGCGTATGACATTTATGGCGGTCCTGATGCTGACTCCACTCATGGCTTTGCCTGTAAATGCCGCATTGTGCGATCTGTCTGGGCAGCAGCAGTAAATGGATCTTCGGTGTGTCCTGAAGCTCTACTATAAGCTTTTAAGAGTGATAAGGCGATGACCCGCTGACACGGGCCTCTTAAATAAAGCCATCAGCTGTACTCTCCTGCCTCTGGAGCTTATTTCACCCAACAATAACACTCAGACAAAACCAACGGCGCTGGGACACGGCTTTTCTATCCTCTGCTCCGCGTTTGGGCGAGTGAGCAGCCCGGGGCTGAATGATGCAGAACACTGCTGCCCTAATGCACCGGCCCTTCATCATCAGACCACACTCTTCCTCTTCGCTTTAAGACCCGATCACACACACACACACACACGAGGGCTGCGTTAGCTTCACTCGACCTGTTCACATGACACAAATACTAATGAACCTGTACAAAATAAAGAGTCATTTCTATCTGATGAATCAGTGTACTTCATGTGGATTCAGTGATGTTAAATAATATTTTTGATAATTCAGATCTTACTGTCTGTTCTCCGTGTGTCTCACATCTGTCTCCAGTGGGGAAATGTAATCTTATATCTCGGCACAAGAAACGGTTCACGTCCGTCTCGCTCACACAGAGGAAAAGCAAAGACAGCAAGTTGGTCTTGTGATCAGTTCTGACGCTGGGGTTAAAGGTGATTAATCGGCGTGTGGTGTGGGTTTAGACGCAGGCCTGTATTGGTTAAGACATCAAATTTTGCCCCCTGCCAGGACACTTCTGTTTCTGTCAGCTCTTATGAGTCTGATCGGGGAGAAAAACACTAGGAGCAATTCAATGGAAATTGGATTACGTCCATTTTGGAGATAAAATTCCATGCTTGAAAACAAAAATGTATTTTTGTTGCTAAACAACACATGACGTGGTCTACATCTAATCCGTTCTGGGAGCGCTCGGAGCCTCGGGCGGACTTTTATCATTCGATTTCCTGCTGAAAAACAATTAATGAAGAGCCAGAGGAGGAAATAATGCGCAATAACTCAGACGAGACACGACCGAAGGTGCTTTCTGTACTGTCATTACCGCACCACACAATTTATACACATATCTGTATCACTTCATGCTGGAACACATATTGGACATTTAGCTGGAGAAAATGCTGAGAAAAAAAACTACATGTTCAATAGGCATTCATGATTAAGCTCCAATCATAAAAGGACTATTCTGATATACAAAATCACAAGAAACTGTACTTAAGATAAAATACTGATACTACGTCAAATTTTACTCAATTAAAAGTCTTAAAAAATATATATTTGAGTGAAGGTAAAATACATATATTTAAGAACATTTACCAGCCAAAACTATTTTTACCCGTCATGACACAAAAACAGGCAGTTATGACACCAATACTTCAGATACTAGTGAAAATTCACAATCCTCTATTCTAATTTCAATACCACGGCTAAAACTAGCTTAACTAATATCATTTTAATAGCCTACATTTTTAAAGACAAGTAAACAGTCAGTAACAAAATAAGAACAAATAATCAAATTACAAGCAAGAGCACAAATAAACATAATACCACAAAGATAGAAATGAAACAGTGCTTTTCATGTCTAACAGTAGTTTTCAGGCACAGAAATGTAATAAAGTAGGCTAATCAAATAAATAACACTGCAGTGAGTGATTTTTCCCCCTTTGTTTGGTTAACATTAAAAACACAGACAGCAGCAGGATTATTAGGATGCTGTCACTTTAAGAGCGATCATGCGTTTTCTTTCTCAACTGAAGACACGACTGACTATCTTTACTAGGATACTCACCGAGACGGGCATTTTTTGACAATTTTATGTGAATTTGTCTGTTCAAGCACTGGAGGGCATGAAAGAGAGCTCAGCTTGGTATTTGCACGCTGTCAGAGATGAAAGACTTACATTTTCATGATGATGCAGCACTGATCATATTCTCATTACATTTCATTGTTGGAATTAATTAAAAAAATGTTCATCTGGCGACTGATGCAGTTTCACCGATTTTTACTCGCATTTGGTGAGTATATGTATATATACACATTAATTGTACTGAAGTATTTATATAGTCAAAAACAAACACTGCTCTTAGCATTAAGAGATAGTAAAGATTTCTCATTTTTTTCACACTCGACACAAGTTCTCATCCATCTACATTACTGTAGTTCAAAGTCTGTGTCTGAAAGTACTAGTTCCCTCTCAGTCAGTCACGTTCAATGTTACGTCAGAACGACTGTCGGATTGGGACGTAACGTCTCCGTTCCTCCTTCAGGGAGTTACATTAGTAACCTAGACGTTCACCCAAACATGAACATTCTGTCATCCTTTATCCTCCCGCAAAAGGAAAGTTTGTTTGTTTGTTTGTTTATGATTTAATGCCATGTGAGCTACTTCGGCTATATTCATGGCGAGAACTAGATTTTTTTTTTAAATAAAGGGAAAAAAATGTAATTACAAACCTGATTTCAAAAAAGTTGGGTCACTGTACAAATTGTGAATAAAAAAGGAATGCAATAATTTACAAATCTCATAAACTTATATTTTATTCACAATAGAATATAGATAACATATCAAATGTTGAAAGTGAGACATTTTGAAATGTCATGCCAAATATTGGCTCATTTTGGATTTCATGAGAGCTACACATTCCAAAAAAGTTGGGACAGGTAGCAATAAGAGGCCGGAAAAGTTAAATGTACATATAAGGAACAGCTGGAGGACCAATTTGCAACTTATTAGGTCAATTGGCAACATGATTGGGTATAAAAAGAGCCTCTCAGAGTGGCAGTGTCTCTCAGAAGTCAAGATGGGCAGAGGATCACCAATTCCCCCAATGCTGCGGCGAAAAATAGTGGAGCAATATCAGAAAGGAGTTTCTCAGAGAAAAATTGCAAAGAGTTTGAAGTTATCATCATCTACAGTGCATAATATCATCCAAAGATTCAGAGAATCTGGAACAATCTCTGTGCGTAAGAGTCAAGGCTGGAAAACCATACTGGATGCCCCTGATCTTCGGGCCCTTAGACGGCACTGCATCACATACAGGAATGCTACTGTAATGGAAATCACAACATGGGCTCAGGAATACTTCCAGAAAACATTGTCGGTGAACACAATCCACCGTGCCATTCGCCGTTGCCGGCTAAAACTCTATAGGTCAAAAAAGAAGCCATATCTAAACATGATCCTGAAGCGCAGGCGTTTTCTCTGGGCCAAGGCTCATTTAAAATGGACTGTGGCAAAGTGGAAAACTGTTCTGTGGTCAGACGAATCAAAATTTGAAGTTCTTTTTGGAAAACTGGGACGCCATGTCATCCGGACTAAAGAGGACAAGGACAACCCAAGTTGTTATCAGCGCTCAGTTCAGAAGCCTGCATCTCTGATGGTATGGGGTTGCATGAGTGCGTGTGGCATGGGCAGCTTACACATCTGGAAAGGCACCATCAATGCTGAAAGGTATATCCAAGTTCTAGAACAACATATGCTCCCATCCAGACGTCGTCTCTTTCAGGGAAGACCTTGCATTTTCCAACATGACAATGCCAGACCACATACTGCATCAATTACAACATCATGGCTGTGTAGAAGAAGGATCCGGGTACTGAAATGGCCAGCCTGCAGTCCAGATCTTTCACCCATAGAAAACATTTGGCGCATCATAAAGAGGAAGATGCGACAAAGAAGGCCTATGACAGTTGAGCAACTAGAAGCCTGTATTAGACAAGAATGGGACAACATTCCTATTCCTAAACTTGAGCAACTTGTCTCCTCAGTCCCCAGACGTTTGCAGACTGTTATAAAAAGAAGAGGGGATGCCACACAGTGGTAAACATGGCCTTGTCCCAACTTTTTTGAGATGTGTTGATGCCATGAAATTTAAAATCAACTTATTTTTCCCTTAAAATGATACATTTTATCAGTTTAAACATTTGATATGTCATCTATGTTGTATTCTGAATAAAATATTGAAATTTGAAACTTGCACATCATTGCATTCTGTTTTTATTTGTACAGTGTCCCAACTTTTTTGGAATCGGGTTTGTAGATTTTTAAATTTAATCTTAGGTAAAAATTCTAGAACTAAATCAGGCATTACTTCATTAAAAATCTTTTCGTAAAAGTCAACAGAAAAATAAAGAGATCTAACAGATTTCAAACTAACACAATCCATCAGAATATGCTTCGATGATAACAGATTCTGGCACAAAGGAGGATTTTCACCCATTAACAGAAACATATGCGTTCACAAATGAAAAGTGAAATTTAAGTTAGCTTGTTTGATCGGCTTGTTAGTCAAATTCGGATAAAGTAAAAAAATAAAGTGTTTGTAAATGCTTATTGTATTTAGTCTACATGAAGTTGTAATGGAGTAAAAAGTATTCTTTCTTCTTTGTAGAAATCTTCCCCAAAGCATTCAGCTTTAACAGAACTCAAGTAAAGTACAGATTCCCCAAAATAATACTCAAGTATAATATAGTGAAGTTTTATTACTCAACAACTCTGACACCTTCCAGTGCGACTAAACATGGTCTAATTATTGACGATGTACTCTATTAAGTGTACTCCTTATGCCTTTAACCGTAGTGTTCTCTAGTGAAGCTGCTGTTTGTTCATCATTCCATCTATATGGCTGGAATGACAAACTTGACTCCATGAGGAACTCTGATCCAGAAGTATCCACACATCTGTCATTGTAATATGCACAAACAGACACAATCCATCTCCACTTGTACTCTTTTCAGTAAGTCACTTATTTTTCGAGTACAAAAGCACAAAGCTTGCATGTATTGCCACTTTGTTCCTTATATTGTGAGCTCACATTTATTTCAGTATATGTTAGTGCATATATTTGAGGGAGATGTTCATAAATGTGACACATATGTAACTGATGCTGAGCAAAACTGTGAGCAGGATGATCAAATATCTATCTATAGTCTGTCTATATAATCAAACACTGTCTCACTGCATATCCAGCACTGCTGAAGCTCACAACACCGCGAGACTTCAGACGCTGACAGACTTTAACACGCTCTTACATCAGAACATCACAGACACTGAGAGACTAGATTGAAATGAAAGGTACAGTAGATGATCTTGGTGGAAAGGGCTTACCTTTAAATGCCAGCTTCAAACACTGCGTTTTACTTTCCTGAAAAAACAAGAACAATTTACAGTTAATTCTCAAATCTCTATTAATAGCAGAGCAGAATAATATGAAACAGAAATCTGCACACATATTGAGTAGAGTGATTGGTATTTTAATCGCTTCAAATACGCGGATGATGTACTTAATTAACCGGAAAAACGAAGTGTGGAACAGTCCAGCTTTAATTACAGCGGAGGGGGCGGGGCTATCAGACTGATGATGAATGACAAAATAACCTTATACAGTTCATACACTACACTCATAAGTGCACAGTTATGATCTGGACAGAAACTGTACTGCTGTTAGTATTTGACTTGTCAATGATTTGTCCTTGTCATTTGTTTAACAGTCACATGTAACTCAAAAGACACCAATAAAAGGTTCTGAAGCAACATGAATGTGATTTTGCTGAAGGACAGATCGGTTTAAAGCGCTGTGACTCAGTTCTGCTCAGAATAACCCTGGACAGACTCTCAGTCACTGCATGTGTTCGTCTGTCATCCACTGACCTTCTCCACGCTGCTGACCGCCTGAAAGTAAATGTTGTAGTTTTTGCGGGGTGCGAGGGGAGCGTTCCAGTAGCCGTGGTACGTCTTGTTGTCTCCCACCGTGAACGGCAGCGGTTCTGGAAGGTTCCTGGGCGGGAGCTCCGCCGCGAAGTAATACGGCAGCCCGGCGCTGGCGGCGCTCTGATAGGACACGGGCTCGCGGTAACACTCGCCGCCGCCGGCCTCCCGTCGGGATCGGTGCGGATTGATCTCCTTCACAACGATCTGATAGGAGCTGTGGGTGACGGACAGAACATGACATCCAATCATAAGTCAAGACACATTTACATTTACAACCCGAATTCCGGAAAAGTTGGGACATTTTTTAAATTTGAATAAAATGAAAACTAAAAGACTTTCAAATCACATGAGCCAATATTTTATTCAAAATAGAACATAGATAACATAACAAACGTTTAAATTCAGAAACCTTTCAATTTTATGCACAAAATGAGCTTATTTCAAATTTGATGTCTGCTACAGGTCTCAAAATAGTTGGGACGGGGGCATGTTTACCATGGTGTAGCATTTCCTCTTCTTTTCAAAACAGTTTAAAGTCATCTGGGCATCAAGGTTATACGTTTCTGGAGTTTTGGTGTTGGAATTTGGTCCCATTCTTGCCTGATATAGGTTTCCAGCTGCTGAAGAGTTTGTGGTCATCTTTGACATATTTTTCATTTAATGTTGCTCTAAAACCTTTATATACCTTTCAGCATTCATAGTGCCTTCCAAAACATGCAAGCTGCCCATACCGTATGCACTTATGCACCCCCATACCATCAGAGATGCTGGCTTTTGAACTGAATGCTGATAACACGCTGGAAGGTCTCCCTCCTCTTTAGCCCAGAGGACCATTTTAAATGAGCCTTGGCCCACAGGACACAACTGCGCTTCTGGACCATGTTCACATATGGAATTCCTTTTTGCATGATAGAGCTTTAGTTGGCATCTGCAGATGGCACGGCGGATTGTGTTTACCGACAGTGGTTTAGTTGGCATCTGCAGATGGCACGGCGGATTGTGTTTACCGACAGTGGTTTAGTTGGCATCTGCAGATGGCACGGCGGATTGTGTTTACCGACAGTGGTTTAGTTGGCATCTGCAGATGGCACGGCGGATTGTGTTTACTGACAGTGGTTTAGTTGGCATCTGCAGATGGCACGGCGGATTGTGTTTACCGACAGTGGTTTAGTTGGCATCTGCAGATGGCACGGCGGATTATGTTTACCGACAGTGGTTTAGTTGGCATCTGCAGATGGCACGGCGGATTGTGTTTACCGACAGTGGTTTAGTTGGCATCTGCAGATGGCACGGCGGATTGTGTTTACTGACAGTGGTTTAGTTGGCATCTGCAGATGGCACGGCGGATTGTGTTTTCCGACAGTGGTTTAGTTGGCATCTGCAGATGGCACGGCGGATTGTGTTTACCGACAGTGGTTTCTGGAAGTATTCCTGGGCCCGTTTAGTAATGTCATTGACACAATCAGTGTCGTCTGAGGGCCAGAAGACCACGGCCATCCAATAAAGGTCTTCAGCCTTGTCCCTTATGCACAGAGATTTCTCCAGTTTCTCTGAATCTTTTGATGATGTTATGCATTGTAGATGATGGGATTTGCAAAGCCTTTGACGTTGAGGAACATTGTTTTTAAAGTATTCCACAATCTTTTTATGCACTCTTTCACAGCTCTTCCCATCTTTACTTCTGAGAGACTCTGCCTCTCTAAGACATCCCTTTTATAGCTAATCATGTTACAGAAATGATATCAATTAACTTAATTAGTTGTTAGATGTTCTCCAAGCTGAATCTTTTCAAAATTTCTTGCTTTTTCAGCCATTTGTTGCCCCGTTGCCAACTATTTTGAAACCTGTAGCAGGCATCGAATTTGAAATGAGCTCATTTAGTGGATAAAATTGTAAAATTTCTCAGTTTAAACATTTGTTATGTTATCAGTGTTCTATTGTGAATAAAATATTGGCTAATGTGATTTGAAAGTCTTTTAGTTTTCATTTTATTCAAATTTATTTATTATTTATTTAATCTTTTCTGGAATTCGGATTGTATACCAAGAACTCAAAACCCTCAGCTTTCACCTCTCGTTTGGATTTGGTGACACATTAAGGAAGGATTTGTTCATCTCTCAGTCATCATTGTATTGTCAATGTATGGAGGCACACACACACACACACACACACACACCTGATAGGAGCTCCTTTAGCCTGGGCCGGTTTCAGCAGGACGGTGATGGTGGTGGCTGTCTCGTTCAGCGACGCCTCGGACCCATCATACTCCTCTAGAGTCGGTGCTGCACAGACACAGAGAGAATCTGTCAACATTTTCCACTAATACAATCCTGTGTTGGCGAAGCTTCCCTGAAACTCAACACTGAATGTTCAGTCTAGCTTCAGAGTAGTTCAACTGCAGTCTCCCGCTGAAGAAACAGTGAGGATCTCAAACTGCTTGATGCTATCTGTACATTTACACACATTTACACCAACTATACAATCAATTAGCAAACTGAACACAAACACAGTAATATCATCTGCATGAATAAGAATTGGTCTTTCTCCTCCTCTTCAGAAGCAGGTTGCTCTTTCCTCATGTTTTGTTATCTCCTCCTACACTTCTCTCACTCTCAACAAATCTAAAGTGATGGATTTCTGAAACGCAAGGAAATCATATTTCCCCCGATCGAGCTTGTGTGACATCTCAGAGCGGTGAAGTACACAACAGAACCTGAGGGAGCGGTGATGAGGTTACGCTCCTCGACACTCATTAGCAGAACACAGGAAGGAGATTTACATCCAGTTCAGATGATTATGCTGAATACAGCATTCAAGATCCTTCCATGAGCAGATGCAAATTAAAACAAACAACAAAAAAAGAGCTTATTCATTTTTACACGACGCATTATTTATTTTTATTTCAATTAGTAAACCACAAATGAGCTGACTTTGGTGAACGGGTCAGAAGTTATTAAAAAAAATCACACATATTTACACTATGTTTCAAAGTTTTGGGTCAGAAAGATTTTCATTTTCTTTTGAAAGAAATTAATACTTTTATTCATCAAGGACACATTAAACTGATCAAAAGTGACAGTAAAGACATTTATAATGTTTCAAAAGATTCTGTTTCAAATAAATGCTGTTCTTTTGAACTTTCTGTTCATCAAAGAATCCTGAAAAATAAAATGCATCACAGTTTCCACACTGTTTTCAACACTGATAATAATCATAAATGTTTCTTGAGCAGCAAATCATCATATCAGAATGATTTCTGAAGGATCATGTGACACTGAAGACTGGAGTAATGACGCTGAAAATGCAGCTTTGATCACAGGAATAAATTACACTTTACTATATATTCACATAGAAATAAATTATTTTAAATTGTAATAATATTTCAAATTTTTACTGTATTTTTGATCAAATAAATTCAGCGTTGATCACAGGAATAAATTACACTTTACTATATATTCACATAGAAATAAATTATTTTAAATTGTAAATATATTTCAAATTTTTACTGTATTTTTGATTAAATAAATTCAGCTTTGATCACAGAAATAAATTATATTTTACAATATATTCACATAGAAATAAATTATTTTAAATTGTAAATATATTTCAAATTTTTACTGTATTTTTGATCAAATAAATTCAGCTTTGATCACAGGAATAAATTATATTTTACTGTATTTACACATAGAAATAAGTTATTTTAAATTGTAATAATATTTCAAATTTTTACTGTATTTTTGATCAAATAAATTCAGCTTTGATCACAGGAATAAATTACACGTTACTATATATTCACATAGAAATAAATTATTTTAAATTGTAAATATATTTCAAATTTTTACTGTATTTTTGATCAAATAAATTCAGCTTTGATCACAGGAATAAATTACACTTTACTATATATTCACATAGAAATAAGTTATTTTAAATTGTAATAATATTTCAAATTTTTACTGTATTTTTGATTAAATAAATTCAGCTCTGATCACAGGAATAAATTACACTTTACTATATACAGTATTCACATAGAAAACAGCTGTTTTAAATTATAATAATATTTCACTGTTTGTACTGTATTTTTGATCAAATAGATGCAGCTCTGGTGAGCAGAAGAGACTCTTTCAAAATCATTAAAAATCTCAGTGTATTTGCGAGTAAAATCACTTCATCTTAGAGAGAATAAAAGTGCCTGGAGGATTTCACTGCCATTAGGAAACAACCCTGTCTCTTTCCATACCAACAGATCCTCTCAGTCGTAATAGAATTGATTCTCCTGGTGGCTGTGGATACTGACTTCACAGCCTGAACTAATGGTCCAATCAGAAGATCGGATGGGATCTGACATACACAACATCACTTCATACACACACCTGATATGTTGGTGGTGACGTTGAGTGTGGTTGGGGGTCCGAATCCCTTGCTGGTGCTGGCCCGGATCAGGAACTGGTAGGTGGTTCCCGGTTGCAGCAGTGTGAAGTTGTATCTGGAGGTGTTCCAGGGTAACGACACCAGCACGGGCGGACGCAGCAGCGGCACTGACGGGTCGAACGAATGCACACTGATGTAGCTGATCTGAAGACACACAAATACATCATATACAGGGATGCATACGGTGGATTTTGTTAGATCTTCATAATAAAATACAAAGAAGAGAACTTTTGAGAGTATGCACACATGGTGCAAGAGAGCACATTCAGGTTTGCACACAAACACACAAATCTAAAAGACGGCATACGCAGCATTACCTCGTACTGGGTTATGATGCCGTTGGGCTCCAGAGGCTCTTTCCACCGCAGTGAGATCTTATCCTCAGACGGAGTCGCTCTCACAAACTCCTTGGGAACTGGACTGGGAACTACAGCACAGACAGAGAGAAAACTCAATGCAAGCAGAGCTGGCTTTAGTGAGAAAACCACGTTGGCTGGTTGTGTGTCTTACAGGATGTGGAGAATTTGCCATCAGATGTTTGGCTACAAACTGATATGTGTTTATGATGACCAGTGCTGATATTAATATCTGAGCAGAGCAGCTGATGGGAAATGATGGCCCTTTTTACCAGAAAAATATTACTGATAAATCATAGTCTGTCAATGCAGATTACCGCATAGCGACCTCACACTGTGTCCTAACCTGATGCGACACGATAAAAGGCGTCTTTTCCATGTTAATCTGAGCTTTTGTCCAAATCAACCACGATGATTTTATTTTAGAAACGGTTTCTGTTTCTGCAACGTCACGGCAGGAACAACAACAACATTATTTTTGATCGATTTGGTTGCGTTTGCAGAGAGACTCCGCCCACAGGCTCTTCTGATTGGCTGTGATTTTTGATTGATTTTGTCATCTCTCATAGCCGTGTTGCATCTGATGTGGACAGACAAAATGCTTGACAATGGAAGTAAAGAAAACTTCTATCCATATATCCATGAAAGTATCACAAACAGAGGCTTGACAAACTGGATTCTCATGGATCTGATGTAAAACTGGCTGGAATTATATTTGATGTCAAAATATAAAATATCTGGATTCTTTTTATTTAAAGAAAACACAAATTCTGTATCAGGCTGGCAGACATGCTCGCTAAATCATTCCGCAGGATAAAATGGGCCATCAGCACCACACAAAAGAAAGGGGCAGAAATGATGGTACACTAGTAGGAGGGTGTCGTTTCATCAAAACAAGAAAACGTTCACTTCAGAAGTCATTTGCATATGCATAGATGAATACAAATGGTGTTCCTAAACCTGGGTTTGCCGGCATTGAGCCGAAGGAGCCGCTGACGGTGGCCTTTATTGTGCTGCAACACTGTTCACGTCAAGGAGACTGACAAAAAAAGTTCTGCAAGCGATGTGCACGTCCCAGATGTGTCAAGAAATCACAGCATCTAACCCACTTATGACTGTCAGGTGCGCTTGTGTTCAATATATCACTGCCTTTATACTTATTTGAATTATTTGCCTCACTCATCTTCCGAAAAAAAGAAGTTATATTTATACATTGCTGACATGTTTTGATCTGTTTCTCCACGAGAGAGATGCTGCACGAGGAGGCTTTAACTGTCAGCGTAATCATGTAAACATTTTAAATGGGCCAGTGCTACTCTTGATCATCTGGATGCATCGTCAGTCAGCGGCTCTTCAACATTTCAGCGGATCGGAGTGATTCTGGGTGAGACGTGAGATCTGTATGGGCGCTGACTGCAGGACAGTTTCATGAGCGGGTCACATCATTGAAGTGTGTCCTACCACAGGCCTGATTCATTCACACATCAGCCTGTTCAAAGAGCAGAAGTCACCAAAACAATCTGAGATTAGTTTCTAATGGCAAAACTGTCTCTGAACCGCCACTGAACCTCAGAACTGACAAGCCTTCGAAACTAAAGCTCTTCTCACAGATATCAGTGAATGGAGGAAGACTGTCATGCTCGGGTTTGAAGCCGTTCAGTTTCAGCCGTGTTCCTCTGAGGTCTCTCGTCACATTGTGATATTTAACCTCTGGCCTGCATATATCATCACTGTGGATAACAATGTGTGAGCTACTTTTACTCAACAACTAAAAACCACTAAAAATCAAGCTGTTTCTTATTTTAATTCACCCTGAATGAACCCTATATGGGCTTTTATGATTGGAGGACTAAAAGAAATGGATGCCAAACGATCAGCCACCGATCTGAACTAGCTGATAATCACTTCCTCTGATTTGGTATGTGGTCTCTCAAATCACTGATCACACTGTTATGATGCAGAAGATGTATACTGTGCTTTGGACGGGAGATAATATTCTGAAAACACATCAGGCATGGCAAAACTGTACCAGAAAAACAAATATTAGGGTGTGTTCACACTTGTACAGTAGTTTGGTTCCCTTTTTGGTCTGGATCAAAACAGAAAATGATACATTTAGTCCTGGTTCAATTAGCATTCACACTGTTATTTTTAACACCGAACCTAAAGATTCAAAACAATATGGCGTATATTTTGCGACAGAACTTCCAAAACAAAGTTGTGCTCATTGCATGTGCGAACATATGATGGTATTTTGACCATCTGAGAACTCGTGAAGAGTTTATAAAATATGTAAAGGAGTCAAAACAGCGGCAGAAATCCCTCCGTCACACACACACAAAGATCTGCTGCGATTCTGACTCTTGTGATGGGCAACACTGCTCCCATGAGGAGAAAAAACAGGTACGCTTGAGCTTTCTGTCCTGTTTAGGGTCTCATCTTGTGACATCACATCCTGTTTTTGCTTCATTTTGATGACTTTGGTCCATGTTGCGTTCATATTTCTTCATTTGGAAGCAGACTTTTCCGCTCGTTTGGTGCACAAAAGGGTTCGGATGGCAGTTTGTTTAATCGAAACAAAAAGAGTGAACTGATACTGTCGTGCCTGCCAGCTGGAGGGCCTATGATAGCCACCAGAGGGCGCTCTTTCTGTCTCCTTTACCACTTCATGAACTACATTTCCCATAACCCATTGCCTGGACTCATCATGTTCTGATTATTGCCACCTGTTTGTCATTATCCTGTTTATGTTTGCTTATTTATGCCCTGTGTGTTCAATCAGTCGTTGCGAAGTCTTGTTTGTGTTACAGCTGCAATTCAGAGCGTTCTTTCCTAGTTCCTGGTTTCATGGTTTTGATCTTTTGCCTGTTCTTTGGATAACCCTGTTTGCATGTGTTTCTTGGACCTTGTTTTATGTTTGGATTGTTTGCCTGTGTTTTTGACCCTGTGCCTGTTTATGGATTACGACTGTGGATTAATCCTAAATAAAAGCTGCGTTTGGATCTTCAGCATGTGTTTCAGAGCAGTTTCGTAACAGATACACACCCTAAGAGAACAGATATTACCATTACCCTACGAAATTAAAAGGCATTGAATACAATATTTCAATATAAACTATTTAAATATTATTAAATAAAAGTACATATGATTATAATAATTCAACAAATAAATAGTTTTATTTTTTTATACATGCAGAAGGGCCGGTGACAGTAAGAGCTTTGTCCCTACAGCCATACGGCTTTAAATAAATAATCCTCTTAAAGTATAGAGACATCAGCCGTTGGTGCTCTTGTCTTTGTTGTGATCCCGGTGTCTTTTATTGCGTAATCTTGTATGAGTCTGCATGTCCAATGTGTTTGTGTTATGTATGCGCCCACTGTGGAAAATAATTCAAACATATCTATCTTCTTATGTCTTTATGTTTAATGGGTTATTGAATATCTCTGGCTTTCTTATATGTAAGGATGGGAATCGCTGCATTTGCAGCTGTCCTACCGTCCTCCTCCGTCTGAATGACGGTCTCGTCGCTCTCCTTGCGTCCCTCTGGGTTGGTGAGGATCATTTTCAGGCTGACGTTGGTGTTGGGAGGCAGGTTGCCCACCACGTGTCGGGGGGCTTTGGGGTCCATCTCCAGGCAGTCGGCTTTGCTCTGGTTGGGGGTTTTGTGGTAGTGGTAGCAGATGGTGACGTTGAAGGTGTGGCAGCGGGTGATGTTGTAGCCCAGCGACTCCCAGTCCACGGCGATGAAGCGCGCCTGCGTCTCCGCGATCTTCAGACTCTTGGGCGTCCGCATGGGTTCTGAGAGAGAAGATGAGAGACCGGTTACTATTCACACTCATACTCTGAAATTCATAAGCTGTCACTGTAGGCAAAAATAAAAGTGTGAGAACGTGACACAGATCCATTCGTTTTGATTTCTTTTCAAGATTGCATGCCATATCACCTCATCGTCAACATCATCGTTTTTACTATGACTTTTAGCTTCTTTTTTCTTTTTGTATTAGGAGAACTGAATGCTAGTTGTGGACACATGATATCTCAGTGATCGGTGAATGTTCTTGCCACCCAACTCATTAAATGAATCTATTATCAAAATGGGTCATGGAGCTGCTTTGAGATCCCCATATCTACAGGACTGAACTATACAGAGCCTTGAAAATTAAGATTTCAAAAGGAAAGTTTATTAAGAATGAGAATCTAGAAGGATATTAGGATATCTTGAATACTTTTAGAGTTGCAGGCATGAAAACTTTGGAAATGGAGTATTTATGGCACTCAGACAGGAATGTTCTTTACAACTGAGCTGATAGAAAAACACAAGATACATTTCTAGTTTTAACATTATTTATTCTTCAGATATTCCTCTTTAAAAAAAATAAAAGTATCAGCTGTATGTAAAGTGACCCACATTTGGGTTTTGACCACTGAAAATGTGTACAATTTACTCATGGAGCCTCATTAAGATCTCCATATCTCTGGGATTGAACCATCGAGGGCCTTTAAAATGAAGAAACCAAAATAAAAGTTTGTTCAGAACCAGAATCTAAAAGGATATTAAGATATCTTTGATATTTCTTGAGTTACAGGCATGCAAACTTGAGGCAAAAATTTTTGCCATTTTTGAACGGTCACTGTTGGCATATAACGAATCAAAGATTGATAAAGTCAACAGATTTTACTAATAGACCTACCAATCTCTGTGTAAAAATAAAATAATGATGCTGCCATCTTTATAAAGTCATTTTTACACCCTGTAAATTGGCTCCAAATCTCAGGTGAAAATGGTCATTTTGAACCCCTTTTACAAAATAATGGATTACTAAGTAAATATACATCTGTGATATTTAATATTTTGACTTTCATCAATATTTATGTTTGTCTTTCTACATAAGAAATATTAAAATAAAAAATCTGAGCTGGGGAAGTTTCTGAAATTTGGTTGATTTGACACGGAATGACCCAAATGCTTGTTATTGATTCTATAGTGAATGATTCATTTTTGGAGTGATCATGTTT
Source organism: Ancherythroculter nigrocauda (assembly GCA_036281575.1). Taxonomy (NCBI): domain Eukaryota; kingdom Metazoa; phylum Chordata; class Actinopteri; order Cypriniformes; family Xenocyprididae; genus Ancherythroculter; species Ancherythroculter nigrocauda. Next base: position 403,975 of record VTFQ01000014.1, read on the forward strand.
AATGAAACTTTCATAACTGGATCTTCTGGTGAAACGTCAGTTTCTTCAATCATTTAGTCTGATTAAGCCCCGCCCCTTTCTTACAATTGGCTGCAAGCTCACATTCAGATATGCCTCCATCCTATCAACAACTGATGGACTGAACCAAATCCTGCCCTACATTTGTTTCATAATCTATGGAACAAAAGACTGTACTTCTGTTTCATAGCAACTTTAAAATTCAACTTACATGCTGGAAATTCAACAGCACAGGATTCATAGAAATGCCTGGTTTAGTTTTAATTTATGCTTGAACAGCCACATGACCACACTGACAAACAACCAGAATAAATGCCGCAAACTCACACAGCATTTGATTTTATATTTCTCTCTCTGACGAAGGCTGAGCTGAAAGGAGAGGCTGATCTGGTATGAGCGGCGCGAGGCAGACGGGAAGTGTTGTGAAAGCAAATGAGGCACCTGTGGACCGGATAAAGGCTCCTTCATACACACACAGATGCAGACGTTCTAAGCGTCTCCAAATTAGCCAATACATCAGTGAGAGAGAGGGCATATAACGCCACCCCATAATGCATCAGTCCAGCACTCCTAGATGGTTTGTAATTACTGTAACAGTCATTTATCTGCACCACACAGTTCATCAGTGTCGTACACACACCGCATCACGCAATAGCGTGCAACACACATGCAGCGGTGAACACACACAAAACGATGATCGTTACATGTCCAGAACGCTTTGACCCTAACATTACCCTTCGACATTAACCTTTACTCTAACGGCAATCTTTGCTTACGGTCATAAATCAGCGAGCCTCTTAATAAGGTCTAGCCTCTGCTCAAAACGGCTCTATTCCAAGCCTTAAATGACCTTTGACCTCAGGGTCAGGCAGAACCGAGCTGAGGTGTGTGGGTCAGTGACCAGATGATTGGATCCTCTGAGCTGGAGATGCACATGGAAACACACACATCCACGCAGAAGGTTTTTCTGACGCAGTAAGAAACGCTACAGGCGCTTCACATGTATGAAACAGTAAATCACGTGTGTTATTATATTATTCGGACAGCTGGCTCTAAACCAGAGGAAACTGACCGGACACATTTTCACGTACATGTTTTTATCCTAATAATGACAAATCTGATGAGAAATGACGACAGAAACAAAACAAGTCGATGATTTCTCAAGCGCTTTTCACATCATTTCAAAGCAGCTTCACAGAAAGTCATGCGGTCGCATGTCGATAATGCCGTACTGCTTCAACATGCAGCGCTATTAGGAGGTTTTTACTGTTTTTCCCCCCATTAAGATATATAACATGTTTGACAAATATTAGTTGGTTCTGTTTTTAGAGAAAATATTTTGGATCATCACATGACTACTCACCAGAATAAATAAACAAAATAACATGAAATACTTATATGAGTGTACATTTGATTTATTTCTTTAAAAAAAAAAAACATATTAAGGTATGTATACAATTATATTATTATATTTATAAAACTATATCAAATTATATATTATTGGAGAACAGCATGAGCGATTAATCAGATCTAACTGGCACTGCCATGTTGAAAATCAATTATATTATAGAGTTTACTAGTAATTATACCAACTCAATCTCATGGCAATTCATAACTATTTAACGTTTTGGCGAATTGGTGGCTAATTCGTATGAATTCATACAATCTCATTTATGGGTCTTTGACGAATAAAGTTTTTAAAAGTGTAAAAAAACATAATGGAGATATCATTAATTTTGAAGTTTTATTAAGTGTTAACAATGAGATTATGTGGTTTTTTATAATCAATTAACACTGCTTTTGTCATTTTTTACAAGATGGACAAAATTTGTCACCAAAAATTTTCAAACAATGCTAACAGGCTGATATCTAGCAAAAGCTCAATCAAACATTTTATATTTAGTATTTTTCAAATAGTTAAGAGAGAGTTAGTTACTTTACTTCATGACCATGTGGTCCTTTGCAGGTGTCTGAATGATGTCACATCCTGTCACATGATATTGACCGCATGACTTGATTCAAAATGGTCCCTTTATATCGGTTACTCCGAATTACATCAATGAAATTCATTTTTCCAGACATTCTTTCTCATAACAAAGCAACGACTTCTACACATAATTTTAATACCATTTTGCACTATGTTGATATATGATGTTATAAAATCATGCCAGAATAAAAAATATATGCATTTATTACATTTTAAAGGTGCCGTAGAACGTGTTTTCACAAGATGTAATATAAGTCTAAGGTGTCCCCTGAATGTGTCTGTGAAGTTTCAGCTCAAAATACCCCATAGATTTTTTTTATTCATTTTTTTAACTGCCTATTTTGGGGCATAATTAAATATGCGCCGATTCAGGCTGCGGCCCCTTTAAATCTCATGCTCCCCGAACCCCGCCCCCGAGCTCTCGACTGCCTTAAAGAGCATAAACAAAGTTCACACAGCTAATATTACCCTCAAAATGGATCTTTACAAAGTGTTCGTCATGCAGCATATCAGATCATGTAAGTATGGTATTTATTTGGATGTTTACATGATTTATTTGGTGCTCCGTGGCTAACGGCTAATGCTACACTGTTGGAGAGATTTATAAAGAATGAAGTTGTGTTTATGAATTATACAGACTGCAAGTGTTTAAAAATGAAAATAGCGACGGCTCTCTTGTCTCTGTGAATACAGTAAGAAACGATGGTAACTTTAACCACATTTAACAGTACATTAGCAACATGCTAACGAAACATTTAGAAAGACAATTTACAAATATCACTAAAAATATCATGATATCATGGATCATGTCAGTTATTATTGCTCCATCTGCCATTTTTCGCTGTTGTTCTTGCTTGCTTACCTAGTCTCCAGACGTTAATACTGGCTGCCCTTGTGTAATGCCTTGAACATGAGCTGGCATATGCAAATATTGGGGGCGTACATATTAATGATCCCGATTGTTACGTAACAGTCGGTGTTATGTTGAGATTGGCCTGTTCTTCGGAGGTCTTTTAAACAAATGAGATTTATATAAGAAGGAGGAAACAATGGAGTTTGAGACTCACTGTATGTCATTTCCATGTACTGAACTCTTGTTATTCAACCATGGCGAGGTAAATTCAATTTTTAATTCTAGGGCACCTTTAAGATATTTTAATCACAAATGAAATGGCTGTATTGGCCTTTGGCATTTTGCTGTGAGATCAGGTTGAATTATACACAACGTTTGCTCACAGAACGCCATCTCTGACCAATCACAGTCAACTGTTCCTGAAAGCCGCGTAAACATGAAAAACAATGTAAGTAGGACATCAACTGAGATCCAGTGTCGGGTGAGGGAACGTGACGCAAGAAAGAAAACTCTGGAGAAGAACAGAGGCAGACGTGTGACGTGTGTGAACTGAAGCCACACTGAGGGCAGAAGACTACACACACACACACACACACACACACACACACAGCTCAGGAGGCTCTTTCCATGTAGTCTAATTAAAACGCAGCGCTCTGAATACAGATGAGGAGCTTGTTAACACACAACAGTGATTGGCTGTTTGCTCAGAGCTTATTAATAACAAAGCCTTTCCCATCATCCCGTTGGGTGACAGTTTCTCTCTCTGACTCATGATTGTCATGAATCTTCAGGAAAGCAAAGGAAAACAAGTATTTTGGCCTGATATTAGACAGTTTCTGTTCTGCTTGTCAGACCAGCATCATTAGGCAGATTTAGTGTCAATGTCCAAGAGCTGTTTCTGCATTTAAACAGCAAACAAATGTTTTACAGTTTCAGCTTCCTTTCATTTGATACTCTCACTTAAGGCACGAGATGCTGCCAAACGCAGCACATGGTCAAAATCATCAGCTATACAGATACATGATTGGCAGCCCAAACAGCCAATCAAATCACTGCACTCATAAGCCTAGATGATTTGTTGACATACAAACCTCTCTTTCGGCAAATTCCCACCATTATGGTGAAAATGTTTTGTTATGGTGCATGTGAATGGAGTTGATGTAGATGTGATTTAGAAAAGCGATTAATCTCAGAGGGTCCAACAGTTTTTGTCACTCACACGCTAAAGCGTCTCCAAATTCATTTTCTTTCGTTTTACGTTACGCTTTTGGTGTGTGAAGAGACAGAGACAGGCCGCCGGACAGAAAAGTCTCCCCGAGGCTTTAATTTGGAGCTGTGCCACCGGTGACCCTGCAGGATGACAAAACATTTGTCAGGACTTACTTACGGCCGGCCCTCATTGCCAGCGCGGCGGGAGAACGACCCTGAGGTCAGACGCAATAGAGGAAGCGGCCGACGGCAGGCACCTGCTGACCCCTCGCTCTCTCTCTCAACACACGTCTGATAACAGTCATATTCAAGCCATTCTCTTCCAGAAACAGCTGATGAAAACAGAATCAGAGCGAGAGAGAGGAGCAACACTGAGAAAGCCAAACACAATAAAGCTAAAGACGTGTCTCTAGGGCCAGTTCGACTCCAAACACGTCTTCGTGACAGGCTGATGTATCCGATCCTTCAACGATGAGACTTATAACACAGAGACTTGTGCACGTTTGGCTCATTAAAACACACTCATTATTCTCCAATCTTCTGCTAATTCTGATGGTTTTCCTCGCGGCTGCTCTGCTGCTCTTTTCTGATGATTAAATGCATGTATCCGCAGCTGTGATTGTATTAGACGAGCCTCGCTAAAGAAAGACAAACACTCTCACATCGATCGGCCGCTCCTCCAGCGCCAATCCTGATGTTTATTCTGTTAAATGAGATTTTTCATCAGGATTACAGCCGCACACTGTACATACAGAATCATAATAAAGCAATAAACCACCAGAGGCCGTTTTGTGACCAAAATCTGATGTCAGTCGCTTTATTTCGTGGATTGTTATAAATTCAACCGCATTATGTTCTAGATATAAAAGCAATCATGTGGTAATGTCATGTAATGGTGATTCACCTCGTTGATTATTTTCACTTTTATTTAGAACATGACGGACATAAACTAAAATCATACTTTATCATATGTTTACATACAATTCTTCTGCCATTAACGTACTTCAGTAGCTCATTTTAATGGTTCATGGTGACTTCATCTGATGTTTTATTTCAGCTATTTTCGAATGTAGTCCAAATTGTAATATTTATAAAACTATTTCAGCATGTCGATTACTAATTTTCTCATTGTTCCCTGCACACACACACACAACATCTGCTCAGTGATCGGCGACACATTCACACACTGAAACCGGAGGAGCAGAATCCGTCTTCTGACTCTCAATGGTCATCATATGATTGTGGATATCTTAAACAGGAGGGGGCGGGACAGAGCGACTGTCGCCGTGGCGATAAGGAGATGTCACTCACTGTCGAGTAAAACCCAAGAGAGAGGAAATTTATATGCATTCAATTCACACCACGAGCCGTGATCAATTCAGCCCGGCTGAAAAAACCTGAATTTAAGTGGCGAGCTGAAGGCTGATAGATCCCTGACATCCTCCATCAGTTTAAATGTCAAGCAAGCAATAAAACGTAGTGGTGAACAGCAATGAATTGCTCTGATTTGGTACGGCCCATCAAACTCAGAACCACACACACACACACACACACACAGATAACATTTTTCCTGCCAACAATTACCAGCCTCCCTCTTCCTGTCTCTCTGAGCCGGATCAATACAAGTGGAGAGCTGCATTAAGTTGCTAGATTAAAGCATTACTCCTCTGTAATAAAGCTTTATTGATCAGCCACTCCATGATCAAATGCGAGCACACTTCCCTCGGCCACGTCCGCACCGCACACGACCCGAGTCGCTCACTTGCTCTCAAAACACTCCAAGAACAGTCCAGCTGAGGAAAAATATTCCTTGTTGATTTCTCACAGGAGTTTGACCAACAGCAAGTGAAGACTTCAGATGCAAAAAACCTGACATTGTTCTTTTAAATGAGCTTTTTTTATCAAGCTCTCATGATTAGGTTCAGTAATTTCACTTTAATGGCAATGAAAAAGACGTCAGTCAGTTATCGAAGCCTTATTTTCAGAAATGTCACTTTAGTCAATGCATTGGTATTTATCCAAGAGGAAAGACTTGTATTGTTAGAAAAGATTTCTATTTTGAATAAACGCTGTTCTTTTTAACTTTTTATTCATCAATGAATCCTAAAAAAGTATCACAGGTTATTAAACAAAAAAATTAAGCAGCACTGTTTCCAACATTGATAATAAATCAGCATATTAGAATGATTTCTGAAGGATCATGTGACTGATGCTGAGTAGGAAAATGATGAAAATTGGTACACTTGTAGTGATGGTAATGAATAGTAATATGACAAACTTTGGGGTCTCTAGGACCAACTCTATAGCGCCACCACCAGTTCAAAAATTCACATTTGAAACGGTTATAACTTTTGAACCCTTTGAAAAATAAAAACTTAGTACATCTGATTCTTTCATCATGCGGATCACATTCCACATCTTACATTAAGACTATGCCCCTGATAGCAGTACAGTATTCTCCTAATTCTTACAAATTAGTAATACATTGATAATTATTCAATGACATATTCAAATATTCAAGACAATTCTCTAATATTTTATCTTCTCAAATATAAAAAATACTTAGTTAAATAAAGTATAAAGTATAGTGCTGAATGCCTTTCTAATCACATTCAGTTCAGACCGCAAACTCACACCATTTTGCTGTAGATTCAGCAGCGACACACTGCAAGTGTACCCGATATCTCTCCCTACCAAGTGTACACTTCTAAAACTCCTATCTACTACCAACAAGCCCAACATAGTGTGACATTTTAAGACAGCAAAGCCATTGATTTCATTAGCAAGCATTATTGTTTCCCACGAGGCCATGCTTTGTGTCATTGTGTCTGTGGTTATAAAGCGGTGGCATCTCCAGCCTCCGTCCAGCAGCACAGATCAATGGTAATCTCATTCACAATGACTTCTCAATGGCACAGCTACCTGATGAATAGACTCATCGATTTGCTGTTGTTCTGCCACTTCACGCAGGTGAATACACATCGTCTCTTTTTGAATGAGTCTATATGGGAGGAAAATGATTCCCATCTTGGACTGGAACGTCGGCTTTGATGTGCTGCTATAATCTGAGGTGTGGAGAAAATGAAAATCCGCCTTTTTGTAGTTTTACATTTTCCGAAGAAAGTGCGAGAGGTGTTTGTTGACACAAACCTCACTGGCATTACGATAGGTCAGTGCTCTCGTCACGGTCTTTGTCCACAATCAAAACAAAGCCGAAACAAAAGCAGATAAGCCGTGTTTGATCCTACAGTCATTTAGCATTCAGCTCTCCTCTGGCTGTCGAGCGACACAGTGATACTTCACTTCCTTCAGACGCATCTGAAGATGGCTTTAAAACCGCCAAACACATCCTCAGACTACTTGAGAATAAACGAGCAGCGATGAGCGAGAGCCCGTGTGTGTATAAATGAGAGGTTTACAGGGGCGACACTTGATCACGAAGGCAATTTATCCTCAAGTCCACATAATGGAGCAATGGAAGAGAAAGAGACCAGAGTAATAGGAGGCATTTCATTTAATTGCTATAAATTGGAGGGTCAGGGAATGTGAATGTAATTTTGAAGGGCTGTTTATCGGCGGATCTTAGCAGCAAAAGCTCTCCCGCTAGAGATGGACGGCTTCTCTCAAACAGAGGCATTCAAAACGACCTCATCCGTTGGCCTATTTGATACCACCTTATTGGTTTCATCGACAGGTTTCCACCAGCACATTTGGTCAACACAAAGACTGTCTGCCCACATACTTCCCATAATCCCATTACTCAGGGAGCCGCACATGTCCGGCACAGTGTAATCATGGGTAAAGATCCAATACGGGTTAGCTTTAATTATGCTTTTACACCACAAGTGAGACTCCCTGTGGGCAGGAGGGAAACAGAAAACGGCAGAGAGAGAGGTCTGTAATGGGCCGCGCTTCATAAATTTCAAGACAATCAATGCAGCCGTCTGCTAATGGCGCGTACATTAGCTAAGACACAAACACACATGCAGCAGATGCACACCTATCTGACAGTCTGCGCTCCTTAAAATATGACACTGCTTCTAAACAGCAGTTGTTTATAGTACATCCACAGACAAGGCTCGTGTTTGGACTGTAAACTCTGACCAACGTGAGTCAGATGCTAAATAGCACCAGTTTAATGCTGTTTAAAACAGAATTTTGTTTCCTTCCAAACATTATAAGTGTGGGCTAAGAAAGAGAAACGTGTGCTGTAGGGCTAGGCCCCAGCTAACAAATGTTTGTTCTAAGAACATTTTCCAAACATCCTGTTTTGGTTATGGAAACGTTAAAATGTCCAGTTTTCTTAATGTTAGAATAATGTTTTTTAAATGTTAGCATGATGTTCCTGAAACATTCTTTCAAATGTTGTTAACAAGCAGAATCACCGAAGGAAAGAGAAACAACAAGAACAGGAACTACAACTGATTTCCAGCCACAGCATTAGACAACCTGGTCTCATAGGAAAGACGTACCTGTGGGAACGTTTTCGCGAGTCACCAAAATACGTACCAATACGTACATATCACTGCAGTTTCCAACAGAAATGAACATTAGAAGCAGTAAATTATGGATTAATAAAGACTTGCACAATATTATGATATGACTTCAAAGCGCTTTTTTACCAGAGTGCACGATTTGTAAACGAATATATTTTTTGGACTTTGCATCGCTTAACCAGCTCCATATGTTTTGCTTTTTTGCTCGCTCGCTAGCTCAGCTGATATGGAGTTGTACTTAAGACGAAGAAGCCATGGGTACGAATCCGGGGTAAGGCGTCACGGTAAAAGAACTCAAAGAAAGTTCTAAACAAGCTAAAACGGCACGATTACAGATGCTTTTTATGTCACATTTGCTTTTGTTAAGACTATCAGGTAGGTTTAGGTGTAGTGTTGGTGGTACGTTATTTTAAAACACAAATTTCAAATCAGAACTGCTGTGATTCATATAAAAACCAATGTCATAAAAACGTACCATATTACGTGATATGTACGTATTGGTACGTATTTTGCGACTCACGAAAACGTTCCCACAGGTACGTTTTTCAAATTCGATTGGGTTGGCATTAGATTAAATCAACTGAAGATAAAAGAAGACATTAAATCTCTCAAGATCTCAGCAGAGGATGATTAAACAACTTCAGCATTACATCTTCACTCATTACAAACTTTATTTCTGTCATATGTCTACAGAAGCTCTTATCTAGAATTAACAGTGGTTTAAATGCAGATGTTTTGTTTGAAGTCACCATTATGGTGATCAGTGTTTGATTTAGTTTAAGGCTCTTGACCCTTGACTTTTACAGGTGTTTTCAGAAAATGATTGCATTTATAAAGAGAAAAATCAACTGTCTGTTGGCAGTCAAATGACTGCATTAAAATGGTTTAAACTGTTTTTTTTTTTCTGTTCTTTTAATGGCTGACTTAAATTATGAAGTTGAAGCATTGATGAAAAAGTAATAAACAAATTCAGCTGTTGACACAACCTCGTGTAGTAGATGAGACTCAGACATTAACACTCATACAAACCTCAACAATAGTGACAATCAAAACATTCATATTGAAATAGTAAATAATTCAACTGCATAATTTATTTGTGCCAAAATGCATGCTGGGAGCCATTTTGCATGAATTAACACCACTAATTAAGTCAACATCATCTGACGTTATTCTTTATTGAATTCTTCTGACACAGTAGATGTGCTCTTTTGCTGTAGTGTATCAGTAGAAAATATCAGTTTACATTTCCAAATATTCCTTCTGCCATTAATCCAGTGAGATTTCTGTATGCACAAGGAGTCTGACAGCAGCCGGTATGACCTGATCTCACCATCATCAAATCCATCTGGAATTACACCAGGAAACAGAAAAAACTGTGAATTATTCCAGAAGAACTGCGGCAGCGTCTCCAAGATGCTTGAAGAAACTGTATATCCAAATGAATCGATATCAAATTGTGAAATTTGGGTTAACACCCACCAAGCCCTAGTGTGCTGGATAGCTGTTATCCGTTGCCGTTCCCATTCATCTCAATGGCAGTTGCTTGGCTGCACTCATTGACACTCAGATTTACAGCCAGTGTGATTTGAGCCAATTTGAGCAGGGTTAGCTACTGATGTTTTCAAGATTACCAGGTCACAGATTTTGTATAAAAGTATCTTCCAGGGACAAACCGGCCCATTATAACCAGCCAAACCCTGATCCCTCGATGGAGCCGTGGCTTACGGCAATTCTGAAAGTTTGAATTGTGAATTTCCAACTTGGTAAAGTGCATGAGAGCGATACTTGATGTAGATCCCACTGGCTCTCTCTCCCCCTCATTTCCAGTCCTCTCAATGGAGGTGGCAAAATGGACAAAAATCTTGTTTCCACATGCAAGCATAAAGAAGAATCATCACCTCAAGCCTGCGTCGCTCACAAACACACGAGGAACCTGATAACCTTTTAACATCACAGACGCTCTACTTAAATCACTCTCCACAACGAGCTTAAAGCAGCTTTTATCATCAGCCTTGACACTGACACCTTATCAAAGAAAAGCTCGCTTTCCTCCTGTAGAGATTCTGCATTTGGCAGAAACAAAGTCACACATACACCAGCACTCCTCCTTCAGCTCCGGTCGATGACGGCTGAATCGACGTGTAAACTCCTGTAAAGAGCCGCCGTGTCCAAGCGAGACTGACTCGAGGGATGAATGCATAACGAACCTTTGATATCTGCTAATTACTGGAGTCCAATTAACCCGTCAGCTCTTCTCACTGAGCAGAACCACAACCGTTCTGCCTGCGGTTGACCCGGAGCAAACCTCAATCGCACCTCCATCAGATCTCAACGCTTTCCCCACGTCATTAATGAGATAAATAAAAGAACCAACAGAGGACTCTGCTGAAACTCAGATGATCCCATGAGAAAAAGATCCCATTAATCTCACATCAGAAGAGATCCCAACAACTGAGCTCAGAAACACTGATCTGGACTGCTATCTACATATTTTAATTTTCAGCTTGTTTCTCCGAAGACTTGGAATAGAGCATAAGGCAAATGGACCTTGTATGTTTTTATCAGCTTTATGGAAAAGAGCAGCACAGACATTCTGCTGAACATCTTTGAAATGACAAAGCATGACAAAATCTGAATTTCTGGTCAATTATTCCTCGAGACCTTTTGAAGTTCGAAAGATGAGCATTGGAGCAACAACATTTTCACTTCAGGAGAGAAAGAGAGACCAAACTCACACCGCCACAGTTTAAAACCCTAATAAAATCCCACTTCCTCCTGAATACGGTTTCTCTCCGAGCGTCTCTGTGGCTTCCCTCCATCTGTCTGTCTCTCGTCTGCAGGACTATTAGAGTGTGAAGAGCTGGATTAGTTTAAGCTTTTTCCATCATCATATGTTTTCTACTGTCAGGCCTCAAATCTCCCTCCCGCTACGAAGCACAGAGGGCCCTTATGTGTTACTAGGCAACTAGGGACAGACCATAATCTTTGTTTTCACAAATAAACAAGGGAAAGAGTGAGATTATGGGTGGTGGGAGGTTTGTGAGCAGTCCTTCATCTTGCTTGTGCCACCTGTCTCTCACACACACACACACACACACACACTTATACACTTATATATTCAACATCAAGACTGGGTTCAAATGTGTCAGAACGTTCGAAGGAAAGTGTGCATCATGTGTCCTGACAGCCCAGATAATTCAAAATGAAATCAGAATCGACAGACTCTTGTGTTTTTGCACTTGATATAGTGGTACAAGTTATTTAAAAAAAAAAAAAAAGAAGAAGAATATTTTTCATCAGATTGAACAACTTTCAACAACTCTTCAGGCCGCGTGGGCAGAAGTTAAATGAGTTGCGAATACAAGCGCCAGAAGAAGATGCCAGAATGACCAGCATGTACTTCTTTTTACAAAAACATTTAACTGTAAGTTGGCAAATATTGTTGTTATTCTAAATGAGTGTGTTATAATGTCATAAAGATTGTTATATTGTCAGTAGTAAAAGTATGATATTTATGCCCTTGATTTGCTTTAGTTTAACCACTGATTTGATTTCAGTTTTGTTGACGCTCAAACAAACAGATCAATGTTTCTGAAGCATTATAGAGTCAGCCGACAAATGACTGTCTTACAGCTCTTTTTTAAATACACAAGTATCTAAACATCTATTAATATCCACACCTCAGCTTTAAAGGTGCCTTAGAACCCTTCTTCACAAGATGCAATATAAGTCTAAGGTGTCCCCTGAATGTGTCTGTGAAGTTTCAGCTCAAAATACCCCATAGATTTTTTTTAATTCATTTTTTTAACTGCCTATTTTGAGGCATCATTAAATATGCACCGATTCAGGCTGCGGCCCCTTTAAATCTCGTGCTCTCCGCCCACGGAGCAGCAAAAACAAAGTTCACACAGCTAATATAACCCTCAAAATTGATCTTTACAAAATGTCCGTCATGCATACTGCATGCATGCGTCAGATCATGTAAGTATAGTATTTATTTGGATGTTTACATTTGATTCTGAATGAGTTTGATAGTGCTCCGTGGCTAAAGCTAACATTACACACTGATGGAGAGATTTATAAAGAATGAAGTTGTGTTTATGAATTATACAGACTGCAAGTGTTTAATAATGAAAATAGCGACGGCTCTTTTGTCTCCGCAAATACAGTAATAAACGATGGTAACTTTAACCACATTTAACAGTACATTAGCAACATGCTAACGAAACATTTAGAAAGACAATTTACAAATATCGCAATTTTTCGCTGTTGTCCTTGCTTGCTTACCTAGTCTGATGATTCAGCTGTGCACAGATCCAGATGTTACTGGCTGCCCTTGTGTAATGCCTTGAACATGGGCTGGCATATGCAAATATTGGGGGACTGTTACGTAACAGTCGGTGTTATGTTGAGATTCGCCTGTTCTTCAGAGGCCTTTTAAACAAATTAAATTTACATAAGAAGGAGGAAACAATGGAGTTTGAGACTCACTGTATGTCATTTCCATGTACTGAACTCTTGTTATTCAACTATGCCGAGGTAAATTCAATTTTTGATTCTAGGGCACCTTTAAACTAAATGTTATAAATGAATGTTAAACCTGTTGTCAGACGGATCACAGCGGCCTGGTTTGTTTCAGTTCACTCAATGATGCTGATTTAATCATTACAAGCACACAATCCAAAGACGCTGTAAATATTCAATCCAGTGCTTCTGTTGAGAGGAAGAGGAGGAAATTCAAAAGATCCAGCGTTCTTTCAAGGCGTGAGAGTGCATCTCACACACACACACACACACACACGCAGGCCTCAGTGCATCCCACACTTGATTATGTTTCACCTTTTATCCTCCTCTGACAAGCGCTAATAAATCACTTCTTCAGTGGCAGCGGACATGAGAGAGCGAGGGAGGGAGAAAAGATAATCATAAAAAAACGAGCGTGTCGCTTTCCACTGTCTCTCCCCGAGGGAGCGGAGAGAAAGAAAAGAGAAAAGAAAAAAAAAAACTAATTCACACTATTCCCATGGGGAAAATGAAACAGTGAGCGTGTCACAGCAGCATCATATCAATTACCCATAAAGCAACGGGGCAATCTCGCAGCCCCCCCCTTAACGATCAACACATCAACATTTTCAATTAAGCGACTGATGTCGCACCTTCCATCGCTCTCTCTCTCTGAACATGTGCATAGACTGCATAGCTTTTAGCTTCTGAGATGGGTGCGATTGAAAGCACTATTATCCCGACACACACACACACACACACACACACACACAATCGCTCCAGAGAGCTCTATTACTATCAGAGAGAAACGAAGCACAGGGCAACAGATGGAGATATTGTTCAGACAGAGAATGATAAATTCATTACATAATGTATTGCCCATTTCTGCGCTGTCTCATCTGAACACTGTTTGCATATTGCATGATTAATTTTCAGCAGCACTTTGAATGGAATCACCAGAAACTGTGTGTTTGTGTGTTCGAGAGCAAAAGCACTTCTGTTTTCGCTGTGCCGTTATCGTTACGTTTCAGACCACATTACCATATAAACTCAACAGCTCCGTTCCACAACCTCACGAGACGCTGACGCTGGAACCAGCAGTGCCAATGCAGCCAAATCAACACCGCACTGCTCAGACGTGTTGTGATGTTTTCTTCTGATCAAAAATATTTGATTTATTTGATCAAAAATACAGTAATGTTTTGAAATATTATTTCAGCTGTTTTCTGTGTGAACATGCTGTAAAATGTAATTTATTCCTGTGATCAAAGCTGAATTTTCAGCATCTTCAGTGTCACATGATCCTTCAGAAATGATTATTCTGGTAGCACAAGTTTCAGAAATCACGTTTTTCAGCAGCATTACAGCGGTTTTTTAAAATTTGTATACTCTAAAAGATGGGGGATAAAAACACTCAAGTTGGGTTGAAAATGGACAAAACCACTCAACTATTGTTTAAGAATTACTGTATTTCTTGCTTAAAATGAACCCAAAGTATGTTGGAAATTAACATTTATTAAAATGCTTAATAAATTAACATTTACTAATACGTTTAATGAAGAATAATTAAACATTTGTGTCTGATTTTTAATTTCCAGCCTATTTTGGGTTCATTTTAATCCAGACATATAGTCATTTTTAAACAATAGTTGAGTTAAATAAAACTACCCAGCAGGTTAGGCAAACATTTAACCCAACCACTGGGTCAAAACAACCCAATCACTGGGTTTGTCCATTTTCAACCCAACTTGGGTTGTTTTTTAGAGTATCTCTTCCAGTAACGTGTAAGCTCTTCCAACCAGCAGAATGGTAATTTAGACGCTATTTTAGTTTAGATTGAGCAGCGTTACAGTCGAGTGAACTCTAATGATCAAACACACCGCTGTAAACTGTCCACTTTCACTCTCATTTGAAGTCTGATCCATTGTACAGAGAATAAGTTCATTCAGATAGTTCAAATAATCCTCGTGCAGATGCCTGAGACACGTCTTGCAGTGCTTTACAACATAATAGTATAATATTTATTACAAATAATAATAATATTTAGTTAAATGCTTCTGTTCATCAGTGTCACCTCTGCTTTGTTTGTCTGTGGGGAGATAAACACTTGAAATGAGAAAATAATCTGATAATAATATATTTGAAAAGACAAAATATTTTAAAAAAATATTTTGAGCACTGCACAGAGATAATAGCTTCAGTGCAGCTACAGTAGCTGGTCTGTATCAGTGTTTTTCTCAGTAAGACTCGTGTGGCGCGGTGTATCCGCTCTGAGGTGTGAGTGAGTATAATGAGCAGTGTTAACGGCCGAAGCTCTTGTTCATGCACTAGTGCACTGGAAGATGATGGGAGGACATTAACTACACTCCTACACAAACACACACATTAGCTACTATATACAAGCTATTCCTTCAACATACAACATATCGTTGATATACATTACAAAATATAATAAATATTAGGGCTGCCAATTTAACATGTCAATTTAATTATGAAGAACTTAAAACAACATTTATGAAGGTCAGAGACAGATTACGTTCAATGATATTTGTAACGTATATGAAATGATTTACTCATCTTCCACAGTAATATCTTTGATTTATCTTCTATAAAATGTAAATTAACCTGAACTAAACTGCCATGATTCGTGTATATACTCGGATTGCTTGTTGTGTCACATGCAACAGACATACAATGATCATGGTTGGGTATTGACACAGATTTCACAATTTTATTGTTTTGATTTGATTTCTATTCATTTTTGAGATAAATAATCTCTCTCAACTAATGCTGTAAACCCTGTCGATACATTATTATAATATTGAAGGCTAAATTAACAACAGAAACTATTCATTCAATTGCTATTTATTTTCAGATATAATGATGAACACTCAAAAACTGAGCTGCACAACATTTAAATTCCACATTTATATTAAATGATATAATTATGTTTCTATTCCGATTCATTGTTGAAATTTAAACATTTAAACGGTGGTTGTCTGACCCATTCAAAAATATGGAACGTGTAACATTTAAAAACTTGTAGAAATTGAGAAGAAATAATTAACATTAAATTTAAAAATCCAATTTATTTATAGTATAGTTGATTCCCCCCAAATTTCTCATTCTTTCTTTCTTTCTTATATATATATATATATATATATATATATATGTGTGTATAATAATCAGATTACATTACTTTCATATTGTGGTACTTGGATTTTGGACGTAATTTGTCACTGTAACGGAATACATTTTTAAAGTAACCCTCCCAAGCCTGACAGAGACACAAAACACATTTATTGAGTGAATTTAGTGTTAAAACTGAGAATTTATATTTAGTGATAAAGCTGAGACTGTTTCATATGAAAAGTAATAAAGCACAAATCTCACTGCGATTATTTGATACAAATAAGTTCACGCATCAACAAAAAACAGTAATAATAATAACATAATTAAATAAAGTTATATGTTATTTTTCTGTCATTCTGTCATCTCAAGATAACTTGTTCTGTCAAGAAATCACAAGAAACAAAACCGAGAACAGATCGTAAAGTGTGAACCCTGTGGGCTTCCGTATGTGCTTCAGTTGAGCTTGAAATCTCTGCACCGTTCAAGCATTTTCCTGAGTTCATCAATGCTGTGTGAGATTTCTGACAGCTTCAGCTCTATACTGAAAATGAATGTTCATTGGGGTGGACTTCAAAAGCTGAAGAAATCCCTCACTTTCTCCCAGATATTTCTCGCGTCTGTCTTCGTAAGGAGTTTCCCCCGTCTGTGCGAGAGCAAGCGCTTACAGGAACACTGATCGTCAGACTGAACTTCTGAAGCAGTAGCGCTGGCGTGTGCAGTAGATTACCTCTCCTCTGATGGGGTAATATTTGGTCGCGAGCTCTTTTTCCATGTCATGTTTTATTCATCGGGTTGGGGACTGGCTGTGGGGGGGTTACAGTTCTGTAATATATTGGGATTTTATTGTGTGGGGAGATTGAAAATGTTGAATTCAGATTCAGCATGTGGAAATAGGCTGTGGTTTATGTGTTTTTTTTGTTGTTTTGCCTGAGGAAGGCGGCTGTAGAAGTGTGAGACGAGAGAGAGAGAGAGACGGATGGTAGATGAAAGGGCAGTAAAAGGTAAAACGGACCGCGTACCTGCACTCCAACAGCAAGTTCATCCAATTGGCTTT
This sequence comes from Ancherythroculter nigrocauda, assembly GCA_036281575.1. Lineage (NCBI taxonomy): Eukaryota > Metazoa > Chordata > Actinopteri > Cypriniformes > Xenocyprididae > Ancherythroculter > Ancherythroculter nigrocauda. The sequence continues at coordinate 421,227 of VTFQ01000014.1, forward strand.
TTTGAAATTCAAATGAGGACTGTTGAGGACCTGATAAGCACACAGAGTCAACACACACCTTAACCGCTGCACTCGCACAGGATTATGGGTAATAAGGGCAGGGAATAAATATCATTATATGTGCACAAACCCACTTCAGCATGCCGAGGTGGAGTGAGTGAAACACAGGGCCGAGAGCACACGGAGGGTGAATTAAAGGAACGGTCAACCAGAAACATCACCTACTCACGCATCAGGGTGCTTCAAAAAACATACAAGCAAAGAAAAAGAGAAAGTTCATGCTGCTCTCTTTCATATATGAAAGTAGATGGTGAATACCAAAATTTAACACTATGCCATTTGTAACAAGTTTCTGACAATCTGAATGAATTCAATCAAATTTCATAAAGTTCAGTTTATAAGAATCCTAAACTTTGCAGTCCAACTGACATATTCGTTTATATCTGTTTGAGAAAGTAGTTAAAGGTGCCTTAGAATGAAAAATTGAATTTACCTCGGCATAGTTAAATAATTAGAGTTCAGGACATGGAAATGACATACAGTGAATCTCAAACTCCATTGTTTCCTCCTTCTTATGTACAATTGATTTATGTAAAAGACCTCCGAAGAACAGGCGAATCTCAACATAACACTGACTGTTACGTAACAGTCGGGATCATTAATATGTACGCCCCCAATATTTGCATATGCCAGCCCATGTTCAAGGCATTAGACAAGCCAGTATTAGCGTCTGGATCTGTGCACAGCTGAATCATCAGACTAGGTAAGCAAGCAAGAACAACAGCGAAAAATGGCAGATGGAGCAATAATAACTGACATGATCCATGATATCATGATATTTTTAGTGATATTTGTAAATTGTCTTTCTAAATGTTTCGTTAGCATGTTGCTAATGTACTGTTAAATGTGGTTAAAGTTACCATCATTTCTTACTGTATTCATGGAGACAAGAGCCGTCGTTATTTTCATTATTAATCACTTGCAGTCTGTATAATTCATAAACACAACTTCATTCTTTATAAATCTCTCCAACAGTGTGTAATGTTAGCTTTAGCCACGGAGCACTATCAAACTCATTCAGAATCAAATGTAAACATCCAAATAAATACTATACTTACACGATTAGACATGTTGCATGACAAACACTTTGTAAAGATTCATTTTGAGGGTTATATTAGCTGTGTGAACTTTGTTTATGCAATGTATTTATAGAGCTCGGGGGGGCGGGGAGTGCAAGATTTAAAGGGGCCGCAGCCTGAATCGGCGCATATTTAATGATGCCCCAAAATAGGCAGTTAAAAAAATGAATTAAAAAAAATCTATGGGGTATTTTGAGCTGAAACTTCACAGACACATTCAGGGGACACCTTAGACTTACATTACATCTTGTGAAAACGCGTTCTACGGCACCTTTAAACTCAGGGGTTTACATGGTTATAATTTCCTGTCAGATTATTTCAGGTCGAGCTCAATCGGACTGGAAGGCTTTTCATTCTGAATGAGCCATCAATCTGATTATAACATTGATATAGTTATATTAAAAATCAGATGTGTTCTGATTGGCTGTGATTGTGTCACAGACAAATTACTTCACACCGTGTCTGGTGTTATGGGGTCTATGGTGCTAACCATATCCAAGGCAGTTTTTGGCATAACCAACTATGACAAGCAACATTTTGTCAGCCATTTCTTCTGATAGCCCCGCCCACACTTAATCCTCATTGGACCAAAGCAGTGCTCCTTATGCATATTAAATATGGCAGTGGCAATAGATGCTATTTACACCCTGTAAAAGTATCAGTTCTTTGCAATAAGTGTACATAGTAATTAGATGCTATCTATACCTAATATTGGCAGACACTATTTGCACCTCAGTATTTTGGATGCAATAATATCATAGATCGTAAATGATTATATTTATTAAAATTATTAAATGGATGCTGCCTTATTGGGAGAATAAACCTTCCCCTAACCCTACCCAATAAACACTTTTATTAAACACTTTTTAGGCAGTTTATTTGCACTTTTAGAACATTATTTTAATTTTTATTAAAAATATATGCCTTTCTGGTGTGATATGTGATGGGAAAATGGAGAAGAGCGAGCTCGGCAAAAGGTGGATTCGACCCCGTGTCGATCGAGCCTCATGAGGAGCATAGATGAGGAGAGACTGATTGTGGAAGTTTAGAACCAGAAATTATACATCATAAAACACAAGGTATGCGCTATTATTCAAAGAAAACTTTTCTTATTAGCTGTGATTTTGTTGCAGCAGGCAGCACTTTCAGTGTGGAAAGAAAAATAATGGTTGTCGCTGGAAACTTTGTATATTTTTGCTACTTTCTTTTCATTTTCAGAGTGGAAAAAAACGTTCACTTTAAGGTGATTTGCTTCGCAGTTGAAGATATGGCAGCACTGATCCATTAGGCCAACACTGTTGTTCAGAATAAATGGCCTACCAGAGCGTGTTCCTTCCTATGACGACTTTTTTCCCCCATACGAAGCCATTAAAAGACCTATAAACACCTACAATATGTTAAGAGTGGAGAAAATCATCTGAATGCTGAAAAGACACAAGCACCATTAACATTAATATCCAGCACCAGCAACGCGTGGCAAAGAGCTCAAATAAAATACAGCGTGTGGCAGGAGAGGAAGTAATTTCCATTTAAATAACGTTCTCTGGACATAAACTGATAATCTCCAGGCTTTATGATGTTTGTCTGCTGGATCTGCAGACCTGCGCTCTTTATGAGATAGGCTGGGACACAGAATATTGAGTAAATACACAAACAGGATCCGAACTCCTTCAGTAAAATAGGAAGCCGAGGTGTAAAGCGCGACCGCTCTCAGAAGAAACTAGGACATGTAGGTGTGTTTCACACAAACACATGCACGTTTAATGAGAGAAGGGAAACAAATGAGTATGTGAGAAACGTTCTCATTTATTCCCCTCCACGACACACACTCGAGGTGCCTGATCAATGTCTCTCAAGACCTAATCAATCGTCTTAAACCACAGGCTAATGGGCTTAATGACCTCTTAAAATCTTCTATGGATTGAACGTTAAAATTAAGGTTATTACAGCTGCCTTGAAAGACTCTACGAGTGCAAATCATCTTACTGAAATCATTAGTGGACAAAGCACAACACAAAACAAGTCCTGAGGTGAAGACACAGCTGACACGTTCCAACGGCCAGGCTTACTTACTCAAGCACTTGCACAAACACACTTCATTTAGATTGATAGAAAGCGTGAAGTGTGTGTGTAACACAACAAACTCTTCTTTCAGAAACAAGTAATGGTTTCTGTTGAGCTGGCGTGCCTCTAAATACAAGTGATTCATGAGAGAAAACACATAATATTCTGATATTAACAAACCACCATATATTTCTTCAGTCTATTCACCCAAAGCAAAGCTAGAAAATAGCACTAAAATAAGCTGTAATTCCCCAGCTAATGATTCCTTCTGAGGCCAACATTTAGCACAGTTTAGGCTACAAGTGAAACTTAATTGAAAAATTCATCCAAAAAATGTACTCGATGCCATTCAAAACAATGATTTGGACTTCACTATGGATTCTCATGAACACGCCAAGGAGAGCTTGGGTGGCTGTCAAGATTTTGCGTCTGTTCAATATAATGCCACAAATGCTATCAATAGAGCTTAGGGACTATTGCACATTCATTTGAAAGTCCACCATTCGAGCTGTAGACACTTGGCTTCACTATTTACAATTGGCTTCACAACAACATTTCATGTGTCAACTCTTACCAAACAATGCACTCTACTATATGCAAAAAAATCCATCAATATCCACTTATAAGATTTACCACAGTATCTAATAATGAGCACATGATTTCATCCAGTCTGTTTAAATGCAGAGAGAACATAAGGCATGCTGCAAGAGGCATGTTTATTGTACTTACCCGGAGGGCTTTCACCTTGACGGACGATGACAATTAGCGACTAGATTCATCCAATCTCACATTCTGCCACATAGGCAGAAAAAATGGGAAGCCGATGTTTCCTGAAATGGCCGATGTTCATTTGTGATGTAGCTTAATTGAAAATTGGCCTGCTAAATCGAGCATGGCGCGCACGTGGGCCTTCGGAGAGCCCGCGTTCAGCACAATCAGCACTATAACCGCACACACTCATTTAGTTCATGATAATTACAGCACCTTTTCTCTCTCGCTACCACACAACCTTATACCTACACACTGTGGTCAAAGTCAAACAGTACAAAACACACAGTCCGGACATGAACACCCACATGCGCCCACACAAAAAAAACCCAAGGATTTTTTTTCCCCAGAAAATAACACATTTGTGTTAACCCTTTATTATTTGACATGTTTGACATGAATTTGACATGAATAACTCAGGAATGCAATAAGATCGGATAAAAAATATTTTTTGGTGATGCTCTCCTACATGTGAGGTGCATCTGGATCAAATTTCGTGGTGATAGCATAAAGTTTAGTTTAATAAATTGTTATTCATTTTTTCCGCAGCCAGGTGGCGCCAACAGGCGGTAAACTCAGGTTTAGAGGCACTTCTCAGCACTCTTTAGGAGTTTTTCAAAATGGATAGATGCTTTAAAAAGATGACATTATAAGCTTTAAAATGATACCTATTTTGTGTTATTCAATCAAATGAACATGGATGGGTCCGGGAACATTGGATACACACTGCATCCCGGAGAGATGAGAGACATGTTTTTAGCCAAGTATGTTAAATCATTCCAGTGAGTAATATCTTGTGATCAACTGAATGAGAATCTGCTTTAAATATTGATGTGCATTTTCTATGATCTGTTCATTTTTCATGAAGTTATGAGCACGTGAAATATACATACTTGTATTCAGTTAGCGGCTGTGCTATTTTTGTTGTAAACGCATATTACTCAGACTCATTAGAGGGTGAAAACAACACAACAGAAGCATGTTGGAGGCTTGATATGAAAGTTTAAAGTCTCTGGTTTTGTATGCAAAAATAATTTTTGTGCTACCTATATGGATTCAATTTTTATTCGCTCTTAAAGAGAGACACGCAAATGGGAGCGCCGACGCTCCATCCGTCTTAAAGGGTTAAACAGATTATGGATACACCATTTTGAATAGAATTATAATAATTAAGGGTCAAAGCTAATTTCCAATGATGGTTTTGATGTACCATCACACCCTGAAGGGTTAAAGATTTGTCCACATTAATGGACATCATGCATTAAAGGATTAAACTAATAGACTTCTAATTTAATTTGGAACCAGGAAAAACCTTCTTTACACATGGGTCCTTCAATTTATATTTATTCGGCATACTTTAATGTATTATACTTCTATACTTTTATATTACTTGATTACAAAAAACACTTAGTCACTGGGCTAAAAAGCCAATTCATTATGTGTGCCGGAATTCGATTTCCATGAGATGTAATCTTAATTGAAATTTGGCTTCAAACGTGGTCACTCGACTCAAACTGCTTTCCTTGCTATAACCACAGGACTCAAGCAAGCCAGAGAATCCTTACACAACTCCATGCTAATTTTGTCCAGGTCAGCACTTTCCTGGTTTATATCCTATAATGATGTCCTAGCGAGACGTACTCCTCTCATCACCGGGGTACCTCAGGGCTCAGTGCTGGGACCCCTGATGTTCTCTATCTACACAGCTTTCATTTGCAAGTGGTTTATGGCGATATTTTCTATACATTTCTAAATTATACTCTGCTGTGTGGACCACATAATGATAACTCGTCCTGGCTTGTGTGGATGTCATCAATCCGTATACTTAGGCCTGAATGTCTTCAGACTCTCTACATTAATGGACAGACAATTCTTCATCCTTACTTTTGGGGGATGGATATCCAATAACTATTAGATATTGATGACTCTCCAAGCATTTCCAACACAAAGATCTTATTTCCTGCAATCTAGCATGTATGTTTTCTCATTATGTGGTGCTGTTAATTGCTTTGTGACTTTGTAATCAGTCGGTTAATTAATCTCCTGTGTGATGGTTCGAAACCAAGTCCTGTTTAGACTTGTGTAGCCATTCAACTCAGCTACTGTTGAGTAGAACACTTTGCCAGCTGTCTTTTTGTAGTAAATGGTCAAAGAGCAAAGATCAGAGTACTTTTCCTATTACTTCCTGTTTCAACAAACCTTGTTCCTGCTGACACTATTTATCTAGACAGGAAAGGTCTATGTTTGTGTTCAGAGTGGAATACTGCCACTATACAAACTGCAGCAGTATTAAATTCTCTTGACATAAATGCAATTAATAAATATTAATAAAATAAATAGAATATGAATAAAACAGAATAAAAATCAAAAGCTATGAAAGCCGGGAATGGAATAAGATTTTTCTGCTATAGATTCTGGACCTCATAACCTTTCACGGATGTAGTACACATTTTTGAAAATGTGTTGATGCCCCCAATAAGCATCCATTATCAAAGGTGTGCAGTTGAAGAGATTTTGGGAGCCGGTGTGACTCCGACAGTGTCATTACAGCCCTTTCCATCTCACCAGCGCTGATGCTGGAGCGAGGGATTTGACTTGGAGGTGAAGAGGAGACACCATTTTCCCACTGTTTCCTCTGCTGTCAGAAAGCAAGCTGTGGTGGTGGTCTCCTCTGAAGGCACAGCATTACAGGCAGAGACTGATGGGGAGAGACGGCACAGTAGAAAAAGAGAGATAGCAGAAATACCAGATGTGCCGCTACATCCTGCCCTCTGGCTATCAGACACATGGGAATACGACTTTCAAATGTACCCGAACACACTGGAAGTTTGCAATACACCAATTTTTATAGTAAAAGAAAGCAGACAGATGACTACAATTAAGTGACAGGGCTGTCTGTGCTTCAACAAACAGCTCAAACTAGGCCAGAAAATAAATGTGCATTTATTTCGACAAATTTCTTGATAGTGATTTGAACTGTGATATGATCGACATTTAAAGCTGAAGCCGATTTCCTGAACACTACCATTGGTCAGCCAAAAACATTCAATCTTCAAGAGGATCACCATTTGAAATGTTTATAATTGGGACATAAAAAATGACACACTAAAAGAACAAAACATCACATTGAAACTGCAGCTCTCATGTTCACACTCGAGAATCAAAGTCACACCTCTTTCAGTGGACCCAAAAGTGAACTGAGGGCGGTTCTCTTCAATTCATATTATAAATGGATCTCAAAGTAGATCTCTTTTAGTTGTGATAAAGCCATTTTTTAATTCTAGAAACGAGTGTTCAATAAATCCTGATCGGCGTCTGTCTGCGTTGCATCAGAGCGGTGTCGAGCAAAGGCCACCGATTCAATTAGATCTCCAGTTCACGCTTATTTCTCCAGACATCATTATAGACATTGCACTGACTTGTACAATGATGACTGAGGCAATGTTTGACTTCTCATTTATTTAGCAGGGAATCATGGGAAACATGATCAATTTGCTATTTTAGGGAAATAGCTTGACATTTATACAAAATAAAAAGGCAGGGGAGAGATGTCTGGAACATTGTCATAATGGTTTTTCTTGCTGTGATAATCAGGACACATGAGCACCTGCATTCCAATGCATTATTCTCCATCTCCATGCAGTGTCTACAAAAAAAATAATCAGACATAACCTTTTCCATTCTGAACTCTCACAGTTCAGCAGAGAGGGAATGTTCCTGAGCAGAAAGATCACCTCTGCTGCTGTAACTTTTCGTTGTGAAAAAGATTACATTCCCATGACATCAGGAGGAACTGAATCTAGTTTCATATTCGCAAATCTTAATATCTCAAATGTTTCTCTGACACAGCAATATGATTAAATTGAGAGCAAATGCTGAAGGCTACGGCTTCTTATGTTTCTCTTGACAAAAAGCCGCTAGTAATCCCACACGTTTCAGACCGAACAACATCTCAAACTGTGCTCAGAATAATTAGTCTATAGGAATGAAAACTTTTAATTATCTAGTTCAGTCATGAAACTCTACACTCTAAAAAGTAATACGCTCTATCTACTCAATAAAATTATGGCAACAGATTACGAGCAATATTATTAATTAAATACAACATATAAGAATTGAGTTAGAATTAATTAAATGAATTGCTTAAAAGTCAACCATTTAAAATGTGTAAAATTAACAAACACCATTACAAAAACCACAAACTGACATAAAAAGCAAAGAATCAAATTACCCAACTAAATGAAACACTGATCACCATAGTGGTGACCAAACATTTTCAATAAAATCAACATCAACATCTAAACCTCGGTTAATTCTTGTGTTTCTCTTTCCTTCAGTGATTCTGCTTGTTATCATCAGGTGTCTTCAGTTTTGGTAATGAAATATAAAGAGTTCTTAATTCATCTTTGACGTCTGTTATTCAGATATTTTTGTTTATATTTTACTCGTTTTAAATGGTTGACATTTAAGGAATCAATCTGATTAATCCTAAATCAATTCTATTTGTTGAATTTAATTAATAATATTGCTTGTAATCTGTTGCCAAAATTTTATGGAGTATATATTATATAGCGTATTACTTTTTACAGTGTAGATGGCGCAAACTGATAATTCCTTAATGCAATCTGTTATCAATCACATCATTAGTGCATGGCACAAGTTGACTGGCCTCTGTTGATTCTGCAGCCAATGAGATTGCATGCTCAACTTTCAAATCGTCTGGTTTAGTGTTTTCTGTAAGCGAGTTCCTCTGAACCCCTCCACCTCCCCAGCTCCACCTGCCTAGATCTGCTAGAGGATTTATGTATGTCTATTCATGCAGCAGCATATCTTACATGCTCACAGCAAATACATTGACATTGCCATATTCATTAACATGCCAAAACTATTCGGAGAGTTGTCATGATTGAAATGTGATAATATAGGTTTAATATCAGAACCATGTCTTCTAAAAAGCAACAAAACTAGAAATCAATCGGAGATTTTCGCTTAAGTTTCCTGAAAACCACTCCAGTAAATCTCCCACGTTTTAATAGTCTGAAAACAGAGCGACCTTTGAGATGAATGGGGATGCTGACGGATAGCGTTCTTCTCCAGGACAAACCTGGAAAATTTCAAAAGAGCAGCGGGACAGCTCTGAGCAATAGTTTTTAGCTCAGTTCAGGCCTGAAGGGCTTCTGCTGATCTCAGAGGTTTCAGGAACACAACTGTGATAAAGCCACACCTAATTATGAGCTCAACACACACACACACACACACACACACACAGCTGGGGAGCTTCAGTGAGTCTTTAAGAGGAAAGAATCAGTGTGTTTGGCTTGTGCTCAGGCACATACAAGAGACGATGTTCGTTCAGAAAGTTACGCCTCCTCTCTGTCGCCCTTTTCAAAATGCATACCCACAACCAAGATAAACTATGCTGCCAAACATAATAATATTGATAAATGTGAAATGTGCACACGCCACACAAGCGCCAGACAATAAGGTTTAGCAGGAAACTAACCGACAGACAGAGACAGAGAGAGAGAGAGAGAAAATGTGAATTTAAACAGAGCACTCGGGCAGACTGGCACCAATCTAAATGTAATTGTGTAAATTCACCGGTTCCACTCAGTTCTCCCTGTCCGAGGTGAGATAAGCGTGTGATTGGCTAGAGGGAGATGAAAAAGCCAGCGAGCGCTCCATCTAAAGCCACGTCTAAAGCAGACCTGGAAAACGTCTTTTGCCAAAATAAAAAAAATATATGAAAGTTCAAATGCGACTGATGGGGGAGAGGGGCTCCTGTTTGAATTTCAATCAGACGGCGAGCGAGTGGGCCGCCGTACTGTGCCGCCACTGGGGACACAGAGCATCTCTCTGTAATGAAACCATGCATACGCTGCTCTCTCTCTCTTCCACTCTCCGGAAGACCGTCGTCGCTCCGTGCCTCCTCATACGAGCTGCATATCTGTCCTCGCCGAGTCTTGCCACGTTTAATACGGGAGCCATGGAAACCCGCGGAGAGAATGGCATCGCAGCGCTCAAATGAAGGCACAAGGCCCTTATATGCAGTGTGACTGAGTGTATGCTCTCATACACTTCCAATTTTATAAGGGCGGTGGTATACAGCGCATGGTTTGAGTCATGATTAACATATAAACACACACACACACACACAGGGTTTGTGGCATCGATGATAGCTGCTCCACACGCTCTCTTGTTTACTTTATTTTCCAATTATGTTTCTGAAGAAGCTCCAGGCAATTATTTATGTGCAAATACAACACACCGAGAGGGGAAAAACACACTTTCAGTGGAGGTGTGCTGCAGCAGGAACAGGAGGACCCTTGTTTCAATGTCACTTTATGGATCGCTGTGAAACTGCAGCTGAACCCGAACCTCCATCTGCTCCAGGGGAGCCCAAAGCCTGCGTTTTGTCCTTTTGTGTGTGTTTATGTGTGTATGATCAGAGCAGGAGTGTGTACACAGAAGAACACCCATGCACCTGTGCAAACTAGGTGAAAACCTCCTGTATTTACACTTCGAGGGACAATTCACCCAAAAATTAACATTTTGTCATCATTTACTCACCCTTGTGTCATCCCAAACCTGTATGACAAACGTCCATACAGTGAAGGTCAATGTTGTTTTGGACCTCACTGACTTACACTGTGTGGAGGAAAACAGTTTTCCACAAAAGGAAAGTCATACATGTTTGGAAGAATTGATGACAGAATTTTCAATATTTACACTGACAATGATTTGCAAAGAGTCATTCATTTTCAATAAGAATTGGCATTTAATCAGCGAACAAGCATGCCATACTAAGCGACTCAAAGCTTTTTCTTAAGTCAAAAGGACTGGATCCCTGAAATTTGGCAATATATCGCAGGCAAAAAACCCAAAGTGCTTTAAAGGATTAGTTCAGAATTAAAATGTCCTGATAATTTACTCACCCTCATGTCATCCAAGATGTTCAATCGGAAAGAAATTAAGGCGTTCGAAGGAGAACATTCCAGGATTTTTCTCCATATAGTGGACTTCACTGGGGTTCAATGGGTTGAAGGTCCAAATGTCAGTTTCAGTGCAGCTTCAAAGAGCTCTACATGATCCCAGACGAGGAATAAGAGTCTAATCTAGAGAAACCATCTGACATTTATTTAAAAAATAAACATTATATACTTTTTAACCACAAATGCTCATCTTGCACTGCTCTGTGATGCTCCACGCATGACGTAATCATGTTGGAAAGATCACGTGTGATGTTTTTTGTCCTACCGAGGTACTTCCACCTACGTCACGCGTGACCTTTCCAACGTAATTATGTGGAGCATCACAGAGCAGTGCAAGACGAGCATTTGTGGTTAAAAACTATATAATTTTTACTTTTTAGAAAATGAGTGATGGTTTCTCTAGATCAGACTCTTATTCCTCGTCTGGGATCATGTAGAGCTCTTTGAAGCTGCACTGAAACTGACATTTGGACCTTCAACCCGTTGAACCCCAGTGAAGTCCACTATATGGAGAAAAATCCTGGAATGTTTTCCTTCATTTCTTTTCCACTGAAGAAAGAAAGACATGAACATCTTGGATGACATGGGGGTGAGTAAATTATCAGGAAATTTGAATTCTGAAGTGAACTAATCCTTTAATTGCTGCCACCTCCCACAAAAATAATGAATAAAAAAAATGCACTTGTTAAAAATTTCATGGCACCACAAGTTGAAGGAGGAATGGGAAGTCCAGCAGACTAACCTGCACACTTGGTTCTGGTGATGAGAGCCGGCCCGGGCTGTCCGGTCCCCCCCTCTCCCGGTCGGGTCAGCAACACTCGGATCTCATACTCCGTGTCGGGATCCAGGTGCCAGAGTTTGTAATTGGGCGAGTTGACGGCGTGGGTCTCTGTCCAGCTTCCAGAGGTCATCCTGTACTCCACCTCCTTCAGGATGATGGGGCCGTCCCCGAATATGGAGTTAGCGTTCAGCTGGATTAGCAGGTATGTTGGCCCGACGCCCAGCAGCTGAGGAGGAGCGATGGGTCTCGGGGGCTCTGGAAGAATCAAGAGAAATCTCACAAAACTGTTTCATAGAGACAGACTGACCTACACGTGATCATATTCTAATCCAAACAATGTCACACAGAATCAAAAAGTAAATATGTTAATGAGCTCGTGATTTCTGAACAAGGGTTATTATTATTATCAGTTAATGTTCTGGAAATCACTTTCTATCAAATTTATTTAATTTAAAAAGGAACACCTGTAATCACACTACTGCAGTACAAAAAAAAGCATGCTTAAATCAACAAGCAAACCATAACGATACATGCAAATGGCGACAGTATTACACCACACCAGACGATCCAGATGGTCCTTTAGTAACTGTGTGCGCGTTTGCAGATACATTTGGCTTCGCAGACAGGCGGAGAGACATCTCATCCGTACATAAAACAAGCTAGTCATCTATTTTTTACTGGAGGGGAAAAACAGAAAGCATGAAGCTGTTTTTCTGTTTGCTCTGCCGGGTGTAAGTGTAGAGATCCTCACATATCGGAGATGCTCTGGACACTGCTGATGACTTTATGATTATGAATAAATCACGACGATGGAGCATAGAAGGACAGCGTCAGTACGAGACATCCTGACGCTTGTTTTGGTGACATATTAAAGGCTCTCCCTCATCAGCATCACATTTGATTTCGGTGAGGAGCCGTGAAGCGGCGTTTAGAGCTGCGAGACCGTCCACCGGAGCGACAGACAGCTCACGCTGAGAGATGCCGTTTAGCGCGGGACGATCAGATGGAGACACACTCTCTCTTTCCACCCCAGATGGCTCCTGAACTCTCTATTTGTTTCAGCTAATTAACCAGCCCACATGAAGCTCAGAAACAACACAAAGCAACACGCCAATCACACGCCTGTTGAGTATTCATGTCCATAAACGCTTATATATGAGCAGGCAGTATATACTGGCCAACCTAAATTATTATTTTTAGCATCATTTTTGCAGTTCTGGTTGGTGACACTTGTATAGAAAGCACCTTCAAATACATTATTATACCAAAATATTTGACTGCACAACGACACCACTGATCAACCACAGTTTTTTTGGGAAAGAAATTAATATTTTTATTCAGCAAGGACATATTAAATTGATCAAAAGTGACATTTATAATGTTACAAAAGATGTCAAAAAATGCTGTTCTTTTGAACTTTCTATTCATCAAAGAATCCTGAAAGAAACACAAATATGAACTGTTTTCAACACTGAAGGCACAATATGTAATATTTTTGGATTAAAATATCCAAAAGCCACTAGAACAATGTTATATATTTTGTTGACTTGCGTCACCTATCGATGACATCATACCCGCGTTACCTTTGGTTTCAGGTATTATTTTGTAGAAACCATGGAAACACCAAAGACGCTTTAATATATTCTGTGTTTTATTAGACAGGTGAGACACTGTTTGCATACATTTATAGACAGAAAACTAATCATGTTATATAGCTCAACACAGTAAGTCTTATTGTTTAAATCTTGTTTTCTTGATTTACCGTGAGTACCGTGTTTTACCATGCCTAATATCGATCTGTCTTACTGCAGTGTGCAACACGTGTCTCACGAACGCTCAGAGCAGCATTATAACACGAATATGTGTCTAATATGATAAACAGCACATACGCTACAGTAACGTTAATAATCTCATCCATGAACATGATTTCTGCCCGAGTCCCATCCCGATTCTTTTCCACCGGCTGTAGACGTGAAGACTACACCTCCCATGATTGTGTGAAATCAAGACGTCATCAAGCCACGCCTTTGTTTTGAATAAGCGACCTCTAGCGGCGAAAATTTACACAGTGTGCCTTTGATAATAATCAGAAATTAAAATTGAATTGGCCATGTTTTAATTGAAGATATGTCATAAACCATCATGATTTTACTCAATTAGCCTAAAGGTTTTTAATGAAATGTACGTCTAACTCATGAAATTATTAAATAACAACCCAATGAATTACAATAAGTATTAAGTTCAACAATAACAACACTAGTAACAACATGCCACTCGGGCCTTCTGTGACAATGTTGGTGGCCCATCTTACCCCAAAGGTCTAATCTTATCTTTTCACTTCAAAACAAAAAATATAATTTTTACTCCACAAATCTAAAAACATTACTGCGTCCATAACAAGTACACACAACAACTTTGATATTCAATATTTACAGAGACACAAAATTAGATCAATTAACCTCTTTTTTTTTATCAGTGTTGGGGAAAGTTAAAAGTAATGCGTTACAATATTGCATTACTCCCTTAAAAAAAGTAACTAATTGTGTTAGTTACTTTTTATGGAAAGTAATGTGTTAAGTTACTTTTGCGTTACTTTTTCTCATCTGGGCTGGGATTGATGTTTGATTTTTAATAACAACAAAAAAAAGTTCAATTTTTGGCATTTTGAATAAGCCTCAGGATGAAGGAAATGTGCTGTTCATCTAAAGTCATTTCTGATTATTAGTATGTTTTATTTTTTTTATCTAAGTATGTTTTATTAGTAGTAGTATTTGTTTAATTTAACATATTTAATTATTGCAGGTTTGTGTAGTATTCTGGGATTGTATTTCACAGTTTAATTTCATTTTGATGAATACTGAATCTGCTTTTGGCCTAGAACTACGATAACCATAACAAAGTAACTTGTGTTAGTTATCTGAAAAAGTAACTCAGATATTTTGTTGTGAATTCAAAAGTAATTGCATTACTAGTTACTTGAAAGTAATCTGATTGCATAACTCAGGTTACTAGTAATGCATTACCCCAACACTGGCGATTACTAATTCAAATTAAAACAGCATCAAAAGTGCTGAGATGAGATATTGTGGCATCTGTGGTCAAGAGAAACAATAAAGATGTGTGCATTTCACCCAGCTCTCATTCGTCTCGTACTGCTTATTTAAAACCGTATCGCAATGAACTTTATCAATAAAATCAGCAGCTGTAGATTGTTTTTTAATTTTCTGAATAAATCTGCCGTTGCTCGGAGTGTTTAAACCGTTCGCGCTCCTGTAAATGAGCGACCTGTGTAATGCTGTTTGAGTCTTAATGGAATAAAGGAATGAAAGGAAGGAATGAGAGTTAATTGATTTATTGTGTGTTCCTGCAGGAGGAGGTGCTGGTATCCCTGTGCAATCAAAGCCGGCTTATTTTAATGCTGTAATCTGATTCCAGTGTGTGTGTGTGTGTGTGTGTGTGTGTGTGTGTGTGTGTGTGTGTGTGTGTGTGACACCACTAACAGCAACACGGCAAAATTACATTTCACCAAGTAATCGAATCACAGTGGCAGTAATGCACAAAAGAGCTGCCCTTGCACACACACACACACACACACACACACACACACTTTGACATCTTTCTTGTTGACTTGTTTTGAGCCGTGTGATGACATCACCTCTTTTATTTCTCATGTATTATTTTAAATGTGACATTTACCGGAGCATCTGCTTTCGTCAATCACTCTCTGACATATGAGACGTTACCCTTTACAGCTGGTTATTACAGCGCACAGGTGAATCACCAAACCTTCCAGAGCATGAGCAGGTCACGCTTCACCCCGACATCAAGAGACACAAATCAGGAGATGTTTTGCTTGAATAGTGCGCTGTGCTCTCATTCTGCTGGATATCTGTGCCGAACGCATTAACACTGAGTGCACAGATCCCGTTCAGGGAAACTTCTCCATGTTTGTTCGTTCTTTATTACGACGGCGTCACTCAATCTGTTGTTTTGGATGTGGATGATGATAGGCAGCCATCTACGTGATATAAAAGATGCTGTTTATTAGCGTGTCCATCAACATAAAACACCGTGGTACATCTGCCTTTTACCACTAATGAAGAGACTCAGAGAGCAGAGTCGCACGCATTAATGTGAACGGCTGCGCTTATTTGTGTTCCTCAGAAAACAAAGCGTCCGAGAGCAGACAGGACTCTTTAAGGAGCCAGCAAAAAGCCTCATTCGTTTGTGCTTGAACCTGCAGACAAACGACATTCATCTCAATTCATTAGAGCCACTGACACGCGCTCTCAGAGCCACAAACACTCAGACACGAGCGAGAGCTTTTAGTGGACCGGCGTCTGGAGCGAGTGAATGGAGCCGTGTTCATATATTAGCTGAAAGCCTCGACGCGATCTGTTTGATGCTTCGGTGGCAGGGTGAATCAGGGTTATTAAACTGTGATGAGTTTTATTTACATATTCGATTTTAAAATTGATATAATTCTATTCTGTTCGAGACAGCAGCAAATAAACAACTTTTCAGTTGTTCGTATAACCTTTCCTTTTTGACAGAATATGTAAAGAAATCTACAGTCGGCTTTGTGAGATTCATTTAAAGGGTTAGTTCACCCAAAAATGAAATTTCTGTCATTAATTCCTCTCCCTCATGTCGTTCCACACCCGTAAGACCTTCATTCACCTTCAGAACACAAATTAAGATATTTTTGATGAAATCTGAGAGGTTTATGATAATATAATCAACACTTTCAAGGTCCAGAAAGGTACTAAAGACATCGTTAAAACAGTCATGTGACTGCAGTGGTTCGACCTTAATGTTATGAAGAGACGAGAATACTTTTTGTGCACAAAAACAACAAAAATAATGACTTTATTCCACAATCTCTTCTCTTCTGTGTCATTATCTTACGCAGGTGATGCATCCTTCCGTGTTTACGTCCGAATGCCGGCTCAGTATTGGCCAAAGCTGGTCATGTGATCAGCACGACGCATCACGCAGGAGCTGGCCAATAATGAGTCGGCGTTCTGACGATGAACCTGGAAGCGCTGGACATAAACAACGTATGAGAATGACGCAGAAGAGAAGAGATTGTGGAATAAAGTCATTATTTTTGTTTTGTTTTTGCGTACAAAAGTATTCTCGTCTCTTCATAACATTAAGGTTGAACCACTGCAGTCACATGACTGTTTTAACGATGTCTTTAGTTCCTTTCCGGACCTTGAAAGTGTTGATTATATTATCATCAACCTTTCAGATTTCATCAAAAATATCTTAATTTGTGTTCTGAAGATGAATGAAGGTCTTACGGGTGTGGAACGACATGAGGGAGAGGAATTAATGACAGAAATTTCGTTTTTGGGAGAACTAACCCTTTAAGTGTTGTAATTAATATGCAAACAAACTTTGTTGTTAACAATAACGGCCTTGGGTTGAACAGGGTTAATTTCAGCAGTGGGGCGAGCGCTGAGAGCGAGACGTGAGCGTGAATCTCTCTCTGTCAGGTGTCACCGCCTGTTTCACGCGGGTCATCCATCATGTGTGGCTGACATGAGCGCATGATAGCGCTGTGCCCCGCTGTTAGCCTTCCTTAAGCCCTGTCTCATCTGTCTTACACACACACACACACACACACCGGTGAACGCTGCCATCATGCAATTGGAAAATGCACTTGGCCTCGACTCAACATCTTATAGTCAGAGAAATAATCTTTTTTTGTCATTTATTTCACACACGCGAGGACCTGGCAGGGAAGTGTTTGATCAAAGCAAGGCCGGGTTAAAAAAAGAAAAGGTAAAGAGAGAGAGAGAGACAGACATAAAGGGAAGGAGAATATGTGAGGGAGGAAAAGCAAAAGGAAATATTTCCTGTGGGAAGAGTCACAGCTTTTTTATTTTGAAGTTTTGATGGGGCTTGTGAAGGGAAAGAGATGACAGAAGCGAGCGAATATGGATCAAGGGACACGGCAATCTAACACCTGACGGACAGCGTTAGAGAGAGAGACAGACTGATCCCTGTCTCCTGCACATCACTCTCTCTCTCTCTCTCTCCGCGCTGACAGGATATGTGATCACCTCTTCCTGTCCGTCACCTCACACACACACACACACACACACTATCCAAAACCAACACTCATCACGCCACATACGCTGGTCCGACCCCTGACATCTGACACCAGACGACACTCTGACACACAACATACTGCTCAAAGATTTTACATTTTTTGAAAGAAATTAATACTTTTATTCATCAAGGACACATTAAATTGATCAAAAGTGACAGTAAAGACATTTATAATGTTTCAAAAGATTCTATTTCAAATAAATGCTGTTCTTTTGAACTTTCTATTCATCAAAGAATCCTGAAAAATCAGTTTCCACAAACTATTTTCAACATTGATAATAATAATGAATGTTTCTTGAGCAGCAAATCATCATATTAGAATGATTTCTGAAGGATCATGTGACACTGAAGACTGGATTAATGATGCTGAAAATTCAGCTTTGATCACAGAAATAAATTACACTTTACTATATATTCACATAGAAACAAATTATTTTAAATTGTAAATATATTTCAAATTTTTACTGTATTTTTGATCAAATAAATTCAGCTTTGATTACAGGAATAAATTATATTTTACTATATATTCACATAGAAATAAATTATTTTAAATTGTAAATATATTTCAAATTTTTACTGTATTTTTGATCAAATAAATTCAGCTTTGATTACAGGAATAAATTATATTTTACTATATATTCACATAGAAATAAATTATTTTAAATTGTAAATATATTTCAAATTTTTACTGTATTTTTGATCAAATTAATTCAGCTTTCATTACAGGAATAAATTATATTTTACTATATATTCACAGAGAAAACAGCTGTTTTACACTGGAATAATATTTCACTGTTTTTACTGTATTTTTGATCATATAAATGCAGGTTTGGTGAGCAGAAGAGACTTTTGACTCTTTTGCACTGGCTGATCTGGCTTTGTGGGCATTAAGGCACATCTACAGCTGTCTTTGTCAGGTTTGTCAGAGGGTTGACTCCAGACCCCGAGTGTCGCAGGTGAGCGTGTGAGAGCACAGCAGTGTGTTTGGTGAAAGCGAATGAAGCACTGATGCGTATCACAGTCAGGAAGCCACGCTTGTGACATTAATGAACTGCTTTCTGTTCTTCATTCTCTCAGATTCTCTCAGATGAAGCTTTCAGAGTTGTTGACATTTTGGCTCTTTTGGTTTGTTTGCGTTTGTTCTGTGTGCGCATCATCAGGAAGTATCAGACGATCGCGCTTCATCAAACTTTAACGATCTGTCAGCACGCGCGGCGCCGGGGTCTTTAAAATCTCCCTCGTTTCAACTCCTGATCTCTCCCGTCTCTCCAGGCATATTTACCAGCGATCAGCCGCGTGTTTGCGACGGGGTGCCGCGCTCACAGGAGGGTGACAGCCTGTTATCTAGTCATTAGAAAATCACAAGTAGCAAACAATCATCGTCTCCATATCTCTCTGCCGTCTCGCTCCAACACAAACACATCTGCATCTGGAGATTTGAGCGGTTCTTCGATGGTTCGTCTTAAACATATAGCGTTCTTGAGATAAAAACACGTCTATCACAGACTTCCCAAACTTTTAGAAGTAAAATATCTACTTGACATTAAGTTAACATTTCAGTAATTTAATGACACATTCACATTTCTTTGATATTTGTTAAAGGTCACGTGACTTGCATGTAAACAGATTTTCTAAAGTGTTTTATTTTGATTGTTTTTGTTTAACTCTTTCAACACCCGCATTTCTGATCATTTTCACAGTCTCACGGCCCCCAGAATATTTTGCTGTATGAATATCTGAACATGCAATATACTGAAAGAAAGAACAGAGCCTCTGCTTTTAAACAAACAAAACAAAAAACATTTTATTCTAGCCTCATGCAACACTTGAATGTGGAAAAGTTTAATAAATAAGCAACATTTTTTTCAAAGACTTCAACAATGCTTCTATCGCTTGTTTCCGCTGCTTCTTCGCCTGTGTTTTGATCCGGAGATTCTGTGCTCTTTCAGAAGATGTGTAACAGCGCCCCCTACCGTATATTTGTGAAAACACGGAAAGCCAGAAAATTCTGTCAATGGCAGGGAAAGAGTTAATATAGGGCTGCACGACTTGGCCCCTAAATTATATTGTAATTATTTGTCATATATTGTGATTTGAACAGTGATATGACATTTTATTTCATATTAAAATGTCTCATATGCAACTGCTGAGATACAAAAAACAAGAACCCAACTGTTAATGTAAATAGAGTCACACTTGTTTTCACTCTTTACAAGAAACAACTACAAGTTACAATACTGTAACCCTTCCCTTTCAAAAATTCAAACCCTTTGGCTTTTAGCACATCAAATCCTTGAGCTTTTATTTTATTTTTGATGGAAAACTGGTGAAATTCTGAAGTTTTTCTGTTGGAAATTATGTGAATTTAAATAAAGACAGATTATATACTTCAGTTATACTTTACTTTAAGGTGTCCTTGTTACAGTGTAATTAAAGTAATATTAATAAACTGCAAGTACTAATAGGTCTATTAGTTCTTGCAGACTTTAAAGTAGACAGACTTTCTCCTGTGACGTCAGGCTCAAAACACCAAAAGCCTTTCAACCAGAAGAGCGAGATTGAAGAAGATTGAGTTTGAAGAAGAGTGAGTTTGAAAAAGAGTGAGTTTGAAGAAGAGTGAGCTTGAAGAGTGAGTTTGAAGAAGAGTGAGTTTGAAGAAGAGTGAGTTTGAAGAGTGAGTTTGAAGAAGAGTGAGTTTGAAGAAGAGTGAGTTTGAAGAAGAGCGAGTTTGAAGAAGAGCGAGTTTGAAGAAGAGCGAGCTTGAAGAAGAGCGAGTTTGAAGAAGAGCGAGTTTGAAGAAGAGCGAGCTTGAAGAAGAGCGAGTTTGAAGAAGAGCGAGTTTGAAGAAGAGCGAGTTTGAAGAAGAGCGAGTTTGAAGAAGAGCGAGCTTGAAGAAGAGCGAGCTTGAAGAAGAGCGAGTTTGAAGAAGAGCGAGTTTGAAGAAGAGTGAGTTTGAAGAAGAGCGAGTTTGAAGAAGAGCGAGTTTGAAGAAGAGCGAGTTTGAAGAAGAGTGAGTTTGAAGAAGAGTGAGTTTGAAGAAGAGTGAGCTTGAAGAAGAGTGATTTGAAGAGTGAGTTTGAAGAAGAGCGAGTTTGAAGAAGAGCGAGTTTGAAGAAGAGCGAGTTTGAAGAAGAGCGAGTTTGAAGAAGAGTGAGTTTGAAGAAGAGCGAGTTTGAAGAAGAGCGAGTTTGAAGAAGAGCGAGTTTGAAGAAGAGTGAGTTTGAAGAGTGAGTTTGAAGAAGAGCAAGTTTGAAGAAGAGCGAGTTTGAAGAATAGCGAGTTTGAAGAGTGAGTTTGAAGAAGAGTGAGTTTGAAGAGTGAGTTTGAAGAAGAGCGAGTTTGAAGAAGAGCGAGTTTGAAGAAGAGCGAGTTTGAAGAAGAGCGAGTTTGAAGAAGAGCGAGTTTGAAGAAGAGCGAGTTTGAAGAGTGAGTTTGAAGAAGAGCGAGTTTGAAGAAGAGTGAGTTTGAAGAGTGAGCTTGAAGAAGATGAGTTTGAAGAAGAGCGAGTTTGAAGAAGCGAGTTTGAAGAAGAGCGAGTTTGAAGAGTGAGTTTGAAGAAGAGCGAGTTTGAAGAAGAGTGAGTTTGAAGAGTGAGCTTGAAGAAGAGTGAGTTTGAAGAAGAGCGAGTTTGAAGAGTGAGTTTGAAGAAGAGCGAGTTTGAAGAAGAGTGAGTTTGAAGAGTGAGCTTGAAGAAGAGTGAGTTTGAAGAAGAGCGAGTTTGAAGAAGAGTGAGTTTGAAGAAGAGTGAGTTTGAAGAAGAGTGAGTTTGAAGAAGCGAGTTTGAAGAAGAGTGAGTTTGAAGAGTGAGTTTGAAGAAGAGCGAGTTTGAAGAAGAGCGAGTTTGAAGAAGAGCGAGTTTGAAGAGTGAGTTTGAAGAAGAGCGAGTTTGAAGAAGAGTGAGTTTGAAGAGTGAGCTTGAAGAAGAGTGAGTTTGAAGAAGAGCGAGTTTGAAGAAGAGTGAGTTTGAAGAAGAGTGAGTTTGAAGAAGAGTGAGTTTGAAGAAGAGCGAGTTTGAAGAAGAGTGAGTTTGAAGAAGAGTGAGTTTGAAGAAGAGTGAGTTTGAAGAAGAGCGAGTTTGAAGAAGAGTGAGTTTGAAGAGTGAGTTTGAAGAAGAGCGAGTTTGAAGAAGAGCGAGTTTGAAGAAGAGCGAGTTTGAAGAAGAGTGAGTTTGAAGAAGAGCGAGTTTGAAGAAGAGTGAGTTTGAAGAAGAGCGAGCTTGAAGAAGAGTGAGTTTGAAGAAGAGTGAGTTTGAAGAAGAGCGAGCTTGAAGAAGAGTGATTTTGAAGAAGAGTGAGCTTGAAGAAGAGCGAGCTTGAAGAAGAGTGAGTTTGAAGAAGAGTGAGTTTGAAGAAGAGCGAGTTTGAAGAAGAGCGAGTTTGAAGAAGAGTGAGTTTGAAGAGTGAGTTTGAAGAAGAGCGAGTTTGAAGAAGAGCGAGTTTGAAGAAGAGCGAGTTTGAAGAAGAGCGAGCTTGAAGAAGAGCGAGTTTGAAGAAGAGCGAGTTTGAAGAGCGAGTTTGAAGAAGAGCGAGTTTGAAGAAGAGCGAGTTTGAAGAAGAGCGAGTTTGAAGAGTGAGTTTGAAGAAGAGCGAGTTTGAAGAAGAGTGAGTTTGAAGAGTGAGCTTGAAGAAGAGTGAGTTTGAAGAAGAGCGAGTTTGAAGAAGAGCGAGTTTGAAGAGTGAGTTTGAAGAAGAGCGAGTTTGAAGAAGAGTGAGTTTGAAGAGTGAGCTTGAAGAAGAGTGAGTTTGAAGAAGAGCGAGTTTGAAGAAGAGTGAGTTTGAAGAAGAGTGAGTTTGAAGAAGAGTGAGTTTGAAGAAGAGTGAGTTTGAAGAAGAGCGAGTTTGAAGAAGAGTGAGTTTGAAGAGTGAGTTTGAAGAAGAGCGAGTTTGAAGAAGAGCGAGTTTGAAGAAGAGCGAGTTTGAAGAAGAGTGAGTTTGAAGAAGAGTGAGTTTGAAGAAGAGTGAGTTTGAAGAAGAGCGAGTTTGAAGAAGAGTGAGTTTGAAGAGTGAGCTTGAAGAAGAGCGAGTTTGAAGAAGAGCGAGTTTGAAGAGTGAGTTTGAAGAAGAGCGAGTTTGAAGAAGAGTGAGTTTGAAGAAGAGTGAGTTTGAAGAAGAGTGAGTTTGAAGAAGAGTGAGTTTGAAGAAGAGCGAGTTTGAAGAAGAGTGAGTTTGAAGAGTGAGCTTGAAGAAGAGCGAGTTTGAAGAAGAGCGAGTTTGAAGAGTGAGTTTGAAGAAGCGAGTTTGAAGAAGAGTGAGTTTGAAGAGTGAGCTTGAAGAGAGAGTTTGAAGAAGAGCGAGTTTGAAGAAGAGCGAGTTTGAAGAAGAGCGAGTTTGAAGAGTGAGTTTGAAGAAGAGCGAGTTTGAAGAAGAGTGAGTTTGAAGAGTGAGCTTGAAGAAGAGTGAGTTTGAAGAAGAGCGAGTTTGAAGAAGAGCGAGTTTGAAGAGTGAGTTTGAAGAAGAGCGAGTTTGAAGAAGAGTGAGTTTGAAGAGTGAGCTTGAAGAAGAGTGAGTTTGAAGAAGAGCGAGTTTGAAGAAGAGTGAGTTTGAAGAAGAGTGAGTTTGAAGAAGAGTGAGTTTGAAGAAGAGCGAGTTTGAAGAAGAGTGAGTTTGAAGAGTGAGTTTGAAGAAGAGCGAGTTTGAAGAAGAGTGAGTTTGAAGAAGAGTGAGTTTGAAGAGTGAGTTTGAAGAAGAGCGAGTTTGAAGAAGAGCGAGTTTGAAGAAGAGTGAGTTTGAAGAAGAGTGAGTTTGAAGAAGAGTGAGTTTGAAGAAGAGCGAGCTTGAAGAAGAGTGAGTTTGAAGAAGAGCGAGTTTGAAGAGTGAGTTTGAAGAAGAGCGAGTTTGAAGAAGAGTGAGTTTGAAGAGTGAGCTTGAAGAAGAGTGAGTTTGAAGAAGAGCGAGTTTGAAGAAGAGCGAGTTTGAAGAAGAGCGAGTTTGAAGAGTGAGTTTGAAGAAGAGCGAGTTTGAAGAAGAGTGAGTTTGAATGAGCTTGAAGAAGAGTGAGTTTGAAGAAAGCGAGTTTGAAGAGTGAGTTTGAAGAAGAGCGAGTTTGAAGAAGAGTGAGTTTGAAGAGTGAGCTTGAAGAAGAGTGAGTTTGAAGAAGAGCGAGTTTGAAGAAGAGTGAGTTTGAAGAAGAGTGAGTTTGAAGAAGAGTGAGTTTGAAGAAGAGCGAGTTTGAAGAAGAGTGAGTTTGAAGAGTGAGTTTGAAGAAGAGCGAGTTTGAAGAAGAGTGAGTTTGAAGAAGAGTGAGTTTGAAGAGTGAGTTTGAAGAAGAGCGAGTTTGAAGAAGAGCGAGTTTGAAGAAGAGTGAGTTTGAAGAAGAGTGAGTTTGAAGAAGAGTGAGTTTGAAGAAGAGCGAGCTTGAAGAAGAGTGAGTTTGAAGAAGAGTGAGTTTGAAGAAGAGTGAGCTTGAAGAAGAGTGAGTTTGAAGAAGAGTGAGTTTGAAGAAGAGTGAGTTTGCGCAGGTCTTTCTGCGGCCGCACAGGGAAACTCTGCTTTAGATCGACTGGTGTCTAATAAAAACAGAGCTTATCGCCTGTTTGTGTTTGAATCTATTTCACAGCACACGTCTTGTCAATTCAGTTTATTCTCTACAAGCGAGAGCAGGCTAATGTCATTACTCTAAACCCTGGGCCAAACCCGCCGCGCTCCCCTCGCACTGCAGCCACAACTGTGTTGTGTTTTCTTCCCCTCCCGTCTCTCTCGCTGCAGCTGGAGGACACGCAGATCGATCCTTCTCCAGCGTAAGAATCCGCCACTGAAATTTTCATTTGTTACAAAGCGGCCCCAAACAGCCGGGAGGGCCCGCTGTCGCCCCGCATTAGGGAGAGCGGGAGCTAATAAAGCACTAGCCCGGGGTCACGCGCGACAATAGGCAACTCCGTGCCAGCTCCCATTAGCACACGCACAAATCCATGGCCCAAAAATTTCCGCTGAAATTACCATCTTTGGTATCCTTGTAGCAGGATGTCAGCTGGGGAAGTGTGGTGGAGATATCTGAGCTGTCAGCGCGGCTGAGACTCAACCGGCCCTTCTGCCCTCCGGCCGCCGCTAACTATCGCTCTCAGAGTCGCATCTGCACACGGGGAACTTCACACGCCACTCCACGGACCCCAGTGCTTCTGCACGCTCTCGTACGGTTCAGGGTAGGTCACCAAAAAGCACCCAATGAGATGTGTTTGCGTAAACAGGTCGTGCATATTAATATGGCACCATGTGCCCAATGGGAACTCAAATATGAATGCATTTGTATTATTTATCAGCGTTTAGATAAGCAGATGTTCGCTGTAGCCATGGTGGTTTCTCCTTGACTTTGTATATATGAAAAATATGACTGCACACTTCTTTTCTTCTTTTATAATTCTCCTTGACTTTGGCCTTAAACTAGCCTATAAAATCAC
The DNA here is from genome assembly GCA_036281575.1 of Ancherythroculter nigrocauda. NCBI lineage: Eukaryota > Metazoa > Chordata > Actinopteri > Cypriniformes > Xenocyprididae > Ancherythroculter > Ancherythroculter nigrocauda. The sequence continues at coordinate 446,484 of VTFQ01000014.1, forward strand.
AGCCTTTATTCATTATACATGATAATAAACAACGCTGTACCCTTTTGTAAAAGGCTCATCCAATTAGAATACTGTTTATTTTAATATATAGCATAAATAACAAAGCAAGCCTTTACCTCTGACTATGAGTCCAGCGAAGTTGGAGACGCCAGAGCCTCTCTCTGATTGGGTGACGCAGCGGTACAGATCTTGGTCCTGACTGGTCACCTCTCTCAGGCGGAAGGAGGCTGCAAACTTCCTGTGGTTGATGTTTTTCTTCTCCGCCACTGGAATGTCCTCTCCGTTACGCCGCTGTATATGTGTCAGAAGAGCAAGAGAGATGAAGAATAAAATATGTGCAGGTCTGATTTAATTCAGCAATTTCCTCCCCATTATAACGGTTTCAGATGTCATAATTCACCCAGAGTGTGTCAACATTCACAATGCTCCATGTTATGTATTGAATGCTGTGGGATACGGATTTAAGGTTGGTCTCTTTTTAAAAACACTAAGCAGGTTACTGCAGAACTGAGAGTTATAAGTTATAAAAAGTTATTGAAGTTTGAGTTTACTGTAGGGCTGTCACGATATTAGATTTTTCACACCACAGTTATTGTGGCCAAAATAATTCACGATACGATATATTGCGATATCTATAGAATTCTTGGGGGGAAAAAATGTATCAGTCAAATTAATTTTTACTTTGTTTATTTAGTTTTTCTTTATCAGGGTTTCTGCACATTAAGTCAAATTTAAGACCTTTTTAAGACCTGAAGAAATAAAACATTACATTTATACATTACCAATCAATTATTGGTTGATTAATGTGAATTAATGTGAAATCATTATCAACAAAATAATGAAATTATTCTTCGCAATACAGAGGTGACACAGAATGAGAAGTGGCATTAATATATTTACACGGCATTTACAATTTGTCTACATAAATTTAATTCATTATTTAAATATGTAATTATTTCTAATTTTAACTTTTTAATTAAAATGTACTTTAAATATGAAACTAAACTGCCAGTAGGTGGCAGCAAGTCACTGTCTTAATGAGTGAGTGAGTCATTCATTCAACCGATTTGTTCAAATGACTGATTCATTCAGGAAGCAAGCAAGTGTCCGTCTTTATTGAATGGGTCATTTAATCATTAAACTGATTCGTTCTAAACGCGGATTCAGTAATTCAATAATTATCTTAAGAGTCCTATTCATTTTAAATATTGTGGTTACCGGTATATTGTCACACCCTAAATTAACACGATGTTGATATTTCATGCTTTGAATATCATGATTATTGTCAATACTGGTATATTGTGACACTATCTTACTAGTTTACTGTAAAGTAAATTAAAACTGAACTAAACATTTTTTTTTATTTTATCCAAAATATATATTTTACAAAATAATCTGGACTCTAAAATAGACAGAAAATCAAAGACACACGTCTAACCAAGTTGAGGTCCAAATTTGAAGTTGATATCACAAAAACTGAGCCGCTGAAAGGTTTTAAAGTATCGTCTCCATTGTAACGCAGTGATTTTCACAGGATGAACTTTAATTAAGCTTTAAAAAACACAAAAACAATAAATAATCGCACCAAATGTCTCGCTACCAGGACACTGACAGTTAACAGGCTATACTAACCTAACGAAAATAAGTTAAGCTATCGATCTCATAGTGAAAACAATTTAGCCTACCGAAATTTCGTTAACAGTAGAAGTTAAATTTTATTGTAGTTTTGAAATCTGGGTACCGTCTTACATTTTAAAATCACATATGGGGGAAGTTTGCTCCTGTCAACGAGAGCTCTTACACGGTAAGATTTTCTTTAACTGTTAAGGCTCGTTCACACCAAGAACAATAACTATAAAGATAACTATAATGATAACTATATGTGCGTCCACACCAATGAACGATATCAGTCTGTTATTCTAAAGTCACGCGATGCGGTTTCAAAGTGTGTACAACATGCTGTTCTTGTTGAATTCACATGCTTTAACCAGCAGATGTCCTCAGCATGCCATGTTTGGAGTGAATAGCTAGTGTAATCGATCTAATCTAACAGAGAAGAAGTCAATATAGTGGAATAAAAACAACTAGTCTTTTTCACTGCAACTTCAAAGGAAGTAAGACAATGTTGTCGAAACTAGCGTGGGTTTGACTTGTCAAACAGTGGTGGATTTTTCTGGAACTCGCCGATTAACTTCTCCATAATGTTGTCTTCCATTTTAAATCATAGTTTTAAATGTGTGAGCCCTTAAATTAGAATGGATTCTGATTGGCTGTTTTATCATTCAACAGCTGGAAAAAAATCATTCTGAAAGTGATCCCAACGATATTGTTTCTCCTTATCATTATGGTTATATCTGTGGTGTGGACACTGCTATTCTTTTATATTTAGAAATATATCTTTATGGTTATCTTCATAGTTATCGTAATTCTTGGTGTGAACGGCCTTTAGCATTTTAAAGACTTTAGCATTTTAAAGTCTTCTTGCGCTCGCGATCTTCTCACATTACAGTGAAACGCCTTATTTCTTCGCACACTCGTTTTATGCATATTTGGCGCCATCTATTGTTGCGGGTGTTTTATTGACATGTAAAAGTCTAGACCCTGAATATGAGATGCATCCGTTTTTTCACAAGTATGTCTAAGAAAATAACATTGTCTTATATTCAGAACAATACAGTACTTACTGTAGGGTTAAGGCTAGGGAAAGGGTTTTGTTTAGGGTTAGCTGCTTGAAATTATGCATAATTTACTGTTACTACCGGAGTAAGCATATGTAGTTTAACTATGCCACCTTAATAAAGAGTTACTCATAAATTAGGGACTTGACTTCACAGTAGCACCAGCAGAACTGAACGTTAAGCTTGTTCTGTGGGACGCTTGACTGGAGGAGTGACGGCAGTGTGTGTGTGTGTGTGTGAGTGTGTGAGTGTGTGAGTGTGTGTGTGTGTGTGTGTGTGTGTGCTACAGAGGATCATTCATTAGCCCCTTTAACACTGCCATCTCATATTAGTCAGAAGCGCAGCAGACACCAGCACTCGCTTGCTTTTCTTCATTTTTTCACCTCCTCGTGTATCAGAGCAGAAAAGGTCACTGTTCCTACACACTTTACCACCCTGTCAGGCACTTCCTCTCTTCAATCTTTCTCTGCACTGTCTTCTGTACGTGAAGCGCTCTCATTAGTTAATCGCAACGAAAGGGCAGCGGCAGGGCACGGCACAACACGCAGACATGAAAACCCCGCTGACACAGACATCATTAAGAGAGCAGGATTTTCCTTCAGGATGAATAAAGTGGGAAGATTTGAGGGGCAGGAGAGGAGACGCTCTCTCTGTGACAGGCTCGGCTGTAATGAACCCGCGTCTCTCTCCAGCTGCTTGATTAGTAGTTGTGGTTATATATACACCCGTTGACCATGAATATGCGATATAGTTTCCGAAAATGATGCAATTCTTTGAGTATCGTGAAATCAAACTTAAAAACAGCAGAATTGTTTGCTCCCGCACATCCTGAACTTGACATTCCCGGCCAATTAGGGTGAAACCCATCTCTGATCTAAAGCACGGATCGCGTTAAGAAGACTTTAGCTCGGTGGTGCTTGACTGGAGGATCGCAACCCAAAATCCAGTCACAGTCTGTTCTGATGGGTCACCGACAGCAGCGGGAAATATGGTTTCATTTTTTAAACTGTACTTACACTTTATTTCAGTAGTTCACTTTAGACATTCTACTAACTATCATGTCAACTAACTCTTATTGGAATATTATAGAGTATTAATAGACCGTCTGCTTAATATCTACTTTATTTTGATGCTCCCAACAGACGTTCTGCTGACTATCAGTAAGTAATAGTTAGCAGAATATCTAAAGTAGACCATAGAAATAAAGTGTAATCATAATACATTAATGAAATAAAGAGAGACACTTCCATGACTGTTATCTTTTAAAAGCGCACTCTTGTCTTAATGTCAAATTAGTTTTATTTTAAATCATTATGTTTTGATAATATTTTGTCACGCTTTAAATAAGTATTTAACATACTAAAGCACATGTAAAGTGCTTGATTATCATTTTAACTGTATCCAATATTTAATTTAAAGTTAATATATTTTAAATGTACAAATTTGCTACTTCATCTGCAATTACAAATATATTTAAGTACATGACATACAAGTTTTTATATAAATTACATTAAAGTATATTTTAGTGTACTATAATTGATTGTCAGTGCACTTTAACCATTATTTAAAAGATAATATATGTAATTATGAAATTACATGCAAAGATGTATTTAAATGGGTCAAAAAGCACTAAAAGTTCAGCTAATTGCATTTAATAAAAATTTACACTATAACACATTTTTATTTAGTTGCATTAGCAACTATACATTCAATTTGCAATTAAGTGTTGTTTTAAAGTGCATTGTTTCCGTAATAATCACTCTTTTTTAAAAGTATGCTTAAAGGGTTAGTTCAGCCAAAAATGAAAATAATGTCATTAATTACTCACCCTCATGTCATTCCACACCCGTAAGACCTTCGTTCATCTTCAGAACACAAATTAAGATATTTTTGATGAAATCCGATGGCTCAGTGAGGCCTGCATAGCCAGCAATGACATTTCCTCTCTCAAGATCCATAATGTACTAAAAACATATTTAAATCAGTTCATGCGAGTATCATTGCTGGCTATGCAGGCCTCACTGAGCCATCAGATTTCATCAAAAATACCTTAATTTGTGTTCTGAAGATGAATGAAGGTCTTACGGGTGTGGAACGGCATGAGGGTGAGTAATTAATGACATTATTTTCATTTTTGGGTGAACTTACCCTTTAAGTGTAGTTCTTTTTTCAGAAGGGTAGTTTTGAAATAAACAGCAAAATAAACAGATTTCCCAATGTTTGAAATGAAGGACAAACGCTTCCCATGTGGTTTGGTGTTGATGTGAAGAAGTGCTGGACGTGTGCTTCAGTTCTCACCTGCAGCCAGAGTTTGTTGTTGACCGCGTCTCGGACCGTGGCGATGCACTGGAATGTGGCGTTCTGTCCGGCGTTCACCTCCACGTCCCCCAAACGCAGGAAGTGAGGAGATTTATCTGCATTAGAAGGAAAGGACAGCAGCGCATGAGATTACAGCTCAACACTGCACCTGCCGAACACTCCCACATTAACACAGGCAGGATACATGAAGACGGAGATCAAATGATGTTACTGGTCAAATGAATGTATGTTTGAGGTGATGTGGCACGGTGGTTGAAGGTTTGAGGCTGCTGAATTATCACCATCAGCCCTCGATTGAGACTCTGGACAGGGCAAATCGTCTGCAATGGTGGTGTGTGTTCATCATTCTGGAGGATATCCACTCATTTTTTCATGTTTGATTTCTGATAATTCTCCAATAATGAGTTGCGGTCCATGATCTAATCCATCTGAGAGTACGAGCACCTGTGGATGTGTCCTCTCCGTCTGACAGGACTGAGGTCACAGCAGAACCGCGTCACGTGTACATGTGTGTGACCTTCTCCTCTGATGACATCACAAACCTCCACATGACGGAAAACAGAATTTGTCTTGCTATTTATAATAAGAGTGACGACTCGAAACATCCTCTCTATTCCCATCTATATCCATCCATCCATCCATCCATCCATCCATCCATCCATCATCCTTCCATACATTCATCCATCCATCCATCCATCCATCAATCCATCCATCCATCCATCCTTCATCCATCCATTCTTTCATCCATTCATTCATTCATTCATCCATTCATTCATCCATCCATCCATCAATCCATCCATCCTTCATCCATCCATCCATCCATCCATCAATCCATCCCTCCTTCATCCATCCATCCATCCATTCATTTATCCATCATTCCATCCATCCATCCATCCATTTATCCATCCATCCATCCATCCATCCATCCATCCATCCATCATTCCATCCATCCATCCATCAATTCATCCATCAATCCATCCATCCATTTATCCATCCATTTATCCATCCATCCATCCATCCATCCATCCATCATCCTTCCATACATACATTCATCCATCCATCCATCCATCCATCCATCCATCCATCCATCAATCCATCCATCCATCCATCCTTCATCCATCCATTCTTTCATCCATTCATTCATTCATTCATTCATCCATTCATTCATCCATCCATCCATCCATCAATCCATCAATCCTTCATCCATCCATCCATCCATCCATCCATCCATCCTTCATCCATCCATCCATCCATCCATCAATCCATCCCTCCTTCATCCATCCATCCATCCATCCATTCATTTATCCATCATTCCATCCATCCATCCATCCATTTATCCATCCATCCATCCATCCATCCATCATTCCATCCATCCATCCATCCATCAATCCATCCATCCATTTATCCATCCATTTATCCATCCATCCATCCATCCATCCATCCATCATCCTTCCATACATACATTCATCCATCCATCCATCCATCCATCCATCCATTTATCCATCATTCCATCCATCCATTTATCCATCCATCCATCCATCCATCCATCCATCATTCCATCCATCCATCCATTTATCCATTTATCCATCCATCCATCAATTCATCCATCCATCCATCCATTTATCCATCCATCCATCCATCCATTTATCCATCCATCAATTCATTCATCCATTTATCCATCCATTCATCCATCAATTCATCCATCCATTTATCCATCCATCCATTCATTTATCCATCCATCAATTCATCCATCCATCCATTCATTTATCCATCCATCCATCCATCCATCCATCCATCATCCTTCCATACATTCATCCATCCATCCATTTATCCATCATTCCATCCATCCATCCATTTATCCATCCATCCATCCATCCATCAATTCATCCATCATTCCATCCATCCATTTATCCATCCATCATCCTTCCATACATTCATCCATCCATCCATCCTTCCATCCATCCATCCATCCTTCCATACATTCATCCATCCATCCATCCATCCATCCATCCATTTATCCATCCATCCATCCATTTATCCATCCATCCATCCACCCATCCATCCTTCCATACATTCATCCATCCATCCATCCATCCATTTATCCATCCATCCATCCATCCATTTATCCATCCATCCATCCATCCATCCATCCATCCATCATCCTTCCATACATTCATCCATCATTCCATCCATCCATCCATTTATCCATCCATCCATCCATCCATCCATCCATCCATCCATCCATCAATTCATCCATCAATTCATCCATCATTCCATCCATCCATTTATCCATCCATCATCCTTCCATACATTCATCCATCCATCCATCCTTCCATCCATCCATCCATCCATCCATTTATCCATCCATCCATCCATCCATCCATTTATCCATCCATCCATCCATTCATTTATCCATGCATCCATCCATCCATCAATTCATCCATCCATCCATCCATCCATCCATCCTTCCATCCATCCATCCATCCATCCATCCATCAATTCATCCATCCATCCATCCATCCATCCATCCATTCATTTATCCATGCATCCATCCATCCATCAATTCATCCATCCATCCATCCATCCATCCTTCCATACATTCATCCATCCATCCATCCATTTATCCATCCATCCATCCATTCATTTATCCATCATTCCATCCATCCATCCATTCCTCCATCAATTCATTCATCCATCCATCCATCCATCCATCCATCCATCCATCCATCCATCCATCCATCCATCCAGTATCTGTATCCGAGTGTGAGAAGTTGACCAAATTTACTCTGGGTCATAAAATGGACATAAAAACTGTTTTTGGTGCAATCAGTTATTCCTGGCATTATAAATGTAATTCAGGGGACAAATATACTGTATGAAAGATCAGATTTATGACTATACATTTTCAACATATCACTTCATTTACACATAATGATCTAGGAAACAGGCGAATGGCTGAGTATTTCATTATTCTGTGTTGAAGCTGACACTGGTCTGTCCGGAGGGGAATCTAGCGTGTGTTGATCTGTTCTGGGTGTAGCTGTGCTGAAACCGCTTCAGGAACAGAAAGCATCGCTCTCACTAGTGCTTCAAAATAAATGCTCTTTTAGCATCAGAAACATTCTCCAGCACGGATGTACAACAAACCTCCTTCATCTCCCTCTCATCCTGCATCATTTTAATAAGATGACGCCCGTGATCAGCGGGAAGCGTTATTAGCAGCGTTCAGAGGGAATATAATCCATGCTGGAGTGGCAGTAATCCCTGTGCTCTCGTGGACTAGCCGTTAATTGGGAATACCTGTTATATTATCATCCTAAGCTCTGATCCCAGTGGATGCGCCTGATCCACACGTGCATGACTACTGCTAACCTGGAGAGATGGCAAAATATTAATGACTTAGAATTATATGTACAACGCTGACGTCTGCTGATTGTGCGTCACTTGACCCTAAACGCGGCATGTTAAGAGCAGCACTCGACGGCAATAAGGGCTAATTATACACAAGACAATCTTGAGTTCCCAGAGGAACAGCATCATCTGCTTCAGCTCTCTGTCCTTATTTACTGTTTGTGCTCTGATCATTTATTGATCACGCTGCTCTTTACTGCTGATGTGCCCATAGAAACTCTTCCCGCAGTCATGTCATCACCGCTCATTCCCTGAAAATATTGCACTTTTAAAAACTGATCAAAAGACTATTTCATATCAAGACTCAAAATGAAATGGTGTGTGTATCACTGGCCAGTGTAAAACAGCTGTTTTCTATGTGAATACATAATATAAGTGTCATTTATTCCTGAATTTTCAGCATCTCTTCAGTGTCACATGATCCTTCAGAAATCATTCTAATATGATGATTTGCTGCTCAAGAAACATTTATGATTATTATCAGTGTTGAAAACAGTTGTGGAAACTGTGATGCATTTTGTTTTTTCCAGAAAATAAAAGTTGCTCATTTTGCCTGCGTATATCTGCTAAAACACTGTATTCTCCAGTCAGCTTTTATCATTACAGTAGCATATGGATGACCATGGATATTGATTTCATGGAGTCTTTAAAATACTGTCCCAGTTTAATGAGCAGAGTCAGCTATAAGACTTACTGAAGTGTGTGATTTGTAGGAAATTATAGCTGCTTTAAATAGTAGGGACAATCCTCCTGATATAACCTAGGGTTAAGTGTCTTACACACGGACACAATGATGATAGTTTGCAGGGTTTGAACCTTCTGACCAGTCTAGACTTCTAGACCACACACACACACACACACACACACACACACACACTGCTGACTCACCGCACGGGTAACTGAGCACCTGGATGTCATCAATGGCGATGAAACCTCGTCTGCCGTTCGTCACCTCCGCCTCGAAGATGACCTGCACAGAGAAACAGAGAAACACGTCCTTTAGACGAGCTGCCATTCAGTTCATACGGCTGAATCAAATGAACGAATGAATGAATGAATGAAAAGAGTTCTATTAAAGAACATTTCTATTATTACACTACACCATTGTGAGAAAGAAGAGTGCTTAACTGTATCGAATGTGCACTAGTAGTGTACTTCAAATATAAGTATATATGGTAACATTTTATTTTACAGTGTCTTTGAGACATGTTACATGTACTATAGTATTAACAGTAAATTATGCATAATTACATGCAACTAAATCTAAACTAAATCCTGATTCTAATCGAACCCTAAAGGAAGTACATGAAGGTTTAAAAAAAATGCACTTGCAAATAAAATAATATTAATGAAATAAAAGGCTACTTAAGTGCACTCAAAGGATTAGTTCACTTCAGAAGTCAAATTTCCTGATCAATGCTCCACGCATGATGTAATCATGTTGGAAAGGTCACGTGTGATGTAGGAGGAAGTACCGCGTTAGGGCGAAAAACTCATTTTCTCCTCCAACTTCAAAATCGTCGGACATCGTTGTTTTAACTTTTTTAGTCAAGGCCGTTTGACTTAGACTTTGTAAACACTGGATCAGTACTTCCTCCTACGTCACGCGTGACCTTTCCAACATGATTACGTCATGCGTGGAGCATCTCAGAGCAGTGCAAGACGAGCATTTGTGGTTAAAAAGTATATAATGTTTTTTTTTTTTAGTGGTTTCTCTAGATAAGACTCTTATTCCTCGTCTGGGATCATGTAGAGCTCTTTGAAGCTGCACTGAAACTGACATTTGGACCTTCAACCCGTTGAACCCCAGTGAAGTCCACTATATGGAGAAAAATTTCTTTTCGACTGAAGAAAGAAAGAAATCTTGGATGACATGAGGGTGAGTAAATTATCAGGAAATTCTCATTCTGAAGTGAACTAAACCTTTAAGTTTATTCTTTTAAAGTATTATTTCTCTAATAAGTACTCTTTTTGAATGTGTGCTAAGGTGAACCTCCTTTTCACCAGTGTAATCTAACCCTGTTATACAGCTCTGAAATGAACTGCACCTGGTTGTTAAACCGTAGTTCTCCTGACGGCAGCAGTGAAACAGACGGGTCTCTGTGTCTCAGGGCTTCAGCGGCGGTCATTACAGCTATCAGAGATAGTCCCTGTTTATATACAACTAAGCGCCAAATCTCATTTTGTTAATCTGGAAAGACAAAACAGATTTTCCCAAACAGTTGCTCATTTCTGAGAGAAAAAGCTTCTCGAGCAAACACCCACACGAGCACAGAAGAGGCGTAATTGAAAAGCCTGTGAATGGAGAGGTCAGTCGTATGTTTCCATTCTTTAACTCAGAGACTGAACAGAGTTCAGTATTCTGCCTCGACGTGAAGGTCTGGCTTTTGTACAGCGCTTTCCAAATGAAGCTTTAATGTGGTGCCCTGGCGTCAAGATCGCAGTGATCAAGCCTCCGAGAGCTAAGCCTGCAATCTGAAAGTGACCCAGCCGTATCAGGCCAGGTCCGCGGCTTTCAGACAGAGGAGAAGCCATTTCAATTAGAGCCGCGGCCATCTGCAGCCGTGTGAGGGAATATCGATAGCGGTTTCTTCTGGCTCTTTAAACTGATCTCTCTTAAAATGCCTCTGACATTTCCAAAGCAAATCTCAGGACCGCTCTTGGTCAGTAATGCTTATGAGCCGATTATGATGTAAATCTTCAAAAGTGTTCTGGCTGAATGCCATCATACATCTATCTCTCTCTCTCGCTCAAGTTCACACTGCAGGATTCGATGTACAGTAATTCTGCTGATCAGCCATCATTCATGCAGAATCTTGTCACAATCCTGCACCAGTAGATGTGTGTCCATTCAAAGCTGCAAATTTAACTTCTGCACAAAATTAGAATATTGCATGAAACAGTTGCATATAAAGCAGCGTTTCCATCCCATGTGTTCAAGAGAACAAATCCGTCACTTCCTGGGAAATTGGTGCAAAATATCAGTAAGTTGAAAAACTGTAAGTTGCTTCAATCGGGCTCTTTTCTCCTCCATCATAAATGAGTTGGTCTCAGAGCGTCAGACGAAACACAATAAACGCTGTCATGTGATCTTGCGTTCGGATGCTGGTGTTTGGGAACACAATCGTGTGAGGAAGTCACATGAGGGTTTTAGGGATTTATTAAGTAAATTCAGTGTTTCCATTGTAGTTTATGCGCATGTCTTATTGGATACAACAATTATTCGCCTCAATTAAGCATTTTTATGCATTTATGCATTTCTATGCATTTTTAGAATTTATGCACATTTTGTCATTTCCAGCTAGTGTTTTGTTTCATGTGATATCCCAAAATTCTCATAAAAATCAGTGGATGGAAACAGCTATTGTTAAGGGGCGCTCACACTACACTTTTCATTCCACTGACTTCCATTCATACGCATGCGAATGTGTCAGACCACAAACACCAACGCATTTCACTGCATTTCAAAGTTCAAGCTGAACTCTGACCTGCAAATTCGCATCATGTGAAGACGTGTGACCAGTAGAAGGTTGATACGTCACAGTGTGAATTAAAAGAATGCATATTTTTGCATTCGTAAGTCGAGTAGATTTGTACATTTTGAATGTATTACTATTTGTTTATGTGACCCGTGCTGTCAAAATGAGTGGGAATGTGCACGGGATCATTTCGAGCTACAGGCAAAATAATTGGTCGAAATTTGGTCATTTTCACTAAAATGAGTTCATTAAGCCCTCGTCTAGCGATCCCAATACTTCAAATAGTAATTAAACACCTAAAAGTTTCTTATTTGTGTGTTTCCTTTGACCATGACAAACGCAGTGTTTCTCTGATCTCTTCTGGACGACTGGCGCTTCCCTCAGCACAAGTTTGGTATGGTTTTAAAGCGCAGCATTCTAACTTTGTGAATATTCATAGCGAATTCTCTATGGCATGAGTCTCTGAACCAATGAAATGTGATTTTCAAACTCATGCTGATGTAAACAAAATGATCTTACTCGCGCTGACTGACAGATCCGAAGCGCGTGATCCTGATATAGGCTACACATATACGCATAATTACAGTACTTCAAATCATCTGTAATGGTGAGAATTCACACAGACATGATCTGTTATGTCTGAAGTGAACATCTGGTTAGCTGTTGGGGAAAACATCTGATGTGTAACATTATATTAGATCCGTGTGATACAGTAAGTCTTATAAGCTGTCTGTTGTCTTGTATTAATGTTAATCAAACAATTGTGAAATCATGGGGAAAAGATATGGGTTTTGACTTGGTTTGTGCCAAATTTGGTGATATCACCAGGGATTTTAAAGTGATTTTGTTTTGGAGCCCTCAGAAAACTAACTCGATTTTTCTCAAAATTGACTTTGCTGATGCTATCGACTTCAAACAGGTGTAGCTCAGTCATTTTGTCAGATTCCAACAAATCATACATCATTTTTGAAGGTTTTTTAATAGAGAATGTAAGAATAACGATAACTCATTTTTGCAAAATTTGCTCATTGCGACTCATTTTGCCAGCTCGGGTCACATATGTTGAATTCATGTTAATAAAAAAGACGCCCGAGTGTGTGACGTTATATCACGACCGTTACAGTCATCTACATCTGGCCATATTTAGCCTTTGAGATCTCCAAACCACTCTTCACACATAGGGTTGTGAGGATAATTAATGCTACAATTGCATGTTTGAATGAATAGATGAATCAATTGAAACAATCAATAATTGGTAATCTCCAGCACATTATCATGCCTGTTTTACTCTACATCAGCACTAATGAACAGCAATATCCAGCTAATGCAATATTTTAGTGCAGAAAAAAGAAATCTATTCAGAGCAGAAATTTCCATGACGTTTCAACTGTTTCCGATTCTTGCAGACTTGAAAATCTCCCTGACATTTCCATGTTTGGGAGTGTTTATCAGAGAGGATGATTCAAAGACTCAGAGGAAAACTGCTGAAATGAGAAGAGGAGGGAAGAACAGAGGATGAAAAGATGAGGTGAGAAAAAAGAGAAGAGGACAGAGGGAGATATTCTGGGACTGGTGTGACATCCTGAACTCCAGCAATTATCCCATCAGACCCGGACAAAAGCAGCTCTGAAGTGGAGATGCGCACGACTAGACACTTTCAAAACTGTCAGCGGCTTCCTGAACGACTACTCGACTTAAAAACCCTGAATATTTCGACTGGTTTTGAGGAATAAGGCTAATCAGGGTGAGAACAGCACGAGCTGTGATTAAATAACTCTCATTTATTGTTCCTGCAGATGTAAGACACTCTTTATAAAATACATCAAATAAAGATGATAAAATATCCTCATTTGTGTTGCATGTAGAATTTCAGTTAATCTGAAACCAAAACTGAAATCAGTTTGGTCGTCATTCATAGTTGCTTTTTCTTCATCATCTATTTTAGTAGTTGTTTTGCCTTCACTGTGAATATTCTCTAAATTAACACAGGGCCACAGAAACAGCATGATAAAACACGTCACACCGCAGGATCCTGCTGTCACTGCTTGACATGTCAACTCCACACACACACACACACACACACACGCGTGTGTAACGTGCGCATATGAATGCAGACATTAACAAACACAGGTGGAAACACTGAGAGAAGGAAGAAAGTGCAGCGGTGACACATTCAGATCAGACCCGCGTCAGGAGAAAACCTGCGATTTATTCTCTCTCTGTGTGCGCTTGCTTTTCTTTCTCAGTTTATTTGGAACAAGAACATGTGAAACGTCTAACATTGCCAAAAATGATCAGTCAAATAACCTTAAAGTGATAAATCTTGCTGCATACTACATAAATACTGCAGATTTGACAGTGTTTACATTTTGAGTAGCGATAAAACTCCGAATGGATATTTTGATGCTCACCGAGGGCTTGTGTTTGGACTGCGTCATGTCTAAACATCCATTACACCCACAATCATCCATCATGTTTCTATTGAACACATAAATGACTCTTCAGAGCATTAAATTATGAAACATTGATTACATCTGAAGCCCTGCATGTACCACAATCAATATCGCTTAAGGCTGATGACTCACAACACACACACACATACAACACTCTCAGACCGAAGATGAGGAACATCATGACGAGAGAGAGAGAGAGAGAGAGGCAGCTCTCATTTTCTTGTTTTCCCTCAGGAAAGTCTTAAACGCAGGTTGACAGGTGGAAGAGCAAGGAGAGAAACACGCCACCTACATGCTGTCTGAGCATCTGCATGTGTGAACGTGTTCGGTACAAACAAATGTGTTTTAGATACTTGTTATATGGTTTCTAAGATGTTCAGGGTGGTTGCTATGGTGTCTCTGGGTAGTTGCTAAGGTTTATATGTGGTGATTGACTAAAGTCGTCATGAAACTGAAGTTACACAAGTGTTTTCTTCTCTATTGTGTCGTATATCCGAGTGAAACGCTTTGCAAACAAGAACAAATGTAGGGCGGGGCTTGATTTTGTCTGTGGGGAATTGATTGGATGGTTGTGGTTTGCTATTGGTGGATCTCATGTGAGTGACAGGTTGCCCCGCCCTCATCATCAGAGAAGAGAAGAGATGCTGCAAGAGGAAGATATTCTGCTTCAAGATTATGAGGAACATGAATTTAAAACAATTTAATGATGTGCACTGAGAAATCATTTATATTAAACTGCAATATTCCATAAAAAAATAATAAGAATTTGAGGTAACACTCTGGTTTGGGAAACACATATTCACTATTAAATATGACTTTTGCCTCAATAAACTCCTTAGTTACTGCTTATTAATAGTAAGGTAATTGTTAAGTTTAGGTATTGGTGATACAGAATAAGGCATTAATATGTGCTTTTAAAGTGTATGCAAGATAATAAGCAACCATTTAAAAGTGAGAATTGTTCCCCATACTAAAGTGTTACCTAATTTTGATTTCATTGTGATTTTAAAACGCACTAATTACAGCACACTGCTGAGAGAAACTGCAATACACACACATATAAAAACAAGCACACGTTCACACTTTCCTCTTCCTGTTGGCATCATTTCACCAGATATTGAGCTCTGCGCTCTCATCTCTTCACCTGTCAAGAAGAGCACTCACACACACACACACGCACACACACACACACACACATTTGCATTGGCTGTGGTGATCATTACCACAGCTCTCTCTCAGTAAACAATGAGAGCGAGGAAAAAGCCTTATTGATGCCGATGTGATGCGTGGGGTGTGTTTTTTTATTTTTTTATTTCGCGGGTCTGTCAGCGAGCGAAGAGCGAGATGTCCTTCATCATTTGGAGAGACGCGTGCCGAAATGTTTTTCCTGCAGAATAGACGTCGCTCATTCCAGCCCCTCCGCGTGCCAAGACTCCAGCGTACCGCCGGCCCATTAGGGGCAATATATTCCCGCTCCACGAGAGCAGATCTATCAAGACTGGAGAATAGTTCATCTCTCTCTAGGAGTAATGTCTCAGTTTTGATTGTAATCTGTCATTTCTCCCTCTCTGAGCTTATGGAGATCACCCTGAAGCCGAGTCTCTTCAGACGCTGTAACGGAGCAGATGACCTTCAATCTCTCTGATCAATGCCGGAGGAAACGACAGTGATCCAAAGAGTTACAACTTCAACTCAGTGACTTGCTTTTTGTTACTTGAGAAATATCAACAGTTGTTTACATTGTTTGTTTTCATTAACACTTTATTAACATTGTTTATTTCTCACACATATATATATATATATATATATATATATATATATATATATATATATATATACAGTGGGTATGGAAAGTATTCAGACCCCCTTAACTCGTTGTTATATTGCAGCCATTTGCTAAAATCATTTAAGTTCATTTTTTTCCTCATTAATGTACACACAGCACCCCATATTGACAGAAAAACAAGTAAGTCCTAAGTATTCAGACCCTTTGCTGTGACACTCATATATTTAACTCAGGTGCTGTCCATTTCTTCTGATCATCCTTGAGATGGTTCTACACCTTCATTTGAGTCCAGCTGTGTTTGATTATACTGATTGGACTTGATTAGGAAAGCCACACACCTGTCTATATAAGACCTTACAGCTCACAGTGCATGTCAGAGCAAATGAGAATCATGAGGTCAAAGGAACTGCCTGAAGAGCTCAGAGACAGAATTGTGGCAAGGCACAGATCTGGCCAAGATTACAAAAAAAATTCTGCTGCACTTAAGGTTCCTAAGAGCACAGTGGCCTCCATAATCCTTAAATGGAAGACGTTTGGGACGACCAGAACCCTTCCTAGAGCTGGCCGTCCGGCCAAACTGAGCTATCGGGGGAGAAGAGCCTTGGTGAGAGAGGTAAAGAAGAACCCAAAGATCACTGTGGCTGAGCTCCAGAGATGCAGTCGGGAGATGGGAGAAAGTTGTAGGAAGTCAACCATCACTGCAGCCCTCCACCAGTCGGGGCTTTATGGCAGAGTGGCCCGACGGAAGCCTCTCCTCAGTGCAAGACACATGAAAGCCCGCATGGAGTTTGCCAAGATGGTGACAAATAAAATTCTCTGGTCTGATGAGACCAAGATAGAACTTTTTGGCCTTAATTCTAAGCGGTATGTGTGGAGAAAACCAGGCACTGCTCATCACCTGTCCAATACAGTCCCAACAGTGAAGCATGGTGGTGCCAGCATCATGCTGTGGGGGTGTTTTTCAGCTGCAGGGACAGGACGACTGCTTGCAATCGAGGGAAAGATGAATGCGGCCAAGTACAGGGATATCCTGGACGAAAACCTTCTCCAGAGTGCTCAGGACCTCAGACTGGGCTGAAGGTTTACCTTCCAACAAGACAATGACCCTAAGCACACAGCTAAAATAACGAAGGAGTGGCTTCACAACAACTCCGTGACTGTTCTTGAATGGCCCAGCCAGAGCCCTGACTTAAACCCAATTGAGCATCTCTGGAGAGACCTAAAAATGTCTGTCCACCAACGTTTACCATCCAACCTGACAGAACTGGAGAGGATCTGCAAGGAGGAATGGCAGAGGATCCCCAAATCCAGGTGTGAAAAACTTGTTGCATCTTTCCCAAAAAGACTCATGGCTGTATTAGATCAAAAGGGTGCTTCTACTAAATACTGAGCAAAGGGTATGAATACTCTTTACGCCATGTGATATTTCAGTTTTTCTTTTTTAATAAATCTGCAAAAAAGTCAACAATTCTGTGTTTTTCTGTCAATATGGGGTGCTGTGTGTACATTAATGAGGAAAAAAAATGAACTTAAAAGATTTTAGCAAATGGCTGCAATATAACAAAGAGTGAAAAATTTAGGGGGGTCTGAACACTTTCCATACCCACTGTAAATATATTATATATATATATATATATATATATATATATACACCGATCAGGCATAACATTATGATCACCTTCCTAATATTGTGTTGGTCCCAAATCAGCCCTGACCCATCGAGGCATGGACTCCTCTAGACCCCTGAAGGTGTGCTGTGGTATCTGCACCAAGATGTTAGCAGCAGATCCTTTAAGTCCTGTAAGTTGTGAGGTGGAGCCTCCATGGATCGGACTTGTTTGTTCAGCACATCCCACAGATGCTTAATTGGATTGAGATCTGGGGAATTTGGAGGTCAAGTCAACACCTCAAACTTGTTGTTGTGCTCCTCAAACCATTCCTGAAGCATTTTTGCTTTGTGGCAGGAGCATTATCCTGCTGAAAGAGCCACAGCCACCAGGGAATACCGTTTCCATGAAAGGGTGTACATGGTCTGCAACAATGCTTAGGTAGGTGGTACGTGTCAAAGTAACATCCACATGGATGGCAGGACCCAAGGTTTCCCAGCAGAACATTCCCAAAGCATCACACTGCCTCCGCCGGCTCACCTTCTTCCCATAGTGCATCCTGGTGCCATGTGTTCCCCAGGTAAGAGATGCACACGCACCCGGCCATCCACGTGATGTAGAAGAAAACGTGGTTCATCAGACCAGGCCACCTTCTTCCATTGCTCCGTGGTCCAGTTCTGATGCTCACGTGTCCACTGTTGGCTCTTCCAGCGGTGGACAGGGGTCAGCATGGGCATATGCAGCTCCATACGCAACAAACTGATGCACTGTGTATTCTGACAGCTTTCTATCAGAACCATTATTAACTTCTGGAGCAGTTTGAGCTACAGGAGCTCGTCTGTTGGATCGGACCACACAGGCCAGCCTTCACTGAGCCCGTCTCCGGTTCACCACTGTTCCTTCCTTGGAGCACTTTTGATAGATACTGACCACTGCAGACCGGGAACACCCCACAAGAGCTGCAGTTTTGGAGATGCTCTGACCCAGTCTCTAGCATCACAATTTGGTCCTTGTCAAACTCGCTCAAATCCTTACACTTGCCCATTTTTCCTGCTTCTAACACATCAACTGACGTGTTAATTTAAACTTTAAACATGTAAGTTTATCAAATTAGAGCACAACCATTATGTGTGGAAAGAGTACTTAGTAGGCTACTCTATCAAAAGAGTAAACAGAGCTACAAGCCAAGAATACAATTAATACTTTTCTTAAGTGTTTCTTTGAACAAAAGATCAAGTACAAGTACATGCCAAATATAGACTTACTTTTCAGCATAAGCCAAGTACACTTAAGTATAATTTTCTTAAGTATATCTCTGATAAATGCACCTAAAGTATACTCTTTTTTTAGCTAACAGCACACTTGAATAAATGTCTTTTTATGTAAGGGTAGCATTGCTTTCCCTGCTGTGTTTCCCTGAAACCCACCGGCTGAGAAACACTGAGTGCGGCCAGAAAAGTAAGGAATGATCGAGAGACACGGGCCACCTCATCCCAGTGAAGATCCCACATTAAATCAGAGCAATAGAGTGAGTGTGTGTAATCAGACTAATGACTTTAAGAACATGTCATTATCTGGCCAGACGACAGGAAAACACGCCATTCTCCAGTCGACGCGAGACTCAAACACTCTACAGAGAGAAATAAACAAGAAGGGAAGATCTGGAGAAAATTTAGATGTGTTCCTTACACAATAACAGCATACGGGTTAAATGATGGTTTTAATTCTTTCTTTATCATAGTATAAACTCAGAGCAGGACACGTCTGAGAGTGTGTGTGTGTGTGTGTTCTCATGAGGATGAGATATCTCACAGTGTTAGTCAAACCTCGGCCTCACGGTGGCACGTCCACGGGAAAAACAGCTTAAAACAATAACAAACATCTGTATGTTGGAAATCCCCACACTGATACGAATACACACACACGTGTGCTTGTGTTTCTCACCTAGACAACTGCTGGAAAAACCTTAATGAAGATTTGCTCCACATGAAAATGAAAAATGACAAAAAAATGTGAAAGTAAATAGTGTTATGGTATAATAATGTGTTTCATGTGAAAACCCTGTACATAGTCAGGTCAACATGTGTGTGTTTATGTTGGTTAGTGAAGGTGAGTGAGGAAGATAAGATATTCTTGTGTATCATATGCAGAGGACACACACACACACACACACACACACATACAGGAGTACATTAATCTGAGTTTTCGACCACTTATAAATTTCTGCTATGCTGGACACAAGATAAAACAGTGTGTGTGTGTGTGTGTTTGTCTTGACCTTGACTAAATGTGAGCTCTCAACACTATCACTAAACACCCCCAGACTTTATCTAACACACACACACACACACACACACACACACACCCTCTAAATCACTCCACTCACACCTTCTTCCGAACCCCTCCGGGATCTCGTGCCCTGAGGGATCTTGTTTTGGGAGAAGGTGGGAAATCGGCATTCACACGGAGCTGTGAACCCTGGGAAAAGTGTGAGACCTTCTTTAACCAATGGCTAGAGGCGCTCAATGTACTGGTGGTCAAAATATCCTTCACCAGTAGTTGGGGAAACTGAATTATCATCAATCCAGGCAATAATTTTAGCATACATTAATAAAGGAAAATTGATTTTAACCATGAAAATCATGTCTGTGAATCATGAATGTAGGAAAAAATCTAATGTAAATGGCCAGATGTGATCAGTCGACTAGTCGCTCAGATAACCAAGTACTCAAATGTAATTTTGCACATTCATAATTACACATAAAAATATTCCCTATAGTTTGTGAGTTAAAGGTGCCCTAGAATCAAAATTTGAATTTACCTCGGCATAGTTAAATAACAAGAGTTCAGTACATGGAAAAGACATACAGTGAGTCTCAAACCCCATTGTTTCCTCCTTCTTATGTAAATCTCATTTGTTTAAAAGACTTCCGAAGAACAAGCGAATCTCAACATAACACTGACTGTTATGTAACAGTCGGGATCATTAATATGTACGCCCCCAATATTTGCATATGCCAGCCCATGTTCAAGGCATTAGACAAGGGCAGTCAGTATTAACGTCTGGATCTGTGCACAGCCAAATCAACAGACTAGGTAAGCAAGCAAGAACAACAGCGAGAAATGGCAGATGGAGCAATAATGACTGACATGATCCATGATTACATGATGTTTTTAGTGATATTTGTGAATTGTCTTTCTAAATGTTTCGTTAGCATGTTGCTAATGTACTGTTAAATGTGGTTAAAGTTACCATCGTTTCTTACTGTATTCACGGAGACAAGAGCCGTCGTTATTTTCATTATTAAACACTTGCAGTCTGTATAATTCATACACAACTTCATTCTTTATAAATCTCTCCAACAGTGTGTAATGTTAGCTTTAGCCACAGAGCATAGCCTCAAACTCATACAGAATCAAACGTAAACATCAAAATAAATACTTTACTCACATAATTCGAAGCATGCATACAGCATGCATGACGAACATCTTGTAAAGATCCATTTGAGGGTTATATTAGCTGTGTGAACTTTGTAAATGCACTGTATTATAGTCGAGAGCTCGTGTGGCAGGGAGCAGGCGAATTAAAGGGGTGGCGCGCTGCCAAAATCAGTGTATAGTTAATGATGCCCCAAAATAGGCAGTTAAAACAATTAATTAAAAAATATCTATGGGGTATTTTGAGCTGAAACTTCACAGACACATTCAGGGGACACCTTAGACTTATATTACATCTTGTGAAAAAGCATTCTTGGGCACCTTTAAACAAATGTACATGTTTTATTCTCCTCGTTGAGTCTTTGTTTAAAGGATTAGTTCACTTCAGAATTAAAACTCACCCTCATGTCATCCAAGATGTTCATGTTTTTCTTTCTTCAGTGGAAAAGAAATGAAGGTTTTGATGAAAACATTCCAGGATTTTTCTCCATATAGTGGACTTCACTGGAGTTCAACGAGTTGAAGGTCCAAATGTCAGTTTCAGTGCAGCTTCAAAGAGCTCTACATGATCCCAGATGAAGATTGTGTCATTCCTCGTCTGGGATCGTGGAGAGCTCTTTGAAGCTGCGCTGAAACTGACATTTTAATTCAGAAGTGAACTAATCCTTTAAAAATAACTGATTAGGACACTCTTTTTCCCAGTCATCCCAATGGCAAAAACTGTCCCAATCAACCTGAATTCACTATATTTAAAATACATGACACTTCACAAAACAAGAAAACGAGTCTAGTAAGTCATTGAGTTGATCAGCAAGTCTGAACCGAAGCCAAAGCCTCCTATTTTCTTCTTATTTCTTGTTCTTAAGAAATTATTTGAGAATATTTCTTTCTTAGACCTTCATAAGAAATGTTAATTTCCTTTTTTCTTAACTAACTGAACATTTCTAGCATGTCAGCAAATTAAAAAGCTATAGTTAAGAGTCAGATCACCAATGAGCATGGAAAGTTCAGATTTTTTGTCAAATGAGTGGTTAATTAATTAGCCAAATGATTTAGCTGACAGGGTTAAAACACACACACACACACATACACACACACAGACACACATTTCTGTTTGCGTCCTCAAAGAACATTATTGAAGAACACATCATAAGCCAGAGAAACCACAAAGGAACATGAATGTTATTTGGTTTAGAAGAAATAAAAGAAAAACAACTCCTCAAGTTTAACGACCGTGGCTGATATTCAATCATTCACGAGAACTGAAGGATGACCAAAGGAACACGTTAACTCATTCCCTTTGACAACACTTCCTCAAAAGCTTCAGTTCTGCGCTTTGGCGTGATTTCAGACAATCTGACATTGAATAATTAAAAGTAACCGAGGGCAGGTGTCCAGCTCATTAAGCGAGTCCGTTTGACGTGGCGACTAACGATCCGATCGGGGAAGTGTGGCGCTCTCGAGGGAGGATGAAGACTCCCTCAGGGGTTACGCATAAAGAAAACAAAACCAAAGTGAATCAGGTCTTAAGCTAAAATAAACTGGACTCCAGCAACAGATCCGACTCATCAGTGCCTAATTAAAGGGGACAAGAAATAACAAGCCCACACCAGGGTTTAGAGATGGACTGTGAGCGAGAGAGTGTAATAAAGGGACGTAACATGCCTGGACTCATTAGAAGGGACACGTCTCCGGGGCTTTAGGGGGGCAGCAGGTGGAATATACTCTATACTGTGAGAAATCAAATCCAGACATGAAGAAACAAGCCCTCCTCCTCCCTATCTATTAGCTCGCCTCTGAAATATCATGCAATATTAATCACAGCAGTGTCTCCTCACACCGTCTCAATCCTCAGAGCGAGACGTGTAATGCGTGCGGACGGCCAGTAGAGGCCCTCCAGGTGTGTTTACATTTAGGGTTGATAAAGCTGAAGCAAACAGACGGCCACTATAAAGTCTACAGAGACTGCACCCTACACGCTCAGAGAAACTGTATCGTCGCAGTGTTTAAAATTCTGTCTCTCACGCTGAAAGACAGACAGAGGCGAGATCAGTCAGGACTCCCAATTAGTCTGAACACAGACGGAGGCTTTCAGTATTCACCGTCACACACACACACACACACACACACTGAAGCAGAACCACCCGTCAGATCATACACACACGGCAAACACTGACACACACACACACCCATATTCAACAGTGATTAAAACAATAGAGAAGAGAAGAGAAGAGAAGAGAAGAGAAGAGAAGAGAAGAGAAGAGAAGGGAAGAGAAGAGAAGAGAAGAGAAGAGAAGAGAAGAGAAGAGAAGAGAAGAGAAGAGAAGAGAAGAGAAGAGAAGAGAAGAGAAGAGACTGATCATCATATTCAGTAGATGAAATACTACATTAAAAGACCAATAAAAAGCTATTGTATTGAAAAATGAAAGTCCCATGAAGAAGCTCCACTGACCCAGAGAGACGTTTCACCAGCAGAAAACTCAGATTTTTGTGACATTTCACCTGCAAGGAAACGTTAATAAGAGCCATTACTGTGATGAGCGTGAGCGCTTCATGAGTATGACTGAACTACAACACACTACAAAATGTTGGGTTAAAAACAACCCAAGTTGGGTTGAAAATGGACAAACCCAGCGATTGGGTTGTTTTAACCAAGCGGTTGGGCAAATGTTTGATCAACATGCTGGACAGTTTTATTGAACTCAACTATTGTTTAAAAATGACTGTATGTCTGGATTAAAATGAACCCAAAATATGTTGGAAATTAAAAATCAGACACATAATTACTAGAGGCAACAATAATAATCAAAAGGTGAACATTTATTAAAAAGCAATTAAAATTTTTTGGTTTGATTATTATTCATTAAACTTATTAATAAATATTCATTTATAAACATGTTAATACATGTTCATTTCCAACATATTTTGGTTCATGTTAAGTGAGCAATATAGTCATTTTTAAAGGTGCCGTAGAATGTGTTTTCAAAAGATGTAATATAAGTCTAAGGTGTCTCCTGAATGTGTCTGTGAAGTTTCAGCTCAAAATACCCCATAGATTTTTTTTATTCATTTTTTTAACTGCCTATTTTGGGGCATCATTAAATATGCGCCGATTCAGGCTGCGGCCCCTTTAAATCTCATGCTCCCCGAACCCCGCCCCCGAGCTCTCGACTGCCTTAAAGAGCATAAACAAAGTTCACACAGCTAATATAACCCTCAAATGGATCTTTACAAGATGTTCGTCATGCATGCATCAGATCATGTGAGTATAGTATTTATTTGGATGTTTACATTTGATTCTGAATGAGTTTGATGGTGCTCCGTGGCTAACGGCTAATGCTATACTGTTGGAGAGATTTATAAAGGACGAAGTTTTGTTTATGAATTATACAGACTGCAAGTGTTTAAAAATGAAAATAGCGACGGCTCTTGTCTCCGTGAATACAGTAAGAAACGATGGTAACTTTAACCACATTTAACAGTACATTAGCAACATGCTAACGAAACATTTAGAAAGACAATTCACAAATATCACTAAAAATATCATGATATCATGGATCATGTCAGTTATTATTGCTCCATCTGCCATTTTTCGCTATTGTTCTTGCTTGCTTACCTAGTCTGATGATTCAGCTGTGCACAGATCCAGACGTTAATACATTTTAAACAAATGAGATTTACATAAGAAGGAGGAAACAATTGAGTTTGAGACTCACTGTATGTCATTTCCATGTACTGAACTCTTGTTATTTGACTATGCCAAGGTAAATTCAATTTTCAATTCTATGGCACTTTTAAACAATATTTGAGTTAAATAAATCTACCCAGCAGGTTGGGCAAACATTTAACCCAATCGCTGGGTTTATCAATTTTCAACCCAACTTGAGTTGTTTTTAACCCAGCAGTTTTATAGTGTGCAGAAAAGCTGAACAGAACCGCTATATTCCCATAAATCAGCCCGGAGTCTGACGGACACACTTACACTAAACCAGCACTGCCTACAAGCAAACATCCATTGTGTTCCTCATACTTTCGTTTAGCAGGCTTGACGCCAGGAATGTGTCAGCACATGGACTTCAGGAGTTACGACAACACAAGTAAACACCTCTTTTGGATTTCTAGCTCAGGGTTTGAGGTGAAAGTCTTTAGAAGATTGCTTCAGTTTAAAGCCCAATATACTTCGAGCGAAATCAAAGATGAACTGGTGTGACATCATTTCAAACTGAATCTTGCCAAAGCAAAGTTTGTTTGGAGTTTGTTTCAGAAGTTTGAAACATCGTCAAAGAAAAGTTTGCACTGGCTGGTAAACACCTTCGAACTCCCATTGGTCCATGGTGACGATGTAATAGGTGGGTGTGGCTCAGAGGCTCCACCCTCTTTGAGGTTTAAATCTTCTCCATTTCATTTCTTGTGTTCAGATGTGAGTAAAAACATGAACACACTGGATGGAGAGATGCTTTATAGTAGAAACTGAAATTTAAACTCGACACTGACACTAATTGTTCATACTTGCTTTAAAGCAATCTATTGCATAAACCCCGACAGCAACATAGTGTCAGCCCAGATCCGGCCCACATCTGGTCCGCGTGTAATCCACATGTACCAGATCTGGGCCACACCATGTTGCTGTCTGGGAAGTGCTGTATAAATAAACGTGTGTCTGAATCTCAGAACTGGTGCAAACGTCCACATCACTATGATCAGATGCTTTCTGAACTGCTGTTTTCTCACCTCTGCCATATTTGTTGTGCGTTTATTTAGTCAAGTTCAGCACATATTTACATATTCATCTCTCAGTAGTGTGGATGACGTCGCTAACAGTATATCACTGCATATGTATTTCAAACTTCTTTTTACCCACAAGCGACAAAGAACTTCACCACAAGTATATCGGGGCCTTCTGCATCTCCATGACCTGATCAGATAAACAAATTCAAAACAAGCCACATCTTCTGATTGGCTGAGAGATTTGCATACCTGATACTCATTGGGCCAAAAGGTGCTGACAGCGAGCTCCGCCTTCATCCAGTCTCTGCCTGTGCAGGAAGTGACGTTCCAGATGGGGTTGGCCAGTGGCCCTTTATTGACCTTCACCAGGATGTTGAGCGTCCCGGGGCTGGAGCCGTCCGGGCAGTACAGCAGATAGTTGAAGTCGATGCAGTGAGTGTCGTTTTCCTTCATCACGGGCAGCTGCAGGCGAGCCTTTTCCCCGTAATCGTGCTGTGAGGTGTCCACCATCATGTACGAGCCTGGAAGAACGGAGAGAGGAAACATATGTGTCATAATGCATTCTGGGATCAAAGAAAAAATGATTCTTAAAATCCCAAGATCGCTGCATGACATTACGGCTGAAATATTCCTAAATGAAAGCTGTGTAGATAGAGAACATCAGGGGTCCCAGCACTGAGCCCTGAGGTACCCCGGTGATGAGAGGAGTACGTCTCGCTAGGACATCATTATAGGATATAAACAAGGAAAGTGCTGACCTGAACAAAATCAGAAGTATAAAAAGATTCTTAAAATCCCAAGACTGTTGCATGACATTACAGTTGAAATATTCCTAAATGAACTGAATGAAGGACGTGTGAAACTGAACTGAATAAGATGCCCGCTTAGGTTTTGAACCAGACTTTGTGTTGTAATAAAACAAAACTAAAGAGTAAAGCAAATTTCACAAAGCCACACCAAGGGATGTACAAAATGTTGAGTGAGTATCACTTGCTAAAGAAAACAAATTGCTTGAGAAATCATGTGGGATTCGAGCTAGATATAAACTCAGACATGAGGAATACTTCTGAACTTCAGAATCAAAGACTCGTACTCTTGGCAGTTTGCCGTGTGCTGATTACAGAACGCTTTCATAATCACTCCACCGGAGAAATGGTTTCCAGCTATCGGCCAAGTCGGACAGGGCCATATAGGATCTGGTTCCAGTTCTTTAAGCATGTGATTGCACTGAGAGGAAACGATTTCAAATCCCAAACGCCCAGAGGATGGACATCAGGCAGCGAGAGGACAGACTTCACCACCATTTGTGCAAATGAACATACATCTGTTCATCTGTCTCCATGGCCAGAACGAGAGATGACCAACTCTCTCTCTCTCTCTTCTTTGATCCTCATCTTCTGTCAGTTGTTGGACATAAAGTCTACATGAAATCCATCCATCTCCTGCCTAAATAAACGCCGCTGGCCATGTTGTGTGCAGCTCATCAGGTGCATGTTATTCCAGATTCTTTCAAGTTTAATCATTTTCTCTGTCTCTGAAACTACTTTTGACTATTTTGTTCTGATGTAACCATTAGTCATGTGGGTGGAGGAAAATAATCTTACATAAAACATCAAGTCCAGACTCTCGGCTGCACTCAAGACCATCTCTGATAAAAACACACACCTGTGAGCGCAGACTGGATGTTTATAAAACAAAATTATTCATCAATACATTCTTACATAAATTATAGCATCCGATGGGACTGCTCATGTTTTATGAATAGTATGTTTTATATTCACTAGTGTTCAAAAGTTTGGGCTCAGTAAGATATTTTGTTTTAAGAATTTATCATTTATGAACATTTTGATGCATTAAATTGATCAAAAGTGACAGTAAAGACATTTATAATGTTACAAAAGATCAAATAAATGCTGTTTGAACTTTCTATTCATCAAAGAATCCTGAAAAATAAAAAGCATCAGTTTCCACAAAAATATGAACTGTTTTCTACATCAATAATAATCATAAATGCATCAAATCATCATATCAGAATGATTTCTGAAGGATCATGTGACACTGAAGACTGGAGTAATGATGCTGAAAATTCAGCTTTGATCACAGGAATAAATTATACTTTACTATATATTCACATAGAAAACATCTGTTTTAATAAATGTAAATATTATTTGAACGCTGGTGTATTTTATCGTATAATGAGGCTGTGATTTAACCTCTTCTCCATATCATGCATCAACAGTATATTATAGTAAATCCCAATGCTAGTAAATCCTAATGTCCACACTGTGGACATTAAATGAGTTGTGAATGAAGTTTCATGTTGTCTTTGACGATATATTCTCAGAATGAAACAGAATAATATTATTTCCACAGTTTTATCAGTAACAGCTGAACATCAGTCTGCTGTAAGTGTTTTGAAACACTGTCTTTCATTTCCATTGAAATAGCAAATGTCTAAAGCAGTGATCATTTAGATACAGGGAAAGCCGGTTTATTCAGGAGACAGATGTAATGGTAGAAGTTTCATTTGGGCTTTATTTGCAGATGAGGTACATCCATGAGATCTACTAGGAGCTGCTCTTCTCTGTGAGAACATCTGTTTCTGTTTCTCTCTCTCTCTCTACAGGTTTGGGTGAGCTCTGGGTGAAAGAAAGCCTCTTGCTTTTATAATACAGAGTTTGGATCAGACCGTCGGGATGCGGGAGACGGCGAATCAAATGCAAATTGGCCAAGATCTGCTGGCAACCCTACAATTTATATCTATCTCCTGATTCCACTGCAAAACTGACGAGCTTCACACAGGATTTTGAAAATCTCCAAAACAAATGAGAGTCCTGACTGGTTAGACTAACGCCTGCATTTACTCATTCACTTATTTCCTTCACACTTTCATCACTGTGAAAATATTGAAACTATGTAGAGAAGAATGCATAAATATTTAACAACTACCTGTCCTTTCTGTGTCTACAGCAACACTCTGCAGTATGTAGTGTGCATACTTATATAATCGTATATTCCCTGTGTACATTTGTCAAAATATGCAGTGTGAATATCATTTATAGCCATACTGAAAGAGACAATGGATAATTCACCTCAGAACTTGAAAATAAATGAAAGGAAACAAGAGTGTTCAAACTGTGAACAAACAAATGTGTTCTATGACAAAGACTGTTTCAGTAAATGTGTTTTAATTATGTTAAAATGGTGTAATATTCATGAATTTGATTATGTACTTATCCATGTCATTGTGAGTGCAGTGCGCCTGCAGAGACTCCGCCCACACGCTCCTCTGATTGGCTGTGATTTTTGATTGATTTGGTTGTGAGTGCAGTGCACTTGCAGAGAAACTCCGCCCACACACTCTTCTGATTGGCTGTGATTGTTGATTGACTTGGTTGCGAGTGCAGTGAGCTTGCAGAGAAACTCCGCCCACACACTCTTCTGATTGGCTGTGATTGTTGATTGATTTGGTTGCGAGTGCAGCGCTCTTGCAGAGAGACTCCGCCCACACACTCTTCTGATTGGCTGTGGTTGTTGATTGATTTGGTTGCGAGTGCAGTGAGATTGCAGAGAGACTCCGCCCACACACACTCTTCTGATTGGCTGTGATTGTTGATTGATTTGGTTGTGATTGCAGCGCTCTTGCAGAGAGACTCCGCCCACACGCTCCTCTGATTAGAATCATTATATGCAAATATTAGACCACAGAATGACACTGTTGATGAATCACAATCAAGTATTTCAGAGAGAGCTGTAATAAAGTTAATGCATCCTGTGCAAACAGGAAGTTAAACGATCAGCTGTGCGTCTCAGGTAAGTGAACTTGCGCCGTACAGCTGGATCACAGAGCAATTGCGAATG
This sequence comes from Ancherythroculter nigrocauda, assembly GCA_036281575.1. Taxonomy (NCBI): domain Eukaryota; kingdom Metazoa; phylum Chordata; class Actinopteri; order Cypriniformes; family Xenocyprididae; genus Ancherythroculter; species Ancherythroculter nigrocauda. Next base: position 476,244 of record VTFQ01000014.1, read on the forward strand.
CAGCGGGAATGACTGGATCTGCTCCCGGGGAAAGCAGAGCGCTCACAGCGAGACACTAATGACTGCAGGTGAGAACAGCCATGTGTGTGTCAGGAGGTGTGTGTGTCCCGCCGCTTCCTCTATAAACGCCCGTTGGGTAATCATTCATTTCTTCCCAAAGGTCAAAGGTTGGTCACGTGAACTAACCGGCGTATCCAGATGGCACTATCGCTCAGCCAAGAGTTACTGGCAGAAAATGAAAGGAGTTCATGAGTGATTTTTGATTTATGTAAGCGCTGCCTTATGAACACGTGCTGCAGAGCTTGGAGAAGGTTTGTGTGCGCCGCTCGTTAATCACTTCAGTGTAACGAAGAAGAAAACGACGAGAGCGGCGGCAGAAGGCTCGACACATTAGACGGGCGAGTTTGGCCGGCTCTCAAAGCCACAAGAACACATGAACACGAGTGCTCCACACAAGCCCGGATCTGAGGTTGGGTTAGCGAGTGCAGAGCGTGGTTTATGTTAGTGCGCAGCCCAGCGCTGGACAGAGAACTAAACCACCACACCACTAATGACACACATCTACACCCAGATCAACCTCAAACCTCACCACTGACGCTAGTGAGCACACTCGCTGTCTACATAGGGAGCATCAGCAGAAATGGAACTCAAGATGACTGATTTGAAACGCTCTTCATGGGCAACACAATCAAAGCTAAATACGTTAATAAATATAAAGAGTACACACTTAAACGTTTCTAATAAAAAAATTCAGTGGTCAACTGATATTGATTTTTTGATAACCGATACTGATTTCCAAGAGAGCAGGAAGGCTATATGATATCACACTATTTAATTTAAAGATATTAAAGGCATAACAATTTATGGAATAACATTTATATTTATTTATTGTAAATAAGATTTACTAAATTAGAAATAAATCAGTGTCATTGACGAATACGTTTTTTAAAAGTGTAAAAAAAAAAGTCATTCGGTTTAACCAAAATTTCGGTTTCACCGAATGATGATATTTTCAAACAATGCTAACATGCTGATATCTAGCAAAAGCACAATCAAACATTTTATATTTAGTACAAGTTTTTAAAATATTCCATCATTTTCCATGTTTTATAGCGGTTGTACCGAATGAGCTGATGTTTCGGGACATGCGTATGATCAAGAGAAAACATGAATTTATCAAATTGTTAAGACAGAGTTAGTTACTTTGCTTCATGACCATGTGGTCCTTTGCAGGTGTCTGAATGATGTCACATCCTGTCACATGATACTGACCGCATGACTTGATCCAAAATGGTCTCTTTATATCGGTTACTCCGAATGACATCAATGAAATTCATTTTTCCAGACATTCTTTCTCATAACAAAGCAACGACTTCTACACATAATTTTAACACCATTTTGCACTATGTTGATATATGATGTTATAAAATCATGCCAGAATAAAAAATATATACATTTATTACATTTTAAGATATTTTAATTACAAATGAAATGGACGGTTAAACCGAATGACACTTCAGAATCTTTAAAATACCTTTATATGTAGCAAAATATAATTAAAACCTTTTGGATTCTACCTTACATACTTTGGATGTCATATCTTTGCTTTTTACTATTTTTATTTAGGCCTTTGGACAGAAAAAAAAGACCCATCACATCATTGGCCCATCAATTAAAAAAAAAAAAAAAAAAATGAACTTAATAAATAAATCTGTAAAACAGTAAACTAATGAAGATGGAGAATGGGAACTCGGCGCTCAGACGCTGGTGTTCTCAGTGCTTTCAAAATAAAAGTCTTGCATCCACCACAATGAACACATGTATCGTTGCCTTGGCCAAAGAGTGTCTGTGATGTTTTGAAATAACATGAATATTCAGATTTCTCTTCAGTGAAAGGTTTAACAGCTGTGATTGATTGGCCATCATTGTCGCAGCTTTGCACGTAATGGAGGATATTTGTCAAAGTTTACGCCACAGACGCATTTGCCGCTAGTAAAACTCTCTCTATCGATCCGGTGGGATCATCACTGCAAATTTGCCACAAATGTAGTGCAAGTTATCTGCAAAGAAACAGTTTTACTGCAGTACGTTTTATTGGACAACAATTTGCATACGCCCCTGAGTGCAAGGTGATGTCATCAATATTTCTGTTCTGTTTTTGCATAAAGAAAGAATTTAAATGCATGTACTGTATCTGCTAAAAGTGCACTTGCACACAGATGAGCGTAAAGCTAATAGACATGGACTAAAAGCCACAAAACTCCAATTTCATGGACTCTCTGAAGAATGGATCAGCTTGTGAGCTTTAAAAGACAGCAATTTACAGAGCTGCTTCACACAGAGGAAAATAGGGCAGCAGTTTTAAGAAAGTCTGAGACGGCAAAAAAGGACATTTACAATAACAACAAAAAAAAAAGAAATATTTCTCTCAAAAAGTAATTCAGCAAAGCTCACAAAAACACCACAAAATAACAACAGAAGACTCCAATTTCAGTTTGAACTCTTGCTCATTTCACATTTCTTAAAGGCACAGCTGCAAAAAAATGATCCGTTAATTCAAATGGTCCCTTTTTGGTCCCACAAAACACTTTGACCTAAAAGACCTAAAAGAGAGAGAAAGAGAATACGACCCCTTTAAATCAAGAGGTTGAGAAATAAGCAAAGATATTGGGAAATAAGAAAGTGAGTAACAGAGAAGGAAACCACCAGCCATTACGTCAACTACTGATGATCTGATGTAAAACAGATCTGGCTCCAGAGGGTGTAGGAGTTGGATGTGAGCACACAGAGTGAATGTCAAATGTGCAGCACATTATAGCGTGCTCAGAGGTCTGATGCTAAAGTCACTCCTCAGTGGAATCAGAGCATGACTGAGCAGAAAAAACTTGTTCTTGTTACACACTGTTACAGAATTCAGCCTCGACATGTGCCAAAACCACACCGCGTCAACAGCCCTGAATCCCACACACGCCGACACACCCAGAACACTCACGAGAGAGAGAGAAGAAACACTTTTATATGGTTTTGAACCATAATTTAGCTTTACATGCACCATTTTCCTCCATGTGTTGCTGAGACAAAACCTGAACAATTCAAACAAACACAAAAATGCATCGGTGGCACTTGAGGAACTGATTATTATATAATCTAATGCAGTAAAGTGGGGTCCGCGTCATTTAATTCTGCAATACCTCACCTTAAAATAACATTAAAACCAAGCATGAAGTAAATATATTTAAAATACAGTTTTACAAATTACTTTGAGATTCCATTCATTTTACATCCTGTAATTCTTCAGTAGCCTTTAGCATAAATCTCCATTCGACTCATTAGCACAGCTCCACGTTACACCGAATGACCTGAAAATATAAGCTGATCTCTCTCAACATTCAGAGAGAAACAGACCTGTCAAACGCAGCCCATCCCGAGCTCTCTTTGATTGCTCATGAAATGTGAATAGCTGAAATGGGCTGTTGGGTTTTTGGCAGTGATTTAAAAATGTGGGCATTCACATTCAGATCCCTGCCGTGAGAGAGAGAGAGAGAGAAGGGCCGGTCTGGACCCGGAGCGCATCTGCTGTTCACGGAGGAAACGAGAGGAAACGCTCGCACAATGTGAGAAAAATCTTTCTCGTGTGATGTGAGAAAAATAAACCCTCTGAATGCATTTATAATATGAGTGTTTTACTATAATCTCACAGTTACAATAAAACACTGGCATCAAAACAAAATGAAACAAAGCAAGATTTCCTGCATTTGTTTTATATTATTATGATTTCACAGCAGTGAAAAATGTAAAGAATTTCCCAGAATAAACTGAAGAGAAAAGCATAGCAGTCATTATCTGTAAACAGGCTGATGAATAGATGAGAGGTGTCAAAACACACTGACGCTCTCAACAAGATGGCTGACAGAAGACACTCAAGATGGCTGTCACACTTCCCACAACACTCGCGACCGAATCTCAGAGCGCCCACGCCACCTCTGCAGCACATCAGTCCGAACAGCGGCGCTGTGATTTTCCGGGCCGGCGCGGCGTCCTCTCCTTTATGCAGTGACCCACATTAACAGGAACGGTCCCTTTTGTCAGGCGAACTCTGGCCAGGAGATGTAGAGCGGAAAGCTCCGTCAGCGCAGTGAAACGCTCGTCCTTTAACGCTCACCGTAACTCAAGACCTTCAAAAGCACATGACCAGTCGTTCAGTGCCACCGGTTTTCAGAAGCAGGACGGTTTTGTAGTTTATAAAATGTAAGATTTTAGTGAGCAACATTACAAATCACTACATCACACAGCCTAAATGTGCGGTTTATTTCAACAAACATCACTCGATAGTGTTCACAGAAGTTCCTGCATGCCATACGCATTACATTATTTTATATAATTATAAATTGCATTTAGGTAAATACTGCAGTTCATCACTTATGTAAACTAGGGTGCAGTATTTAGTGAAATGAGACGTGTTAACCCTCTGGAGTCTGAGGCTGATTTGGGGCTTGGAGAAGTTTTGACATGCCCTGACATTTGTGCTTTTTTCAGTTGTTCATAAACATATAAATGACAAAAGTGTCATTACACTGTATTCAGCACAAACTAGGCTACCATAATATGTGAGGAACATGTATGCAAATGTTTGTGTTTTTGAAGGAATAATGTTTATGCGTGGTTATTGAAAAAACAAAAAACTTAAGTCACTGAAATAAGGCCAAAAATATATATTAAATCTGTGTTTACAAGACTTCTGGGTATTTGAGGTTGTAGACTAGAATTTTTGCTTAAAAATTATGTAAAAATTATAATGCCTACTCGTTCATATAAAACAATATATTGATTTAGTTTTTGTAAGACACTTTTTGTCAAGAAACACAGTATGCGTGGAGGCGTGAATCATCATGAATAATAGGCCATTTACACCTGAGAAGACAAAATAATCACATAATAATGAAATGACTTGCATATTAATGAGGCCTTTCAGTCAGGTAGGCTGTGAAAAAAACCCTCTGTAATCATGTCTCAGCTCAATTTAAAATAATGGTATTCTATTATATTCTTTAAAATATAATGTTTTTCTGTGATGCAAAGAGTCTGAATATAGGTTTTTAGCTTAAAAGCATTCACATTTGGAGAAATATTGATGGATTCTCATATGTTTATGTCAATTTTCTATACAGAGGAGTTATATTTATTCTATATTCATTGTTATCACTATGAGCGCTGGTGTTTTCAATTCATACTTGCAGCCGGAGGGCGCTCTGTGCACGTTTAGTCCACAAATTATTCTAAAGAAGAAGAGGACATATCAGGAACTAACGGCTTCTGACATGTCTCTTTTCATACAGATTACATAAACACAGAATTTTTGTTTTCGATTTGCCTTGCACGATTTAAAACCTGACATTTCAATGTTTCTTTTGACATAAGTCTAATTTTTTTGTCATTAGTATTCATAAGTTACATTTCATTTTCTGAGAACTATCAGATTGGACTTTGTTCAGAGGGAGATGAGAGATCACGCATCATGTTAGTTTTCTTTATTTTACAAAAAGCACAACATTGTGTTTTTACTCTGAGTGTATACAAATAAAAGAAGATATTCTATAGTTTCAATTGATATATTACTTATGTCTCTATGACAAGAAATGACAGAGTATTTTAAGTCTGTTTTGCTGCAATGTGAAAAAAAACCTGCAAAACGCGCCGGCGCGTTTTCAGACCTCAGGGAGTTAAAGTGTTAGTTCAGCCAAAAATTAAATTTCTGTCATTAATCACCTCGTTCCACACCCGTAAGACCTTCATTCATCTTCAGAACACAAATTAAGATATTTTTGATGAAATCTGAGAGGTTTATGATAATATAATCAAGACTTTCAAGGTCCGGAAAGGAAGTAAAGACATCGTTAAAACAGTCATGTGACTGCAGTGGATCAACCTTAATGTTATGAAGAGACGAAAATACTTTTTGTGCGCAAAAACAAAACAAAAATAGTGACTTTATTCCACAATCTCTTCTGTGTTATTCTCATAGGGTAGTGGTTAAATTGCTGTCAGACAGCTCTCAGATTTCATCAAAAATATCTTAATTTGTGTTCTAAAGATGAACGAAGGGTGTGGAACGACATGAGGGGGAGTAATTAATGACAGAATTTTTATTTTTGGGTGAACTAACACTTTAATGTACTGTCAACATAAATGAGATCACTGTTTTTTGAATAAATTGCACTAGCTGATATAATTAAAAAGCTACTGCTCGTTAAGTAGGACTATCTATGATGAATATATGATTTTTTTCCAAGTACCCACAATCATGCAACGCTCATACCACGAGACGCTGAACATTCAAAAGTGTTGTAATAAGGTTGATTCTGTGATGTTAAAATATATTTTTGCCTTACATTAAACCAGTTAATTTTCAGTGCAGTGAGACAGATGTGTGTCTGTCGCAGGTCCACATAGACTAACAATGGAAAAAAGCAGATGTTTCTTCTCGTTGCATACAAACTAGTGTCAGTGTAGATAGGGATTTTTTTATCAACACTTGCAGTGCAGTCCAACACGTTTTCCAAGAAGTCGTCTGACTGCAGTGTGGATGAGTATCATACATCTTGGCAAAATACTGTTTCAAAACCGTTTCCCATGAACTGCTGGAAATATGGAGCTGAGGCAGTGTGTGGGACGTGCAGAACATGACAGTAAAATAAAGCAGATAGTGTGGATGATGAGGGAGTGCTGTGAATGCCATTTATACTGGGATCCTCCCTGCGCCGCAGTAACCTTCACTCCACTCCAGCCCAAAGTACACTTCAGCCGTCACACAGCGCTGGCCGTCTTCAGCAGGGTTTACAGCTGGAGATCTGGGTGTGTAGAAAGCACCGTGACAATCAGTGTTTGTTCACAAGCATCCCGAGGCCGATCCATGAGGCGGATCTCCGCGCCCTCAGCTGAGACGTCCCAATTTTACATCTGAGCAGTTTCATAAAGAGCTCCATCTCCACATAAACAAACGCTTTTGCTGTTTATGACAGCAGAGGTGGCCAAACGTGGGGGTCTTCTAGAGTTACTGAGTAACACAAAGACTGTCCAGCATTTATTCCATCAAGGTGTTTTTAAGAATAAGGCCTTTTCCCAAACCCATGACCTCTAAATCAAAAGTATTCCAGAGTTCAAGAAGATTTCAACCCCACTGAAGATCAGCAGCAAACTATCGGGAGGTGGATCACATGAGCTTCAGCGTCTGTATTCCGTCGGGATCACCAGCTATCCTTGAGAACGGTTGTTTTTCACTGCACAACACTATCAGTGCGAACGGCCCTTAAGGCAGAATGATACGGAAAACAGAAGCAGCATCTACTGTGAGTGTGCGACTCCACATCTCATCCTCTCCGGGTTTGTGTTCACTTACTGTTTCAATGAGTCACTCAGCCACGGCGTCCAAACGACTCCCTGCAGGACTGAGACATCAGAGACATCAGCATGAGCAAACGCATCACGCAAACACGCCTGCGTCACGTTATCAAACGCTTTCTGAGGAGAGGACTGAACTAATGATAAACCTCTGTGACACATTCCCTCTATTCCCTTATCCATCTCTCCATCAACCTCTCTCTTTCCTGTCTATCCTTCTGTCCACATTTCTGTCTCCTTCTGTCCATCTTTCGGTTTTGCTCTCCTGTCCAGTTTTCTCTCTGTCTTTTCCCTTTCCCCATCTTCTCGCTTTCCCCGTCTATATTTCTGTCCACATTTCTATCTTTTTCTGTCCATCTTTTTGTTTTGTCCTCCTGTCCAAATTTGTCCACATTTCTGTCTCTTTTTGTCCATCTCTCTGTCTTTTCCCTTCCATCTGTCTCGCTTTCCCGTGTCCATCTTTCTGTCCACATTTCTGTTGTTCCTGACCATTTTTTGTCTTGTCCTCCTATCCATTTTTGTCCACATTTTTGTCTCTTTCTGTCTGTCCTTTTCCCTTTCCATCCTTCTCTCTTTTTCCTGCATATCTTTGTCCATGTTTTTGTCTTTTACTGTCCATCTTTTTGGCTTGTTCTCCTGTCCAATTTTGTCCACATTTGTCTCCTTCTGTCCATCTCTCTGTATTTTCCCTTCCATCTGTCTCGCTTTCCCACATCTATCTTTCTGTCCACATTTCTGTCATTCATGTCCATCTTTCGGTTTTGCTCTCTTGTCCAGTTTTGTCCACTTTTCAGTCTCTTCATGTCCAATTTTGTCCACATTTTCATCTCTTTCTGTCCATCTCTGTCTTTTCCCTTTCCCATCTTCTTGTCCAATTTTGTCCACCATCTCTCTGTGTATTTTCCCTTTCCGTCCTCTTCTCTTTCCACTGTCTTTATTGCTGTCCACATTTCTGTCGATCTTTTTGGCTTGTTCTCCTGTCCATTTTTGTCCACAATTCTATCTCTTTTTGTCTGTCCTTTTCCCTTTCCATCCTTCTCTCTTTTCCTGCATATCTTTGTCCGCATTTCTGTCTTTTACTGTCCATGTTTTGTCAACATTTATGTCTCTTCCTGTCCATGTCTCTGTGTATTTTCCTTTCCGTCCTCTTCTCTTTCCCCTGTCTTTATTTCTGTCCACATTTCTGTCCTTCCCTGTCCAATTTTCTGTCTCTTCCTGTCCATCTTTTTTGTCTTGTCCTCCTATCCAATTTTATCCACATTTCCATCTCTTCCTGTCCTATTTTTCCCACATTTCCATCTGTTCCTGTCCAGTTTTGTCCATATTTGTCTATACTTGTCCAATTTTGTCCACCATCTCTCTGTGTATTTTCCCTTTCCGTCCTCTTCTCTTTCCACTGTCTTTATTTCTGTCCACATTTCTGTCTCTTTTACCTTTCCATGCTTCTCTCTTTTCCCTGTCCATCTTTCTGCTGAAAAGGCATTTCTGTTGATTCCCTGATATCAAAATCAAGTAATCACATAAATGTCCCATCTTTCTCGCCTTTAGATGAGAGGCATGTTGGACGAGAGTCCTCTAAACAGTGTTCTCAACCGAGAGACTGCGGCACACGAGCAAACGCAGTGATAAATAAACCTCGATAAATGCATGACTATTAAATGCAGTAAAAAAAGTATATATACAGTATATCATTTTATTCATTTGCTCAAATGTGTTCATCATCCAGACGCCTCAAGCGAGATGCACCAGCTATTTTCATAAAAGCCTGACAAAAGCTGTAATGTTCTCCTTTAGGTCCTCTTCTAGTGAACCCCTACCTGACTGAAAGCAAGGGCTGACGACCTTCTCTGTTCTCCTGCCTTGATTAATAACTTAATATCTTATTAATTAGGGAATTTAGCTGAGAGTGAAATGCTTTAATTTCCCTGAGCAGAATCTGCTGTCTGAAAACGAGTGATTAAGCGGCGGAGAGGTGAGAAGTGAAGGTCGCAACGCTCCGCTCTCCCCTCTCATTCGCGTCTTCTTTGAGCGCATTTAAAAAGCTTAATTGTGTCACGTATGACAGTCCTTTGACCAAAGCCTTTTTTCCAGCCTTCGGCACTTTGCACGTTTTGTCATGTAAATGGCAGAGTATTTCCAGATCCCATCCGGAGTGTGTTCAGAGAGCAGGAACAGCGGTTGAAGGAAGATTAATGTTCTGTTACCTGCCTATTTTCTCTCAACTTGCTCAGTTCTCCAGTAATGGCTTTTACCCTGACACGATAAGACGGCGCTGCAAATTTGTTCAAATGTTAGCAGCCCATTAAAACATTCCTAAATCTGCCGTACTGTTTAAACAAGCCCAGGGGCAGATAAAACCCTGTATTTTCTTTCTCGTGTTTCGCTCTGTGTTCCTTCAAACTGGAGATCGCCCCTCTTGCCCCAGATTCTCCAGCTATGAGGTTAGTGCATGTGATGGGATCTGGTTTAGTCCAGCGTGTGTGATGGACTCACCCTGGGGCAGGTCAGAGGGCAGGTACGGCACTTCCTGAGCGCTGACGTGTGTCCAGTCGAAGTCGTCGTACAGATCCTGCTGGTAGTCGCACTGTGCCGGGCCGTCGTCGAAGGTGCAGCCGCCTAGAAGAGACAAACATTACATGAGCGAGAACTCAAACACAAAGACAACTTTATTAGTACAGAACACACACTCACTGTTGATGACTTTATGTGAATGAGATGGACACACACAGTGGGTCTGAAAGTCTGTGACCAATAATGAAAATGCACACAGATTTTCTAATTTTTTTTTTTTTCACATGGTCGACTGATATTGTTTTTTTCATGGCCGATATCTTAGAAAGTAGGGTGGCCGATAAAAGCCGATATATAGGCCTATTTATTTACTTTATATTTATCTGAATTCATATTTAATAAATTAGAAATAAATAATTTGAAAATCAATTAAAAATAATTTTTTAAACCAACTTACTCTAGATAGTAAGGAAGAGGATTAGGGCCAAGCAATAATAAAAAAATAAAACCATCTCGAGATTAAAGTTGTTAAATTTTGAGAAAAAAGTCAAAATAAAATGTTGAGAATAAACTCATTAAATTATGAGAAAAATGTAATTAAATTACGAGAAAAAAGTCGTTAAATTATGAGAAGAAATTCGTAATTTAACGAATTTATTCTCGTAATTTAATGACTTTTTTCTCATAATTTAATGACTTTATTCTCAACATTTTATCTCAACTTTTTTCTCAAAATTTAATGACATTTTTCTCGTAATTTAACGACTTTTTTCTCGTAATTTAATGACTTTATATTCTCAACATTTTATCTCGACTTTTTTCTCGAAATTTAACAACTTTAATCTCGAGATGGTTTTATTTTTTTATTATAGCTTGGCCCTAATCCTCTTCCGTAAGATAGCAACTAATCGTATTGCAGTATTTCTCACAAATTAAGAAATTGTTTGAAAAAATAAGAATAAAAAGGAAGTAAACACTGTAACTAACAGGATGCTCCATAATCTGGTAAGTTTGTGTGCGCTGGGAATCATATTTTAAAATAAAAGTCCCGCTTCCAACACAACAGGCAAACAAAATAACTTATCGGTCAATGCTAATATTTTAAAAATGCCAAATATCTGCCGATACATCGGCCTACTTTTTTTAAATTTATTATTATTATAAACTTCAGAGAAAGTGACAGATTAAGTCCACCTAAATATACAGTGTGTTTTACATGTTTTCTCATACGTTATGTTTTTGTCATGAACTGTTCACGTTAATACTTTATTTCAAACATGACATTATTTTTAATTAAGATTATGAATCCCCGATTTTCAATTTGATCACAGATCTTTATTGAAAAACTATAATATTTTGAAATGGCATATAAATACTATTGTATATGGTTATGATATATTCATATGAAGGATACTGTAATCAATGCAGGCGCAGAAGAGATCGCAGCTGAGATGTGGATCTAAATGCAGTGGCGTTTTACAAACAAACTGAAACCAGGAACAAGATCATTCACATCTATAAACATTTAACGATTGATAAAGAACAGAGGAACACAAGGGCTGTATATACACAAGCTAACAGGACACACCTGGAACAATCAGACTAATCAAGAGAGAAAACTACAAAGGACTACAAATATGACACTAGAAACAGGAAGTGCAATAAAGGTCCTGACATGACACAAGAACTTATCACAGGTATATGAATATGATATGTGAAAATGGTGATTATTTAGTGCTGTAGATTATTTCAAAGTACCATTTGATACCATCACTGTACCATGAAAACGCAGTACTTTGCATAGGGTAAAACAACAACACTAATTTACTGTAAGACAGATGAACAGGAGACTTTCTGCACATGCCCAGAACTAGTGCTCTCACTCTGTTTCTCAAGTCGCCTCATGTTCTTCTGAACACAAGCCTTCTCTGATGCCGTGCCAGACTCTGTTACTCATTTACAGAGATTACTGATAGCTCAGTCTATTATGAAAACAGTGATGACGAGCTCTAGCACATACATTCAATGACTCTAATCAGCAAACAGGAGCTTTATAAACTTCTGACAGCCACACAGACCTGCAGAGAGCACGAATCACCTGTGATTCACACGGTTTGGTATGTTAGAGATGTGGTGTAGCAGTAGAGTACTTCATGATGGCATATAAGATAGTGTTCCTGTGAAGAGTGCGTCACATCCTGATGCCATTCTCACTCGCACTCTCTGTCAATATCTGCCCGTCTGTCTACACTGCAATGTGTGTGTGTGAGAGCGAAGGAGTTACAGAGCAGTGGTGGAGTAATGCTGTACGTGTAACTCCTCCAGTTCGAACCACCCGTTCTAAGCAGGGCTCGAACCCGGGTCTCTAGCATGGGAGTCGGGCTCTCTAACAACGAGGCTAAAGACTGCAGTCGCTTGAACGCCTCTTGAGATCAGGGGAGAGAGGTGTACATGCACAGCGCTTACCGGCCTACGTCCGTTACACTCACCCCCCTAAACCTCACTCCCATCCGGGTCACGGCACCACTGTAACCCCTCCAGTTCGAACCACCCGTTCTAGGCAGGGCTCGAACCCGGGTCTCTAGCATGGGAGTCGGGCTCCTGCAGTCTAAAGAGCGCCTCTTGAGATCCGGGGAGTGAGGTTTACATGCACAGCTCTTACCGGCCTACGTCTGTTACATACGGTCCCAGTAAAGTACAACAGATTGTAGTGATCTGCTGGATCCTCCACAATCCATCAATAAATATCAACTTGCAAGATCGGGATTTGTGGCATGCAACCAGCAATTTGGACACATCTGTGCCATTATATGATTCTGATTTGATAATAAAGTCCACCAGTGAAGTAAAGGAGGGTAAAATACTCTCCCATCCTAACATCCTCCAGACTGGACGTTCATCTGAACGATTAACTATCATCATCCTGAAAAACTGTTTGGCAGGACGTCATGACCGACTCAGAGCTTGTTAGTGACTCTAAAGCAATGCATTCATTATGTGAGGTTTTCTCACCTGAGTAAAGGTCAGACGCTCTGTGTTTTACATCCACTGACCTTTACAACATCTCAGTGATGTCACAGAGAGAGCACAAATCCGGACGGATGAAGGTGTTAATTAAAGCGGGAAGGAAATACCTCCACCTTCCCAAAGGAGACCACACAAATTCATCTGCACCACATCGGAAAACAACAACAACAGAAATGTTTTTACAAAACATTCTGCAGCTCCTTTAGCTGCCCAATATGTCAGCATAAGAGACCTGACATAAAACATTTTAATTGAATTTTAAGGAAACGTCCTGTGTCAGTGTGTTGAAACACATGTTTCCTACCTTTTGCACTTCAAACACATGCAAATGCAGGAAACGGCTGACGAGGACTTCTGCAAACAGAGCGCTCGCTGCGAGAGTGGATTCAGTGTGTAAATCAAACGAGCTAAAGCAGAAGACAGAAGACGGGAAGAGCCTTCCGGAGGCCAGGAGAGACGCGTGAGCGTCTGTCTGCACACTTAATCTGAGTGATTATACAGACGGACTAATAATACTGCTGTCATTTACTGCTAATCCTCAGACTTAGCGCCATGTCATGCTAATATCATTTGAGACACACGAAATTAAAAGACATGTCATTTCACATGCATCCAAGAGCACTAATAAAAGCTGAGCCTCAAACCACTAACAACAACATCAAATGATATATTAGCTAATTATTGATCAAATTAAAACCATCATAAGCATGAAAAGTGTCAATACAGTACGGTAAAGGGAAATAGGATGGGTTTTGTTTAAATACCACAAAAAAAAAAAAAAAATCGAAAGAAGTGCAATCGAAGAGGAGCGACGTCATTTCGGACAACATCAAGCCAAAACGAAGTTCATTTTTGTTCGTTTCAGGAGTTTGAGACAGCTTGCCAAAAGTAACTTTCCAGAAAAGTTCGCTCCAGCCGGTGAACGCCTCCAAACTCCCATTGGTCCATGCCGATTATGTAAAACGTGGGTGCGGCTCTGAGGCTCCGCCCTCTTTGAGGTGCAAATCTTCTTCTGTTCAGTCCATCGAGGTCAGACGTGAGTAAAAACATGAACACACTAAAAATTATTGGAAATGAATAAAAACTAAAATAACACTGTCTCAGAGTTGTCGTCTTTAGTGCCTCAGTAAGTGCTGGATATCGGTGAAATGTGTGTGTGTGTGTGTGTGTGTGTGTGTGTGTGAGATTTAAATGCCTAGCCAAACAAAGAGACTCCCGAACCAAAGCAGAACATCTTCAAATTCAAGACATAATACGACACCCACTAACTCGTCTCGCAGTGTTTAATTTATCTACAGCACAGGAAATTGAGCTCTGCCCACATACGCACACACATAATACTCTTCAGCATCACAAACCAAACACCTCCACACACCATCTGACTCTCTTTGACGCGCTTGGCTCTGCCGAGGGGCCGGAATAACCGCGGATTGCTGGCCCGAGGACAGAGCGCCGACAACAACCCCCGTCTCTGTGCCGAGGACAGAATTCATCTGTTTGAATGGGGAAGCGGCTATTCAGGAGGTCCAGATCGCCACAATCCCACTGCCTTATGCGGCGAACATCTTTCATGGCCCGTTGGCATTTCACGGCGCTCACCTCAGTCCATCGTGCGGCACAGACGGGCCGGGCGCTTTAATGAGTCCATAACGTGCCGCTCCGCTCCAGATGGGCCCGAACGCGCCTCCTACATTCAGCGTGGCTGCAAGGACACTAACGGGGATGATTTGCATACTAATCTATGGCTGCAAATATTCAGCCTTGCTAATGAAATAATAGCCTGCTCTTCATTTACATAATAAAATAATTATTGTGCCTGATAAAACCTCAAGGGCAAAGCCCGTTCGCAGTCCCCAATAAACACGGGTTAACAGCTCCATCCCCACACGCTCATAAACACCCTCTCATTAACAGTGTTTGAGAAAGAGAAAAACCATGTGAAAAGTAAAAGTGCAGGACACAAATTCTCAAATTAAAAGTCAAAAGTCGATTGCTAATACTGCAAACTGGCCAGATGTGGAAAACAGTGCGGCGGGAGGCGAAGGAATCAATCATAAAGCCATCAGCTGCTGAACTAAATTGAAAAACACAAATAATGATCCAATCAAGATGAAGGAACACAAATAGTGCTCGTGTTGTTTGAGGGAAAATGGGAAAATGTTATTTTACAGAAGGTTAGTCAGAGACGGCGTCAGATTAATCAACTTGACTAGAGATCTCATAAATAAAGCCTTGCTTCTGCTCGCTTTTATTATTATTTCCGCAATGTTTTATTCCGCTCCGTTCTATCAAGATCTGCTATTTTCTTTTCACATGCACTTGTAACTGTGAAAGGAGCTCAGCACAGTTTCAACCTTGTGTCATGAAGCTCAGGGCCAAAGCGGTGCTAGAATGTCACCGCAAGTTGTTTAGCGAGAGACAACCAATCATAAACTCAATAACGGTTACTTTATTAAAATTAATGCGCTTTACAAAGCTGCAACAACTTTCAAGTAGTCCTGTTTAGTTTCTAAAACCATTAAAGAGGCCACGTTATGCCTTTTTTGTGTTCTACTAGAACAGGTTTTCCTGTTTGAATGTTGATTATTTTATTCATAACCAGGCCCCGCCCCTTTATTCTGCGTATGAATAATTTAAATGAGGAATATTGTGAAGATGGAGGCGTTTCAGGAAACACTGATATAGAGAAGAACTGGAGCTTTTTCATGATCAAACAGCAACATTACACACTATACATGTAAACAATAACAAAAATATAAATTAAAGCATATTTAAAAATGTGGAAGAGTGAAAGCAAACACATTAACTGGGTTATTTTTTACACTTCAAAATGTCCTCAAGACAAACTGATGTTAGTGTAATGATTTGAGTTAAAAACAGTAAAAGATTAGCCAGAACTAAAATGGTAAAAGCCCATAACATAATAATATGACCACTGGGGTTGAAGAAAGACAGAAAAACCAAATGACTTTGCAACTTTGGTGACTTTCAAAACCAAACAGACAGCTGTGATGACGGCTAAATGGCTTCTCTCACTTCTACCTAAAACAAAATGTTCAATTATGTAGAAATAACAAAAGGTGACACTTGTCTGTAGGTAAACAATACGTGTCACTTCCTCCACCATGCCTGAGTGCTTCGTTTCACGGCTGCGCGGCGTTTTGACCGCAGGTTTACAGATGTTTTAAAGCAATCTCCGGAGAGTCTAATCTCGCTATTAACATTATTCCTGTAAAAAGGCAGAAGCAGTCTTTTTGAAGGGCACAAAGTTATTTTCTGCTCGTAGAGCAAAATGTCAAAAACGCACACATTGTAAATGGATTTCCTACCAATTAAAACGGCTGAAAGCAACACCTTCAGAGACTGTCAAAATACTCCTTAACCCCTCGCTGGAGGAGCCGTCGACGCGTCCGAACAAAATCACTTCCACCGCTCTGGATGAATCGCTGCACGCACACGACCACATGAACTAAATAAATAAACGATTAAAAATGTAAAACTGCTCTGCTGTCAAAACATCTGTCAAAAAACATAATCAGTAGAGAGCAGGATAACTTTCAGTAATGAGTGCAAAACTGTCCTTCATTTTCACATTCTAGTGATTTAAGGCTGAAATCCGGCCTGCACACGGGCTGTACGAGCTGCGTCAGACACAGATGATGTTTTACAAACCTCTGCATGACATTAATAACCCCAAAACACCTCTGACCCTCACATCTGCCTTCAGTCTCACGAGGGGTTTTGCTGAGTCTTTACAAATCACTTTTTAAGAGGTTCACAGAGAGTTACACATCTCCTCCCCTCTGAATACTGAAACACAACCCTCACCGGAGTGTGAGACGGGAATGAAGGTAGTAGCTGAAATCAGACACTGGCACGTCTAAGCCGAGGGACTTTAACAATGAAGGACTGCCGAGGTGAGCCTTTGTTTCCAAACATTCTCCCCTCGTGTTCTTCTGGAGATCTTTTGGAAACCATTCAACTTATGTAAATCCTTCATGTGCGCTGAATAAAACTAGTTTGTCCGGCTATGAGTTACTCTACACTCTGCTGATAAAGCAGTAACATCACAAGATAATAATAATAAAACTGAACCATCTTCACTGCGTAAGACTTCAGAAATAGATAACTATTGGGTGATATAGTTTAGCTGCAATCAGATAAATTTACATTAAAGAGATGGTTGATTATGATTTGACTTTTTTTTTACTTTTTTTTAGTTAGTGTGTAATGTTGCTGTTTGATCATAAACAACATCTGCAAAGTTACGACACTCAAAGAGATTTTCATTTACAGAAATCGCTACAACAAACGGCTGGTAGGGACTACAACGAGCTTCTTCCTGGGTTAGTGACATCACAAACCCTAAAATTTACATAAACCCCGCCCCCAAGAACACAACAAAGGGGGCGGGGCCATGTTGGGCTGCTTTAGAGAAGAGGAAGAGTTGTTGTAGTAGAGTGTTGTTGTCATGCCGTCATTTTACGCCGGACTGCTTCACAAACGAGGGTCAATTCAACACAAAAGATGAACATGACGGCACATGCTAGTGGATGAGTTGAATCAACTCCACAGCAACTACATCAATTTATCCACTAACCATTCAGAAACGTCTAAAACTTCTTCCTGAGTCTCTCCATCAGTGTCGACTCCGGTTTGAACAATGTAAGGCTGAACACCGTTACTGACAATCCTCATTTTGGCTGCGTGAGATTCTCCAGCTTTGTTGTTGTTGAGCTGTTAATGCTCCGCCCTCTTCTGGAAAGGGGGCGGGAGCAGCAGCTCATTTGCATTTAAAGGGACACACACAAAAACGGCGTTTTTTTTTTTTTTTTGTTGCCCACATTCAAGTGTTGATAAAAAAAAGAATGAATGAAGCTAGAATATTTTTGTTGTTGTTGATTAAAAGCAGAGGCTTTGTTCTTGCTTTTGATATATTGACTGTTTACATATTCATACATCAAAATATTCTGGGGTCCATGAACATTTTGTGAATATGATCAAAAACGTTTGCAGGGAAAGAGTTAAAATGAATCAAAACTACAAATGACGTACTAAGGTCATAACCACGTCTGAACTGTTTGCAAATAATTTTTTTATTTCTATGCACACTCTTAATCATATGCATATTATGCAAAAAATGTGTCTTCATTTAGATAATGTCACATTCAAGTACTAAACACATAAATTATAAAGGCTATATTGAACTGAAAACAGCAAAATTTGTTTGCGTGTCTGGATATTACTGCCGGTCATTTAACATTTCTATCGTGAAGCAGTTGTCAAATATTAAATGTTTAGCTACTTATATCTGACCTCACGCTTTGTCACAGTTAAAACTGCAGCGCAGTGCTGGAATTCTGTGAACACTAAAGCCCCGCCTTCTTTGATTTGATTGGCCAAAGTTCTGTCATGAAACTCTAGATGGTCCTTAAAGGGATAGTTCACCCAAAAATGAAAATTCTGTCATCATTTACTCGAGACTGATTGTCATATCCATTACCACGTCCAACTCAATAATTTTGCGATTAGATCACAGAGGCAGAGAAGCCTCAAAATAGAACTTTTTCAACTTTTTGTCATCGTAACAACAAACAGAAGAGCCATATTTTGATTATGGGGGAATAGTGAAAAATGGTGTGGTGATTGCATCAGCTCGCGATCAGACTTGTGCGACACGACGGGACATCAGCGTGTAGGAAAACGCAGCTTGTTACTGGAAAAGCTGGAGTGAAAACAGATGAAGTACGGCTGTGACAGTGAAAAATGAAATATGCAGTGTTTTACTCTTACTCTTTTCTTCCATTGTCAAGATCAAACAATCAAGAGGATCCCGCAGGGCGTTCACAGTCCCACTGCCCCCAATCACACAACACGCTTTTCTTTATGTGCTGATTGGGCGGGTTTTATGATGTCACGCAGGGCCTAGAGCTTTTGAAATGCGGCCGCACCTTCTCTTCACACACGAGTCGTCCCGCCCTCCTAACAAAGACAGGGTGAGTCTGACCTACTCCACACTCACAGCCTTTGATAATGGCTCCCTGACGGCAGCGAGAGAAAGAGGAAAAGAGAGTCGGCCGGCTGGTTTACTGATGAGACGTCTCCTCTGTAGTTTAACCTGTCCCCACGCTTCCCTTCCGCACCATTTTACAGCGGTTAAGAACAAAAGACACGAGTCGGCAGCATATAATTACCCACGAGCCGCTCGCGACACTGCCAGCACCAATCTCTCATTCTCACTTTTACTCACCGCAATCTCTCTCCCCGACAATAAAACGCCGCCGTGCCACTTCATACGCGATTACCTGACACTTAAAAACACAATGTTTTTCTCTTCCACATCGCAGAGGGGAAAAGTTTGATGTGTTCATATGGCGGTAGCCATGAAATGTCAGGATATGAATAAAAATGCAGTTTCTCCGTTCAGGGGAGCAAAGCGTTTCCACAGGTAATCATCTAAGCGGAAAGCTGTGGTACGGCTGAGCGCTGATGAATTCAGGAATAAACGGGTGGAAAGGGCAGCGAGGCCTGGACGTGCACCGCTTCACCTGCGTTTATATCACAGCGGTGGAAATCTGGACATAAGCTGATTTACAAAACGGGAGAAGAATATGAAAAGACTGAGTTAAGAAGTGGGAAAATGATGACTAGGTGAGTCGAAGAAGCGTGTGTGTGTGTGTGTGTGTGTGTGATAATGGGGTCCAGGGAGGATGGTGCACTTCACTAGCTGTCGCAGTGTTTGAGATTTCTCAGATGCGTTTGAGGAACTGCAAACAATCAAGTGTGGTCCGCCAATGTGCTGAGAGTGCGAGATCTCGTCCTCGTGTAATCTCCTGCCCGGCTCGGAGTCTGGATGAAGCCCAGGTGAGATGACAGTGAAAAATGAGCGTCTCATATGCAGTGGTTTGAAGTTGCGAGAAGTTGTCACCCCGTTGAAATGACCGGCGTACGTTTGCTCTGGCGGTTTCTTAACTAGCTTAACCAGCTGAATTTCACAGTGACGTTTGTTTTGGCGTCAGCTCTCCTCACGGTCTGGATGTGCTCAACTAAACTCGTTAACCCGCCGTAACCATGACTTGAACACTGGGGAGGACCAATTTTTTCTAAAGCATAAACAAACAAAACAGTGAAAGAAATTCTAGGTCTAATTCTAGTTGGGAAATAATCATTTTTTAACTATTTGCAAATAATATTTGCATTAATTTACATTAAAATATGCATGCATATAGGCTACTTTTATTTGTATGCCTAATGTGTCAAACTTAAAAGTGTCTTTTAGGAATTACATGAATCACGTAAATGTATATTTTCAATTCAAAATGGCCATATTTGAGAAAAAAGTTTTGCATTACTGCATGTCATTGTTGGTCTTTTAACATTTCTATCACAAAACGTATTAAATGTTTCACTATTTACTAGTGCTGGGACAATAAATCATTGAATCAAGAATCAAGAAATGATTCGGGATTCATTCTGAGATTTTTTTTTTTGTATTCTTAGTAACAGCAGATGGCGCTGCTTTAAAAACAGCCTCTCTTTCAGTTCCTCACGCACACCACTTGAATCTTCGATAAAATTTCATAATTTAATGAATTCAATAGTTTGAAAAGGCTTCAATCTTCAATAAAATAATCATTCATAAAGTTTGAAAAGGTTGAAGTGAATCTCAAGGTGTTTGCAGTGTGTCGTTCACATGAATCTCGCGTCATAAAAGCATTCTGAGGTGTCAGTACATTCTCAGACTCAGCCGAACGCACGAGCGCTCTTCTTCATGAGCATTTGAGTGTGCGGTTAAAAACTAGCCTACAGCGCCACCTGCAGTTAAAAACTAAACTCAGAATCGATTCGAGAGAGAATTGCGATGCATTCGGAAAATCTCAGAATCGATCAAGAATTGAGATGAATCGGTTTATTCTCAAAGCTCTACTATTTACATCTTACCTCAATCATTTTAAAGGGTTAGTTCACCCAAAAATGAAAATAATGTCATTAATTACTCTCCCTCATGCTGTTCCACACCCGTAAGACCTTCGTTAATCTTCAGAGCACAAATTAAGATATTTTTGATGAAATCCGATGGCTCAGTGAGGCCTGCATAAAAACGAAGGTCTTACGGGTGTGGAACGGCATGAGGGTGAGTAATAAATGACATTATTTTCATTTTTGGGTGAACTAACCCTTTAACATTAAACTGACGCTTTGCACTGTAATTCACATTTTGCTTCTGTGAACACTAAACCCCGCCTACTTCGATTTGATTGGTCATCTCAATCATTTTGACATTGACGAGCGCGGTTAGACCACTGAGGCAGACCGGTCACCAGACTAAAAATGTAACTTTTAAACCTTTTTGTCATCCTAACAATATACAGATAGCTGCGTAATGAAGTGCAGCAGAGCAGCGCAAGAAAGTCAGTTTGGCCATTTCTAATTACTTGTGTGCGTCAGTGTCTATGGTGGATACGGCCCTGCTCTGGACAACTGAGAAATTCAACCAATAATCTGTGTCTTTTGTCAAGTTAAATAATCATTTTCTATAGTAATAAAATATCATGTTTGCTGAAAGAAAGTTTTGTGAGAGGAAACTTTGAGGACCGCACCAGCACCACGGCCTTTATATCCGAACCACAACCTCTCTGATTCATGCCAAGAATTTCTGCTTTTCACTCCTCAGAAATCCAATTAAGCTGGAAACGGCCGTATCCTCTGACTAGCCCAGGGCCGGTGCGAGCGCTATTCAAGAGTTGACTTCTGCAGTCAAGGTAAGAAGATTAAAACAGGAGGTGTTCTCAGCGCAGCCCAGATCCCGAGGCACATCCACACAGGCCGTGTTTACCCGATCACCTGTGGAAACCTGTCAGACAGGTAACGCACAGATTCACTGCTCTGCTGCTGGAAACCCAACGGCTCTCCTGTTTCAGTCAAATGAGGCCTTTATGTTATTACACAATAAATCCACTGCGTTGTGTCTGTGAGTGACACAACACCATCAGCTGACAGTCCGCCGTAAATCTCTCAGCGATCTCCCGACATTCCTGTGATTCCAGCCAGCGCTGACAACACCAAACCAACCCGTTCTCTCGAATAAAATGGCAAAACTTCAGAGTTTTTGTGTCTGTTTTATTAGCGAAAACATCTAAATGAGACAAAGATGCATTTATTTGAGAAGCAAAATTGCGTAAGATAATAAGACTTGTTTTCGGAGAATGTCTTTAATTAAATGTATTTTTCTTTTTTTTTTTTTTTGTCTGACTGTTTCAAACATTGTTTTTATTGTAATTCTTGTATTTGCCTTTATGTTTGTATCTGAAGTTAAAATCTTCATGTTGAATGAAAGCAGTTCATGTGCATGTTGTATTTCCTGAGGCGTACATCTCAGATAACACTGGAGAGCAGAGCGCAGACTTACAGCCTGTCACAACCTGCAATCACTGCAGCACACACACACACACACACACACACACACACAGTAAAAGGTGTTTAATGGCACTGATGTGAGTGTTTTGTTGAGGCCAAATCTGCAGATTTTCTGGTCAGCAGAGTTTTACTGTCCACATCTGCAGGAGGTGATAAGCCATAAAAATGACCCACATTTGGCAGGACACTCACACACACACACACACACACACACATCGTCCACCCCTGACTGCAATGGAAAGTACCTCGACTCAAGGCTGAAGTGTGTCATTTTTATGTTAAAATACCCTTACCAAAAGAAGCATACTTCAAGTTAATTGTATTATGAGTAAAGTTCCAAGTATACTTTATGTAGGAAGTATACTCATAGCAGTATACTGTAATACTCTAGGTATAACAGTAGTAAACGTGTGCTTGATGTAACTAGTTTACATGTAAGGTTTTCTTTTGTACTGCAAGTCTACTGTAAACTATAGGCTGCTATAAGTGAACTTACAGGTACTGTTAGTTTACTTATTTTCATACTGCAGGTATAATTGGAAATATTCTTTTAACTGTAAGTTAGCACCTAGTGATCCACACATAAAAATTCACAGATTCAGGATCACTTTTCATGTTTGAGCATCTGAGCATCAACTCAACCAACAGCGTCAGCAATGGCAGACGATGGGAGTAATTCTATTTCAGTTCTGTTTGGTGATGCTAGAGACGCAGAAATGGCACACTTCAGCTTTAAATGCTAACAGAGGAGTGTGTGTTTGTGTGTGCTGAGGGCCGCAGAGAACAGAACAGAAAGAAAGAGTGAACGTGTTTCCACTGCAGCTGTAATAAACGCTCGCTTCGACACTGCTGAGGTCAACGCTGGCAGCGAGCTTAAGCGTGAGGTGACATCGCGCACAAACACACGGCTTTCTTTGTGTTTTTCTCTGTCAAGGCAGTTCTGTTGTTGTCAGCAACGTCTATTCAGCACCGAATGGAGTCAAACAGAACAATCTAGAACAGCACGAATCACACACACACACACACACACACACTCTGGTGGTCAGTGCGCCTCTCCATTCCTGAACGAGGCCAGCTCATTGATCATTAACACACACAGTTAACATGACTAACTTCTGTTCCACATCCAGGGTTAAACCAGGGTCAAAATCAGAGCACAGCTCTGCTCAAACTACACACTCCTGTTGTACTTCATTAGATCAAAATCCTAAAATGGAAACATATGGAAGCTTGTTTCCGCAACACAAAATAAAAAAGATAAAAAAGATTATCGTGACTTTTTATCTCACAATTCCGACTTTTTCTCATAATTGCATGATATTAAGTCAGAATTGCGAGTTATAAAGTCGGAATCGTATGATGTAGGCCCGGTTTCACAGACAGGGCTAAGCCTAAACCAGGATTAGGCATTAGTTCAGTTAGGATATTTAAGTAGTTTTTATAAACGTACACCAGAAAACAACATTACTGCTGTGCATCTTGAGACAAAACAATGACACTGACATATTTTAAGATATTTCAGTGCAAGTTACTTTCAGTTAAAACAGCTCAAACATGCATTTTAGTCTAGGACTAGCTTAAGCCTTGTCTGTGAAACTGGAGGGTAAAGTTAGAATTGCGAGATATAAAGCCGGAATTGTGAGTAATAAAGTTGGAATTATGAGTAATAAAGTTGGAATTGTGAGTTATAAAGTCGGAATTGTGAGTAATAAAGTCGGAATTGCAAGTAATAAAGTCAGAATTGCGAGCTATAAAGTTGGAATTGCGAGCTATAAAGTCGGAATTGCGAGAAATAAAGCCGGAATTGCGAGTTATAAAGTCGGAATTGCGAGTAATAAAGTAGGAATTGCGAGATATAAAGTCGGAATTGTGAGTAATAAAGTCGGAATTGCGAGTTATAAAGTCGGAATTGTGAGCTATAAAGTTGGAATTGCGAGATATAAAGTAGGAATTGCGAGATATAAAGTAGGAATTGCGAGATATAAAGTCAGAATTGCGAGTAATAAAGTCGGAATTGCGAGTTATAAAGTCGGAATTGTGAGCTATAAAGTAGGAATTGCGAGATATAAAGTCGGAATTGTGAGTAATAAAGTCGGAATTGCAAGTAATAAAGTCGGAATTGCGAGCTATAAAGTCGGAATTGCAAGCTATAAAGTAGGAATTGCGAGATATAAAGTCGGAATTGCGAGTTATAAAGTCGGAATTGCGAGTAATAAAGTCGGAATTGCGAGTTATAAAGTCGGAATTGTGAGCTATAAAGTAGGAATTGCGAGATATAAAGTCGGAATTGTGAGTAATAAAGTCGGAATTGCGAGTTATAAAGTCGGAATTGCGAGTTATAAAGTTGGAATTGTGAGTTATAATGTCGGAATTGCGAGATATAAAGTCGGAATTGTGAGTAATAAAGTCGGAATTGCGAGTTATAATGTCGGAATTGCGAGATATAAAGTCGGAATTGTGAGTAATTAAGTCGGAATTGCGAGTTATAAAGTCGGAATTGTGAGTTATAATGTCGGAATTGCGAGTTATATAATCCGAATTGTGAGCTATAAAGTAGGAATTGCGAGATATAAAGTCGGAATTGTGAGCTATAAAGTAGGAATTGTGAGTAATAAAGTCGGAATTGTGAGTTATAAAGTCGGAATTGTGAGTTATAAAGTCTTTTTTCTCGCAATTGCGATGTTACATCACACAATTTTGACTTTTTTTCTCAGAATTGCGAGTTTATATCACAATTATGACTTTATAACTCACAATTGTGATTATATCACGCAATAGTGAGGAAAAAAGTCAAAACTGTGAGATAAAAACTCGCAATTAGCTTTTTTATTTTTTTATTCAGTGGCGGAAACAAGCTTCCACAAAAGTGTGTCATTTTTAATGTCAACATACTTTCTTGTATCCCAGTTTTACATTCAATTCCTTCCAGAGTTGACTTCCTGAACTGAACCATTGTGACTACAGACTATGATTTTCATGATGCAGAAAAAGAAATCAAGGAAAAAATGGAAAAATTAAAACCAAAATACGGTATTTGTAAAAAAATAAATAAAATGGATTTCATAGGGTGACAGTGGCGTTCAGAGCACTGATCTGTCTGTTTGAGCGGCTCGGCATGTCAGAAATTAAAACAGAAATGATGTTTATTATGGGTTTAGCAGAGATTTCCGTTCATCTTCAGATAAATAACTAATTAACTCAATGACAGCTCAACACCGCACCGAATCCCACGCACAGCTAACCTTCAAAACTCCAGCATGTGCGAGCGACTCACATTCACGCGGTGATGCTGGCAGGTCACGCGTGTGTTTGGCTGCGGGTGTGTGGAGCGGCTCAGAGAGGCTGAGCGCAGCGCAGAGATGCCAGTGAATCAGCCTAGTCATTAAGCTGGGCTTTAAGTCCAGACTAGAGCTGGATTTGAGGCTTCCAGAGAGCAGCACAAACTCCTCCTGCCAGCCCCTACACACACACACACACACACACACTGAGGTAAGCTGATAACAGCCGCTGAATGCTGGCCTGAAACAGAACCAGAATCACACCAATCTGCCGACTTTGTTCTGCACTTCTATAGAGACGACATCTGGGGATTTCTGTAGAACGGATGTGGAGGTGAAGTGTGATTGACCAGTGGCTGACAAGGAAATCTTTGCAAACAGTCGTTGCAATTCTTGGAGAAACTACACACGTCAGGTTTAATTGTGAAACCACAAAAAACATTTCTGTTACTTGAAATAAACGTTAACTGAAGTACATAAAATATCCACAAAAAAAAAAAAAGAATTTAAGGCAGCATTTCTCATTTTCATTTATATAGACATACTTTAAAAGCAATAAATGGACACAAAACGAAAAATATGAAACTTTAAATGAAATTAAACAATAAAAACTCATTCAAAATATTAATAAAAACTATAATAGTATCTCAGTTATACTAAAATAACTGTCAAAAACCTTCCTCTGTTGTTCAGTGATGGCAAGTCTTAGTAATTTGAGCACGTGATTTCACAAACAGATTAACTGGGATTCTTCTAAACCAAACCCACCAATGACCTTTCTCTCGCTCACGTACGGCGATAAACATCCCGAGAGGAAGTCTGTCAGAGAGAGAGCGAGAGTCGCTCCCTGCGGTTGTAAATGTGCTCCGTCATCCCTCACAGGCAGGTAAATAAGCATGTTCGGCTCTAAAAACGAGTGTTGAGGGGCCGCTGCAGACGAAATGACGGCGGGGAGTTTGGGAAACTTTATGGCAGCGTTTAAAGAGCAGAGAGTCATTGACTTTACACACCATACTCATGAATCACTCACAGAGGTGCAGAGCGACGCCGCCGGCAGCCACAGGCTGATCACTCATTGGCTGGAGACGCATGTGTAATGTAATGTGAGAGCAGAACCAGTGTGTGTGTATGTGTGTGTGTCAGGTAAGAGTCATTTAATACCGCTGCACACATTCCACACTCCTCTCTAACTCTTGTTCTTTTGTCACATAGCAATTAACCGTGCTGATCCCAGAGCAGCCGAACCGTCTTATCCCGACCCAACATCATAACACTCTTTGGGTGGGACCATCTCACTTCATGCTTCATTCTTCAGAACTAATCGCACATGCAGTCATTAGGAGCATAAAAGAGCGTAGAGCGATCCTGTTCTCCTTCTCTCTGTCTTTATCTCCGTCCTCTCGCTCTTCCTGTCTCTCTGCATTACAGTCTTCTGGCTCGGTTTGGGCGTCTTTCACCCTAACAATGTCTCCTGACCTTGAATGAAAGAAATTAGCGACTGATGAGCAATGCAGATCAGGGCGATTAACAGACAGCACAGATAAAAATAATTTAGAGTGTGTCACGTCTCCGCCACGGGCTCCGTTCCATGAAGTCCATCACCGGAGTCGGGATGTGTCCATCTGATCATGCTCAGTCCCTATCAAGGATAAATACAGTACTGGACACATGCAGACCCAAAGAAATTAGAAAGCAAGTCTTGTCCATGTCTATTTCAGCAGAAAACAGAGCGAAAATATTGATGACTTATCAAATCACATCCCGCCGTCTGATACCACATGCGGCATAATTACAACCTATTGGCTTTTTAAAAAGTGACAATCCCTTTGATATCCCTGACCAAGCTTCCTGTTTCAACTAGTGGTCGACTGATGTAATGACAGCTCAGGAACATCAGTGGTGATGGTGTACATCTTGCATGGATCAAACCAGCAATCCTGCAGCAGAGCTGAAGCCTTCATCTTGTGTTGTTGGTCTAAAGACTCCTTAAAACCACATAAATGTGGCCTTGGTAAGGATCTGGTCTGAGTTTAGGGTCTCAGACAAAACCACAGTCTATTTCTGACAGACACAAGGCAATAATCAGCTCAACCACTATCATCACAGCAGCTTCACTCTTCAGGAACTGCATGGCTCCTGTGTTTCACGTGAACGCTTCAGCATTCCCTCTGTTCCAGTTCATTCAAATGCACAGCCGGGCTCTCGGGCTGACATGTTGTGGTCTGGACGGGTCTGGTGTTGTCTATCAGCCCTGAGCGTTAACCAACACATCTCCACCCAGCTGAACTGGGGTCAGGTTTCTCACCTGCGCTCTGAACTCAGGGTGGATCTCGGGTCAGTATCAGGTTCTTCAGAGCTCAGATTAAAGACTACATCACTCCTTACTAATAGTGTAGATCACAGCTTAAAGTGCACCTATAACGCCCCTTTCACAAGATGTGTCTCCAGAATGTGTGTGTGAAGTTTCAGCTCAAAATCCCCCACAGATCATTTATTATAGCTTGTCAAATTTGCCCCTATTTGGGTGTGAGCAAAAACACGCTGTTTTTGTGTGTGTCCCTTTAAATGCAAATGAGCTGCTGCTCCCGCCCCCTTTCCAGAAGAGGGCGGAGCTTTAACAGCTCAACAACAACAAAGCTGGAGAATCTCACGCAGCCAAAATGAGGATTGTCAGCAACGGTGTTCAGCCTTACATTGTTCAAACCGACACTGAAGGAGAGACTCAGGAAGAAGTTACAACTTTTAGACGTTTCTGAATGGTTAGTGGATAAATTGATGTAGTTGCTGTGGAGTTGATTCAACTCATCCACTAGCATGTGCCGTCATGTTCATCTTTTGTGTTGAATTGACCCTCGTTTGTGAAGCAGTCCGGCGTAAAATGACGGCATGTCAACAACACTCTACTACAACAACTCTTCCTCTTCTCTAAAGCAGCCCAACATGGCCCCGCCCCCTTTGTTGTGTGTTCTCGGGGGCGGGGTTTATGTAAATTTTAGGGTTTGTGATGTCACTAACCCAGGAAGAAGCTTGTTGTAGTCCCTACCAGCCATTAAAAAGCGATTTCTGTAAAAGAAAATATCTCCTTTGCATTGAACTTTGAGCGTCGTAACTTTGCAGATGTTGTTTATGATCAAACAGCAACATTACACACTAACTAAAGTTAAATCATAATCAAACACCCTTTAATTAAATCATTATGTGTTGACATTCTAGCATCTCCCTGTTTAAATTACCAGAGCTGACCTAAATGTGTAAGTCATTTTCCAGCACAGTAAAGAACGGCATCACGTTAGAGTAATTCTGCCTGAATTCAGAGATGCTGCCAAGTGAAATTAAAGCCATACCATATATTTCTCAACATCATTGCTTAAAAGACTTCTAATTAAATGTGGAAAATAAAACTCAATTCAGACTCTTTAACAAGTGGTTAATGTTTTACTCAAGGCACCAGATTGTATCTTTATTGATTCAACCATTACCTAAATCTGTTAATTACTTCTGAACACACTTTTCACCTGAAACATCTGATCTTACTTTCATTAATACTATCGAGATGAGCTCATTCTTACTATGGACAAAACCGGCCAATATTCAAATCTCTGATTGCACTTTATTTTACAGTATGTTACAGTGCACTAACCTAAGAAAGTACTGGATAATATAAGGTTACTACATGGGTTTAGGGTTTAAGTTCAAGGAATTACTATAATATATTCTAATGATATATTCTATAATATAATATAATATAATATAAGGTAACACATTATTTTACAGTGTCATTATAACACGTTGCATGTAGTAACTATAGTAGTAACTAACTAACCCTAAACCAAACCCTAATCATATAGTAAGTACATATTACTCAGTACTTATATGTATAATTACAGTGTAACAAAGGCATCCTAAAATAAAGTAATCTAATATAATGTAATTACTATAAGTGCATAGTATATACATGCAGAACAGGACTGTAAAATAAAGTGCAACCATAAAACCAACCAATATTCAAATCTCTTTGAACGCTCAGATGTGCTCGAGTCAGATATATATGTTAGTCAACACTATAAATTCAATATATCCAGATCTCAATATGGTTTTATATCATCATATCGCCCAGCACTAAAACGTCCTCTATGGTAAAGCACTGAGACATTATGACTTTCTGTGAAGATGCTTTAAAAATGATGTGTATTGTGAAATGAAATCTAACTATACATGATTATATGGACAGATATTTATATTTTATAATATTAGAACAGACCTGTGACTGAACAGCTGCTTTATAGGGCTGTGTGTTTACAAACTCAGCCTTTAACTATATCACCCATTTCCACTTTGTTCTGTCTTTCTCTCTCTCTCTCTTTCATGTGTGTCCAGGCATACAGGGCTTCTGCTGATCACTGCCCGAGGACACACTTACAGGCCTGACGGACACAACAGAGAGAGAGAACGGCCCACGGCCAAACACTGCCGCCAACACTCAGCACGCTGGGAAAGGATTTACCCTCCTCCAGTACCACACACACACACACACACACACACACACACACACACACAGATACACAAGGAAGCATTTTCACATCAAATCACTTCAAATTTTTTTTTGTGCCCAGATATGAAACAATCTCTGCTGAATTATGTCCAGTAAAGCACTTTGTTGCTTCAGGAAACACAAGTCACATGATATGAAATGTACAAATGTTATCTAGAAACAGTCAGATCTGGGATATTCCTGCTTGATATCTCCGGCTTCCAAACCTTGAGGCGCTCTGTTGTCTGATGTTCGGAAGATGACATATAAAGAAACAAAATGGTAACGCTAGCATGATTGTCAACCATTTACTTGACTAAAAACAGTGAACTGTGTACATCTCTATTCTCAACTGACATCAAACACACACATCTCGCTGAAATCCTGACTGAAACTTCAAGTGGTGCTCTATTGCACTTTTCCCAGTAGAAAGTTGTAAATTCTGACTCTCTTCAGCTGCTGTCATAAACCACTGCCGTATGCAAAATCTACGAGCGAACGCGTCAACCAATTGTGCGATGAGAATTATAGGGCGAATTACAAGCTACAAAATCTGCCTTTTGAGGATCTTCATAAAACACTGAGATCCGCGGCGACTGAAGGAGGTCACCTCCACGACTCGGTACACAAACCCTCGGACACACACTGCGCTGATAACATCCCATCATTCTCCTGACACAAAGAAGCGCGTCAGGTTACATTAGTTACATTAAACTGGGCAACTACAGAGAGATACGGACAGAGCGAGACCCAGAGAGAGAGAGAGAGAGAGCTTCAGCGCTGCATCGTCCACTGCCACTCTCAATTAAGCAGCAGGAAAACTTCCTCCGGTCACATCACCACAAACAATAGCCCAACTATCCCGAGTGTTTGTTAATTATAATGTGTTTTGTTGCTACTTGGTCTGTGAAACTCTTTAATTTAATGAACAATAAACAGCGCATTTGAAACGAAGAGACAAACAGTGTCTGCGCACCAAAACAGCCATAATTTACTTTTTAATGTCTATTTTAATGGGTTGTTTTTGCAACTGTACCTTTAATATTTCTCTATGTAAATGACCTCTGCTGTGATTGGCTAACCTCCACATATCTGTTTAGCTTTCCGTCATTTAAACTCTTCTGCATCTCTGACGTTAGGGAACGTTGTGATCAAAATATCTGCGGTGACAGAGATGAAGGACTCTGGGCTGAAGAGCAGAGCATTCATGAAGACCCTCAGATCCCATTACAGATCAACAAACTCACTGTGCCAACAAAACAACACGTTTGAGCATGTTACTGCTCCCAAAAAGACAGTGGATGTTGTAAGTGTTTCATGAAGACCTGAAGCAGCACAGTACGAGCGGAGCCGAGCTCAAGTTCAAGGCTTTCGCTGGCATTTTTCAGATAACGGCCAAGAAAACACAGCATCCCCCATAATAAACAATGTTCACGAGGCGAAAACCTCCCGGCGGCTTCAGCGGCTACTCTGAGAATTTGCACAAGTCGAGCGAATGCCTCATTTGTTTTCTCCAGGAGAAGTTGCAGCCATAAATTGTAGTGCGTAAGGCGGCGGTCTTGCGGGAAAAAGCAGACACCTATGAAGAAAATGAAGATGTTAAGAACGCTGACCAGGCTGAACGTGAAAAATCTGAGCTTTCGTCCTGAGCTGCTCATGAAATTCATATTAGACGGTGAGTTTGTCTGTGGAGCGTCTCTCGCTTTCTCTGCCGCTGGTTTTCTGTGATTCAGAGCCATTCTGCTCAGGAGGCACTCAATTTCAAACATAATGAAGCGTATTTTAGGCTCATTAAGAATTTATGCGCATTGTCATATCATGACAACTCTCTGAAGAGTTCAGCATGGTAATGGATATGATGATGTTAATGTATTTGGTCTTTGCGGAATAGATCTGCTACTGCTGATTATTAATGCTTCTGTTGCTCCTGATTATTGTTGATGCTGCAGAGCAAGTGCATACAGCAATACACACACAGACACGCTGCTGTATGCATGTGAAACTGTAAATACTGCTGCTGCACAAACAGCATATATGAAATTACCTGAAGCAGATCTAGGCAGGTGGAGCTGGGGAAGGTGGAGGGTTTCAGAGGAACTTTACATGGCTGCTCGCTCTAACGTTAACCTAGATAAATGTGCATTATTTTTAGCCCCAGTAATTAATACATTATTAGAAATTGTAAAGCCTACTTTTATTTGTGTAAACAAAATGTTGTGCTTCTGTACAATAAAGAAAACAAACAGGATGCACTTTCTGCCGTCTCGGTTTCTGTGAGCGCGTCACAAAAATGAACCGAAACTCAGTGCCTCACACACATGAGAAATATATCTATGGAACGCTTGAAATGTCAACTTTTAAACAAACCCATTCAAAAACATATCGAAATTGATTATGTGAGCCTGGTCTCATTAGAAAAACGTTCTTGTGGGAACATTTTCACGAGTCGCAAAATACGTACCAATACGTACATTTCACTGCAGTTTCGATGTGAAATGTCCACTGAGTGGTGCTAAAAGCATGTTCATTTTTTTGCCGGAACAGATAAAGTGAATATGGTACGTTTTTATGATGTTCTGATTTTAAATTTGCACTCCATTGTGTTTTAAAATAACGTACCACCAACACTACACAGTGTTATCAAAAGCAAATGTGACATAAAAAGAATTCGCAATCGTGCCGTTTTAGCTTGTTTTGATCTTTTTTATCTTTGAGCTTCTTTACCGTGACTTGTTTTTCCCCGGATTCGTACCCAAGGCTTCCTCGTCCTAAATCCAACCCTGTATCAGTTGAGCTACCGAACAAGCTTGTTATGTCAGAAAAGCGAAACATATATTAGTTTACAAATCGTGCAATCGTTTGGTAAAAAGCTTTTTGAAGTCATAACATAATATTGTGCAAGGAGACATGAAAACAAGTCTTTATTAATCCATAATCTGACACTTTAATCATAACTGTGTATGAAAACGATTAAAAGCGCTTGCTGTTTTACTGCCTCTAGTGTTCATTTCTGTTGGAAACTGCAGTGTTATGTACGTATATTTTGCAAAAAGCATTCCCACAGGTACATCTTTCCATGAGACCAGGTTGGATTATGTAATCCGAAAGAAAGGAAGTATTCCTCTCTATAGTTTGCGTTCATTGTACTGCGGAGATCAACTTCATCTCTGCAGCTGACACTGACTCCAAAAACACTAGTTTATTAATAAATAATTTAAATGTCATTTTTTCCAAACACATTCATAATCATTACTTTTGCTGGTACTTTGCGGCCAGCTTTATGCGTGTGCTTGAGCATGGAATAGGCTATATTACACTAGGCTATAAATATATATTAAATGCTCATTATGGTTTAGTATTCTCCTCAGTATATATTTAGGTAAAATCAATATAAATGTGCGATTAGATGACTAATGGCTTAAATGAACGACTACTAGTCGACTAGAAATATGTTTAGTCGGGGCAGCCCTACAATTTATGTTGATTTTAATTCAGTAAAAACTAATTTGTCTTTGTAATGATGACCCAGATGTGTTCTTGACATATTTCACAAGATTCATTCATGATTATGGTTATCACTGGTACCATGTTTCTTTGTTTTTGAATGGGTTTGTTTAAAAGTTGACATTTCAAGCGTTCTATAGATATATTTCTCATGTCTGTGAGCAACACACACACACACACACACACACACGCACACACACACACTTACATGAAGAGAGCAAGAATGAAGTGAACCTTAAAGCGCTGCATTGTGTTCATCCTGACACCTGATTCCTCCGCTAATGTGAGTAAATAAACAGAACAATGTAAAGCTGATCCATTCAGTGGGTCTTTCAGTGCTTTCAATGCTTTTACCAAATCCAGTTTAGAGCCAAACACCTTCCAGAGTGACCGTCAGCCATTTAAACGGTCCTCATGTTCTGCATTATGATACTGTATTACGTTGCTTATTGCATGTCCGGTGAGTGGCACTAAAAGCGTTTAGTTTTATCCGAAACAACTAAATGTGAATCGTGATGTTTATTACCTTGCTTGTTGTACTACGATATGCAGCAGTGTCTAAAAAAAGCATACCACCTACAATAAACTTGACAAAATGTGAGATAAAAACACATTTGCTGAAGCAACCATGCAATTTTAGCTGCTTCTACAAGTCTGTCTCAAAATGTATTAGTTCATAAATCATGCACTATGGTAAAAGTGTGTTGAGCTCATAACATAGTATTGTGCAAGGAACCGGGCGAAAATAAGTCTTTATTATTTTGATAATCTGCCCCTGTAATCATAATTTGTGTGAAAAAGAATAAAAGTGTTTTACTGCCACTGGTGTTCATTTGAAACTGCAGTGAAGAGATGTTTTCCACTGAGCCTGTGAATTAAGCAACACCCCACTGATTTACTTTGTGTTTGGCCAATAAGTTTCCTAAAGAGCATGTCATTAGACTAGTCACAATTCATAGTCTCAAAGTGTGAAGGCAGAGAGATGTTTTAATAGTGCCTCTCATTTAATCCACTTCAATGGCTGGAAACTCTGATCTGTTTGTGTCATTACTCAGAAATGTTAAAAGTTTCTTGAAATGCTTTAGCCTACAGTGCCACAGCAAAAGAAGTGATATTTTACACAAGATGAGAGTTTGAAGTGTGAATTGAATGTGAAGGGATCAAAAGACGTCTTTCTACTGAGATGTCTTCGCCGGCTGCACTCAACAACAAACATACATGGTTCAAAAACACTCGGGAACTCATGACAGCGGCCTGACGAATCTATCACTGAATCACTCTGACTCACACTGAACTCCAGAAATCCAGAAGTCAAGAAACTCTTTTTGAATTGATAACTTGAGGCATGTGGGATGCTGACTGGAGGACTGGCCATGTGCACACACATCCCATAGACATAATGGTTTTTATACTGTTCATTCTCTCCCCCAGCACTAACCCTACCCATCACAGAAAACATTCTGCATTTCTAATAAAACATTGTTTAGTGTGTTTTTAAAGCTATTTTAAATAAAATAGCTCATATTTCATGTTTACGTCGTAATACCAGTGTAATACCCATGTCCTCATAAATCACAAAAACGCACACACACACACACACACACACACACACACACACACAGGTGGAGCGGTAAAATAAAACACGCCGCAGTGACATTCACTGTCCATCTCCTGTGAGCAGAATGGAAGAGGAGGAGGAAGAGGAAGAGCCATCTGGATGTGCCCCAATCACAACCTCCGGTCCCCAATCCCATATGGCGGCACAGGAGCCCGACACACACACACACACACACACACACCCGACACGTTCTCTGCTCAAGCATAACAATAAATTACAGACATAAACACACACACACACACCTTCTGTCCACATGTAGTAGCACATTATGAACACACACTTTCTCTTCCTAATTATTTATAGCAGGTTACACACACACACACACAGCCATTCAGTATAGCCATCTACAGCAGAGTATTAACACAAATATCACAAATGCCCTGTTTGCCCAAATAAAAAATGTGATATTTTAAGTTCAAGTTCAGCCTTGATGTGTGTAATTGTTTGGACGTCACGTTCTCGTATCCTACAGTGTGTCACACGAGTGTTGTCACGATACTGGAATTTCCAACTTTAAGGTTTATTAGGCTGCTGTCACTTTAAGAGCTGATGCACGGATCCAATATACTGATACACAATATGCATTTATTCTCAACTATTTACATTCCAAAACTGACTGTATTTATCTGAATACTCGGCAAGACGGGCATTTTAACATCATTTTGTATGTATTTTAGTGAATAAGCCACGAAAAAGAACTCAATTTGGTACTCGTGAGCTGTTTGAGAGGCGGCTTTATGAGAGGGACGCTATCAGTGGTGCGAATGAAACCTGCGGGAATTACTGAAATTATGAGCGATACAAGCACTATTCAACCATCGCTCATTTTAAAAAAAATACAACTGTATATGCTTTATATAAACAAATTATTGTCTTGCACGTGCTTCTGCATTCCGTATTCTCCAAAAAGCTTACGCTGTATGTCCTACACCTTCCCTATTACGGTAAAAAACAAAACTGGCGCCGCGTTCGTTCCGTCAGTAGAATAGGGAAGGTGTAGGATATACAGAGTAAGCTTTTTGGAGAATACGGAAAGCGGAAGCACATGCAAGACAATAATTTGTTTATATAAAGCATATACAGTTGTATTTTTTTGAAAATGAGCGATGGTTTCTCTAGATTAGACTCTTATTCCTCGTCTGGTATCGTTTAAAGCTCTTTGAAGCTGCACTGAAACTGTAATTTTGACCTTCAACCGTTTGGAGGCCATTGAAGTCCACTATAAGGAGAATAATCCTGGAATGTTTTCATCAAAAACCTTAATTTCTTTTCGACTGAAGAAAGAAAGAAATGAACATCTTGGATGACATGGAGGAGAGTAAATTATCAGGAAAATTTTATTTAAAAGTGGACTAATCCTTATATAGTTATATAAGTTACTTCAGAAGCTCCATCAATGGAGGAAGACACTGGTTTGCGAACAGGAATTGTTAGTTATGATCCAGCAGCTGCAGTGAACTGAACCAGACTGAGCTCCACAGCCCTGAACTCTGTTTGTGTTTCTCCAGCCTCATGTTGTGACAAATAAAGCAACACAGTTGCAAAATCAGCACAAAGTAATTGGCATCTTAAAGCAGGTTTTAAAGACAGAGATTAGCCTGTGTTTTTCAACCAGCTGTCAGACGTCAGATCCTCACTTCATAAGATTTGTTCCAAAGCTTAAGTATGAGGCCAAGACAAGCGTCTCCATAAACACACAGAGGCCGTGATAAGGGCGCCGCAGCGGGTCTAACTGGGTCAAACTTTCCCAACGCGAGAGAAGAGACTGAGCACGAGCCAAGATGGCCGACGTGTCCGGGCTGATGTCATCTCACGGACAGAGACAAAAACGAGGTCATTCAAAATGGCCGTGAGCCTGAGGAGGATCACAGGCTAGAAGAGACAGAAGACAAGGTGCTCAAACCTTTCTCCAACATCGACTGCGTGAGCGACATAATGACATTAACACTCTCATAGTTCAGATAAATAATGTGCTTATGCATGCTCAGTCATGTGCGAACTGATAACTACACAACTTTAAGTTTTTGTTAAAAGAGTTGCACTCCCACTCAGTACAGGAACAGGGCCTTGAGCTAACTGTGATGTCTCAACTCGTCATACTCCATCGAGTGGCACTTGATGCAGAGACTCAAAAATTCTCATTATTTCCTCTAAAGAATGTTTATTTTATTTTGCTGTACAATTAGACCAAATCTAAAGCGAAGACTTCCAGGAAGCCGAACAAAACACATTCCATCCGAGAGGTCGACGTTAAGCACCAGCGGATCCGAGCACACTTACTACGACTGCTAAGAGGAGAAGACGTCTATTGTCTGCTGAAGATGGGAGTGTTCGACATCATCCTCTCTGCTGAAGCGCAGCAGCCTTGAATATTTCCTTTCATCTGTTCATTAATGTCAGAATATTATAAATGACATTTTTCCCTGACAGGATTCACCCCCACATTCCTTCTACAAAACCTACATTTCAACAGACATGCCAACTATAGAATGATAAAGCCGAGCTGTTTTTCTTTGTGTGATCAGTGTCACGTAAGACGATTCCAACAGTCAGAGGTTATTACATTTTAATGCTTCCTCACAGATGGAAATATGAAATTATGCTAAAAATCAAAACTATTTACATACTGAAACAATGACAGATGGCTCTGCTGATATTGAGAAGAGCACTTTATATTAATTTGATATTCATTTAGCCTGTATTGATCTATCCACTGTTATTTTAGTATCACTGATATATTAAAATGCTGGGTTAAAAACAACCCAAGTTGGGTTGAAAATGGACAAACCCAACGGTTGGGTTAAATGTTTGATCAACCTGCTGGGTAGTTTTATTGAACTCAACTATTGATGATTTTTAATGTCTTTAAAAGAAGTTTCTTCTGCTCACCAAGGCTGCATTTATTTAATTAAAAATACAGTAAAAACAGTAATATTGTGAAATATTATTACAATTTAAAATAACTGTTTTCTATTTGAAAATATTTGAAAGTGTAATTTATTCCTGTGATCAAAGCTGAATTTTCAGCATCATTACTCCAGTCTTCAGTGTCACATGATCCTTCAGAAATCATTCTAATATGATGATCTGCTGCTCAAGAAACATTTAATGTGTACAATTGTACAAAATATTTTTTTTTCAGGATTCTTTGATGAATAGAAAGTTCAAAAGAACAGTGTTTATTTAAAATATAATCTTTTGTAACATTATAAAAGTATTTACTATCACTTTTGATCGATTTAATGCATCCTTGCTGAATAAAAGTATTCATTTCTTTAATTTCTTTTCAAAAAAATAAAAATAAAAATTCTTACTGACCCCAAACTTTTGAACAGTAGTTTATAATGTTACAAAAGCTTTGTATTTCCAACACAGAAATAAATTACATTTTATATTATATTCCAATAGAAAACGGTTATTTTAAATTGTAATAATATTTCACAATATTACTGTTATTACTGTATTTTTAATTCAATAAATGCAATCTTGGTGAGCAGAACGGTAGTGTATATGTCTGGATTAAAATGAACCAAAAATATGTTGGAAATTAAAAATCAGACACATAATTACTAGAGGCAACAATAATAATCAAAAGCTGAACATTTATTAATAAGCAATTTAATACATGTTTATTGTTTAATTATTATTCATTAAACTTCTTAATAAATGTTAATTTCCAACATACTTTGGGTTCATTTTAAGCAAGAAATACAGTAATTTTTAATCAATATTTGAGTTAAATAAAACTGTCCAGCAGGTGGAGCAAACATTTAACCCAACCGTTGGGTTTGTCCATTTTTAACCCAACTTGGGTTGTTTTTAAACCAGCATTTTTAGTGTAGTGTTTAATATTGTAATTTTTATATTTTCTGTTTTCATTTGAATTAGTTTGAATAACTTTGCTGTGTTTTTGAAATTTGTATTTTTTGTTTGTTTGTTTGTTTGTTTTTTAATAGTTCTCATCTGTATGTTGCTTTGGATAAATGATTAAATGTAAAAGTTAACATCTCAGTTTTATAAAATTTTAGTTTTATTTTATTTAGTTTTAGTTATCTTAGTACGTCGACTTACCTTGACAACTAGCTAAATTAATATATAGCCTAAATATATATATATATATATATATATATGTTATTTTATCTCAGTTCATTTTTTTATGGATTAGTTTCAGTCAAGGATCGTGACCCTGCACCTCTCAGCATGTTTAACATCTGATGTTGAAGAGATGGAAAGGCCCTCGGGTCAGAGAGAGTGAGAGAGTATTTCTGGACTCCACTTCCTTCGCCTACAGGAAGGTGACAGTGGGACATCTCAGTCACACCAGTTAAAACAATTTCAGCAAACATCAAACATCAGGAGAGAGGGAGATCAATCACTCAAGACGAGCTAACAGCGCTCGACAGACACACACTCTCACACACACACACACACACGCAAACCAACGTAACCTCATGCACACAAGAAACTAGCAACTGATGGATAATAATCCATAATGAAAATGGGCAACAACAGATTGTATTATTGATCAGTTGTGTGTGTGACGGCCTTCATCAACACTGCCACGACACACAGGTGAAAACACACTTTTCACAAACACACTCTATTAAACACTTCAGTTTCACTTTAAAGAAATGCTGAACTTAAATGTTATTGTTATGGTGTAATTATGCAAATAAGTACTGAGTAATATTACATAATATTAGTAGTATAATGAGGGTTAGGGTTGTAATTATGTAAAATGTACTGTTATAACTGGAGTAAGTACACATATAACAAATAATGTGTGACTGAAGAAGTATTTTTGGACAATAAATCTAGTAAATCCATATTTAATTAGGTTTATTCAGGTTCACCTAATTAGGTAAAGTGTAATTATATTTTTATGGGAACAATATCTGTAGCGGGACATAATTGTATGACGTCTTGTACAGGATAAATAAATGACTGTGAGTTTGTGATTTTCTTTATCATTTAGTCATTTATTTATACTGTACGTTTGTGCTCTTGTTTTCTTTTGTTGTTGTTTTACATTCATACTTTTAATTGTTTTTATAGCCTTTACATTTGTTTGAAGGAGGGCTGGACGTGGAACAACAATCATTCTATTTTCAATATAACAGAAAATAACTATATTAGGTTGTTTCATCCAATAAATCAAAGAAATAATCCAAAGCGAGTGCGACACACACACACACACACACACACACACACACACACACACGAGAGAGAGAGAGACCTGTGTGGGCTTGTGATTTGTGTGTTTCAATAAAGACGCATCAGATCAATGTCTCTGATTCAGCTCTCATTAACACACACTAATTACAGCATGAGTCACTGAAAGACGTGTGTGGATTCAGCATATATTGATAAGAGAACCGCTCGTTACACACACACACACACACACACACACACACCGTCTCCTAAACACATCTCTTCCACATTAATCAGAGTTTTTGTCCAAACCAGCCGCGATGATTCTGTTTTAGAAACGGTTTCTATTTCTGGAACAACGTACAAAGTTCAGTATGAGAATGATAATCTTCTGAGGCACTGATTATGTGCTTTATTTAATGTTAGAAGAATTTAATGAGAGTCTGAATATCATTTATAGACGTATTGAAGGTGACAGTGGATAATTCAGATCTTGAAAACAAATGAAAGAAAACAACAAGCGTATCAAGTGACAGATTGTTTTAGTCATTTACCACGTATTTTAATCATGTTAAAATGGTGTAATATTCATTAATTAGATTATGTTTTTATCCATTTGGTTGCGAGTGCAGTGCTCTTGCAGAGAGACTCCGCCCACACGCTCTTCTGATTGGCTGTGATTGTTGATTGATGTGGATGTGAGTGCAGCGCTCGTTACTCCCGTGTATCTCTGCATTTGAATCACCTAAAACAGGTGTGTGTGTGTGTGTGTGTGTGTGTGTGCGTGTGTGTGTGTGTGTGTGTGTGTGTGTGTGTGTGAGACTGTGTGTATGTGTGATGCTGCAGATCTCTGGGTTTATTTCTTGAGGAATGAATTGTAGCATGTAATTACCTTCATCAATCTTCATTCAGAAGTAAACACACACTTGGTTTTCCCTCATTTCGTCTCTTTCACACACACACACACACACACACACCAAACAGGACTGTTAAAGCGTTTAGCCAACACAGGAAACCAGCGGACCTGGAGAAGCTCTCGAAACACACAGCTGCATTTAACATGCTTTCCCTTCTCTACTTTATAGTCCATTTTTAAAACTATACTTGCAGATAATAATATATTAATGAAATAAAAGGCCACTTAAGTGCACTTAAAGATTCATGTTTCTTAACACACTTTAGGACACCTAAAAATTGCACTTTGTAATAATTTCAAATTAAAAGTTTTATTTTAAAGCACATTTTAAATCATGTTTTGTTGTGCTTTAAATATTTTGATATGTTGACTAACACACTAAAGCACATGTAAAGTACTTGATATTCATTTTAAATGTAGTGTGTGATTTGATAAATTTAAAGTTAATATATTTTAAATGTACTAAATTACAACTTCATCATTACAAATGTGTAATTACAGATATATTTAAGTCCATGACACGCAAGTTTCAAAAGAAATGAAATTATATTTTCAACAACATTCAGACAACAGAAGTAATTATGAATTTACATACAAATATGTACTTAAGTTATCCTTAAATTGGTCAAAAACACTCTAATTGGATTTTATATAAATTTAAATTATAATATATTTCCATTTAATTGTAAATAACACGTAATTAACTGTCCAAAAACATTACATTCAGTGTACACTTAAAGTACACTATTTAAAGCATGTTAAAGTGCACTTCATGTTCTAGCAGTCACAGGTTTGGACTGAATTTATGATTTTAGAAACCTTTCGATCTAAAAGCTTCTGCTGAAATGCTTCACATTAGTTTTCATAATGCAATATATTTTTATATGAACTCTTTACAAAAGTATTTTTTAACGTACGAGTGAAAGAGAAGCATCACGTTCACTCATACAGGGCGGTCAGAGTGAACATTTATTAATGCTCATAAAACACGAGGTGCTCCGAGTCTCCTGATATCAACAGGTTTTGATATGATCATCACGGACTCTCGTCACGAATCCAGCAGACCGTCACCTGCACTCATCACATCTCTCAGAGTCTCAGCAGGCCATCACAGTCGTTTGAGCTTCAGCTCTGCCCTCTCTGTTTATCTTAGCATGACTCAAAGAGACAAATGATATACACAAAACTATCTAAACACAGACAGTCATTTACACCCAAACACTGAGAGAATCATTACAGGAAAGACAGATCTCTGTAACGTCTCAAATATTTCTCCTAGAAAGCAGTTCGCTAGAAAGCAGGCAAAGATCTCAATATGAACTCACACATTTCAAATCTCTCTCAGAATGAAGTTTCTATCAGCAGAAAACACGAGTTTTGTAGCTAAATTCCTGTGAGCGACTGCTGTACCCAAACGACCCCATTAATGTTAGTTCACACACAATGAGCTGTGGTTAACCTGAACCACATGTGGCCCGACAGCGAGAGAGATTGGGACCCTGAACACACACACACACACACACACACACACACACACATGTTTGTTTTTGTGAATTGTGGGGACTTTCCATAGACTTCAATGCATTTTACACTGAACAAACTGTACATTCTATCCCCCTACCCTGCCCCTACCCCTAAA
Source organism: Ancherythroculter nigrocauda (assembly GCA_036281575.1). Taxonomy (NCBI): domain Eukaryota; kingdom Metazoa; phylum Chordata; class Actinopteri; order Cypriniformes; family Xenocyprididae; genus Ancherythroculter; species Ancherythroculter nigrocauda. The sequence goes on from VTFQ01000014.1 coordinate 519,234, forward strand.
CCTAACCCTCACAGGAAACTGTGCAAACTTTTACTTTTTCACAAAAACTCATTCTATATGATTTATAAACCCATTTACATTGTGGGGACCGCTGGCTGGTCCCCACGATGTAGGTGAACTCAGGTTTATATTACATCATGGGGACATTTGGTCCCCACAATGTAATATAAACAAAAGCACACAGCAAGACTCGCACGCCATTTCTTCCAGTCTTTCCCTGTTGTATTTGGCCTTCAGCAAGAGCGTATCACAATGATGAGAGACGAACACATGCAAACAAATCACGTAAGCACATCTGAGTGTAACACAAACTTCAGTGGACAAGCACTGACACACACACACACACACACACACACACACTCTCTACAGGAGTCAAATAAAGCGTGTCATATCAATTGTGCTCTTCTTTTCAACTCTGACCTGTTTTCTGTTTGAAAAGAAACACACTCATCAGATTTACTGACCGGAGCGCCACTATCACACACGTGCGACATAACTAACGTAAACTACATTCCCAAAAACAAAGGCTTGAAAAGCAATGTCACAGAAGAACAATGCTGTCTTCAGATCAGTGTGAAACAGCACAAACTCAACAACACACATGATCTGAGCATCATTCAAACGCTGCAGGACAACACACACACACACACACACACATTCAAATGCTGAAGTTGATGCACAAGGCATTTCCCCTTGAGCTGTGACCGTCAGAGGCCTGCGGCGGGGGTGAGGAGAAAGACTTGTGTCTTTTGTTGGACAAAAGGGGGCTGTAAATTCCAGCGTGAAGGTGTAAGGAAGGGGTCTGAGGGTTCGGGAGGGGTCCAGCGGCAGACACGTCGTCTCCAGCGTCCCGGGGCAGAGACGTGATTAACAGCAGGCCAGACAAACACAGAGAGATGAAGGGCTCTCCCATGCCTCTTATTAGCATCAATTAACACCAGCGTAATGAGAAAACCCCGCGCAATGACACATAAAATGAAAATATCACAGAATAAATATGCATTTGTCTGCCATTAATGACACCAGCATCTTCTCCTAGCATCCTGGTCTTATGAATATCTCCATATTTTGTCATTTAAATCATTACTATTTATGTTTGTCTGTAGGTTTTGCTCATTTTTAACCAATGAAAAGAGCTTGTGACTAAACCTCATAATTCCATTGGCTCCTCAAACTGTCAGTCAAACCTCATAACCCCGCCCACCTCTATTGTAAATAATAGAGAGTAACCGCCTCTGCTTGATTACAGTGCAAGAGTAAATAAAGAACTGGTTGTTTGAGTAAGTACAGTGCTGTCTTTACTCAGGAAACACTATATATTTAAAGGCTAATGTTTTATGAGTTTGAGCAGCGGAGGAAAGTGTCTTAGTCTGTAGCATTTGTCACAGCCAATTGTAACAGATTCATCTTTAATAACATGAGATTTTGGCAAAATGCTCACAAATACAATAAACTTTAAAAGCTGTAAGTTAATGAAAACTTAATGCGATGGACTTACTGTCTCAGATTTGGCTGTTCTAATGATGGACAAAAAACACGTATGACCGACATTCACTAGTCAAAAACCTCAAAACGGCATTTGAGCTTGACTGATTTTGGTAAAATGTTAAATATGACACATGCATATATATATATATATATATATATATATATATATAAAGCCACAATATTTTTAGTCTTTAATTATTTAAAAAACACAGTGTTTTTTCCAATCTCTGAAAAGTAGCAGTTTTGGACATACGAGGTTTCCATATATATATATATATATATATATATATATAAAGTCCACCCCCTACAGAGGCAGAGATGATTGACAGCGCTGAGTCCCGCCCCCTGAGGTGCCACCTGTGCCGACACTTCCTGCGGTCTCTCCCTCAGGTTAGCACAGCTGTTCCCTAAAACATTTGACCTTATGCGGTAAAGTAGGCTGAAAACACTCAGGAACAGATGCACTGCTTCTCTGTTTGTTTGCCTAAAGGAAAGCGCCGGGCACTTCACTTTACAGCAAAACCGGCCAAAAATCCTTACAAAGAGGGCTTCATGGTTTCAAAAATGCTAGCCTAACATTATTACATTCATAACTATTATTACAGCTATAATGGTCATGGCGCTCGTTTTTATCCACTATCTATTAATTGATTAAAAAAACATTTGAAATGCAACTCTGCATTGAATTTACCTATGCTGTTCATTTCTATATGAAAATTCATGTTTTTGAGCATATATATCTGTCCTAATTTCAAACTGAAGATTCTTTAAAAAAACTTAAGTATTTTGTCATAATCTAAAATTAATATTTTGACAAGACTGCTTCACTGCTTATTAATATTTGAATAAAATGCCACTACATCAACATGCAGAAACATTTGTATTATTTGTTATTTTAATCTTTAGTTTAAATTATGATAAACAGAAATCAACAGCAATAAAATATGATGCACACATATAGACAAAAAAAAAATAAAAAAAAAAACAATAAGCCTAGATAAATGGCTAAAATGCTCTTATACCCCTAGTGTGTTCATTAATAACAATAATTATTATTCCAGCGAGGTTACAGTGATGAAAGCGTACTGCAATAGTGCGCCAAAAATGATGAGGAAGAACCTGCTTCTGTCGTTTTTAATCTCGTGTCATTACAGATGTTACATTAGCTTTACAACTGAAAGTCAGCATCAGAAGTAGGCCAGTGTGAAGCGCAGACACGACACCTTCAATCCAGCTGAAGTCTGAGAGGATTTCACATGTGTGCGTCTCACAGGAGCAAAGAATGAGAGACAGGTAAATGACTGCGAGCCGCACACACACACCTAGACGTGTTCGAACTTGATATCTCCAAAACGTCATGGTGTTGACACAGATATAAGACAGGCTGACTCCAGACACATGAATCACGGTGAGGCATACGGCCTCTCTCTCCTCCTCATTTCCACTCTCTCATTCACACTGGCTCGCTCTCATCTCAGATCTGTCAGCCGTTCTCCCGTCTCAGCATGCGCTCACACACGGACACCACGGGAAAAACACGACGGTGAGCCGCCCGTCACAATTAAGAGCCGCGAGGAACGCACCTATCTGCCGTCCTGAAGCCGTGGAGTCAGAGGACATGACAACCATTTTGTGCAAAATTAAGGCTGCGGCGCGATTGCTGAAGGTTGAGCCGAGAGCACTGACTGGAGGAAACGCTGTGAGACTCGCCCGAAGGGACGAAAAACACAAATGAGACTCTCAGATGTTTCTCATGTCTCCTTTAAAGATTCAAATCTCAACATCGTCTCATCCTGTGCTCAGATTTACAGACAAAGAGAAAATCCCAAATGAGACGTCTTTACTATAAAGAGAGGAGATTAAATGGAAATGTTTCCTTAAAGGGTTACGGCTGCTGCCGGTGATTATCAGTGCTGGGGAAAGTTTAATGTGTTACAATGTTGCGTTACTCTCTGAAAAAGTAACTAATTACGTTACTTAGTTACTTTTGCCTTACTTTTTCTCACATGGGCTGGGCTTACTTCTTTCATTTTTAACAAGAAAATAAATAAAAGTTACATTTTTGGCAAATGTAAAGGCCCTTTCACGCCAAAAGTGAAATGAATAAGCCTCAGGCTGAAGGAAGTGATTCCTCTCAACATGGGGACGGGTCATTGACGAATAAGGCTTTTAAAAAAAGCATAATTAATTTTGAAGTTTTATTAAGTGTTAACAATGAGATTATGTGGTTTTTATAATCAATTAACACTGATTTTGTCATTTTTTACAAGATGGACTGAATTTGTCACCAAAAAAGTCTTTAATTTAACAAAAATTTCGGTTTTAACGAATGATGATATTTTCAAACAATGCTAACAGGCTGATATCTAGCAAAAGGACAATCAAACATTTTATATTTAGTACAAGTTTTTAAAATATTTCAACATTTTCCATGTTTTATAGCGGTTGCACCGAATGACCTGATGTTTCGGGACATGCGTATGATCAAGAGAAAACATGAATTTATCAAATAGTTAAGACAGAGTTAGTTACTTTGCTTCACAACCATGTGGTCCTTTGCAGGTGTCTGAATGATGTCACATCCTGTCACATGATATTGACCACATGACTTGATCCAAAATGGTCCCTTTATATTGGATACTCCGAATGACATCAATGAAATTCATTTTTCCGGACATTCTTTCTCATAACAAAGCAACGACTTCTACACATAATTTTAACACCATTTTGCACTATGTTGATATATGAAGTTATAAAATCATGGCAGAATAAAAAATATATACATTTATTACATTTTAAGATATTTTAATCACAAATGAATGGTTGGACGGTTAAACCGAATGACCTTTTGACACTTCAGAATCTTTGAAATACATTTATATGTAGAAGAATATAATTAAAACCTTTTGGATTCAATAAAAGAGATATAGTTGTACTACCTTAAATACTTTGGATGTCATATCTTTGTTTTTATTATTATTAAGGCCTTTGGACAAAAAAATGACCCGTCACGTCATTGACCCGGGCAAGAGAGCTGATAAATGGGAAAACAAAGTAACTTGCATTAATAATTTTAAAAAGTAACTCAGATGTTTTGTTGTAAATCTAAAAGTAATGTGTTAATTCACTAGTTACTTAAAAAGTAATCTGATTACTTAATAATACTTCATAATACTCTACTAATAATAGTTACTTAAAATGTAATCTAACTCGCGTTACTTGTAATGCGTAACACTGATGATTATAGTTTATGAAGTTATAAATATGGATAGAAGAAAGTCATATACACTGAGGATGGCTTGAGGGTGATTAGGCTGATAAATTTAACTTTTGGGTGAACTATCTCTTTAAGTCTCCAACTTCAAAAAGTCTTCTCCTCAACGAAAGATCCCAGTAATCTCACGTGTTTTCTCCTCTGTGTCTAGAGTTTGAGCTCTCAACGTCACTAACGAATGATCTTCGTCATCAAATTCGGTTCTAAAATCAATGATTTGGATTTGTGTGTGCTAGGAATTTTCAGAGAAACACCTGAGACAAAACTGATCCTTGATAAATGAAGCTCATCTGAGGCGCTCATCGAGTCCCCTGAGCTCTGATTCTCCTCCGGGTGACGAGACCACACACGCCACCGCTGCCGTTTTCCTTTAAAGAGAGCTTATGATCGGCGCTGTGGGCTTAATTTGATAATCACCACCACCATCATCATAATCTTTATGGATATCAGGACAGTCACAAATCACAACACGGCACTCTGAAGCCCGGGGACAGAGCAGAGAGACAAAATAAAACAACAACAATCTAATGACCAAATCCTCAATCCGACTTTCCCTTCTTTGGCTGTGATTTGAGCGATCCCTCCCCGCTCAGATGGGCTCTCAGGCTCTCTAAAGGAGCTTAAAGCCCCTGCTGCCCATTACTGCCCTAATCCACAAAGAGCTCGTCCTCCGCAGGCTCCTGTGCTTCTCTGAGGGACTGCTTCAGCAGATGTTCACTGACCTCCAGCCTCACAAAATCACACAGATCACACCATACAGATTCCTTCACAGCAGCGGCGCTCGTCCTCCTGTGTGTCACATGATTTGAGCTTCATCGCACCTCTCCACATGAAATGTGGGAAACACTTCATTTTCCAGTGTCCTTGTTACATATGTAGTACTTACTCTAGTAATAACTTAAATTATGCATGATTAATGCAGCTAACCCTAACCATATGGCGAGTACATGTAGATAATTAATATTACTCAGTACCTAAATATATAATCACACAGTAACAAGGACACCTTAAAATAAAGTGTAATTGAAAAGTGTTGCAGATAGAATCACAGAATGGAAATATGACAGACCAGTCCAATCTATTTGATTTTCAAGCAATGATTCTACTTTCAAATTGGCCAATAATCGTTGAATGAAAAAGTCATTTAAAAATTGAATATTGCATTCCAGCTCTTGAGGGAGTAACGGCTGTCGAACAGCGACACAAGTCACGTGAAATGACCTTAAGGATAGGGGTGTGAAGATACGCTCATGAGAACGAGATGATATTTTAACAATATTTTTAAGAAATCTTCAATGACAAAATATGTGACTGAAAGTCAAAAAAATGCAAAAAAAAAAAAAAAAATGCAGGAGCATTTTGAAATGTTTAACTAATCTAGGACTGTCACTAACAGTTATTTTGGTAATAAAGTAATCAGTTGATTATTTTAAGTAATCGGATAATTTTGGTAATAAAAACTGACTGAGTGAATAATAGCCTTTAAAATGATTTAAAATACATAAGAGGGGTGTAACAGTACATGTATTCGTCAGGTGATCCACACTCCAGTCCAGAAGGGGGCGCGTGTGGTAATGCAATGCTGTTTGCTAACACCACAACAGTAAAAAGTGCGAAAAGAACAGACAATCTATGCATAGATATGTTCACGTGTAATCTCTCCTCAGAAAGACATCAATAAAACAGCTGGAGAATAATATCTCAGGTAGCGTTACATCTACCTCAGGTCAGTCATTCAGTGTCCACAGCATGACAATTTCACTAAATTTATGCACTATATTAGCTTATTTATTCATTATGTTTACTTTACCTGTTAGTAATGTCTTAATTATGACAGTAACTGTGTAAATGATTATATTTCAAAAATGAATTGGAGTAGAAAAATAATTGAAAAACAATCGAGGTACGTCCTGAACCGTCATGTTTATGTACTGTTACCTGTAATATATAATAACAATGAGGCAATAATAATTGTTTCAAATAAAGTAATCAAAAGGTTTTATAGAACAACACTGATAAAATACATAATGTAATACACATAATATAAACAATTAACTTTTGTACATTATGTATTATAACAAATGCCTGCAGAGGGTGCTGGTGATTGTTGTTATTACACTTTACAGCATGATCAAATCAATGTTTAATATCGGCTAAACATCATTTAATTCAAATGTCCACTTAATCTTTAATATCTGGCCACTTCTAGATAATGTAAATGCTACAGTCATTTCTTGAACAACAATGTGGACATTAAAACAGGCAATTCAGAGCAAGGGGTTAAACTATTTTGAAATCGTGATAAACAACAAATTACTCCAAAACCCGCAGCACATGTATTTAGTTAACTGAATCGCAGCCTTTAAGATTTCACAATTACACTATGAAATGGTTTTAACATATATCGTGCAGCCTTAGAAAATGGTCTGATAAAGCGGTCCATGGAATGAGCCACTTCCAGTATTTTGCTGGTTAAACGACATGGGTAAATTGCAATCAAGGATTATTTTTTTTTAAATGAGCACTCAAATTAATTGAGGAACTGTGACAGTCCTATCTTGTAACGGATATTACTTTCTTAATATGGAACAGAACAACATGCAACTACTGTAAAAGGTTTTGTCACAAACTCAGTAATCACAGCTTTCACCTCAACGAGAAATATCATCACGTTTTAATATTTAATAACACCCCCTACTTAATAAATTTACACAATGCATGCCTCACTGACAGGTCAGCTCTGTTTGTGATGAGAATGACTTCATTCATTCAGATTCACTGAGCATCAACTCCATAAATGCACTGACAAAACCTCAGCATCAGCCGAAAGGACGTGATTCAGGACTGGATTAAAAATCCATACGGCTGCATCAGATGAAACACTAAAGCGCCTGACGCACTTGTCAGCTATTGATTCTCTGCGCATAATCTGAGGAACTTCAGCTGGGAGAAAAAGCGCTGTCCGAAGACAATACCTGTCTGCTGTAAATAGATTTTGTAGCGAGTCTGCAAAATAAGCACGGCGCTCTCTCTCGCAGCTGCTGTGATAAGCAACTTGCGTCCGCGGCCGAAGCTGTGATTGAACACAGACACGAGTTCCTCTGTGACCAGCAGATCAGATCCTGCTTCCAAAACATGAAGTCAAATGCTTTAAGCTTTCATTTCTCTGGTCTTGTGCATGATTCATCAATGCAAAAATACTCATCATTTATCAAAATCTAACAACTTTCTCTGAAACAGCATTTTATGCAGATCTAACCAAAATGGTGTGGGTGGAAAAATAATATCAACCAATAAAATAATTGCCCAATTTTGTTGACTTTGAAGCCTACACTCTAAAAAATGCTGGGTTAAAAAAAACAAAACAAGTTGGGTTGAAAATGGTTGAGTTAAATGTTTGTTTTATTTACCTCAACTATTGTTTAAAAATTACTATATGTCTGCCTTAAAATAAAACCAAAATATGTTGGAAATTAAAAATCAGACACATAATTATTAGAGGCAACAATAATAATCAAAAGGTGAACATTTATTAATAAGCAATTTAATGAATGTTTATTTTTTAATTATTATTCGTTATTTTTATAAATGTTATTATTTATTGTATTATTTTTTAACTTATTAATAAACATTCATCTATTAAACATTTATAAATGTTAATTTCCAACATATTTTGGGTTCATTTTAAGCAACAATACAATAATTTTTAAACAATAGTTGAGTTAAATAAAACTACACAGCATGTTGGGCAAACATTTAACCCAATTGCTGGGTCAAAACAACCCAATCTCTGGGTGAAAATAACCCAATCGCTGGGTCAAAACAACCTAATCTCTGGGTCAAAACAACCTAATCTCTGGGTGAAAATAACCCAACCGCTGGGTCAAAACAACCTAATCTCTGGGTCAAAACAACCCAATCTCTGGGTCAAAATAACCCAACCGCTGGGTCAAAACAACCTAATCTCTGGGTGAAAATAACCCAATCGCTGGGTCAAAACAACCTAATCTCTGGGTCAAAACAACCTAATCTCTGGGTGAAAATAACCCAATCGCTGGGTGAAAATAACCCAATCTCTGGGTCAAAACAACCCAATCTCTGGGTGAAAATAACCCAACCGCTGGGTCAAAACAACCTAATCTCTGGGTCAAAACAACCTAATCTCTGGGTGAAAATAACCCAATCGCTGGGTGAAAATAACCCAATCTCTGGGTCAAAACAACCCAATCTCTGGGTGAAAATAACCCAACCGCTGGGTCAAAACAACCTAATCTCTGGGTCAAAACAACCCAATCTCTGGGTCAAAATAACCGAACCGCTGGGTCAAAACAACCTAATCTCTGGGTGAAAATAACCCAACCGCTGGGTCAAAACAACCTAATCTCTGGGTCAAAACAACCCAATCTCTGGGTCAAAATAACCCAACCGCTGGGTCAAAACAACCTAATCTCTGGGTGAAAATAACCCAACCGCTGGGTCAAAACAACCTAATCTCTGGGTCAAAACAACCCAATCTCTGGGTCAAAATAACCCAACCGCTGGGTCAAAACAACCTAATCTCTGGGTGAAATTAACCCAACCACTGGGTCAAAACAACCCAATCTCTGGGTCAAAATAACCCAACCGCTGGGTCAAAACAACCTAATCTCTGGGTGAAATTAACCCAACCACTGGGTCAAAACAACCCAATCTCTGGGTCAAAATAACCCAACCGCTGGGTCAAAATAACCCAACCGCTGAGTCAAAACAACCTAATCTCTGGGTGAAAATAACCCAATCTCTGGGTCAAAACAACCCAACCGCTGGGTCAAAACAAACTAATCTCTGGGTGAAAATAACCCAATCTCTGGGTCAAAACAACGATATTACTCTTACTGGGAATATGATTCATTGGTTTCAATTGTTCCACACATTTTAAAGTTAACATGAATTGTCTTTCCTTCTCTATAATGACGTATATCCGAGTGAAACGCTTCTGGAACAAGAACAGATGTAGGGCGGGGCTTGATTTTGTCCTTGAGGAATTGATCGTCATCAGAGAAGAGAAGAGATGCCCATGCTAATTTTTATTCTTGTTGAACTTGCAAAAACTGTTGGTGTGGAAGACAAAACACACGCTCGTATTGGTCCACTCCTCCTCAGACTCACTAAACATCACTCTACATCTCATCTCAGTCATTACGCTCACACCGATGACACATGGTGCGGAATGGGCCAAAATAACGACCCGGAAAAGCAAAGCATTATATTCAAATCATGGGCAACAGCCTTTCACGACTCCACGCACAAATGCCTTGTTAAAGCCACATTGAAGACCTTGTTTTCCCTCGGCTGTAAAAGCGTAAACACACACACACACACACACACACACACAGAGTAAGAAATGTGCAGAATTTGTTATTGTGTCTGAGCGCCGTTCGAAAGGCTTTCAAAGTCAGCAAGCCGACGTCTCTGAGCGCTCTACAGAAAAGCAAAGCTTCGTCCTTCTCTATAATCATGTTTCTATGACAGCCCGCAATGAAATTTACTCCTGAGTGAGAATCAACACCCGGCTTATTATTATTACAAACACAAGTCCAGCACTTTTACTTTGAAAGCTGATTGCGTGGGAATTCTGGGAAGTCATTGGGTTTCCTGTCAGTGTGTATTTGAGGGCGATTCGTGTGTGTGGAGATGCTCCGGATCGCCGCGGCTCACGGTCACGCAAACCCGCCGCTCATCAGGACGAGGTCATTAGGTCAATTACTCAGACACAGATGCCCTGGACAGATGTTATGATGATGATGATGATGATGATGACAGCAGCACGGATTTACCACTCACCTTTCTCCGCATGTCCCATTTGAGCTGCGTCCAGAGGAAGAGAAAGAGAGCGATATATCAGGGATTAGCCGGCTCATTGGAAGCGAGCGCTGATCCCGCTCTTCATTTCCATCACACGCTGGCATAATTACGCCAGTCACTAATCAATCCCAGCCTCACGTAATTTGCCATTTGTCATCCGTTGTTTTTGATTATTCTAATAGAATTAATCCGAGGGTTAGACTCGCTGATTAATTAATCAGCAATTACACAGACAGCTGTGTCGCCCCGCAGACGGAGTGTGATACGGGTTACAGATGTGAGGATCATCCGTCTGAGGACAGGCACAACTTTTTAACGATTTAAGTCAATATTTTTAAATTTAAAAAAGAGTTTGGCTCATATTGATCATATTTCACAATAAATTTTCTGTGATTATTTACAAAGTGACCAACAATGCTGATAATAGCAGTAATAATAATGATTTACAGGCTGTTTGATACGATTTATAATGGCACGTTTGGACACGTAAAAACCTCATGCATTTCTCTCAGTTGGAAGTGTTTAGCAGCTCTACTTCATCCTCATTTCTGTAACAGAAACAACTCATTTCAACTAAACATCGCCCAAAAGTATTTCACGTGTCTTTGATCCGATATACTGTGACGCTTCGAGGTCACATTTGTGCTCCAGCTAAACCTGATCATTCATATAATAATTAGATATATATTTAATATATCATCCCCTTGGAATTGTAAAGTTCTATCTGCATTCTGAGCAGTTTTGAGATATTGAGATTCAAAGTTTTTGCATCCAATTCGACTTTGTATTCAGAACCTTATTGTTTTCTAAATAAAAAGTCCCTAAATGTACTTAACATTACCAAAAACATCTCAAAATGTAAATAAGTCACAGAATAAGGATATGTCAATAACTCAATTTTGACAAAAAATGCCAGATAGAACCTTATAATTCCAAGGGGATTTTATATATATAATGTATTAAAATCCTGTGAGAAACATCTATTTGAACAAACTCAAGTAAATCTCAGATTTGAGCTCAAACACAGAGCTTCTAAAGTTGTTTTTTCCCTAGCTCTAAAAAAAAATCCTCATGTGGGAATATATGTTATAATTTGACGCGAATCCTGAAGGATCCTCGTGGATGCATAAGATTCTAGTACAGATTCTAAGATGCTTTCGAGAGTCATATCGAGTACTTTTAACCACGCAGGACTTAAAATAATGTGTTCCTACTGGAGTCTTAAACCCGAACAGATTGTGGTTGAATTCCTGAAGCATTTGTGGAGTCGTTAGAAAGACTCTAGTTTTTGTTGTGTTGGAAAGAAAGAAAATTCTCAATCAGGAGAGAAATTCCAGGCGGATAGTTGAGCACTTTCACTCCGATATACCTGTGTACTCGCTCATTCTCGCGCACAAAACCAGCACAAATCATCACTACACACACACATGTCCTGTCCTAAGAGCCGCCTGGACACATACATGACCTGGTGTGGTGTAAATGTGTGCTCGTGCCACGCATAAAGGTGCGCACGCATTCACAGCAACACCCGCATAAACTTTTGCTCGCTCCGCGCTAAAGGTGGATCTCCAGGCACTCACCGGGTGTGTACTGGGCTCCTGCGCTCCCCACCGCAGTGTGCAGCAGTAACATGATGAAGATGATGGTATCCATATCTGTCGGCCGAGTTGAGAAAGTTTTTAAAAGTGTTGGGAAATGTTTCTTATTCCAGCCGATCCGCGCGCCCCATGCTCTCTCTCCGCGTCTCGCGCTCGCTCCGATACTCTGTTGCGCTGCGAGGGGCGAGAGAGAGTGCGTGACGTCACCGGCGCTGTGGCGCTTTACGAGTGGAGAGGCGCCCCCTGTTGACACACACAGCACAGTGCGGGCGCTTCACTCTTCATCATCTTCATCAATTCAGGTGCTCCAAGACCTTTTGTTTAATGCCACGCATAAAATGTTACTACTATTACCTGACTGGGAAAGGTGTCTGAGAAATCAGCACATGGGCTCTGAACACAGGAGCGGCCCGCACTGTTAGCCAATCACAAAGCCTCTCGGCACGTCAATCATTTTGAACGTGTTGGGGGCGGGGTTTCGCAGTGACGGAGCTGGATCTGGCTGAAGATATCGAAACTATTCAGACTAATTCCATTATTGGGAGTGTTGTCTATTTTAGATGTGTAAATAATACATTCACCAGGTAAACTGCAAAAATAATGACTTTTCTCTCTGTAGAGGACAGTATATCTTAGCAAACATCTGTGAGTCCATATATATCAGCCACAGTTAATGTCTTGTGAAGAGCAGTTTGGTTTTGCTTCATTAACCATAGTGTCCAACTCCCTGTCCTTGATCTCTGACACTGACTGAAGGACTAAATTCAGCACTTATATGGAAATATGTTAATATTTTGTAACTATTATTTAAATCTGACTAATTTCTCTGTTGTTTGCTATAAATAGACAACTTTAGTATAACAGACTTTCTGTTATGAGATGCATCAGAGCATGATTATCAGGGATGATTTTAGGAGACAATAAGTGAATAGGGAAGACATTATTTATCAATATTTCTATGAAATAGAAATAGTTGTTTTTTAACCTAGTGGTTGGGTTGTTTTAACTCAGTGATTGGGTTGCTTTAACCCAGTGGTTGGGTGATTGGGTTGTTTTAACCCAGCTATTGGGTGACTGGGTTGTTTTATCTCAGTGATTGGGTTGTTTTAACCCAGCTATTGGGTGATTGGGTTGTTTAAACCCAGTGATTGGGTTGTTTTATCTCAGTGATTGGGTTGTTTTAACCCAGCTATTGGGTGACTGGGTTGTTTAAACCCAGTGATTGGGTTGTTTTAACCCAGCTATTGGGTGATTGGGTTGTTTTAACTCAGTGATTGGGTTGTTTTAACCCAGCTATTGGGTGATTGGGTTGTTTTATCTCAGTGATTGGGTTGTTTTAACCCAGCTATTGGGTGATTGGGTTGTTTTAACCCAGCTATTGGGTGACTGGGTTGTTTAAACCCAGTGATTGGGTGGTTTTAACCCAGCGGTTGGGTGATTGAGTTGTTTTAACTCAGTGATTGGGTGATTGGGTTGTTTTAACCCAGCGATTGGGTGGTTTTAACCCAGCGGTTGGGTGATTGAGTTGTTTTAACTCAGTGATTGGGTGATTGGGTTGTTTTAACCCAGCGATTGGGTGGTTTTAACCCAGCGATTGGGTGGTTTTAACCCAGCGGTTGGGTGATTGAGTTGTTTTAACTCAGTGATTGGGTGATTGGGTTGTTTTAACCCAGCGATTGGGTGGTTTTAACCCAGCGGTTGGGTGATTGAGTTGTTTTAACTCAGTGATTGGGTGATTGGGTTGTTTTAACCCAGCGATTGGGTTAAATGTTTGCCCAACCTGCTGGGTCATTTTATTTAACTCAACTTTAAATAAAACAACTTGGGTTGTTTTTAACCCAACATTTTTTAGAGTGTAGATTGGTTCAGGTGGAGCTGTCAAAGTCCTGAAAACCCTGATTTACATTAAATGCCTATTAAATGCAGGCACTAGTCTAGTATGTATACAAAATGCAAAATATAAATATTTTCTAGACATATTTTTCCAACATTATTCTCATATCTGTTTCACAGTGGACAAGTTAGAGAAACAAAAATAGCCTGGAACCTTAAAATTGACTGGTATACTGAATATAAAAATTTAATATAAAAAACATTGTTTTGGTTATAGAGTCTTGTTTCCATTTTTTTATTAACTGAGTCCTGGTGTCCTCTACATAGGACATATCATAAAATATTAATTTTAAAAAATCAGATTTTTTCCCCACAATTTATTTCTTATACTCCAAACTAATGATGTTAAAAATCTAAATTTACCAAAGTTTTTTTTTTCTCGATGGGTCTCAGGCTCCTCTGACTCTCAGACATGTGAATGTGAACAGCTGCATCAGATGCACATGCGCTGAACCCAATGCGTCCAGGTGTTGACGGAGATGTTGACGGGACAGTGTCCGTCTGCTCTTCTCCGACGCATCCCCGTGCTAACAAAAGAAGACAGCAAGAGGAACAGAGAGAGAGAAAGACATGCAGGGAGGGAGGAAGAATACACGGCAAACAACAAAGTGAATGAGTGAGCCGCTCGAGGCTGCAGGTATTGCAGAAATGAAAGAGAAAAAAACATAGACGAGTGCTTCAAACAGTCGCTTTGATAAACAAGGTTATGTGTACATATAGTACCAGAGGAGTAAAGGTAGGCCAAGTTTATTAAAACAACAGTTTCATGTCTCTCTCTCTCCCCTCTGGTCTCCTCAGTCTGGTGCTCAGATGCTCGTTCACACAGCAGCTGAATCTGGAGCGCCGAATCCACTTCACTTATGAAAGTGCATTCTCAACATCTTTAATTATTCAGAGGAACAACAGAAGTTTGGTCTTACTTTATATTAGGTGTCTTTAACTACTGTGTACTTACACAAAAACATTGTTAGGTACAGTGCACTTATTGTGTTGATGTTGTAAAACTCTTGTGCTGCTATTGATGTGGATATGGGAATGTTTAGGGCAGGTTTGGTGGTTTAAGGGTGGGTTAAG
Source organism: Ancherythroculter nigrocauda (assembly GCA_036281575.1). Taxonomy (NCBI): domain Eukaryota; kingdom Metazoa; phylum Chordata; class Actinopteri; order Cypriniformes; family Xenocyprididae; genus Ancherythroculter; species Ancherythroculter nigrocauda. The sequence goes on from VTFQ01000014.1 coordinate 534,405, forward strand.
GGTTATAATTAAAGATATAATTACAGAAACAGGTGTAATTGCATTCAGTCGGGTATTTTTTAATATAAAAACGCAAAGTGCATTGCATAAAATGATTAATTTAAATGTTAGTACAATAGTTAAAGACACATAATACAAAGTGGGACCCTGATTTTTTATTAAATGGTTTATTGAGTTGTTTGATATGTGACTTATGGAACCGCTAGCTGTTTGTTGTGTCACTTACAAATTTAAAGCCGCAAGTTATTCTTCACCATCAATCACTGTACTATCAAACTCTCAGGATATGAAAAATGTCAAAACAACAACAAAAATACTGTGTGCTCAGGAATCAGAGGTTAAAGTGATGAGATATGAATCATGAATGAAATAAAACAAAACTTTATTCAGAATAGCCCATTTGATTGTGATATTGTTTCTGTCAACATTCTGGACTGAATCTTTCATTGTTAGTCTTTCCTTTTGTGCAGCAGTTGAATTATTTTTGGGATCTAGACAGATATTAGAGTTGAAAGCATTCTGTGTCCTTCCTGTTCCTCTTGTGATGGTCAGTCTGATCCTCTAGATTGTGATGTCTTGAAGACAAGGCCTGAGAAACACAGTGTTCTTACCATGCAGACCGTCTCATTTTCTGTGTCCGCGCATGTGTGTGTACATGTTTATTTGTTGAATAGCCTGGCAAATGGAGCGATGCACTTAAAAGTCCCAGTGCTGATGGACAAAATATCAGCCCTCCTTCAATGCTGCTTCAAAATTAAGGATTGGAACTGGTTTAAATCAGTTAATTGGTCAAAATTATAATAATAAATATAGCTGAAGAGCAGCAATTATTGGGGTTCAAACACTTTAAGGCCTTTAAGCACATGTATAAATAATGTTTATTAATGTTAGCAAGCCTGTAACCATCTCAATCATACATGGGAAAGACCATTTACAGCAAATACAGGCAATTTACCATAGGAAAGATATGGTTTATAAAGCTATTTAACAGTTATCGAGGTTGAGCCAAAAATCTAGGACTACTGTAATTGTAGTTGGTTTTTGAAATAATCTCCAATATTTAAGGAACAAATTGATGGACAGCGGCGGTCCTAGAGGAAAAGTCGCTCAGAATGAGGAGTTCTACCATGTGGTATGAATATTGTGGGTGTGTGTGAAAAATTGCATTATATATAATCCTTTACACACGTGTGAAAAACGTGAAGGCGCCCCCTGGTGGCTGATTTCTTTCAATTTTCTCACAGGCCTCTAGGGCCGTGAGTTAAACAGGCCCAGCGAGTTTTGTTTCCGATCGGCCTCCGTTAACCTTGTCTGATTGCTGCTCAAATTTCAGTGGCCGATGGCGGACATGTTTTTAGAGATACGCCAATGTCCTCAGACAGTCATGGCACCTCGAACGAAGACACTGCATGCCAATTTTCAAGTCGATCGGACTAACGGTTCAGTGGTTTTCAACCATTTTCATGATTTTTTTCCTGTTATAGCGCCACAAAGTGGCCGTCGAATGATCTCTTACACAGGTGTGCTGAGTTTGGTGAAAACTTCCGTTCACGAGTTATAGCCATTTTAGTAAAAGTGGCTCCACCCACTTCGAATGTTTTGCCGGCCCTTAGAGACCGTGAATCAGAATTTCAAACATTTTTTTGATAATAATTGACAATCAGACTCCAGAGAATCTCACTGCATGGGTTTGGTTAAAAATTTCGAACAGAGGAAAGTCTGCTGGAGAAAAGAAAACGTGACAGAGCTCGTAATAAAACAAGAATCAACATTAGCTCGGCTTTAGGAGCTGAAGAGAACTGAGGGATGCGAATGTTGTAAAAGCGACGCGGAGATGATGGTGTTTATATTACGAACAGTGAAACAATCCAGTTTTCATACGACGGTACTGTGAGAGCTATTCCAGTGTTATGGTGCTGTGGTTCAGTCACTGCTCCAGAAACACATCCTGACTGTTAGATAGTGAATCAAAGTCTCTGACACAAACCCCTGCCGTAAGAAAAGTCAATATACACACAAACAGATTTGCAAAGCTATTGCCTTCCACCTCAAGCCAAACACAAATGAGGAAACAGAACACATGCAAACAGCGTTTGTAACATCACCTTACTACAGGTTTACATCAATTCAGCGCAGAAATGCCACATCTCTTCCAGAGTCTTTATTTCTATTCACAGATTTAATATGTTTGAGGATTTATCAAAAGGAAACTCAGTGAATATGATCTTTCCTCTCATATTCCATATCTGTTCAAATAAAGATTTGTATAATATGTTGTAACATGAAATGACACATAATCTGTGTGTTTTAATGCATCAGTAAATGTAAACCATGAATAGGAAGGTGTATAACTGTGGTTATTAACACACTATAAAGGTGTACATCTCCAGAGAAAATGTGCTGGTGAGAAAATGTTGAATCTGATCCTCATAAACTGCTTCAGTCTCAGCAGGATAATGAAGGTTAATAATGAATTAATAATGTTTATGATGATAAAAGTGTTCATAAGATTTGCATACTGCTCATCTGCCCCGCCCCCTTCAGCCACTCACTCAGATCATAAGAGGACATCATGTGATTACACTCTTCATCTCATCTCTCTTCTCCTTCCCTCTCTATTAAATGCTTATTATCACCCGATGAATATCCATTAAATATTACAATCACACTATATTATTTTAAAAAGGTTTACCGTTCATGCAAATTAAAATATCACATACTGTATTCACCATTGATTCAGCTTTCTTCTTGACATGACTATGTGGGGCAAGTTGGACCACTTTTTTTTTCTTTCTTTCTTTCTTTCTTTCTTTCTTTCTTCAGTTTTATGGCAACGTGTTAAATATGTGTTCCTCTTGGTAACAGACATTATGAAATATAATTAGACATGTTAGTTGTACCCGTGCCTAGAATAAGCATTTAATTGGCACAGCTTACCCCACTCCACACTCGGCCGGTCCTTGTTGTTGATATCAGCTTTATTGATTGAAGATGATGTTCCCATAATGTTTCAGAGACAAAAGTGAGTTTCCCTTCCAACAGTACATGATGTTTCTTCCCTGGAGAGACTGTTTTCCTCTTCATTTTCTTCTGATTGTTTTTGGTTGATTATTGAGTTTGTTTTATGGACTCACATGTCAGTTTCGCTCAAGTCCTCAGAGCTAATCTGGCCTCTTTCTTCAACTGATCATTGCTGACATATCAGCTGCTCCCCTCAATCACCTTTCACTCCAAAATCACCATTATGGCACACCAAATGATACAATAATGATCAATCTCATTGTGTTTGTTTGATTTGTGTGATCTAAAGGAAGCTCCATCATGAAATACAGAAATATCACATCAGTGAGAAGTGTAATTACTGTCAACTGTGTTCAAAGTGACAGCAAATCTCACACTGTCATATTCATTCACACAAATTATACTGCAGCCTTGATATGACTGTGGAGACATTATCATTGAAGCTGGTTTGTTTCATGCTTTATAAAGGTATTTGTAATGGCTAATATTTAATGAGAAGTCATGCTATGTAGTGAATGTGGCCATGACAAATGTGGCAGAGTAAGTATATTCATAATCACTTTACAATAAGGTCACATTTGTTAACATTTGTTAAAGGGTTAGTTCACCCAAAAATTGGGTTACTACATTAATTACTCTCCCTCATGATGTTCCACACTCATAAGACCTTTGTTTATCTTCAGAAGACAAATTAAGATGTTTTTGATGAAATCCGAGTGACTCAATATCTATAATCAACACTTTCAATGTCCAGAAAGGAACTAAAGACATCATTAAGACAGTCATGTGACTGCAGTGGATCAACCTTAATGTTATGAAGAGACGAGAATACTTTTTGTGCGCAAAATAAAAATAACAACTTTATTTAACAATTTGAACTGTTGTCATACGCAGTTGACATAGTGAACGCAGCGCAGGCTTCCGTGTTTACGTCCGAACATAGTTCAAAGAGTCGTGTTTCTCAAAACCATATCCAAGGAACATTCGCAAACTGCATCGCAATGTGGTTAGAAACAGAGTTTCTTGTTTTCATGACATGTGGACTTAATAAATCCTTATTTATTCCAATTATAATGCATTATATAACACATATTGTTTTTACAACACACGTTATAAATACAGTATAAAATTAAACTATGTTAAATAAGCCCTCTATGCTTAGGCCATTTCACCCTAACGTAGTTTAATGCACAGTGTGGATCTGAACAGAAGGATTGTTTGTTTGTTGTGATCGGTGCTGATTATTGATCTCTCTGACAGAGTGAAGAGTCACGTTCAGCTCTTTGTGCAGGTGTCTTGATTCATTGATGATGTTTTGCAGTCAAAGAGAGAGAGAGTGAAGAAACACACTGATACTGATGGTTTTCTGGAGTGTTTCTGTGGCTGCATTTACACTGCAAGTCCTCGTGCACACATCCCATATTCTTTGTTTTTTAAACTACCTCTATTGATAGGAAAATCAGTAAGAGAAATATAGCTGCGAGCAGCAATTATCGAGGTTAAAGTGCTTTAAGGCCTTTTAAGCACAAGTGTAAAAAGGTATTATGTTTTATTTAGCAAGCCTGTAACCACTGAGATCAAAGATGGAAACGGCTAATGCAAGCAACACTGTAAAAAATTACCATGATTTTAACAGTAAAAGACTGTAAAAATGCTGCAGTGAAAAACTGTCAATTGGTTTACAGAAAGTTTCTGTACTATATACTGTGAATAACTGTAATAGATCTAACGGTACATTTAATGTAATTTTACGGTAAAATACCGTTCAATTCACAGTTTTTGGAAATGAAAAATAACAATTCATTGTAAAATTTACAGTGAAAATCCGTAAATTGACATTCCCACAATTCCCTGCATGACACTTCACATTTGATATATTTTCGTTGAAATAACTGTTTCTTCTTAGTTTTTCTCATTTTTTTCTAATCAGTTATGTACATTAGGGTTTTATGTTACATCTAATGTTGTTAAATTAATGTTTATTGCATTTTTAAAATTTAAAAATATAATTGACAAATATATTTGTTTTTTTCTACCATGATTTTGGTAAAAAAAATTTGCTGTCTACTGTAAAATTTAGGGTTACAAAACCAGTATACCGTATTGTCTTTTACAGATTCCACATTTTTTTCACGGTATATTCCTGGCAACCACAGCTGCCGGTATTTTACCGTAAATTTGACAGTTTTTTTTTTTAACAGTGAATTTATCATGGGAAATATATGGTTGTTAAAGCTTTTTAACAGTTACAGCGCCACCTATGGTCTGATCTCCATAAAAGTTTGCATGCATGTTTAGAATCATATGTCACATGTGCTCACTTATTTTTGTGAAGTTCTGAGCTTTCATTTAGGATTTATAGGCTTTTGAGTATATTTTGCCATGGCCATTTTCTAAAAGACCCTGTTATAGTGACCCAAAGGCTAAAGTTCAACTTTTTTTGATAATTATTGATCTAGAGAGTCCAGAGAATTGTCCTGTGCTGGTTTTATTCATATCGAGCGAAAAACCTAGGACTAGTTCGCAAAAGTATTTTTTTTACATATTCGTGAATATTTAATGAACGATTTGATTGACAGCATTGGTTCTTGAGGCAAAGTTGTTCAGAATGAGGAGATCTATCAAATGATATGCATATTGTGTGGCTCTGTGAAACACCACGTGATTACAGAGGTGTAAAACTCATTAGTGGCTGATTTCTTTCAAAATTCGTACAGACCTCTGGGCCCATGAGTCGAACATGCCCACTGAGTTTCGTTCCGATACGTTAACTTTGTCTAATAGGTGCTCAAATTTCTCCTTGGACCAAGACACTGCGTGCCAATTTTCATGTCAATCAGACTAACGGTTGCGTAGTTATAGCTGTTTTCAAGTTTTTTTCATGTTATAGCGCCACCAAGTGTCCAATCGCCGCATTTTTTTTACTGTGACCACAGATTGAGCCCATACATATATGTACCAATTTTAGAGAAAATATCTCATTATGTTCAAGAGTTATAGCCATTTTAGTAAAAGTGGCCCCGCCCATTTCGAACGTTTTGGCACCCCTTAGCGACTGTGAATCGAAATTTCAACTTTTTTTGATAATTATTGATATTTTGTCTCCAGAGAACATTTCTGTACTGATTTGGTTCTGATCGGGAGAAAAATCTTGGACTAGTTTGCAAAAGTAGGTTTTGGACAAAATTCAAAATTGCAGAATTTTTTCAGGCTCAAATGCTCAAATCGGAGATATACATTTTGTTCGTCTTGATTTAAGGATATAAGGCACTTGACTACGACAATCGGTCTACGAGTTATGATCAGTTTCATGTTTTTGATCGCTCTATTGGCCAATCAGGGTCATACTCTGTCAACCTCTCCCCAAACTGAGACATCTGATCATCTGGCCAAGTTTCAAGTCTCTAGCGCTTACGGTTTGGTCTGCACGGTCGGTTTTACGGCGGAAGAAAAATAATAAAAATCCTTACAATTACAATAGGGTTTCAGCACTGCGTGAACACCTAATTAGCAAGAAAAAGTAACAGATTGGATTTCATGTCAGGATCTGTCCAAACTGATGATATTTCTTTAAACAATGTATATATGCATCACAGCGTGGAGTAACTGCGTCAGTGGCTCAAACTCTTTGACAGCACAGCGTCAAACCTGTACATACTCAAACCATTGACTTTTATTCACACAAATCATGCAACTTTTCCAACAACATTACAATTTCTTAAGCATCATTTCAGCAATGGGCTCTGTTCACTCATGACCTCTAAACTGAGAAATGATGTTAAACTTAATTCTGCATGTGTGAAACCACCTACTGATCTACGGTAAGCTGTTAGCGTTACTTATTTGACAGAGGGACTTTTCTAAAATATACAACGAAATACATACTGTACATATGATATGAATCACACTTGCTCTAATTACACACTTTTGATTCACTCACTCTGTGAGCCGTCGTTGGTGATACAGACCCAACAAATCCAGGCTGTGTTAGTGGATCTGTGCTCAGATTCTCCTTCAGTCGGTCTAAACCCGCACGTTGAGCCTCGAGCATCAAACCTGTGAAATAAATACACTTTCCGCTGCTCAAGGACGACAGTTTGACATGATTGTGTACGTCTGACAGACAACTGATCTCTCGGAGACGGAGGTCGTACCTCAGGGACGGCACAAAGTCTGCAGCCGGCCTGTAAAACACAGAAAAAACTGGCAGGGGTCTCACAACAGCTCTGGACAGTCCACAACACACACCGCTCTGCCTGGAGCACATTTCACATCTGTAATTTGTCCTGACAGCAGGTTATAAAGAGGATGAGAAGGTGCTGGATTGATCAGCAGTGAGCGCGGAGGTGCTTTCCATCAAACAGGGTTTGGTACGCTCTTCACCGCTGTGCAATTATCTGCCAGCCGCTTCTGCTGTGATAAATCTGAGCTCTATTAAAACAGCAATGATTTTCCATTTAAACTCTTTTGGATCAGTTCAATTTCACCGAGTTAAAAGTGCTGGACTGCAGGCGAAAATGCACATCCCTAAACGTCCACTTATAACCGCAGCGCTGCAAATATCCTTACAAGAAAATCAATATTCTTACGAGACAAAAGTGTGCCAGATAATGAGACAGAGGGTCATTCTCAGATGTTTTCTAGTAGTTATCAGTTAATTTGTTAGCTAATTATGCCACAAACTCTAACAGAATTAAAATGACATACTGACCAAGAACATGATTTTCACCGTGACGGTTCGTTTTAGCCCTTCGAGCTCTAAAACACATAAAATAAACTCTACAGTATTTGTCCCACACTGTAGGCCATCTCAGCAGAAGGTTCTCGGTTTAACAGGCTCCCATTTTAATAATTATTACAGGATTTCCGTTAACAGGATGTGGCAACGCATCAACTCACGTATTGATTAAAACGCCGCCGAATGCTTTAGATTTCTGAACGTGAGAACACAATCCAATCGACCCGCTATTTTGCTAGAGCTAATTCTATTTGCATGTGTAATTGCTTTGGCTGTGTCCATAACTTCATTAGGATAAAGCTACACAGCGATGTTAATGAGATCTGCTCTTATTGCTGCCTGCCTTCATCAGATCTCTCCCGCAGCAGATTAAACTCGCCTGCTTGTTATTCCTGCACACAGCTGAGCTGACAAATATGATAAAACCGAAAGCAAGCAAAACACAGCCTCGCCATGTGCGCCGCTCGCTTGGCCGGTCATCTGGAGACCGTACCTTCACAAACCTCATCAGAACTTACAGAAACTACCACGCTGCAATTAATACTTGCTTTGGATGTGGTGCCACGGTATTAACTTGGTTTTTGTGGACATGTACCATAGTATTACCTTGATTTTGACATTTATTATGCCTTTTTTTTTGGCGTGTTCCAATCAGTTGTAACACTATAGTGTTTTTTACACTGTCAGGAAAAAAACGGTGCAAAAAATTGTACATTTAGAAGTGAAACAGAACCCTTAAAAGCAAATCTTTGTATATTAATAACCCCTAGATACTAATATGAACCTTTAAAGAGGACCTATTCTGCTTTTTCCGATGTTCATCTGTCTTTAGTGTGTAATATTGTTGTTTGAGCATGAAAAAGCTCTGCAAAGTTCCGGTTCTTCTCTATATCTGTTTCTGAACTCCCTGAAACGCCTCCATTTTCTTCACAACATTCCTCATTTAAATAATTCATGCGCAGAATAAAGGGGCGGGGCCTGGTTGAGTTAGTTAGTAGTGTGTTGAAACTGGCGGTTATGGTAAGGGGCGGGACATTTCCCAAACACCAATCACAACACACTGCTCCAGCCGACCAATCAGAGCACATTGTGCTTTTCAGAAGGAGGGGCTTCATAGAGACAGGAACTAAACAGAGCGTTACTGACAGACTGGGAAGAGAGGAGCTGCAACAATGGAGAATATGAGGAAAATAATCAACATTCAATCTAGCAGAGCACAAAAACTACATTAAGACTGTTGCATTGCAATACCATATTGTGAACATGTACCATGATACTACTGTCTGTTTTTGAGCATGACACAGTATTTTAGATGTTATACCATGATGCTACCATATTGTCCTAGACATGCATCACAGTAAAAGCATGTTGTTGGATGTGAACCATGACAGTAGCACAGTATTCTCTCAATACTAGCATGGCACTAGAACTTTAATAATCATTAGGTACCTGTGTCATCACTACTGTACTATGGTGCTTTGTGTTAAGGAAGTTCTGTGATTCTCTTCACCTGCCTTCATCTCTGCTTCAAAGACCAACCGTCCTATTTGCAATCCAAATTCTACGCAATTAACTAGCGTGTAATTATCTTCACCAGCAACTGGAATAGCAACAAAATGAGAGCTTGTCACATGAAAGGTGATTATAAAAAAGGGCCTTTAACGTTAGAAATTAACATGTCACATTCTTCACCTCCGCCGCTGCATTAGTGAATGAGGGGAGGCAGAGAAGGCATAAATATTAGCGCTCCTGCAGCTCCACACACACACATTACTCTGCGTGACTTCCTGCGGTCGCTTGTTTATGTGTCATAACCACAATACTGCATAAAAACATGTTCCTAATCAGTATTTTTGTCTGGTTTGCCAGTAAAATATGTAAGCAGTCTTAAAACAAGATACTTGAAGACAGAGATGGAAAGTAACTAATTACTAATAATTTTATTACAGTACTTGAGTACATTTTTTTTTTTCTACTTTCTTGAGTATAATTTAATTGTAGTACTTGAGTTGAATAAAAATAAAGTATTCAATGTCGCTACATTTATTTTTCACCAAAAGTACAAAAAGAAACAGGGCTGGTGTTTGATGGACACTGCGGTGAAGACAGGTCTGACTCGGGTGCTAAACCAATCAAAACTTCCAGTTCAGCTGAGGGGCGGGGCATTTAAACCACACTTTGACATTCAATCACTAGCGCTTGCGTTTTGAATCAGTATCTCTAACGTTTCAGTATTTGGGTCATAGCATTGATGCAACCAGAGCACTGAGCAGTTGAAGTAAATAGAAAACTCGGCTCATAATGATGCAGTTATTGCATATGGACGGAGCAAGAACAATGTAAGTGTGTAAAACGCATGCACACTGTTCAGTTTAATGTTAAAGCTTGCCCTTTTTAACAATACTGTTAAACTAAATGTTTGAAGCAAACTTTGTATGAAGCTGAAGATGAAATAAGAGCGCATGCATTTGTTCAATATTTTCACATGCATCTGACTGACAGATGAACCGTGATAATCAGATGCATGTAAAAGTGTACTTCGTTACTATAGCAACGATGGACTCCCAGCACATTTTCGGTAGAAAAAAAAAGCATTTTATTTAACATGTTAACCCGTACGCCACTTTATTTACTGTCACCTTTCTATTCACAGTGTTTTAATCCCTCATTTTTGAATTGCTTTTGCCCTTCTTAAAAACATTCAGATGGTCTTACGTGGATTTACTTTTTAGTTAGTTATGAAACAATCACTCCTGGCAACAGGGAAAGCTAGTATATTTGCTTAGCATAGTGTCAGACTACAATTTATGAGATTAATATGTTTTGCTCCAAATATAATGTCAGTCGTCTTTGAAATAACTTGCTTCTGTGGTTCCATGTTGCTTCTTATCACAGAATAAGACATGATTATATGAGAAAATATATTATTTTATAAAATGCTATACTGGATACAGGCTATGTCGATTAGAGTTGCATATATAAATATACATCATTCTTATGAAAACACCCAAGATGTCTTGAAGAACACAGATAAACACATAAATCATTGCAATCGTGTGTTTGTATTCATGTTTCATCAGTAAAAACGTCTCTATCTGCATGTTCTTTGGCTGTAGTGGTATCTGATGCATTTGACCATATAAGGGATTTCCTGGAATGTCATATGTTTAATACTTCTATGAATCTCACATGTGGACTTTCTGCGCGAGGGCGCCCTCTGGCTTCCAGTATGAATGAAACAGACTTTACATGAGACTGAGAGTGTTTAGCTCTCCATAATGCTCCCGTGGCCTAATTTTGCGTAAAAATAGAAAAGTATTATTTAGAAGTACTTTGTAATGCAGTAACTTGAGTAGTTTTTCTCTTACTTGAGTCATATTTTTTTCAGTTCTTCTACTTGCACTCAAGTAAATTATTTCTTCAGTAGCAAGACTTTTTTCCACCACTGCTTGAAGAGCAAAGTTGTTCAACATAACATCTGGTTTATCCCACTGCCAAATAGTTTATTTTCTTGTTTTAAGCAAAGAATTCTGAAAATATAGTGCAGATTATCTTTGAAACAAGATAAAATTGTTTGTCCATGGGGTAAGAAAATAAACTGCAGTCAATATTTTCTGAAAACAAACTTTAAAATCTTATGAAACTGAATTTATCTTGTTGTAGGGATGTTTAGATATTTTACTGCCAAGCAGATTAACCCCGAGTCCTGAAAATGTGGAAAGATGCTAGAGTATGATGTGTACAAAATGCAATAAACGAAGGATATGGGGGAAAAAATGATGTTTGTGTGTGTGTGTGTGTGTGAGTGAGAGGCAGAGAAGGGTAGGGTGTGTGTTTACTGACGAATTGTGAGTTAATGTGTGCTCTCTTTTAATTTTCACAAAGGCATTAATCATAATCAGTAAGCTCATTTTAATCATATCCATACGGACTCAACCTCCTTTGTTCCGGGATGCAGCGGCTCTGGCTTCACGGCGAGCTGGAGAAGGATGAGGCTGGCGTTGAGAGTGTGTGTATGTGTCGGAGCCGCAGGCTTTTGTTTCTCTCACACAATACTCTCTTTGTTTATATTCAGTTTAATGTGCTGGAATAACTTTCACTGCCAGACAGATAGAAGAAGAGAGAGATTCAGCGGAGGGATGTGGCTCTGATTGTGTTTTGAATTTGAGATTGATCATAATATCCCCATCGGCCTCTCGCAGACGCGTGAAAAGTGCTTTCTCATTTCGGTTAATGCAAAATTTCGGCACATGAGGAGAAAATATGTAAATATGATGGGTCAAAAATAACATATAGACTCAAAGCAAGTGATTCCCCATGAGCCCAATCACCATAAACTCACAACACACACACACACACACACTGTACGTCCTGCACCGGACGCTTGACTATAAACACATGAAATTTTCATGAACTGCACTCCAGGTGTAGCACAGCGTTCTTTTGGTGAGGTTATCTCTGAGTAGTTTCTCAGTTTTGAAAGAAAAAACACAAAAAACCTCACAGACTGATTGAAAGAGAGAGACACAGTGCAGTAGAGTACATTTAATAAACGAATCCAAAACAGGGAAGACACAAGGAACACCAAACATCGACTGACAAATCACAAGAGCAACACAAGAGCTATACACAGGAGAAAACAAGCTTGGAGGATGACTTCAGAATTAAAATTTCCTGATAATTTACTCCCCTCCATGTCATCCAACATGTTTATGTCTTTCTTTCTTCAGTGGAAAAGAAATGAAGGTTTTTGATGAAAACATTCCAGGATTTTTCTCCATATAGTGGACTTCACTGGGGTTCAACGGGTTGAAGGTCCAAATGTCAGTTTCAGTGCAGCTTCAAAGAGCTCTACATGATCCCAGACGAGGAATAAGAGTCTTATCTAGAGAAACCATCGGACATTTACTAAAAAAAATAATAAAAATTATATACTTTTTAACCACAAATGCTCGTCTTGCACTGCTCTGTGATGCTCCACGCATGACGTAATCATGTTGGAAAGGTCACGCGTGACGTAGATGGAAGTACGGCGGTAGAGCGAAAATCTCATTTTCTCCACTTCAAAATCGTCCGACATCATTGTTTTCCTTTTTGTGTAAAGGTCGTTTAACTTAGTCTTTGACGTTTGCTTTGTAAACACTGGATCAGTACTTCGGCCTACGTCACGCGTGATCTTTCCAACATGATTACGTCATGCGTGGAGCATCACAGAGCAGTGCAAGACGAGCATTTGTGGTTAAAAAGTATATAATTTTTATTATTTTTTTTAGAAAATGAGTGATGGTTTCTCTAGATAAGACTCTTATTCCTCGTCTGGGATCATGTAGAGCTCTTTGAAGCTGCACTGAAACTGACATTTGGACCTTCAACCCGTTGAACCCCAGTGAAGTCCACTATATGGAGAAAAATCCTGGAATGTTTTCCTTCATTTCTTTTCCACTGAAGAAAGAAAGACATGAACATCTTGGATGACATGGAGGAGAGTAAATTATCAGGAAAATTTAATTCTGAACTAATCCTTTAACAAGTTAAAAAGGTAACGGGAAACACCTGGTTAGATTCAACATGAAAAACTCCAATGAACTACAAACGGCACACAAGACAGGAAATATAACTAAAGTCCAGACAAGACATGGGGAATATATGACTCCTATAGCCCCTACAGCTGTCCTAGATCAGAATAGATTATTTTCACGATTTACTTAAGAGGCCAAAAACAGAAAAAATAAAATATTGTCAGCAACTCACTCAACCCTTCATAAATCACAACGACCACAGAAGCTACAATAACACACAGTTTCAAGAACAGTCAACAAATTGGAGTCGCTTGGTCTTCTCTCTGTGAGGAGAGGGACAGGGGAAGATCAAGAGAGAGAGAAAACACACACACACACACACACACACACACACATAATGTGAATGCTAATGCTGCTCTTTTCCATAAAAAAAAAAAAATTAATGAATCAATGAAACAATCATTTTGATCACAATAGTATGGTGTGTAGTGATAATTACCAAATTAATCAAGTTTTACAAGAGCAGGCCAGAGAACACAAATGAAACAAATTACGAACAAGCCAATTAACTAATGAATGTAGCCAGTGCGAGTCAGTGTAACAATAAGAGAGCAAGAAAACAAGAGCGGGGATTCAACATTCACCGTTTCAACCAGCAGACGGGCAGAGCTGATGACCTTCGTTCCTGCCCTGTCAATCAAACGGCCCCTCCGCCCTCCCTGAACTGATGGGGGTCAAAGATGGATGTGGACAAAAAGAAAAGTCCATCTGACAGACAACAATCTCTCATCTGTGCTTCACGAGGAGGGAGGAGAGCAAAATGAAGAGTGGATGAGCACAGCGGGATCAGACGGATGACAAGGTAGTCCAATTAAAGATGGCCCAGGATCACAGCGCTCTCTCTTATCACATCAGTAACACACACACACACACACACTTCCGCTCTTCCTGGTTTATAGGGCCAATTTTGCAATTAGAGATATTGGTGACAGCAGATGTCAAAGAATGAGAGCAAGAGAGAGTAATGCAGCTGTCTGTCTACACAACAGTGATTATCCTGTGTGTGTGTGTGTGTGTGTGTGTGTGTGTGTGTGTGTGTGTGCTTTTGTTTATATTACATTGTGGGGACCAAATGTCCCCATGATGTAATATAAACCTGAGTTCACCTACATCGTGGGGACCAGCCAGCGGTCCCCACAATGTAAATGGGTTTATAAATCATATAGAATGAGTTTTTGTGAAAAAGTAAAAGTTTGCACAGTTTCCTGTGAGGGTTAGGTTTAGGGGTAGGGGCAGGGTAGGGGGATAGAATGTACAGTTTGTTCAGTGTAAAATGCATTGAAGTCTATGGAAAGTCCCCACAATTCACAAAAACAAACATGTGTGTGTGTGTGTGTGTGTGTGTGTGGCAGAGAGATGATCTGCAGTGTGTTTGCATGTGTATGATGGCATGAGTGTGTGTAGTGTTGAGGGTTTGCTCTAGCATTGCTGCTTCTACACACACACACACACACACACACACACACAGTCAAAGATAACCTTAAAGGCCCACTGAAGTTCCATTCGCCTCAATGGAAATCATATTTACACTATCTTAATTGTTCCCTATCCCCTATATAGTGCACTATGTGCCATTCACCATGTAGAAAATACTAAACGTGTGAACAAGCGATTTCTGCAGCGTTTATTTATAATGCAGTGGGCGGGACACTTCAGATTCTGAGAGCATTTGATTGGACAGAAGATCTGATCAGAAGCTGATGAAATCATTGATTCATAGGGTTAGGGTTAGAAGTGAGAATGCTTATATCTTCTAAATGCGAATGTTGTCATTGTTTTGGAGCACACTAGCTTATAGATAACAGTACGGCAAACATATACTAAAAGCAAAAAACTTAAATTTTGATTTCATGGGGACTTTAAAGTTGACATGAAATTTTCTAAATGCATGAACGATTCATCCATGCAAGTATTTCAGTTTTGTTTTTTAATCGACTTCATAAATTTTCATCTACAAATGTCATAATTGGATCACCTGGTGAAACATCAGTCTTGCTAATCATTCAGTCTGATTAAGCCCCGCCCCTTTTTTACACTTGGCTGCAAGCTCACATTCAGATCCGCCTCCATCCAACCCTTTTTTCTTTGATAACCCGTTTCGCTCTGATGTACTTCACAAGAAAGAGGAGATCTGTAAGCAGCACACGTGACTTTGTTTAAAAGTGTTTGTGTCAGTGTTTGTTCACTGAAAAAAGTGAAACGTCTGTGTCATTTATTTAAAAATCATGGTTTAAACCTGATTTGTTCAGTTTGTCTAAAAACAAATAGCACCCCCCTTAGAAAAACAATAGAAGAAACAATTTTCTTTAAAAATAGTATTTTTGGTTTGATACCAGAGTGTTGCTCATTGATTAGTCAAAGTAAACTTGATTTTATGGGTGGAGGTGTTTCTCCTGGAGCTGTACTGGTGTGTGTGTGTGTGTGTGTGTGTGTGTGTGTGTGTGTGTGTGATCCATGGAAGAAAGAAGTTAAACAGATTTGGGACAATTTTTGCAGGGTGAGAAATTAACAGGGGCAAAAATGCACCAAAATTAATAAAAACTTTCCCTAAAATTGAAGATATTGGAGCAAGAAATTCCTTTGGGTTCTTATTTATTTTTTGTATTCATAAAAGCAGTATTGATTTTATAATAAACAAGAAGTTAATATTAAGTGAGCTACATTTAATAAACAATATTGTCTGCTTTTGCTCTTTTGCCCATAAGTAGTCCCAAACAAAGCCACAGCAGAACTATTGCGCATCTTACTGAATTAATCCAATTTTTGAACTAAACTGTTGAATGAATGATTCAATGACTCACTTATTAAGACAGTGATTTGCTGCCACCTATTGGTGGCTTTAGTTTCGTGTTTAAAAACATCATTTTCTTTTTTAAAATCCTTTCATATTTCAGTATTCATTTTTAATCATTAATCTCTTAATATTATTTATGCAGTTGTAATTGCAGTGTAAATGCATTCATGCCAGCTCTGAGCTGCATGTTTATACTGATTTCATTTGACTGGTAACAACCCCATAGTGTCTTATTATTCTAATAGAAATGATTGATTAAATGTATGAATTTGACATAAAAGGTGACACATACATTTAACGAGGTTAGAATGAGTTGAATCAACTCCACAGCAACTACATCAATTTATCCACTAACCATTCAGAAACGTCTAAAAGTTGTAACTTCTTCCTGAGTCTCTCCATCAGTGTCGACTCCGGTTTGAACAATGTAAGGCTGAACACCGTTA
Organism: Ancherythroculter nigrocauda; assembly: GCA_036281575.1. NCBI lineage: Eukaryota > Metazoa > Chordata > Actinopteri > Cypriniformes > Xenocyprididae > Ancherythroculter > Ancherythroculter nigrocauda. Next base: position 550,983 of record VTFQ01000014.1, read on the forward strand.
CTGACAATCCTCATTTTGGCTGCGTGAGATTCTCCAGCTTTGTTGTTGTTGAGCTGTTAAAGCTCCGCCCTCTTCTGGAAAGGGGACGGGAGCAGCAGCTCATTTGCATTTAAAGGGACACACACAAAAACAGCGTGTTTTTGCTCACACCCAAATAGGGGCAAATTTGACAAGCGATAATAAATGATCTGTGGGGGATTTTGAGCTGAAACTTCACAGACACATTCTGGAGACACCAGAGACGCATATTACATCTTGTGAAAGAGGCGTTATAGGTCCCCTTTAACTGGTAAAAGACCCATAGTGTCTTATTATTCTAACTGAAATGATTGATTAAATGTAAGAATTTGACATAAAAGATGACACATACATTTAATGAGATTAGAATTTCATAAATTTTCCATATAAAGGTAAAAATACCACTGGAAATCTTTTTAAGAAAGCAAATATTGTTTTTCAAAACTGATTCAAACCATATTTGGAGGTGGCTTGAAATGCGATACCTTATGCAGATAGGTTGGTTAGGTCTGGACACATAAATCTCATTTAATAGTGCAGACAGTTTGCCTGAAAAGATCTGATTTGAGAGAAAATCCCATTTACCTGCAGTCTGAACATAGAGACAGGGAGAGATAAAGAGAGAGAAAGAGGAGTGAATGAGGGAAAGTGAGACATTTGTTGGAGTTCAGGAGGAAAGCATCCCCTACACAAACAGCACTGAAGAATAGAGTCCCAGCCTGATCAAGACCTCATTATGACTGTAGGATGGAACCCAGTGGAATACAGATGCATCTCTCTCACCGTCTCTGTTTCCAGCACTTTCTTCTGCCTCTTCGTTTGGACAGGGACCCCAATCGATACTTCTCAACTAGGTTAATATGGCACTTTAGAAGCAGTCTATTCATCGGCCCAGGAGTACACACTCAGATAATTGCTTTTTGAATTGGGTCGTACTGGGAGTGTGTGTGACTGAGGCCTACCGCCCTCTGTTGGATCTCTGAGAGTTCTCCTTGTTGGACATCACAAGGCTTTCAAGAATATTCCAGACAAAAGACATGAACATCAAAACAAGACAATGGAAATGTGCTATTTTCCATGACATAAGACATATACCATCTGGGATGAAATGTTTATGCTGAACAGATTCGTCATGCTCATTCAAACATGCCTTCACACAGCCTTTACCAAAGACTTTACATCGAAAGAAGGTGCACTTGTATTATTATGAATGGGAGAAAGTGCAATTCACCTTCTAAATAAGAGCCAATCACTGACTGGTGAAATAATCGCGTCACTGCAGCTGCCGTTAGAAGCTCCGGTGTGGAGAGAAATCGAGTCCCCCCATTGGTTCAATGGACTTTTAATGGGTAGTATTTTTAGCACCTGATTATAATTCCTGCAAAATGACATTATAGGATTTATATATTATTATACCATTAATGTCTTTTAAATTATATGATTCATATACTAGTATATAACTGAAGCTATAGGTTGTGAAAACAAGCATTTCTCGTTCTTACTGTTTTTTAGTGAGCTTATGTACTAGCATAGCATACATTTAACCGATTAGCCTGCTAGCTTAACATATATTATATTAGGTATGTTTTTTGCTTCCAGTACCTATCTGTTTCCAGTTTGTTTTATTATGCAGTACATAGGCATTCATTTGTTGTTTGTGCACTTAATGTAACATCATACAATTGTGAAATACACAATATTGCCAAAAGTATTGGGACACTCCTCCAAATCATTGAATTCAGGTGTTCCAATCACTTCCATGACCACAGGTGTATAAAATCAAGCACCTAGGCATGCAGACTGCTTCTACAAACATTTGTGAATGAATGGGTCGCTCTCAGGAGCTCAGTGAACTCAAGCGTGGTACAATAAGTGCAATAAGTCCATTCGTGAAATTTCCTCACTACTAAATATTCCACGGTCAACTGTTAGTGGAATCATAACAAAGTGGAAGCAATTGGTAACAACAGCAGCTCAGCCATGAAATGGTTGGCCACGTAAAATCACAGAGCGGGGTCAGCGCATGCTGAGGCACACAGTGCACAGAGTCAATAGCTACAGAACTCCAAACTTCATGTGTCCTTCAGATTAGCTCAAGAACAGTGTGTAGAGAGCTTCATGGAGTGGGTTTCCATGGCCGAGCAGCTGCATCCAAGCCTTACATCAGCAAGTGCAATGCAAAGCGTGGGATGCAGTAGTGTAAAGCACGTCACCACTGGACTCTAGAGCAGTGGAGACGTGTTCTCTGGAATGACCAATCACGCTTCTCTGCCTGGCAATCCGATGGATGAGTCTGGGTTTGGCGGTTCCAAGTGACAAGTGTAAAGTTTGGTGGAGGGGGATTATTGTGAGGTTGTTTTTCAGGGGTTGGGCTTGAACCCTTAGTTCCAGTGAAAGGAACTCTTAATGCTTCAGCATACCAAGACATTTTGGACAATTTCATGCTCCCAACTTTGTGGGAACAGTTTGGGGATGTTCCTGTTCCAACATGACTGCGCACCAGTGCACAAAGCAAGGTCCATAAAGACATGGATGAGCGAGTTTGGTGTGGAGGAACTTGACTGGCCTGCACAGAGTCCTGACCTCAACCCGACAGAACACCTTTGGGATGAATTAGAGCGGAGACTGTGAGCCAGGCCTTCTCGCCAACATCACTGCCTGACCTCACAAATGTGCTTCTAGAAGAATGGTCAAAAATTCCCATAAACACACTCCTAAACCTTGTGGAAAGCCTTCCCAGAAGAGTTAAAGCTGTTATAGCTGGAAAGGGTGGACCAACTCCATATTAAACCCTACGGATTAAGAATGGGATGTCATTAAACTTCATGTGCACGTAAAGGCAGGCGTCCCAAAACTTTTGGCAATATAGTGTAGTTTATAATTTTTTGAATTTCACAGTCTGTTTTTTAAGTCATTTGGTTTACGGGGACACAGAAAGTAATAACAATCTCATTATGCGCAATTGTGTCCTCATAAACCATGTATACAAGCACACACACACACTCTCTCACTCATTCTCTCTCTCTCACACACACACACACACACACACACACATCTAAAAATACACATATGCAAACACTCTGATAAATCAAAAATATTTGATAACTTTTTATCATGAGGTTTTTGAGATGATGCATGCTAAGTTTTGTGCAAATCAGATTGATGATCCTTGACTCAAGAATTCAGAGTTATTAATGAAAAAAGTTATGAACTAAAATGAAAATATGCTTATTAAAGAGTCTGACAGATGTGTGTGGGAGAGCCTGGCAAATAGATTTCAAATGGCATTTGGTTGTTTTCTCTGTGGCTGGATCAATCAGCTGTAATTGTGCATATATACAGTATGATGGTTTATTGAATGATTACTGAAAGCAATCACAGATTATGTGCATTCGCTGTGCATTTATCCACATGACACCACTGTCTGCAGTGTTGTGCATTTGAAAATGCTTTGATAAATCGGTCAATGAGAGTCTGAAATAGTTGAAAAATTAAATTTGTGAGGCCAAGCTAAAGTGTTTGCAGCACTTCCTCAGAGCTAAACTAACATCAGCTGAAGATTCAGACACATTCCATGACTGTCGACTTCCCACGACCTACAGATCCCAGGACTGACAGCACTGCTCTGAAATGAAGGCAGACCCCTCAGAGGAGCACTTGGGTTTTTACAGCCGCACATTTCATGAAGCAAGTTTCAGTGAAGTTTTACAGAGCTCCACCTTTAATAACCTCTCGTACAGGGAACCGATATGTTATCAGGACTTTCATCATAAAGCTTCTGCTGCGTTTGCTGAACACATGCGCTTTTGTCCTCGTTTAAAGACATTAACCGGCTGCGTTGGAGAGAGGGGAAAAACTCTTCACCTCCGCAGTTTCCTCATTATTCTCAGCGCCCTGTAAATGGATTTGTAATTACGGCCTGTCTGCCGCGGATCTTGAGTAATTGTCCTCCAAGTCGCTCAAAGAGTTTGCTGTACGTTCGCTGACCGCGTCTGTATTATTCTCGCTATTGATAACGCATGATGAAGGGCCATTACATCAAATTATTGCTCGCGCCGGTAGACACAAGACCGCCCGCGACCCCGGTCTCCTCCAGCTCGCATTGCGACCCCGAGAAAGCTGAGGTATTTTTCCAGCCGCTTAAAATCACCAGCCTACATTTCCTCTTGTTTCACAAGGTTCTCTAATCTCAGTCCTCCTGCAGCGCAAAGTTCCTCAAATCAGAGCTCGTCACATTGCCGCGCGGATAATAAGCCGACCCGCTGGCCGGTGTGCGCTCACCGCGCGTGGGCTGCCGGAGTTATATGGAGGTGGGAAGTTGCTAAACAAAGACCTGGAGAAAGAAAGAAAAGCAAAAAAACAACAGAAAATAGAGCGAATGCACTTGAGACATGGGCGCTTTGCCATGAAAAAGTAAAGCGTATTGAATCTCATGCCTGCGGATTTGGCTGCGTTGAAAGGCTCGCTTGCCCGTGCCAAGTTCACAAATCCGTGCACATCTGTTTGCGCGTTTGAGTCTGCGCTGGCTTAATGAGATATACTCTCACAGACCCGCTCCAGTCCCAGCAGCTTTAGCCGGATCCGCGGTGATAATGTTATTCTAATTAGAAAGAACACATAGCGGCAGCCAGCACCTTAGTGTCGACACACTGACCTCATCGACACTTATTACAGTGTTTCTCTCCGACTTACACACTTTACAGGGATTTTTCTTTTTCATTTAGACATTAGAAACACACTTCAAAAAATTATAATCATGAAACAAAATCAATTTGAACTTGAGAAGCAAAATTGCGTAAGATAATGAGACTGTATTATATTTTTTTTCTGACCCCGCATTGGCAAACTCTTTTTTGCAAGATATGTGCTTTTACAGCAGGCTGGATCTAGGCATGGGCAGGGGTGTCTGAGCCCACACAAACATCTGTTTTGCCCACCAGGGCCGTCCCAAGAATGGGGTGGAGCCTAGAGCGAGGGCCTTCCTCACCGATCACCTTCAGGAGTGGGGACTGTGTTCTAACCAGATGCGCTGCGATAAGATTCCAGTGACAAACAATCTGTCTGTCCACACCAGATGTGACGTGACTATGAGAAGCAATAAAGTCAATCAAAAATCACAGCCAATCAGAAGAGTGCGTGGGCGGAGTCTCTTGTCAAGTTTCCAGCACTCGCAATGACATAATCAAATCAACCCGATCTCACGGCAATTCGTACAAATTCGTATGACCTCACTTGTACGAATGAATGTTTTTTGCTAAATCGTACGTATTTTATGAGTTATCAAATTCGTATGAATTGGTACAAATGACCTACCCCTAACCCCGCCCCTAAACCTATCCGTCACTGGGGTTTAGACAAATTGAATTCGTACGAATTAGCCACCTCGTAAAATAAGTACAAATTAGTCGTGAGATAGCAAATTCATGAATATTACACCATTTTAACATTGTAAAAATTATATCCTGAAACAATTTTTGTCATAGAATACACTTAATGAGTTGACAGTTTGAACTTTCTTGATTCCTTTCACTAATTTTGGAAATCTGAGGTAAATTGTTTATTGTTGCTTTCAGTAGGGCTATGAAAGACACACAAAATGATATTCAAACTCACATTAGATGCTTTTAACATTAAGTAAAGCACATAAACAGTACCTGAGAATATCATTGCCATACTTTGTGTTGTAGTTCCAGCTGCAACATCACAGAAAAATAGAAACCATTTCTAAAATAGAATCATCGCGTGTCGTCGTCGCGGCTAGTTAGGACAAAAACTCAGTTTAACATGGAAAAGATAGCCTACCTTTAATTGCGTGTCACGGCCTGGTTAGGACCATAGACTGTAAAAAAATATGGACGTAGTGTCTGTGATGTCACCCATAGAGTTCTGAACAGCAGTTTTGAAGCGAAAATGAGGCTGCTGCCAACTTAGCAGCGCGTCACCGCACGTCACTCCCGGATAACTGAAAATGGGCAAAGAGGCGGTACGTGGTAGTAGCCCATGTGACTGGTTGCTGAAACCACGCCCGCCTAGCTCAAAGTGACCATGTTAGCTATCTATCTTACTATCTAAAATATTAATAAAGATAACAAGCTATATCATTAGAAAGTTCTAAAGGTTTACTGTAAATCTATGTTGTTATTTATTTTATTTTTTTCTTTTATAAGATATAGATGTTCCAACACCAGTTATTAATTTGTGTCGGGTGTGCAAATAACAACACTAAAAATCAAACAGAACTTCATACCTTTATAATGAAATAGAGATCGCGAGATGAATCCAATCCGTGGCACTTGGGTAAAATTGCATTGCAAAACAAAACACAGTACTTTTTTGTCCACAAAAGCGTTAAATCCATGAAATATTGATATATTATCCATTGTTTGCATCACATTTCTTCTGAAAGATCTGCTCTCCATCATCGTTCTTCAAGAAATAATGCAATCTGAGCAGCGTTTATGTTGTAAAACTGTCTGTGATCGTATATATCTCACAAACAAATGAGCTCGTGTCCAAAGTATAATTTTTCAAAATAGTGCAGCAGTTTTAGTTATAATATCCAAGCAGTGCTGTCGGAGTTTTATATCCTCCTGATATTGTCATTGTAGTAAATCTCAGGAACTTTTAGCCAATGCCGATCCAACAACGTGTGTTCTGTTTATCTTCCGCATGCGAGCACATGTACACATCTGTCTCGACTATTAATGCAGCATGCCATATTTTAGAATTGTATTAAAAAAAATAGAGAAAAAAGCACAAATACGACTGAGATGCCAAATTCAGCGGCTGGAATTAGCTGAGGTGACATGACGGCTCACAGACAGCAGCGGCAATTGACCTGTCACTCAAGTGACCACGCCCTTAATTATGCAGAACTTTAAGGCTTAATATAATTTAAATGGTTGAGTTATAAAACAATTCACCCCCCTCAGAGTTGTCATGAAGGGCAAAATTAGCTATACAGACCAAAACCACAATTTGAACCAGACTGTAAACATGTTTTTTTCTGCTGTAAACTTGGCCATTTTAACATGGGACTCAATGAGATTCTGCTCCCTTTTGCAGCCTGTCCCTAGCGGCCAGTCGATGAATCGCAGTTTAAGTCATTTCCGTATTGGCTTCACGAGAAACTGGGGGAGGTTGCCGCTTGGTTAGGACACGGTGTAATGCCAGGTTCAGACTACATGATATCTTTGTCGGTTACAATAGTCATTGTGTCAAATTATACCATTTTGACTCCTAAAGTCTTGTCCTGTCCTGGACAAGAAACATGTCAGACTACACGTTGTCAGACTATACTCATCACATGCTGTCCATAACCGCGTGCGTGCTGTCATCGAGAAGACGGGACTATCTGACAGAAAGTGCTATGAGCGTAAACAAACAATGGCTAGCAGCGTGTTTTGCTCTGTCTTGTCGTCAGAAAAGCCCAAAAGTGGACACATATCTGGATTGCATGGATATTTGGATTACATGGATAATAAAGTTTGATCTTTTTTATGATTTGTACATTTATTAAAATGAATCTGAGGTGGGCTGTGTGTTAAAAAGATTGAGGAAGGGCTGAAGCTGACCAAACATAACACCAGAAAACTGCTGTATTCTCCTTTATTAGCCAAAAGTTACGGTGCGTTATACACGAGACGGCTTTAATCTGTTGCAGAAAACGAGAGGCTGACAATCAAATGACAATAAAATATTACTTGATTAATTTCTATAGCTCAGATTGATTTTAAAGTGTAATTCTGACCTCCTCTTAAATGGGTCATAAATTGACATGACCTGAGCATTTGAATTAAATAAGCAAGAACATAATGTAAGTGTTTAAAATGCACGTGCATGGTTCAGTTGAAAGCTTGCCCTCATTGACTCGCTGTTAATGCAGCTGTCTGCTTTACCACAGTGTTAACACAACACTGACTGCAGCATTTTATTTAAAGGTCACCTATTATGCAAAATCCACTTTTACAGGGTGAAATGTGTTGGCAGTGTGTGTACACAACCACGCTACAATGATAAAAATCCACCCACATCTTTATTTTAATCCCCATAAATCATAAGCAGTGTCTCAGAACAAGCCGTTTCTATGCAATATGACATCACATGTCACAAGCCCCGCCCACGACTGCCGACGGACTCTGCCGTATTAGCTTAGCTCCTCCCCTCAGTGAGCCGTACACAGTCCGCCGTGTTCATCTCCTCGCCAGAGCGTTTAACAGCAGCATTCAAGTAAGAAACGTATTCTTATTAAAGCTACTGAAGTTATTCAGTCAAGAGCGGTGAGTGACTTTCTATTTTTCTTTTGTTGTTTGATTCATATTAACAGCAGTAGGTACTGAATATTACACTGCTGTCACTTTAATACACAGATCTAATATACACATGTGATTTATTTCCCTGCTGTTTACATTCACATACATAACTGACTGTGTTTCTGTGTGTTTTTGATCATAATCTTGTGTGTATTTGACAGTTTAAGTGCAATAAGACATGAAAGAGAAATTAGTTTAATACTCACAGGACGCTCCTTCTGACAGACAGCTCAGAAAACGCTTTAAAACGCATACAGTTGATAAACTTTAATGTTGGAGTCCGGCTGAGCCAGAGGAACCATCCGTAGGAACTGTTAAAGATCCCTTTTCTGCTTTTCGACCAGTTCTGCTGATTCTTCACTGCTGGGAGAAACTTTATACCTGTAGATTTCATCACATAACTGTCTGTTTGACTGACCAATGGCAGACAGGGGGAGTGTCTTATGACTGTGAGTGTGTGCATGTGTGTTTATAGCGACTCCTTCCACAGCAAACAGACATGAGGATTTCGTCAGTGCTGTAACAACAGTTTGAACGATCAAACATGAGACTGAATCTATCAAACTTTAAAAACGCAAACAAAAATAAAAGTGCATGTTCGGTGTTAATCGTCCTCTCTGGTGAAGGACTCGAATCTCATTCACTCTTTCACATATTCACATCACGGCGGGTTTGACATTCGCCACTGGTTCTGGCATAGCTGGATATCAGTCATGATGCACACATCGGCTCTGCGTGACCTTCTCTGACTCTGAACAAACAAGATCTGGAGTAAGAAAACTCATTTCAACGGAAAGTATGGAGCTTCGCACATGACATGCAAAAAAAAAAAAATATTGTGCACACTACTCTGTAGTAAAGTAATAGACAACAGTGCCATATTTTGACTTGATGAGTCACATTCGGCGGTTCACAGGTGGTACAGACTTACAAATTCATGATTTATTTTGAGCTCAGAAAGCAAAGCAGCACTTCTTCTAGAACAGAACAGACTCAGATGCTCATGCATCACCCCAGGCAAGGATGTTAAAAAATATTCAACACTAGAGACATTTCAGCAGCTATTCATTGGGTTATGGACGTGGCGTCTTTGTTCCTGACGTTTCTGGTTAGTGGTTGAGCGCATTCAAAACATCAGTGGGCGTGCAATAGTTTATTTAGTCCTGTGATTAAAAATGTCAGAATTAAATGTCCATGTTTTTCAGTGGTTGCACCTGCAGTTAAACCATTTTTCTTTTTTGTTTGCTTTTAAAGTGAAGCGGCCAGTTGTTTTTATTCTTTTCTTGGCCACCACGCTCTCGAGCCACGGCAGGCCTGCCACCATTCGTTTTATTTGTTTAAGACTGAGTGAATGAGAGGCAGGGTGTGTGTTTGTAGGCCTACTTGATTTATCGACATTGCCATTTCATTTATCTTGCTAAACTGAGGGTTCATATTGGCATAGTTATCATTTCTCCAATCCCCATTTATAAAAATTACGTGTTTACAAAGCTGTGCTTAAAACAAATAGTGATAGAAGAAATGCAACACACGAGTTATTATTTTTATTTTTATATATTTTAAAAGCAGATCCAGGTTCCCATCCCGTGTTACATTTACAAAAGTAGTTCATCTACCAACAATAACCATCGCAAGGGGTTACAATTACTATGAGTTTTAATGTTTTAACCCTTTTTATGCCATAAGCTGGCATGGTATTAAACCACAAATGAACTTGTGAACAATTGCAAACGTATAAAATAACATTAAAAAAACACTGCAAAATGTTCATTATGTGTTCATAATACCTAAAATATTTTTTAAAGTGTTACTAGGTATGCAGTGGCCTTTCTCATAGCTAGTAATAGAGGGTATTGACGTCACTTTCCTGCTGAAACACGCTCCCGCAGCTGGACTGAGAGGCAAAAGAGATGCTGCATGACTGGATTTAATAGAGGAAACTGTGAAAATGCAAGTAAAACAAACAGTTAAACTAAAGGTTGGACTTGATAGTGTTCCTGTTAAACTTACCAAAGATCCAGTGATCCATGGATATTGACATGCAGCCTGGACTCATGTTTCCAGACATTTATATGTGCCTGATTTTGACACCGGGGAAATACATAAAGCAAATCTGCCTGTGAACGCTTTATATAAATACAATATAGGTGTTATATATGTCGTCCAGCCCTAAAACGTGTATAGTTTTTGTCAGTGTTTATTTAAAAACACCCAATTATGCAGAATATAAGACGGTAAATATTTAATTGATGAGTTGTCAATACAATATATAGGGTATGATTTTTACTTCAAAAAAACTTCAAGATGATAACTGCAAAACCACAGTGTTTTTCGTGCTTGTTTAATGAACCATAAACAATGATTGCACCTGTGGAGCAGTCCTTCAGACACTAACAGTAGATGATTGAGGTCACAGTTACAATAACTTAAAGAGACTCTTATACTGACTCTGAAAAACCCCAGGAGATGATTCCCAGGATCCCTGATCACCTGCAGGAATGGTGCAGGGACACTAGACTAGACTTAATAAATTACACACTTTCATCGACCTGAAAATCCATACTGACCAAAGCATGTGACAGGAAAAAGGCCAGAATGTAAATTAGGAAAGTTCATGCTGCAGAGTTTTATTTTCTCTGTGGTAAACTTTTATATTTTTGTGTTCATGGCAACATTCACCAGTGGCTATATAGTTACATAAGCATTGCTTGAAGAAGTTTTCATTCAGAATTGATCACTTGATCTGACTGTTTGATTGTGATATTCTCATCAACGCAGAGATAGAAACACACAAACGGAGGCGGTTGTGAAAAAGAGCTGTTCCAGAAGCTCATAATTTAATAGCCTATTAGTTGCTAGCAGTATGCTTATGATTTGTTTTTTTACATAAAGTTAACTGACTGTCAGAAGTTGTTTACTGCGCTCCAGAGACAACGAGGGAATAATAAACACACTGTAGAACAGGATCTCGTGTGCTTTTCATGCATGATTGGCCTGGTAAGTGCCTGAGCAATGAACATGGTGAATTATGACAACAGATAACATTTCACAGTCAGATTTGTGGAAGGAAGCAAAGCAGGCTCATTAACCTCCAGACTCGGCTCCGTTTAACTTTATTAACAACCAGAGCAAACGCAACTACAGACACACAGGATTATGTGTCACCTATTTGTCCTCGAAGGCTGTCACCATTCCTTTGATGGAGCATACAACCCCCGAGACGCTGCAGAAGCAGCCCAGCAGTAATATCAGCAGGTCCGCCAGCCTCCGGCTCATGTCCAGCTCAGTCCATTTCAGCTGCAGGTGGAAAAGCGCCGGGAGCAGGAGCGTCATGGCCGCCCCGGTCACGCTGCCCGTCAGGCCCATGAGGAGAGAGAAATGAGGCACGTACAGCGCCATGACGAGGGTGAGGAGGAGGAGAGAGCCGCGCAGGAGCAGCGTCCACCGCTCCGCCCGGTCTGCGGATGAGTCCAGCTTCAGGACGCCGGTCTGCAGGATCTCTGCCGCGGCGTAGAACGGCAGAGGGTACGAGAGCAGAGCCTTCGCCAACAGACACAGGTTCACCACGACACGCAACGCTGTGGGCAGGTTATCTGTTATCACCTGCAATAAAAAAAAACAATGAAGTTCCCTTAAAAGGATTGTTTGCCTGGATAGAAATGACAGTGGACGGACAGTGGCCACCATACACTTCTGTGGTGTGGATATTCTGCTAAACACATCATTTTGTGTTCCACAGTAGAACAAATGGAGTCATTCCACGAAACCGGTTTTGCTTTTTCAGTGTATTTTATCTATTGGGTCACCAAAATTTATTTTTAAAAGCTTTTTGTATTAATTGAAATGTCTCCTTTAATAATGTTTAAAAACATGACATACATTTTATCTTCATATTAGAAATTATTTAGTTTTTTTCAGTCGACACCACCTATTTTGTCACGTCCCTCAAGGCCTTCTATGAAAGTGTTCTTGGGATATGAATAATAAAATGAGAAAAAAGTCCATTCATTTTGCCATTCCCATAAATATCCATCTGTGCTTTTTTGCAGGTAAAGTTTTTTTTCTAAGTAAATTCATTAAAATCACATCATTTAGTTCCGTACCTCAGTAACAACTCAACCCCGTTACACAAACCATAATGAACTGATACTAATGTGACATCATTAATAGGAAGTGACATCATAGAACACAGACACAGGCAAGTTAGCACCTTCTTTAATAATTATAACTAAATTATGTTGTGAAATTGTGTTTGTCGAGCTTAACGACTCAACCCCGTTACATCAATTAAAGATAGAAAACTATTACTTGTGAAAATGATCTTTGTTATTTCAACATTATTCATGATTTCTTAATATCATGCGCTCTCCATTTATTCACTAGATTTAGAGCAGTTTCCAATTTGGGCAAAAAAACACTCCGTCACACCTACATTTTTATTATTATTTTTTTGTTAAGTTTATGAAAAAGTAATTTAAAGTTAGTTGAACTCTGTCTGAAATGTTCAGAGCAATCCTGATTTTTGTTCAAATTCTGAAGTTAAGCCTTTGATCAGAAATGATGAGGTTTCTGTCACAAAAAGTGCCCATTTCAGGCTTTAGTAGCAAAAGTGTGAGATTTTATGTAACTTTTATATTTGCAATTACTGAATTAGTGTGAGGGACATCTGATTAATAGGAAAATGTTGATTTTATCACAAATACATTTTATAATAATATTCAGAGAGCTCCCATAGTGTCCATAACTTAAAATAATGACCAATAATAATAGGGTGCCTGAGATGGGAAAATATGTTTTTCTGGAAGTTAAATATGTCATATTGTTGTGGGTTGTTCAGAAAAGTAATATATTTTGGTAAAAAATCTAAAATCTTATGTTCCCAGGGTTAACCCTGTATCTAACCCCAACCTATAATGCTCCTTTCACAAGATGTAATATCAGTCTCTGGTGTCTCCAGAATGTGTGTGTGAAGTTTCAGCTCAAAATCCCCCACAGATCATTTATTATAGCTTGTCAAATTTGCCCCTATTTGGGTGTGAGCAAAAACACGCCGTTTTTGTGTGTGTCCCTTTAAATGCAAATGAGCTGCTGCTCCCGCCCCCTTTCCAGAAGAGGGCGGAGCTTTAACAGCTCAACAACAACAAAGCTGGAGAATCTCACGCAGCCAAAATGAGGATTGTCAGTAACAGTACATGTAGTAAAACATTGCACACATTTTTATGGTGTTCTGTATGTAGTTGTAAGCTGGTAATATTAAGAGCAACTAGTGTCGTGTGGGATCAGTGCACCTCTTTGGTTTCCTCTCCCCATGTGAGGAAGGCCGTCACGGAGAACGCTGTCTTCAGCACGCAGGCCAGAGCGTGAGTCCAGTTCATCATGCTGTCGAAGTCCAACCTGTCCGTCATGCTCTCCTCCAACGTGGGCAGATAGATCTGAGATGTGTAGCTAAAGATAATCACCCCCACCGCAACCTGGAAGCCATCGAAGTCCACCGTCACGGCACTCAGTCTCCTACTGGCCCACTGCGGCGACTGACGGAGGCAGTAGCCAATCACGATGAAGGTGATGAGGAACTGAGCCAGTGAGCAGAAGAGGCTCAGGCGCGACACCACTCTCAGGTCACGGATCAGCATGCAGGGCACCAGGATGAGGAAGGTGATGGTGGAGCAGGTCGCCGGGGTCAGAGGCAGGAAGAACAGGCTGTGACACATCAGGTTGCTGCTGACAATCAAGTATAGGATGCAGGTCATCAGCAGTTCCACGACCTGTGCGGCGTTCACTACCTTGCCCCCGATGTAAGGGCAGATGTGTCTGCAGCAGGCGTTAGCGACGTCCTCGTAGGTGTGTCTGACGCGGACCGAGTGGCCTGTCTCGTCCTCTTCGTACAGGCAGGACACCAGGATCTTTCCGGTGTAGCTGCAGATGAGTGCGGCTGACACCAGCAGCAGGAGACCCACGTACCCGCTCCGCAGGAGGGCGTAGGGCAGACCCAGCACAAACATACCCTGAGGAAACACATGAAGACTTGCTCAATAGCTCAAATGATACATCTAGGTGAGATTAACCAAAGTCTCCTGCTTCTCAGACCCTGATTATCCCACGTGTCTCCAGCAGAATTTCAACGTGTTCAGATAAGAAAGTCAGAGATCTCAATATTAACAAACACTAACACCACTCACACTGCTGAGAGCGAAGATTAGAAGAATATGTAAATATGTGCAACATACTTTCCTCTCAATAATAAAACTAAATTATTAAAAACACCTACCAATTGCATCATTGTCCCGGACAAATGGTGTTAACCAGCCAGAGCGAACTTTCCCTGAGACTCCAAATGAACTTCGTTTTGGCATGTTTTTGTTTAAAGGTGCCATAGAATGGAAAATTTAATTTACCTCGGCATAGTTGAATAACAAGAGTTCAGTACATGGAAATGACATACAGTGAGTCTCAAACTCCATTGTTTCCTCCTTCTTATATAAATCTCATTTGTTTAAAAGACCTCCGAAGAACAGGCGAATCTCAACATAACACTGACTGTTACGTAACAGTCGGGATCATTAATATGTACGCCCCCAATATTTGCATATCCCAGCCCATGTTCCCAACATTATGAAAGGGATTACATGTCTGGATCTGTGCACAGCTGAATCATCAGACTAGGTAAGCAAGCAAGAACAACAGCGAGAAATGGCAGATGGAGCAATAATAACTGACATGATCCATGATAACATGATATTTTTAGTGATATTTGTGAATTGTCTTTCTAAATGTTTCATTAGCATGTTGCTAATGTACTGTTAAATGTAGTTAAAGTTACCATCGTTTATTACTGTATTTGCGGAGACAAGAGCCGTCGCTATTTTCATTATTAAACACTTGCAGTCTGTATAATTCATAAACACAACTTCATTCTTTATAAATCTCTCCAACAGTGTGTAATGTTAGCTTTAGCCACGGAGCACTATCACTCGTTCAGAATCAAATGTAAACATCCAAATAAATACTATACTTACATGATCTGACGCATGCATGCAGCATGCATGACAAAAATTTTGTAAAGATCCATTTGAGGATTATATTAGCTGTGTGAACTTTGTTTATGCACTGTATTTATAGAGTCGAGAGCTCGGGGGGGCGGGGAGCGCAAGTATTTAAAGGGGCCGCAGCCTGAATCGGTGCATAGTTAATGATGCCCCAAAATAGGCAGTTAAAAAAATGAATAAAAACAAATCTATGGGGTATTTTGAGCTGAAACTTCACAGACACATTCAGGAGACACCTTAGACTTATATTACATCATGAAAATGTGTTCTAGGGCACCTTTAAAATAACATCACACCAGTTCTCTCTTCAATTTCACTTGAAGTATATCGGGGCCTTTACTGTAAGTCAAGAGTCGCCTATATTAAGTTAAGCATGAGTATTAGGGGAGAGTGAGGTAAGATGAGCCATTTTTTACTTAGGTGGTTCTCAAGATAAGCGAAAATGTAAAATAGATACAAAAGTATCTAAAGTAATTTCAGGATGTTTCTTATCATTTTAAATGATTAGAATCAATGACAAAGGACTCTAAAATATGGCTTCTTATAAAAAGAGTGTCCCTGTGGCTCAATTTACCCCATCTAACTGAACCTTAAACAAAGTTTGCAAAGTTGTAACCTTCCAAAAAAAAAAAAAAAACAGACTAAACAGAGAGTTTGTTGAGTAAAATTAAATAAAAACTAAATTAGAATATTTTTATTCACAAGGTTCTTGGCATGGTTGTTCCTTCCACTCCTCCAATGTGCTTCTTGGTGGTTCCAAAATATACGGTCACATGATAATAAAAGGGTACGGTTGCCAAGATACAGGGGGTGGGTCATCTTACCCACTGGCTCATCTTACCCCAATTTCGCCTACTATTGCTGTTACTTGATGTGATCAAACCAGCTCATTGTCATTACAGTTTGTAACTTTTTGGGGGTGAATTGGTGGTGAATTCATATTAATTCATACAATATCATTTGTATAATTTCATACGATCAGCTGACCTCACTGAGGGTTACACCAGATGCGAGCGGTGCGAAGCGACAAAAGCAAACAGAATCCATTATAATCACTGATGCATTACTTTTAAAAGTATTTTTCCATAACACTGCTCTTAAAACAGCTATATTTTCTCAAGATGGGGTTGGATCAGACAGTAATGCTCAATCTATCAGAATGTGCTGAGGGTTAGGGCTGGATCAAACACCATCCATCCATTCTCCAAACACTTCTCCTCTGTAGGGTCGCAGGGAGGCTGGAGTCTCTCAGCTTCTCAGGCTGAACGCAGGGAAACAGGCAAAGTTGAGTCTTGAATGAACCACAACTGAGAACTCCACCTCTGAGCACATACAGGTTTGGTTCTAGTCTCAAATTCATATAAAGACGACTAGGAGAGATTTCACACACACACACACACACAGCTGTGTGAAACACACAGTCACAGCCGCACAGCAGATGGGAGTAATGAAATCACACCCTCTCACACACCCCTCCACTAATGAAGTCACAGTCATCTCTAAAGAGGCGCTAAGTGACAGATATTTTATCTTGACTGTAATTGTTTGTAAATTGCTTTGTGTTAGACACAATGAATAAAGATACAGCACTGCGTTCATTTCCTCTCAGGGTCCTAATGACTGTATCTCTGGTGAACAAATGACGGCGGATCATCCACACACACGGACGCGAGAGAAAGAGGAGTCCAGACGCTAGTGAGCGGCCTACCCGGACACGAACACACTTCTGACGGCTGTACCGAATCATAGCAGTGTGTGAACTTATGCTGCCTTAGAAGACGCTGCCTAAGTAGACAGCAGAGAGCGAGGAAGCTCACTATAGGGTTTGTCGGTCACCGTGATTTTGCACAAAGATGCTGATCCTGGAACAACATTCCAATCAACCAATCAGATCTGAGGGACAAGTTTACCATTTATGTCAAGTTTATGCTTGCAACCAGGGTTAGGTGCTTCTACATCAATGTTATTCACCTATCTTTCCCCTCTGATTTTAGGTAGGATTAGGTTTAGGGGTAGGAATAGGGTTAAAATATGTTGATCCAGGAACATGTCTTACTTGGCAAAATCACAGTGACCAGGATTTGTCAGAGGAAAGAGAGTAAGACAGGTGCGTGTGAGACAGATGGGTGAAGAGGGAAAGAGAGGCACATTACACTACAAGTAAAGCAGAAGGATGAATTAACAAGCTCAAGCAGCAATAACGAGCGTGTGATCATTAACAGCTCTAAATATTACCCTCAGCTCAAATGGGAGCGAACAGATGAGGTAATGGGGTGTCATTCACATAAACAAGGATTTATGCTGCTATAAAGTAAATAAGGCATATTCAAACGCACACAAACATTCGTGCAATCATTCATGCAGCATCTGAGGGGAGAAATTTGTTTACTTTTTCTAAAACTACATTTTAATTTAGGAGCATAACAGACACTTCCCAAACCTGCATCTTCATCACTAACCACCATACAAAATGCTGGGTTAAAAACAACACAAGTTTGGTTGAAAATGGACAAACCCAGCTATTGGGTTAAATGTTTGCCCAACCTGCTGGGTAGTTTTATTTAACCCAACTATTGTTTATAAATGACTATATGACTGGATTAAAATGAACCCAAAATAGGTTGGAAATTAAAAATCAGACACATACACTCTAAAAAATGCTGGGTTAAATATGGACAAACCCAGGGATTGGGTTGTTTTCACACAGCCATTTTTTTCAACCAATTTTGGATTTATTTTTTTTTAGCCAGCAATATAGTAATATAGTAAAAGGCATGTTTTTGCTCACCCCCAAATAGGGGCAAATTTGTGGGGTATTTTAAGCTGAAACTTGACCAGACCAGAGACTTATATTACATCTTGTGAAAGAGGGCATACACTCTAAAAAATATTGGGTTAAAAACAACCCAAGTTGGGTTGAAAATGGACAAACCCAGTGATTGGGTTGTTTTAACCCAGCGGTTGGTTTAAATGCTTGATCAACCTGCTGGGTAGTTTTATTTAACTCAACTATTGTTTAAAAATGACTATATGTCTGGATTAAAATGAACCCAAAATAGTTTGGAAATTAAAAAAAATCAGACATATAATTACTAGAGGCAACAATAATAATCTAAAGGTGAACATTTATTAATAAGCAATTTAATAAATGTTTAATGTTCAATTATTATTGATTAAACTGTTCAGTTATTAAAAATAAAAGTTCATTTCCAACATACTTTGGGTTCATTTTAAGCAAGTGATACAGTAATTTTTAAACAATAGTTGAGTTAAATAAAACTACCCAGCAGGGTGGGCAAACATTTAACCCAACCACTGGGTCAAAACAGCCCAATCGCTGGGTTTGTCCATTTTCAACCCAACTTGGGTTGTTCCCTTTCAGTCGATCAGTTCCGATGTACGTCTCCGTTCACTCCTTCAGGGAATGAGGGTCACATACGTAACATCGACCCAGCATTTTTTAGAGTGTGTAATCTAATAATAATAATTATAATAATAATAAATTTTATTTGTATTACACTCAAGGCACTACAACAATAAGAAAACAACAACAACAAAAGAACAGCACAACTCCATAATGACAAACACAATCATAACACAAAAACAACAATGGCAACAAGTATTGTAAAATTATTACTTAAAAGCTTAATTTTTAAAACTATCAAAAGATGGAGCATTCCTAATAGGAAAAGGCAGAGAATTCCACAACCTGGGAGCAATACAAGAGAAAGACCTCCCATCCACAGCTCTGAGTTTACAACGAGGCTGGAGAACCAGAGATGGCGTGGGCACTGTCACCAAACATAATCGAGGGCCATGCATGGACTGCTTTATAAGTGAAGATAAGAACTTTAAAATCAATACGATCTAGTTTAGATACTTTTCTTATTTCACTGTCAAAAAGTGGGATTTTTTTTGAAAAATAAATTAACAAAATGTTTGGAGGTTTATGCATAAAACAAGAAACTATTTGCATATTTGATAATTCATAATAATTATCTGAGATAACTGCTTCACAAGTAAATCCTTGTTTTAAAAATGTTTAGATATTCCTTATTATTTTTTGTAAAAGCACTGTTTTTCTGGTGCAATAAATGTTGCATTAATATGGCTCACAAGAACAGGAGGAAAACAGAGTTTTGATGTTTATGTTTTCTGCTGATGATTGATGACTTAATGTTGGGGATGAGTGTTATGAGCGGTTATGAGCGGTTATATATTCAGAAGTGTGTCGACGCTGGAGATTGTGTCCGTCTGCTGCATCCTCAAACCCAACAAGCTTCTTTTATTTTGGCAGCGTTTGCACCATCATCTGATTTACATAATTCATTTTCTGAATCGGCTGCTAAAACAACACAGAAAGCATGTGCAAATAAGTGACACTAGCAGCGAGAGTAATTGATTTTTATTGTGTGTGTGTCGCACCTGTGACCAGCTGCACATTAGATTCTCACTATTCCCTAGAACTTTTCATTATGTTTTTTGCATTTCCTTCATCTTTATAGTTCCAAATGACAGTGTGCTTACAGGTACGTCATGCAGGTGTGTGTGTGTGTGTGTCTGTGCTCACCTGTATGGCACTGGTGACATTCCATCCCGCTTCCCAAGTAGTGATTCTGGGCCGTGTGCCGGGAGCGCCGTCCTCGCGGGATCGGTCCGAGTGGACCGGGTCTTCTGGACTGGAAGCCTGAGAGTCTCCATACGTCTGAGCCAGCTCGTCCCTCACCACCAGACCTCGGTTCTCCTCAGCAGCCGCGTGGAAGCGCTTCATCCAGAGAGCCTCCGCATGAGTCTTCACCTGAGAAAGCTGAAAATGTGACATAGCTCGACGGACACTCGATGAGGAGAGCGCACAGGAGAGCACACCGCTCGGCTTTCACAACTCACACGAAGTGTCTCAATCCCGCCAAACTCAACTGACATCCATCAGGAACGTCGTACCGTCCGGCCAGATGTCAGTCTGAGCACCGCGGGCGCATAACGGAGATCCGGGCCATCGACCCTGTGAGGAGGAACTGGCTTTGCATCCCTTTTAAATTGGCCAACAGCAACACAGAAGTGTGGAGGACTGACAGACCGATGAACTGAAACATTATAATCACTGACAATGTGTGTTTGTCTAGAGGTGTCTGTTTAGAAAAGGTCTTGCTTTCTGTTTTGTCAAAATGAGCACCGTCTGGATTCAGTGAATACAGATGAGACCAAATCTGTGAGTCCAACACTAGAGGGTGCAGAGGAAGTCCACAAACTCCTGAAGAATTCACAGAGACTCAGTCTGGGGAAAAGACCGGACGTGTGTCCTAAACCTGTTTGACTTTCTTTCTTCTGTGGAACAAAAAGAAGATATTTTGGTCACTCTTTTCCATTCAATAACAATGACCTTTTGAATGGATAGTTCACCCAAAAATGCATATTCTGTCATCATTTACTCACCCTCAAGTCTCAAATCTGTGTAAATTCTTGTTCCAAATCTGTATGAGTTTCTTTGTTCTGCTGAACACAAAAGAATATATTTTGAAGAAAGTTTGTAACCAGGCTGCTTTGGGGCACCATTGACTTCCATAGTAGGAAATAAAATACTATGAGAGTCAATGGTGCCCCAAAACTGTTCGGTTTCTCTCATTCTTCAAAATATCTTCCTTTGTGTTCAACAGAACAAAGACATTTACACAGATTTGGAACAACCTGAGGGTGAGTAAATGATGACAGAATATGCATTTTTGGGTGAAATATCCCTTTAAGCTTCAAAAAGCTGCAAATACAGTAAATATTATGCAATTATCATAAAAGCTTTATTAAGTTTATTTAATGATATTTTTCACATTTAATCATTAAAACTTTTTGCAACACAAAACTTATTCGACAAACAGTGGAAAAGGTGATAAAACATCAAACAATTTTTTTGTTTTCAACAAATTTTAACAAAATTGTTTTCAAATTTAGGTTTTTACACCTAAATTTGGGATGTGTCAGTACACATTAATTTGCTGTATGGGGTTATTTGGCTACAGAAAATGATGATTAAAACAAAACAATAAAAGCTGTAGGTAACAGGGATGCCGATTTATCCAAAACTGGGAACAAATGTAATTTGTCTTGACAAATCGAGTTAAATCAAATAAGTATCTGGAGTTGAGATGATTTCAGTGTTTTCCTGCAGGGAGATGATGCTGCACGAGAGGAAGCGCAGAGGAATGTGATCTCGGGACGGGACGCCCCCTCCTCAGCGCGCGGGATAGGAGGGATCACCAGACGAGCGTCCCAAACTTCCTAAAGTCACTCGAGGAGTTCCTGAAGGTTCCTGGACTTCTTCTGGTGTTCGCCTGAGCGCTCATGATCGACAGGCGGATTGGGACATGAACACGCCGTGTTTCCTCGCGCTCGTCGGGCTGCTGTGGCGGTGTTGCGCGGCTCAGCAGAGAGGTGAGTGCGTGAACGCATCTCGAGTGCGCGCGCAGCCAGCGGGGAGTGAGCGCGCATTACGCGCTCTCCGAGTTCATGTGGCGATTTACTCGTTTCGTGGTGAAATAAATGTCTGTGTCTGAAAGTGTGTGTCCGTGACATGCTGCTGATGAGATGTTGCATCAAATAGACTCTGTGCAATATTTAGTTAAAAGGATTGTTGCTAAAACTGTTTTTCATTAGAGTCAACAATTTGCATGTCTCCTTTTATCATCATAATAACATAATTAATTATTATTTGGTTTCGCCTCTGCTCTCTATTCCACCCTGCTGTGTCAATCTCCTCTTTAAACTAGATTCTCTTCAGTCTTAACTAGTATTTCATTACTTTTAATCTTTTATAAACTGGCTTAAAAGTTCAACTCTGTTAAAGAAACAGCTATTTTAATTGGGCACAAAGTATAAGATTATTAACAGTGAATAATGTGGTGTGCTCAGTGATATTTCCTATTTAAGTCATTTTCACAGTGATCTTCAACCCTGTTACTGAAGCCACAAAATGAGTGATATTACCAGAATGTGTATCTATTTATCTATCTGTTATCTATTTACTTACCGTTTGATGAGAATGAGCAGTAAATGTATTTGTATTGTTCTCACACACAATATTTTGCTGGATATGTGATTTATAGTTTATGAAAATAGTGTTAAATATGTTAAACTCTCAGTCTGACACATGAGCAGTGATCTGCCTTCAGCTTTCTAAAACAAACCGAGAACCCTCGAAGAAATCAATCTGAGCATCAGTGCAGTGGCCTTTAATATCACGCTGCTTTAAATGCTTTATTGTTTCATTTCTTCAACCTCTGAAATGCCTGAATCTTCCAGAGATGCTGGTGTGAATGATATTTGTTTAGCGTTTAATGAAGCAGAGTCGATTAACCCAGAAAAGGCTCTTGTGAAGCATCTTTCATCTTTCAGTGTGTGAGTCCTGCATTCAAACACACCGGGGTGTGTGTGCCATCAACAGGTGTGTGTGTGTGTGTGTGTGTGGCAGCTAAAAGAGGATGTTGGGAGTATTTTTAGTGCAGGAATAGAGGACACTGATGAGACAAAACGGTCAAACGTTTAGAATCTTTAAGATTGTTTCATGTTTTTGAAAGAGTCTCTTCTGCTGAATTTATTTGATCAAAAATACAGTAAAAACAGTGAAATATTATTATGATTTAAAACAGCTGTTTTCTATGTGAATATATAGTAAAGTGTAATTTATTCCTGTGATCAAAGCTGAATTTATTTGATCAAAAATACAGTAAAAATTTGAAATATATTTACAATTTAAAATAATTTATTTCTATGTGAATATATAGTAAAATATAATTTATTCCTGTGATCAAAGCTAAATTTATTTGATCAAAAATACAGTAAAAACTTGAAATATGTTTACAATTTAAAATAATTTATTTCTATGTGAATATATAGTAAAATATAATTTATTCCTGTGATCAAAGCTGAATTTATTTGATCAAAAATACAGTAAAAATTTGAAATATATTTACAATTTAAAATAATTTATTTCTATGTGAATATATAGTAAAATATAATTTATTCCTGTGATCAAAGCTGAATTTATTTGATCAAAAATACAGTAAAAAGTTTAAATATATTTACAATTTAAAATAATTTATTTCTATGTGAATATATAGTAAAATATAATTTATTCCTGTGATCATAGCTGAATTTATTTGATCAGAAATACAGTAAAAATTTGAAATATATTTACAATTTAAAATAATTTATTTCTATGTGAATATATAGTAAAGTGTAATTTATTCCTGTGATCAAAGCTGAATTTTCAGCATCATTACTCCAGTCTTCAGTGTCACATGATCCTTCAGAAATCATTCTAATATGATGATTTGATGCTCAAGACACATTTATGATTATTATCAATGTTGAAAACAGTCATATTTTTGTGGAAACTGATTTTTTTCAGGATTCTTTGATGAATAGAACAGAATTATTTGAAATAGAATCTTTTGTAACATTATAAATGTCTTCACTGTCACTTTTTAATGCGTCCTTTCCTTACTGACCCCAAATATTCTGAACGACAATGTGGATGGAGAGAGAGAAGCATCTTTGTGGCTAATATTATGCACATTCAGGCTTTGTCTCAGTAATACCTCTGTCAGAAAAAAGAGAAAGATTTGAGAATGCTCGAGGAGGAAAATCAATAGGTAATTCCACAACGCCGCCGATGAATAGCCTCGACCGCTCAGGTCTGACTTTATCCTGCTCACGCTGATGAACAGATGCAAAAAGAGCGCTCTGATGGATTGTTTTCAATGTTTTACCGATTGCTTGACGTTGATTTGTGCCCAACACCAATGGCCTCTGAGCTTATTTACGTCTGAGCAGAGAATGGTGTGAGTGTGATGACAGAGAGAGAGATATTTCCAGCAGTCTTCTGTGTGGATGGGTTGAGGTGTGCTCCAGATCTACACAAGAACCATTTCATCTTCTTCAGATCAGGGTTTGGTTTCTGGGTTCTTTAAGGCGCCACATTTATGGTTTTGCAGAACGAGAGAATAAAAATATTCAATTAAACCGTTTTGGACGTCATTCCAGACATGCATGACTTTCGTTCTTCTGTTCTTCAGATGAAGTCTTGTGATCCAGCACACATGTGGAGCCAGTGTCATTACTGGAGCTTCAGCATCTGTCCTCAATCCAGACTTTCATTGTATAAAAGAGCAGCATGAAGATTCTTCTGAATTTCTCCGACTGAGCAACAATATTATGACAGATTGTTCATGTTTGGATGAACCATGTCTTTCAGAAAGCACATTTGCTAGTGTTATTCTCACACTCTTCCTCGAGGAATGAACTCTACAGTATGAATGCGTCGTATATGAAGCGAATGAAGGGTCCTGACCTTTGACCTCGGCCTCACGCAGTGGCACGTTAGAGTCATATGGAGGAAAAATGAATTGTGCCGACACACACACACACACACACACACACACACACTCCATCAGTGTTTTCACAGGTGGCTCGTTGAACTCCCGAGATTCATAAACTCTCCAGGAAGTCACTCGTTTCTCCTTTTGATGCTCTGCTCGGTTTCCTCCTCTTCCCTGCGTGTGTCTCTCTGTCTTTGATGATGTATCCAGTGTCTGCTCTGTATCTGTCCATCTGTGTGCTGACTCTCTCTCTCTCTCTGTGGAGTTTAACACACGTGTCCACTGACTCCAGATCAATCTGCCGTCGCTCCGCTCCGCACTAACAGTGTGAATCGGGATGAGTCAGCATAAAGCGTAATGGAGACTGTCCTCCAAAAAAAAACGACCTATATTTACGTTTTGAAGTCATGCGCCCTCTAGTGGGCGTAAAAATAATGACAGTGTCGTGTTACGTCTGTATGACTGTCATTACCAAACAAATTGCGTGTTCATTTAAATGCAATGTGTGGATTTTTTACATCTCCTATTTCCATTTACCAAAACGAATTTTTATTAACCTACCCTTAGTGATTTATAGTGCATACACTCTTTATGAGCACGTGTTGCCTCGGATCGAACCCACGCTCGCATGATCACATGATTGCATATTATTATTGCAATGCTCTACCAGTTGAGCTACGTGAAACCCAAAACATGATGCAGATAAAAGGGAACAATGCATTAAAATGAAAGTGTCCTGTTGACAATAGGGGCGCAAGTATAGCAAACGCTCCTATGGGTCGTATTTCAGGGAAGTGACAAACGCTCTATATGGTCGTATTGGTCGGAGAACATGTTGGCCTAAAGCGACACGGTGGTCAAAGAAATATGAGATGGGAGGAAAAAAATTGCATTCCCCTGAGAAACTGAAATATACTTTAATGTCATTTCTATTGAAATGTATTTAAATACATTTGTAATTACACATTTGTAATGATGAAGTTGCAAATTAGCACAATTAAAATATATTAACTTTATATGTAATATCAAAACACACTAGAGTTAAAATTATAATCTAGTATTATAACAATGTTTATACTACATGTGCACATTTAATAAAATTAAATAAAATCTTCCACATCATCCAGAACAGAACACAAATAATAAAATGGAATATTATTAAAACAATAAAAACAATGATGAAAATGATTGTGAATGGCAGCTTTTCTTTTGTCGTCTCCTACAGCAGGTTCACACTCATCCAAGGTCAAAAACACTTTAATTCTCTCATAATATCCACTGCAGCATCAGCTCTTCTCTCTCAGTGTCTGAAACGCTTCCATCAAGGATTCGGTCTCTCTAAACCCCGCCTTTATGAGAGCTGCTCTGCTCTGATTGGTCAGAAACCAAATGCTCATTATCATATCTGAATCTCAGCTCTTGATACGAACAGTAACGATGGCGTCGGTTTCACCGTTGATTTGCTTTGGCAGCAGAAAACAGCGTCTTCTCGACACGAACAACACGAACCAAACTCTTCCAGTGTCAGATACAACTACAGTGATTGAGGGCGGGGCAAAGAGACGCTGTTCAGCCAATCAAGACTGGCATAATGCAAATTAGTTACAAACCTACACAGGTTTCTTTTAGGAGACAAAAACTCCATTCATCTGCACTTTGATCTCTGAAACTTTGTAGACCTTTTACACTCATAATAAGCTGCATTACACACTGCATGAAAGGTCATATCCCAGAAAGCATAACAGTGGCTCTTTAATGTCATTTCTCAGGGAGAATAATGATGATATTACACACATGTTTATTACTATGGTAAAGGAGCTCTAGACTGTCAGTATAAACATGGCTGAGGGATTCTGTGGAGTCAGTAAGCAGCGTGTACTTCCAGCAGCCCGTGTGTGTGTGTGTGTGTGTGTGTGTGAAAGTGAGAGCGCGGCTAACGTAGTTATTACTCTCAATTTCATTTTTCAGAAACTGTGATTGAATTCATAATGCTTCACAAGATAAATGAGACAGCAGTCATGCTGTTAGCCGAGGAGAGAAAATGCTTATTATATTTGGCTTATGTATTTTGCCACGCGTTACAAATGTAATGTGGGCGCGCCGCGCCGGAGACCCACGACAAAGCAAATGTTAAGAGACACGGAGCTGTGAAATATGAATGCTGTCTACATGCGTGGTTTTCTCGCCATTTATCAGAGGTGATGTACTGCAGTGCAAATGTCATGTGACGCAGGCTGCTTAAAGCCAATGCTGTGATTGGTCCATGCATTATTTAAGTTTGATATTTCAAGGGCCATTGACCAGCAGACAGGAAGCGGTCAGAGAGACATGTGACTGGGGGACCAAATCTCATCTCCGAAATAAAATATTTGCTAAATACAGTAGCGGCTTCTGACTGTAAATGCAGGTAGAGCAGATTCTGCCCAGACGCAGAGGCATTTCTAAACTATAGCAAAATCTGGGCTAAGGCAGTCCCAGAATGCATTGGGATTAAGATCCTGTTTGGTCCTAAAGGGTCTCTTCAGAGGCTCCTCCTTGTCTTAAGATGATCAAATAACGAGAGATACTGTGGGATACGGAGATGAAATTGTCCGGCCGTCAGAGGCCTCGGGACACTTGACTATTTGGCCCTGTGAAAAACTTTCACAATCCTTGTTGAGAGAAAATATACAATGCCATTCAAAAGATATGATATTTGATATATAATCACAATGACCACAGCTAGTGTGAAGCTTTTCATTTACGTAACCTTGCTGCTTGACTCCAGATCTCAGTGACATTGGCTATATTTGCTGTGGCATTTCTTGTAAATCATTTACGCAGTATTGCATCACTTCATCTGATCCTCTTGTTGTTGACAAGGACTTTTAGGCAGAGATGTTGACCTCACCAGACCAGGATGGAATACCAATGTTCTGGCCGGTTGCATAAACTGCTTATACTCTGCTTAAACACTGGGCTGGGTACACTCTAAAAAATGCTGGGTTAAAAACAACCCAAGTTGGGTTGAAAATGGACAAACCCAGCGATTGGGTTGTTTTAACCCAACTGTTGGGTTAAATGTTTGCCCAACCTGCTGGGTAGTTTTATTTAACCCAACTATTGTTTGAAAATGACTATATGGCTGACTTAAAATGAATCTAAAATTAAATTAAAATGTTCATTTATTAAACATATTAATAAATGTTAATTTTCAAGATATTTTGGGTTCATTTTAAGTAAGCAATACAGTAATTTTTAAACAATAGTTAAGTAAAACTACCCAGCAGGTTGGGCAAACATTTAACCCAACTGCTGGGTTAAAACAACCCAATCGCTGGGTTTGTCCATTTTCAACCCAACTTGGGTTGTTTTTAACCCAGCATTTTTTAGAGTGTATATAGAGCACAGAACACATGTTGGGTTCATTTTACCCAGCGAATTGGGTTGATTATTTAACCCAGCATACAGGGTTGATTAATTTTTACTATAATACTAGCTTATTATTTTTTAACTTGATATATGAAATAATGTGATTTACTTAAATCCTCTACACTTTTTTTTTTTTTTTTTAAATACTCACACAACCACTGTTTGATATAATTCCTTTATTTTCGACGATACACTCTAAAAATGCTGGGATAAAAATAACCCAAGTTGGGTTGAAAATGGACAAACCCAGTGGTTGGGTTAAATGTCAACTATTGTTTAAAACTTCTGTATTTCTTGCTTAAAATGAACCCAAAGTATGTTGGAAATGAACATTTATTAATATGTTTAATAGATAAACATTTATTATTGTTTAATGAATAATAATTAAACAACAAACATTTATTAAATCGCTTATTAATAAATGTTCACCTTTTGATTATTATTGTTGCCTCTAATAATTATGTGTCTGATTTTTAATTTCCAACTATTCAGCAGGTTGGTCAAACATTTAACCCAACCGTTGGGTTAAAACAAGCCAATCACTGGGTTTGTCCATTTTCAACCCAAGTTGTGTTGTTTTTAACCCAGCATTTTTATAGTGTATTTTACAGTATAGAATATTTTATATAGTTTTTAATACATATTGCCTACATTTAAGCTTGCTTAACAAATATTAGAAGTAAATATGAAACATTTAGAAGTAATTCAAGTGTAATCGATCAGTCTCTGTTGTCCTGTTTCCACCGTAACGGCGCCGGATCTCGTGCCGGAGCTGTATCGTGTTCAGCGGGGAAACTCAGACCGCCGCCCTCACTCTTAAAAGTCTTAAAAGTTAGGATCAGTCTTGAAGAAAAAACTTAACGACTAACATTTAAAAGTAAGTTACATAAAAAGGTAGATTAGTCTAATTTGAATTAGAAAAATGAGACTGATTACCTCTTAACTAACTGCTACTTGGTCAAACTACACTATAAAAATGCTGGGTTGTTTCAATCCAACATTGGGTCAGATATGGACAAACAAAACTGTTGGGTTTAATTTTTGAATTACATTTTCAACCCAACGTTTGGGTTTGTCTAAATTTAACCCATCATTTTGGGAGTGTAGTTCTTAAGACGCAGTCTTAACACTCTTCATGTTTGCCCAGCTCTGAACGACTCTGAGCTTTGTGTTGTGTTAAACGGATTGTGTTATTGTTCAGGACACGTGTCTCGGCTTTAATGTCTCGGCTTTCTGCTTTTCTCTGCTCTGCTGTTCATTCTGTCGCTGTAAACACTTCCAGCACTGACCTAGCCAATATTCATCCCTAAATGAGGTATTTTTGTGCGATTCAGTTGTGAAGGTTAAAGGAATAATTCACTTAAAAATGAAAATTCTGCCATTATTTACCCACACTCATGTCCTTCCAAATCTTTTCGAAAGAATACCACACAAAAAACTTCATTTCAAACACAGTTGTCTTGACGTCTGAAACTGGGAGATGTTTTAAGTGCTGTCGTGAAAATGCAGCGATACTGACAAGCCAGCGGCAGAGGAATGCGAGTAACCACGATGTTCACATGCTTTCTTTTTTCATAAGGCTGTGCCCTTCTTGTTTTACACTTCATGCACGTGTATTGAATGTTAAATAAGTTCATGATAACAAGTCACAATAACAATGCCATTTTTCCACCAACTGGCTCTGTTTTTCCTTAATTATTGTGATTTGTACAGAGGCTCCGTAGATATGCACTAAACAAGCCAAAACAAACAAACAGACAGTGAGAAAGAGATCAACTGATGTACCTGCATCTGTCCTTCTTTAGGTCAGGTCATATATTTGTGAAAAAAAAGTTTGCCATGTCCGAAGAGGAAAGCGATATCTTTATCGTAGCATCATATCAATGTTTAAGGGTATTTCCCATGAATATCAGCAGTGTTAGAAAACCTCTGGTAGTTTTGAGGATGGGAACTAACAGATATACACACAACAGCCCAACGAGATTATTGTCAGGTTTATGTTGTTATGTGGACCCTTATTATGACACTCTGTTCTGTTTCCTTTAGTTCCTGTTTCCCCGCTCTGTTTAGTTTCGCTTTCATTGGTTATTGATTATGTCCTGGTTTGTTGCTATAGTTGTGCATTAGTTTGTCTCTAGTTTACTTTCATTTGTTCTACCCCTGTGTTTCAGTTGTTCTCGGTCAGCTCTCGTTTATGCAGTTCGTGGTTTACGTTATTCTCCTGCGTGTTCATTCAGAGTGTTTGGATTATTAATACAGCCTGGTTTGTATTTGAATATCCTTCATCTTTGTGCCTGCTGACCACATTGTAACATTTATCTAGCATTTATTACACGTCACGTAATAGCCTAATAAATGCTAGAACGGTTCTCATAACGCATTATCTTATCCGTAACACGTCCTTTTCAGTCTGATGATATTTCATGATAGATCAGAAGATCTCATGCAACAGCACATTCTGTTAGAATCTATTGCGCAGAAAAACTCTGTAAAAGGAATATTGCATTGGCTGTAAAGCTCTTTAGCGTTCTCTTGCCGTATATTTCAGCTTGAGGTGGCGGAGGCCGTCAGGGGTCTATTACCCAGCAGCCCTCACTTTCACACTCCCGTCCAGCCAGTCAGCAGTTCCAAAGGCGGGAATTACATGCTTGATTCATGGGAAATAAAAACGTATCATCGACACACAAGCACCTCATGGCTCGTTCACGTCTAAAATGTCTACAAAAAGGATTTCTGTTACAAACGTGTGCCTGTATCCCGAACACCATTCAGCGCACATTTCCAGAGCCCATTTCTGCTGTTTCATTTATTAGACCTTGTTTCAGAACTTAAAAAGTGTTTTAAAAAGCCAATGGCCTTAATTTGTCCAAAAGAGAGTTTAAACGTCTGTCAGTAATTGTGTCTTGCAGCATATGAGGATTTTATTCTCATTACAAATTACATGACAGAAATGATAGTTAATAACGAAATCTATTAGATTAATTTGGACTACATTTAGATGACTTTTGACCTAACTCATTTCGAATGGGATTGTTGTGTACCATATAAATAAATGAGAAAAAACTACGAGAAAGAAAAAATGTTCCGTTCTTTGTTCATCAACATCATGAAGTGAATTAAACAAAGAAAAAAGAAGAAGAATCAGGGAGATCAATCAATTATGAACAATTTGCTGCCATTGTGTGAATAATATGTAATCATGTAATCCATAACTGTAATCTGATTAGGAGCATTTTAAAATATAATATTATATAAATACAAGTACTTACTCAGATTCCAAACAATACTTGTAATTACATTATATTACGTTTTTAAACCCAAAAATGAATTTTTGTCATTAATTACTCATGTCGTTCCACACCCGTAAGACCTTCATTCATCTTCAGAACACAAATTAAGCTATTTTTGATGAAATCCGAGAGGTTTATGACTCAATCTCTATAATCAACACTTTCAAGGTCCAGAAAGGAAGTAAAGACATCATTAAAACAGTCATGTGACTGCAGTGGTTCAACCTTAATGTCATGAAGAGACGAGAATACATTTTGTGCACAAAAACAAAACAAAAATAATGACTTTATTCCACAATCTCTTCTCTTCTGTGTCATTATCTTACGCAGGTGACGCATCCTTCCATGTTTACGTCCGAACGCTGGCTCAGTATTGGCCAAAGCTGGTCACATGATCAGCACAACACATCACGCAGTAGCCGGCCAATAATGAGTCGGCGTTCTGATGATGAACCTGGAAGCGCTGGACGTAAACAACGTATGAGAATGACACAGAAGAGAAGAGATTGTTGAATAAAGTCATTATTTTTGTTTTGTTTTTGCGCACAAAATGTATTCTCGTCTCTTCATAACATTAAGATTGAACCACTGCAGTCACATGACTGTTTTAACGATGTCTTTAGTACCTTTCTGGACCTTGAAAGTGTTGATTATAGATATTGAGTCATATACCTCTCGGATTTCATCAAAAACATCTTAATTTGTGTTCTGAAGATGAACGAAGGTCTTACGGGTGTGGAACGACATGAGGGAGAGGAATTAATGACAGACATTCATTTTTGGGTCAACTAACCCTTTAAGAATAAAGTAAACTAAAACAAAGCTGGAATCTAGCTCAAATATAAGAGAGCTTTCATTCATGTGACTGCATTATTCACAGATTTTTGTTTTATTTTATTTATTCTAAGTATTCTAAGATGTGGAAACAGTCAGAATGAGCAGATGTGTCCAGTCCTGTGACTAGTAGTGTAGGTATGTTTGATTATCTGAAAACTGTGACTCATTTGTTGAGTAGCGTTTCATCCTCTCCTGGTGTGATGTAAGAGTGAACGACAGAAACTAGAGCGTTCTTTCTTCAGTGTCATCTTCATGTTTCTTTGTGCACCTGTCAGTCATATCTGAAGGCAGGTTGTTTTAAACGGCGGTCTGACGCATCGACAGAGCGATCGGTGTGGATCGGCGCTGTGATTCACCTCACAGACACGCGGTTGAAACTCCAGGGACGCAGGAGGAGGAAATGACAGAGTTCTTGTTGTGCGGCTCTGGCCTGCTGTAATGGGTTTAACAGATGGACGTATGTTGTGTTCTTGGAGGAGGTGGGCTTGACAAGAACAGCCTGTCCAAGATGTGCACTGTTCTGCTCTTCTCACAAGGGCCTATTATATGCGGTGTGTGTGTGGGAGAGTGTGTCTGCTGGGAGATACACACACACACACACACAATACAGGAGACACGACTACTGTACACCAGCCCAAAGCGTGTTATGATGTTGTGAATATAGAATCGTGTGTAGGTGGCTTTGTGGCTTTCTCTGCAGGAACTGGTTTCTGTAAAACACAATGAGCCTGAAGTGTCTTCACACACTCTCACACACACAATTTTAATGTAATCCAGGTTTTTGTGCATGTAGGGCAAATTTACGAACAGCTTGCATCAGCGCAAACCCGCTTTTGCTGTTAAAAATACTACAGTCGGGATTTACTAAAGACACGCAGTCTAAACATTTCTTTGCGACTGACCGTATTGCATACGCGTTTGTAGGAGTTTCCCTTTCAGACGAAACATTTATGGGAGGAGAGTATTTAAATGAATCGTGTAATGTGTAAATGTGTAATTTTCTGGTGTTTGCGCCATTATTTAACACCCAAAAAAGCATGTCTTAACACATTTAGTGCTTGTGATAGCTCGGTAGATTGCATTGGTCATTATGGAAATGAGCGGCTGTGTCTGTGTTTTTTAATTTGCACTTCATCAGTAGATCATCGCAGAACTTTCCACTCCATCACTAATTTGCCCTTTGTAGTAAATCTGGCCCCAAATGTTTTGTTTTTCCCGTCCTCTCTCAGACCTGGACAATCACACAGGGTATTTTGCTACGGCACCTTTAAGACTTTGATATGTAAATGACCTCTGTTATTATGATTGGGTAACCCATGTGAAAGTAAACTGTTTCTGTATATTGAAGAGATGTGATATGTAAATGTGGGCCGTCATATATTAATAACTTCAGGGTTGTGATGCCATAATTGCAACGATTTTTGAAAAGGTTGTTTTTCAGTTTAATTTCAGTAAATGTTCTGTATGAAGAAAATATTATGGTTTAACAAAGTAGCAAATCATTCAAATGGAGATTTTCATCAATATGTGCTTTAATGAGAAATCCACTGGAGAGACATAACATTCACAGTATCCCATGATGCCACCGAGACACCGCCATGATATAGTTCTGGTGCACAAATGAACAAAATTCCCTGAATTTAGTAATCACACTGGAGCATGTGGATTTTCTGGAGGACACAGAGGAGGTCTCAGCAAGTTCAAAAGACCGTCCTCAGCCTAGATCCAAACACTCTGCTACACCAACCCTGTAAGATCAGCATCTCTCAACCGCCAGATCAAAGAGCCTGAGAGCTGGAGAACAAGTGAACGGGCCAGGACACGAGAACACATGTTTGTCTCTAAGAAGTGGAAATTTCTTTGTTGTTTGCAACTCGCCAAAAAGGCAGTATTTTCAAGGCAGGAAGTGGTCTGGAGACCAACTGCATTTGGTCAAATCTGGCTTTAAAGGCATGAAGCTCTCGTCACGATTTATTCACCCTCATGTCACACATAATCACGAATTCAACCATTCAAAAGCGATTTTAATATGCTACATATGGCTCCCTGATGCCTGCAAATGATATACAATACACTCTAAAAAATGCTGGGTTAAAAACAACCCAAGTTGGGTTGAAAATGGACAAACCCAGC
Organism: Ancherythroculter nigrocauda; assembly: GCA_036281575.1. Classification (NCBI taxonomy): domain Eukaryota; kingdom Metazoa; phylum Chordata; class Actinopteri; order Cypriniformes; family Xenocyprididae; genus Ancherythroculter; species Ancherythroculter nigrocauda. The sequence continues at coordinate 585,398 of VTFQ01000014.1, forward strand.
GATTGGGTTATTTTAACCCAGCAGTTGGGTTAAATGTTTGCCCAACGTGCTGGGCAGTTTTATTTAACTCGACTATTGTTTAAAAATCACTATATGGCTGACTTAAAATGAACTCAAAATAGGTTGGAAATTAAAAATCAGACACATAATTACTAGAGGCAACAATAATAAAAAGGTGAACATTTATTGATAAGCAATTTAATAAATATTTATTGTTTAATTATTATTCAATCTCAACTTATTAATAAATGTTAATTTATTAAACATTAATAATTTCCAACATAATTTGGGTTCATTTTAAGCGAGCAATAAAGTAATTTTGAACAATATTTGGGTTAAATAAAACAACCCAGCAGGTTGGGCAAACATTTAACCCAACCGCTGGGTTTGTCCATTTTCAACCCAACTTGGGTTGTTTTTAACCCAGCATTTTTTAGAGTGTATAATTACCCAACTATACAATTGCGAGAGAACACAAAAGCATTGAATATATATTTTCCTCCCATTATATATTAGGACATGGTATATTAGGGCTTTCTGAACACAGTATTCAGATTCGGACACATCCCTAAAATATACTTAAGTACTGAGTATTTTCAATAAACAACATGTACTTACTATACACTCCAAAAAATGCTGGGTTAAAAACAGCCCATATTGGGTTGAAAATGGACAAACCCAGTGATTGGGTTAAATGTTTGCTCAACCTGCTGGGCAGCTTTATTTAACCCAACTATAGTTTAAAAATTACTGTATTTCTTGCTTAAAATGAACCAAAAATATGTTGGAAATGAACATTTATTAATAAGCTTAATGAATAATAATTAAACAATAAACATTTATTAAATTGCTTATTTCAAACATACTTGGGATTTTAATCCAGCCATATAGTAATTTTTAAACAATAGTTGAGTTAAATAAAACTACACTCTAAAAAATGCTGGGTTGTTTCAACCCAAGTTTGGGTCAAAAATGGACAAACCCAACCATTGGGTTAAATTTTTAAATGCATTTTTTAACCCAACGGTTGGGTCTGTCCATATTTGACCCAAATTTGGGTTAAAACAACCCAGCATTTTTTAGAGTGCATGCAACTAACCCTAAACCTACCCTAACACTGCACTCTATAAATGCTGGGTTAAAAACAACCCAGGTTGGGTTGAAAATGGACAAACCCAGTGATTGGGTTGTTTTAACCCAACTGTTGGGTTAAATGTTTGCCCAACCTGCTGGGTAGTTTTATTTAACCCAACTATTGTTTGAAAATGACTATATGGCTGACTTAAAAAGAATCTAAAATTAAATTAAAATGTTCATTTATTAAACATATTAATAAATGTTAATGTTCAAGATATTTTGGGTTCATTTTAAGTAAGCAATACTGTAATTTTTAAACAATAGTTGAGTTAAGTAAAACTACCCAGCAGGTTGGGCAAACATTTAACCCAACTGCTGGGTTAAAACAACCCAATTGCTGGGTTTGTCCATTTTCAACCCAACTTGGGTTGTTTTTAACCCAGCATTTTTTAGAGTGTGGAAGGAGAATGAGCTTTGACTTTAGCTACAGCAAAGCATCATTGAATAAAGACTTACAAGGCATTATATGGCTTTAGAAGACTAATATAATCAGTACAGAAGAAGAATGTAGTGAAAAAAATAAGCAAACCAAATGAGTAAATGTTCAGTTTTTTTGTGAGAATTCGTCCTGTGGGAGAGACCTGTGTCTGTTGGGATATCAGGCTGGTCCCAGTAAACAAGGCTAGATCCTCTCAATTCCCAACATGCCAGACTTCTCCCAAATCTCTTCCACATGGACCCCATTAAGAAAAGACTGGATCTGAGAGAAACCGCAGTCTAGCAGCTCTGAAGGTCGTTTCACATGCTGTCCACATTCCCTCATGCACTGAACTCTGTGAAGGATCTTAATGTTTGGTACAGGTCAGCGCTGTAACATGATGCTCAATGTTCAAGCACTTATTTGAGATTTAGATGCACAGAAATGATTGAGGTGTCATCATTAGTGCGGGTCCAAACTCAATCAAAAGAGCTCATCCTGAGTCACGTCACAGCATCCAAACCACAGTTAGGTAGTAAAATGGGCCGTCTGTGATGCAACACTTTCCATGTGGAGCTCAAAGGGTTGAAGCTCTGCCGTAAGTCATGTGACAGAGCCGTAATTCAGCGTTTTAAACAGTGGATTCATTCCTTTTAGAACGCAGCGTTTGATGTTAATCAATTCACCGCTGAACATCCTGCCGTAATTGTCAGGGCTTCTCTTATGGAAGTGTTTTATAGGCTGATATGTGTTCTGCTCGTCTGAGGAGCCAAAAAGAAACAGATGAAAGGAAAGTCGGTTTAGAGTGTGTGATCCAATATTTTCTCTTTCTTGTACCATCATGCTTCCTCTCTCTGTTGTCCTCGGAGTATGAAACATTATTAAAAGTTAACCAGGAGACATTGCAACAAGAAATCTTTCATATGCTTCGCTGGGAAGATGAATGTTGCTGTATAAGATGGTCAGTTTAGCAGAGCAGATGTAAGGCCGAGCCTTCACAGCAGAGCGATCGTATTTACGATGAGCACACATGAAGACAACCACAGAGTAATTTCCTTTGATCCCAGACTGAGATCCCAGATCTCTAACAGTACTTCAGTTTTAAGTGTAAATACTGACTGTACAGTTGTTTTACACATGTTCGGTTCACTTCATATTAGGAGTCTTTAACTATTATGTTCTTACATAAAACATTGTTAGTGCACTTGATGCTGTATTGTAAAACACTTGTGCTGCTGTTGAGGAGGGATACGGTTAAACCAACCCAATCACTGGGTTTGTCCATTTTCAACCCAACTTGGGATGTTTTTAGAGTGTATTTAAAGACATTTAATATGAAGTTGGGCTAAATTTTCTTGTACTGTTGATGAAGAATGGCAGTGAAGTCTCCAGAAATCACTATAGGCATGTAGTTTGTGTCATTCGTTTGGCAGTTTGAGAATGAAACAATACAGATAAAGCACAAACAATAAATCATTTAAGAAATCCATTGCAATGTCATAAACTCTTGTCATTATTCATGAGTAAATGTAACCTGAAATCGTTAAAGAGCAATTTCCACCTAAATTAACCCATAAAAATCAATGTATATAGGTTAAACTATGCTGAATAATATTTTTACTTGAATAAAACCAGTTAATGTACCATTTTTACCACTGTTTTCATTGCAGATACCCCCAGAGCTGTATTTATGCAGATGTAGTTTCTTTTTAACTCTAAAGTCAAGACATCTTGAAATCCCTCGTTAAAGTTACATGTGTGCCAAGCTCAGCATGGTATGGAAATAAGAGGTTTGGAAACTGTTCCAAAGCATGCATGTTTATGGTTTCCATATTTTCTTTTTATGTCATGTCCGAAGCCCGTTCCTTCCTGTGTGAGTTAATGCGTCCAGAGAGAGTTCTGATGTGACAGTCTCTCAGCAGAGGAAGTCGTAGAAACGTTTTAAATCATTTCCTCAGTCCAACCCATAGGAAAGACTCGAGTCTGTAGGATTGTTTGTGTTGGCCAGACGGCAGTATGAGGAAAACATGTCTACCTTCAGAAACCTGTAGATTAAATTATAGACACCAGCTGATTTTTCAGAGAGTGATGTAGTCTGTATTTTCCCTCTCTGCTAGAAGGAGTGATCCGTCTCATGGATTCACGGCTCAGCTGATCTACATAGAGATTTCTGAGACGGCAGATTGAGCTGAGAAACTGCTATTGAGAATGGAAACACAAAAGCATTGCTCTCTCAACAGTATGTTAGACCCGTTAATAACGCAGGAAAGAAAATTACTTTTCATACAGTCTTGTTTGTTCTGTTCTTAGAAGAATTACTGAAATGTCTTTAGCATTTGCCCTTCAGGAAAGCGCTGAACCCAAGAGAACAGTTGCAGCGTTTAGAGTAACTGCTGAGTAAAAGTGCCTTTTAAACGACTACAGCAACACTACACTCTGAAACATACTGGGTTAAAAACAACATTCGCTGGGTTTGTCCATTTTCAACCCAACTTGGGTTGTTTTTAACCAGTATGTTTCAGAGTGTAGAAACTTTCTGGTTGTCATCAATGCAGTTGAAATTATACAATATACATACTACAGTATATACTATAATATACCTACTATAGAAATTTAAACTAGTATCTGTTTTAACGTACATGTCACTCTAAAAAACTCCAAATTTGGGTTCAATTTTTTTTGAGTTTGTCCATATTTGACCCATTTAAAGGTGCAATATGTAATATTTTTGCAGTAAAATATCCAAAAAACCACTAGGCCATATTTTGTTCACTTGAGTACTTACAATATCACAAATGTTTGCAACTATTTGTAAATCGTGAGAAAATTGCCATTTTAACCAAGGCTCCGGGACGTGTGAGGAGTCGCCTGTCAATGGCGTCATACCCGCGTTACCCTCGGTTTCCAGTTTTATTTTGTAGAAACCATGGAAACACCAAAGACGCTTTAATATTTACATGTTTTAATAAGCAAGGGAACAACTGTTTGGTTACATTTATAGACAGACAACTAATTATTGTTATATAGCTCAACATGTTTAGTCTTATTGTTTAAATCTAATTTTCTTGATTTTTTGCGAGTACCATGCTTTACCATGCCTCAGAGAAAAACACTATTTTGTGAAGTTGCTAACATAGCATAATCAGATGCAGCTTTATTTTTAGTAACAGTAATACAGAATCTTCTCCATCATACAATACGTTTTAAAACTGCATACCATTTTTGATAAATCCATCCAGCATTTAATATGATATTGTAAAATCGATCTATCTTACTGCAGTGTGTAACAGTGTCTCACAGCAGCCGCCGAGCGAACGCACAGAGTAACGTTATAACATCATTTTCAGCACACTCAAATGTATCTAATATGATAAACAGAGCTGCGTTACCTCATACTCGTGACCGGAAAAGCGGAAGCGGCGCCGGCGTCTGTGTCATAATAAAAGTCCCGCTGCTCGTAAGGCGTGTGTTGATCAATCGCTCCAGCTTCTCGTTCAGCTCACAACACTCGCTCCTGCTCTGCTTCATACTACAGTAACGTTAATAATCACATCCATGAACATGATTTCTTCCCAAGTCCAATCCTGATTATTTTCACTGGCTGTGATGTGAACATGTCCCAAGATTCTGCGCTCAAACTTGGCATCATCAAAGTTTTGAATAGGCCTCTAGTGACCTCTAGCGGACAGAAAATCTGTAGTTTATGCGCATGTCTTCTTATTTGATAAAAAAAAAAAATATCTGCCTCAATTGAGTGCATTTTTTTTTTTTTTTTTTTTTTCATATTAGTGTTTCCATCTAGCATTTTTCAATCCAATATCCCAAAATGCACATAAAAATTGGTGGATGGAAACATGGCTACTGGCAATCTCAGCACGGCATTTTATAGTGGATTCTCGTAATCAGGTGCTGCTCACAGTCTCTAATGAAAAAGACACCGGTTAGATGCAGTAAATCTCAGCAAGGGTGCTGTTAGAGGCTGTCATCACACACTTAAACACCATCACAAAACACACACACACACACACACACACATTCCTGATTTACTGCCATCAACGCCTCTGGAACTGTGGAGCAATTCACTGAAAACTCTACCGGTCACAGTACAGTACAGGCTGATTGATATCAGATTTATTAGCTGTAGTGTTTCACGTCATATGCATTTCCCTGTTCAAACTCAAAATCATACCCTATCATATATGTCCATAGTGAGAAAATGATACCAAAATATATAATTTCATGACAATAAAATTCCCATGCCCTTCGCGTCTGTGCATTGATGCCAAAGGTTTCTTAATAGTGACTTTGGACGCCATTTTTTAACGCCTTCGCAGTGAGAACGGGATGTATTATATAAACGCTTGAACAAAAAAGGAAGCTTTTAAACCTTTACCTGCTTCAACTGCATCACTGTAAACACATTTTCTCTTCTTTACAAACTGAGACATAATATTGTAACAGATGCTGTACAAAGATAATAAGTTGTAAATAATATTAAGCTGTAAGCAAACTCGAAATATTCCTTTAAACAGATGTTTGTTATTCATCAACAAAACTCTCTTGATTGTGTTATTAAATATTATAATGTAAGTATGTGTACATTTTTATCTATAGTGCAATGATAATGCAAACACTTGATGAGAGAGAAGAGAAACGGTATTTCGATTTCTCTGTATGTTTGTACATATCTTGTTATTGACAAAAAAAACCTTGAACTTGAACTTGATGTGCATTTTTCTCCATATGGCACGGCTGAGCCACAAGCATTCATTAGAATTGAATCATCTTGTGGTTATGGCTCTGATACGCTCTCCTCTCTGTTTGCGGTGTCATATGGGTGAAGTTGTTTCTGACCCCTCACCCTGAGCTTGACTCCTCTGTAATTTTGATTAGGTCTGAGGAAACGGAGCGTATTTGTCCATCTCCATCAGCTGTGGGTTTTAGAGCCGTGTCATAATGACACTTTCAACCCTGTTGCTATTTGTCAAGTGGGCAAACGCTGGACCTGTTACGCCTCCAGCATTTAGAAGGGGGAAAATACGGTACAAAGATGTCCCTTTGTGGATACTGCCCCAGTGACAAGCTGAATTTAATATTAAAATCTGTAGCAGCAGCTGACTATTATTCTGTTGCGTGGAACTGAGGAACAACTGATGATGACACGGTTTGATCTTTGGTTGACCAATCAGTGGAAAGGGGCGTTTCATTCTCGTCCCCCCAGTGTCCATTTTCTACCCTTGAACATAAAAACAAAAAAAAAAACATGCTGAATTCTTGTTTTTCTATTATTTCATTTTCGATTTCGCATTTTTAACATAAAAATATAATAATAATTAACGCAATATTCCCAGAGCCGGATACTACATATATGAATAGCTGAATGACTGTTTGGTCATGAAGCTCTGTTTTTGAGCATTGAATTTTTAAGATGACTTGCATTCTGTTCCCTTTGGTTTTTGCCTATGCGTGTCACTGTGTCACTAGCGATATGTAAATCTAGTTATAGGGAAGTGACTTCATTGTGGACTGTTGCAGTTGTGTAATATCTGAAGATCCTCTAAAGGGGTTTAAACAAAGGGGTATTGCTCCACTGCAAAGGCAAATTGCATCTTTTGTTCATACGTTTGACTGTGTGTGTGTGTGTGTCTGTCTCTCTGTGTGTGTGTGTGCGCCTCCACAGCTGCACGTGTGTTTATATGCATGTATTGCTTCACTTGCAGAAATACTTGACCTGATTGTCCTGAACCCCAAGTTAAAAAAAAACATGTCTAGACAGTTTGTGCCCTCTGTGTGTGTGTTTGCTACCCAGACTGCAATTCTAATCTGCGTGGTTTCCTGTTTATGGGAGTGCGGATGGTGTCAGGAGCCCCAGGGGGAGTTGTTAGGTCTGTTTCCTTCCCCAGTCATATCATAAACCCATCAAATTATGGCACGGTAAAAAACACCCCTTTTATTCCTGCAAGATAACATGCTCAGTGGAGACCTGCGGATGTTTCTTTATCATTTATCGTGTATGTTTCATGTTATGACTTTTAGGATGCACTTTCTATGAAAACAGGGTACAAAAGGCTTGAAACTCTTTCTCCTTTTTAACAAATGGTCAGTGCTTTATCTTCAGAAACTCTTTATCATCCACCTCAGGGGGTCAAAATAAATATTATATGATCTGTTTATTTTTGGACATGTTTTGCTTCCTCTCTGGATGTGATGTCACTGGGCACACACCCAAATGTCCATTGGTTCATTTATCCCTGATCAAACCGAAGCAGAAATGTTCATTTACAGATGTCAGTGCATGCTTTATTCACAGTCAGCCACTATTCATTTATTCCATGAACAAAATAAAGGTAACATGAGCAGTATTTTTTAATTAAAGGAAACTATTGTAAGAACAGTTATAACTTTGGTACAGGGACGAATGGTTAAACTTGAAGAATGCAGTCGAATTTCAGTTAAAATTGCAGTCAAAGCACAACAGTCAGGTTCCAGAAGTAAAAACTCAATTCATTTTCTCCAAAGGGAAATTGAGTTTTAATGATAACTTAACTTAACCTTTAAAGACGGACCTACTGTGAGTCCCAAGGTTGTTAACTGATAGTGTACGCTTTTGCTGAAGCCATCATTTTTAAAATAATTTTTTAACAGTTTAATTTGAAAAAACTACATTATCCATGATGCTGTGCAGAAGATTCCACCAATCAGAGGATTGCGGTACATGAATTGTTCCAAAAGTGCTTGTTAGCTCCGCCCATGAAGCGCTGCCAATGATGTAATCCCTATGCTTTCAAAATACTTAAATATTTGCGCATATATGCATATTTTGCAATAAACTTAAAATATATTGGTTCTATAGATATAATCAACTTTTTTAAATGAATAGTTTTGTATTTTGCCATAATTTTTAATTTGATAACGTCATTTGGATTGCATGTGAAAATAGTCATCTGGAAGAATATGTGGAGGGCTATCTGCAACTCTACAACGAGGCATGCTGGGACTCTGAAACATCTTTTCTGGAGTGGGTAGACTGACCTGATGCTGCTGTTGGGGGAGGATCACCGTCCCTTTGCCAAGTTTATTCACTACACACTGTGGCTATGTGGATCCCCCTCACCGTGGGAGTCGTGAAGAATGACCCATCAACTCCAACTCCACTGTGCATATTCCATCACCAGCAGCCATCTCTCTGCCCGCTCCAGACTGAACTCGTCATCCCAGGCCATAGTGTCCTGGATCTTCGACCACAGACCTGACTTTGATGCCCGAGCCAATGGCCGCAAAATACCATGTGTGAGAGCCAGCTCCCACCACTGAGCCAGAGCCAGCCAAGATGTCCATCCCAGAGCTAGAGCCAGAAGTCTCCTCCTTCCGGAGGCCATCAGGTCCATCCTGGAGTATGTGTTGTGGGGGCAGTCCACTCCCGAGCCAGTTTAGGAGCACTGGCTCATTAACTTCCCAGCGGAGCCAGCTTTCACCTTTGTTCACACCCCAGTATCCAATCCAAGGGATATATTTATTATGTTGTCTCCTTCACCACTGGTTCCATCCAATCCCCATCCAGTCCACCTCAGCCACCCTGGCTCTGCGCTTCTTCAGCTCTGTTGTGGTCTGACATCGCTCGGGTTTCACCAGGCTCCCTTTGTTCCGGCTTCACCTTGGTCACTCTTCATCATGATTCTGCTGCGGACTTCTGGGCCTCTGGCTGTATCTCAGCACTCCACCCCTTTGACTCCCTCGTTCCTCTGTCTCCACCTTGGCTCTGAGCCACCTCAACTCTGCCATGGTCCAACATCACTCTGGCTCCACCGGGGCTCCCTCCCTGCAGGACTCAGCATCTCAGCCCTCCACCTATTTGGCTCCACCGGTTCCTCTTTTCCTCCGGCTCCGCCTTGTTCCTCGCTCCCTCCAGTCTCACCCCGCTCTGCCAGGCCCACGTCATCGCCTCGGCCTCTTTAGTCGGCGGCATCACCTTGGACTTCCAGGCCTGCGATTCTGCCATGGTCCGTCGTCCTCATGGCTTCGCAGGGGTCTCCTCAGTCACCAGCTCCGCCTCAGTCAGTTGAACTATCAAGGGTCCACCCTGGCTCCTCCATCCTTTAACTCCGCTATGGTGTTCCTCTCTGCTGGCTCCTCCTGTGTCCTGTCCGTCACCAGCCACTCTTCCTCCTATAAAGCCCCTTTCTTCATTGGATGTTACTGCACAGCGCGAGGATGTGCTTTGTGAGAGGGGGAGTTATGTCAGGGCTATGCTGAGTTTAGTTGTGTTTTTGTTCATGTGTCTTGGTTTCATGTTTACCTTTTTAGTTTAGTCTTCATTGAGCCCTTGTTAATTTCCTTAGTTGATTACTTTCCGTGTTTGTATATTCTGTCATGCATCTTACTAATACCACACTAAACATGACCATATGCTTACATGGAGCTAGCATTAAGAAATAGCTCGGGCCCAACACAAGAAGGTTTCCCACATATAAGCAGACAAATATTTCACTACTATTAATTTCCAGTCATCTTTGAATAAAATTGTATGTTATTTAAAGTTTTTTTCATAGAGCCTTTATCATCATTCTCTGTTCCTCTCGCATTTTGAAAAAATACCGATCTAGCATATCTATTTCTCAAGAACATAGGATTTTTCCTTTTATTTCTTCAAAAAAAAATAGTAATATTAAATACATATATTAAATAAATAAACATGTAGCAGAACACCAGTGTGTACCCAGTTTGTGGAAAGAGCCAGAAATATACTTGAGCTGTCAGTGCTTGTAAGAAAAACGAAATCAAATGAACTGCCAAACTGCTTTACCCATTTAAAGATGGAACTGAGTTGTGCGGAGTTTGTGTGAAACGCTCTGCTGTATTTGGCCGTGATGGAGCTCTTCTCAGCGCTGGCTGCTGGCCGGTTAGATTGATGTCCGTGTGTGGCAGCTCTGTGTGATGACTGATGTGTGTGTTTGCCAGGAGCTGCAACCTTGACTGTGATAAAGCACAGAGCTGCCATCAATATACGCTTACTTCCACTGAATCAAACCCTGATCAAGATGGGTCGAGAGACGAGCAGAAGAGAGGAAAATACAGCTGAAAAATGAAGAAGAGGATCAAATGTTGCCTGTAAAAAAGATTATATAGATGATGATTTGGCAAGGCCAACACTACTATTTCAGTAGTCCACTTTAGACATTCTACTAACTTTAAGTAACTTTGCAACTCCATGTCAACCAGCAGTCATTAGAGTATTAGTAAACTGTCTGTTTAATATCTGCTAACACTTTATTTTGATGCTCCCCAACAGACTATCAGTAACTCTGCAACTACGTCAACTTTTTCTACTAACCCGAACCCTAACCAAACAGTCTACTAATACTCTAATGAGAGTTAGTTGACATGTGTCACAGTGTGGCTATACTGTAGTAATTTGCATGACGAAAGAGATGGATTAAAAAAACTGTCTTTAATATTCTAAAACACAACACTCAGGAGATCGCTGGAGAACTAACAAACACAACATAGACAATACCAGACGACGAAACACAGGAAACTGAGGATGAATGACTGAAACAGAACAGTTGTTAACTAATTAAGAACCAAGGAAACTAAGCAGGAACTCAGGCAGGTAAAACAAAGAACGGAACACAAAGAAACAAAACCAAAACTGAACGTACATGTTACAACATGTAGTTATTAGAATATCTAAAGTGGACTATTGAAATAAAGTGTAACCAATGAAATTGTAAATTCCATTTTCATCATCTTTCTTGCTCTTTTATTTGGTTTTACTTCTCCTTTCCTTGTTGGTTGGAACAAAAGAGTGTAACCAGAGACATTATTAATGAATATAAACAGACCACTGCTATGACAAGAATGCGAGAAATCATAACACTCAATAAAGTGGCTGTAGGAAGCAAGTCCCACTCTTTTTGAAAGATTTTTATATTATTCATAATATAATTGTATATATGTTATTGTATATTATTGAAACGAATTCACAAAATATCAGGTTTTGATCGATCCAGATTGAAGTATTTTTGTATGCCTTTTACCTACTTAGAAAATACCAAATGAAGCAGAGGCCCATTTCAAAGACACTGTCGAAGGTCCAACCAATGAGAGAAAAAGACAGACAAAAACATGTTATGCTGTGCGACTGCAATGACTTTATTATCCCTGTTATATTTAACAATGTTAAATTAAATTTCACTCTTAACGGTCTATTTATAAATGCATTTTACCAGTTTTGTTCCAATCATGACCAAAACTAAACAGTATTCAATCTTCATCACTCTCTCAGCCTCTCAGCTAACATGAAATGTTAGTAAAACCAGCAAATCATTGTCTTAACAAGTGACTCATTGAATCATTTAGTCAAATGATTTGTTCAAAACGGCTGATTCATTTACGGACAAAACAAGTGAGTCGTTGAGTCATCCATAGACTGATTCGTTCAAAAACAGATTCATTTAGTTACGAAACTGAAACTGTTGCTTGGAGACGTCAATGGCTCTTCTGTTTGGCGTTATTTTTGTTGGCAAAATAGAGCAAAAACAGCCAATAGTCACCTAATATTAATTACTTGTTTAATGAGCTGTTGTAAATCAATATTACACTTGAAAACATGCTGCTGATATTCGGGAAAACTGCACTCTTGCTTACATGGTATTTGCTTATAAATATTAAAAACAAGAACACAGAGACATTTTTTTTGCACCACATCTTGGATTTTTGGGGCATTTTTATTTATTTTGGTGGCATTTGTGCCTCAAGACCCCGTTCATGGCATGATGTCGAGTGATGATCAAGTGGAGGCCCCTTCTATTGCGAGGCCCGCTTCAAGTGAAACGGGTGAAACATATCAAAGGCTGTTACTGAGAGCATACAACCCTCAAAATGTTCCAGAGAAAATTGCTTCACCCACATCTAAGTCAGTCTGACTGTTTCCGTATGTTTTTCGTTATAGCTGTGTCTCCTCCACTGACCATTCATACTGCACTCGTTTCTCTTCTAATATTGCAGTAATGTTCAATTTTCAAAAGGTGTTTATTAATATTAGGCATCAGAATATAAAGATAATAATGTGATAGTATTTGACCAGGCAATAAGATTTGGCATGATGCTGGACATCTGTCCATCTGTCCTTAGTGATTCTGAGCTGCTGTGTTCTCGCAGGTCTGGTGATAAATAAATTCTGAGCATCAAAATGCAAACTGTGTCTAGGCAGTCTCTTCCTGTCTAAGTGGGCAGTTCTTGGAATATGTCTTAGTGTGGACCAGATGTCATACTGGTAGTCAAAAGCCACTAGTTTCATCTAGAATCACACAGAAACACACACATACACACACACTCTTGGGCAGCAGTGGAACAGGTTTCTGATGGGAATTTCAGCTCTGCTTATGTCCTGTTTATCTCTCATATTACATAATAAAATAAAAATAGAGATATCTGTGTGTGTGTGTGTGTGTGTGTGTGTGTGTTTGTCTCCAGAGCCAGCAGAACCAGTGCAAGCCTGCTTCATAAACAAGCAATGAGGAAATAGAAGAAAGGAAGTAAAAAGGGAATAAAAGCACAGCCAATTGCAAATGACAAGTGTCATTATCCTCTATTAAGGAAGTCGTTCATCTTTAAGTGCTATTCCGTGTTTTGTCACCATGGAAACATAATGATGTGTTGAACAGAATGACGGAAACAAAGGTTGAAGTCACACACACACACACACACACACACACATGTTTGTTTTTGTGAATTGTGGGGACTTTCCATAGACTTCAATGCATTTTACACTGAACAAACTGTACATTCTATCCCCCTACCCTGCCCCTACCCCTAAACCTAACCCTCACAGGAAACTGTGCAAACTTTTACTTTTTCACAAAAACTCATTCTATATGATTTATAAACCCATTTACATTGTGGGGACCGCTGGCTGGTCCCCACGATGTAGGTGAACTCAGGTTTATATTACATCATGGGGACATTTGGTCCCCACAATGTAATATAAACAAAAGCACACACACACACACACACACACACACACACACACACACACACACATGTTTGTTTTTGTGAATTGTGGGGACTTTCCATAGACTTCAATGCATTTTACACTGAACAAACTGTACATTCTATCCCCCTACCCTGCCCCTACCCCTAAACCTAACCCTCACAGGAAACTGTGCAAACTTTTACTTTTTCACAAAAACTCATTCTATATGATTTATAAACCCATTTACATTGTGGGGACCGCTGGCTGGTCCCCACGATGTAGGTGAACGTACTCGGTTACTAACGTAACCTCGGTTCCCTGAGATACGGAACGAGTACTGCGTATGGGGAAAAGTCTCCCTTTTTCCCCGCTACTGAAGCCTTTTTCAATAACGCAGTGTAACTGCATCGTCATTGGTTCACTCATAGACAAGTTGTTGAACCAATGACGGCGCGGCATAGCTGCGCGACCTATGGCGAGAAAGCGCGCGAACTTTCCCGCCGAAATGGGCGGGGTTAAGGGCTATATAAGCAGGCGTTTCGCCATAGGATTTCAGGCCAATCGACTGAAGCGACGACACTGAAGCCGCAGCCTCGTGGCACGGCAAGTAACGCAGTACTCGTTCCGTATCTCAGGGAACCGAGGTTACGTTAGTAACCGAGTACGTTCCCTTTCGATACTTCACTCGTACTGCGTATGGGGAACGAATTCAACCGCGCCGTGCCACGGCAGGGAACGACATAACTTGTTTTGGACACCAAAGGGGACCAAGAGAACAAATAAGAAGGCAAAGCCGTCGTTAACCCATGTTACACTACAAGAGGAGGTAACTCCTAAATGGTGAGAGACGGAGCTCGAGGAGGCCGTCTGGTTACACCGAGAGGACCCGGGCTTGTAAGGCCGGAACGTCCAGATGATAGAATCTGACAAAAGTGGACGGCGAGGACCAGCCAGCCGCCTCACAGATGTCTTTAATGGAAACTCCATTAGACCAGGCCCAGGAGGAAGCCATTCCTCTAGTGGAATGGGCCCTAACTCCTATAGGGCATTCAATGTCCAAGGAGGAGTAACAGAGATTAATCGCGTCGACTATCCAACGAGAGAGTCGTTGCTTTGAGACCGGAGACCCTTTGGTGCGGCCGCCAAAGCAGATAAAGAGCTGATCTGATTGCCTGAAAGGCTGTGAACGCTCTACGTAGGTCCTCAATGCCCTGACAGGGCAGAGTAACTCCAGCTCTTGTTCATCCGCGGAGGGAGGAAGAGCAGAGAGCGAAATGACCTGAGCTCTAAACGGAGTAGAGAGCACCTTGGGGACGTAGCCATGCCTGGGTTTCAGTACGACCTTAGAGTTATTAGGCCCAAATTCGAGGCATGCAGGGCTCACAGAGAGGGCCTGCAAGTCGCCGACACGTTTGACCGATGCTAGTGCAAGTAGCAGAGCGGTCTTCAGGGTTAACGGCCTGAGGTCAGCTGAACTCAGCGGCTCAAAGGGTTTACCTTTGAGAGCCCTAAGGACCAAAGAAAGGTCCCAAGTGGGAACGGTAAGGGGACGAGAAGGATTTAATCGTCTAGAACCCCTTAAGAAACGTACCACAAGGTTGTTTCGACCCACTGACTGGCCAGCGATAGGAGCATGAAACGCTGAGATGGCTGCTACGTACACTTTCAGCGTTGAGGGGGCGCGCCCCAGATCCAAACGCTCTTGTAGGAAGGACAGTATCGGGGATACGTCACACTCCACGGGGTCTAAGTTGCGTGTGGAACACCAATCAACAAAGACCGACCATTTCTGGGCGTAGAGGCGTCTCGTGGACGGGGCTCTCGCCTGAGAAATGGTCTCTAGAACGTCCCTGGGGAGGTCGGTCGGCTCCCATCGAGGGACCAGAGGTGTAGAGCCCAGAGCTCCGGCTGGGGGTGCCAGATTGTTCTGTTTGCCTGAGAGAGGAGGTCCCGTCTCAGGGGAATGGGCCATGGGGCTCTCGTGGAAAGCCTGAACAGCTCTGAGGACCAAGTCTGGCTCCTCCAGAGCGGGGCCACTAGAAGGACTCTGTGTCTGTCCTCCCTGACTCGCCTGATGACCTGCGGGATCAGTGCGATCGGGGGAAATGCGTAAAGGAGTGTGCTGGGCCAGGTGTGGGCCAGCGCGTCGACCTCCTTTGAGAAAAATGTTGGGCAATGAGAGTTGTCTCCTGAGGCGAAGAGGTCTATCTCTGCTCTCCCGAAGAACTCCCAAATCTTGAGAACCGTCTGGGGATGGAGCATCCACTCGTCTGAGGGGACGTTGCTCCGTGATAGCATATCTGCACCCAGGTTGGTCTTGCCAGGTATATGAGTCGCCCTGAGCGACCGAAGCCTTGGTATTGCCCATTCCAGAAGACGTTTCGCCAGAGCGCATAGGCGGCTGGACGAAAGACCGCCCTGGTGATTTATGTATGACACCACAGTCATGCTGTCCGATTGGACTAGGACGTGGCGTCCCGTCAAGTGAACCTGAAACGTCTGCAGAGCTTTCATCACTGCCAACATTTCGAGGCAGTTGATATGGAGATGGCTTTCCTCGTGGGACCACGAGCCGAAGGCCGGTCTGCCCTCGCACAGAGCCCCCCAACCTGAGTTGGATGCGTCCGTCGAGAGCACCGTCCTCCGTGACATCGCCTGTAGGGGTACCCCAAGACTGAACCAAGCAGGGTTCATCCAAGGTTTCAGGGCTAGAATACAGGCCTGATTGACCTTGAGGCATAGGCGGCCGTGCCGCCAGGCATGTGGAGGGACCCGGAGTTTCAACCAGAACTGCAGTGGTCGCATCCGAAGAAGACCGAGCTGCAGAACTGGGGAGGCGGAAGCCATCAGCCCTAAGAGCCTCTGGAAGAGCTTCAGAGGAAGATAGGCTTTGTTCTTGACGGAAGCCGCGAGCTGTTGTATAGCCAGGGCGCGCTCTGGCGAGACCATCGCCGTCATGCGGACTGAGTCGAAAACTGCCCCCAGAAACGAAATGTGTTGGCTGGGGAGCAGCGAGCTCTTGGCTAAGTTGACCCTGAGACCCAGGCATTGGAGATGGCTGAGGAGCACGGATCTGTGGTGTTCCAGCTCGGCTCGCGAATGGGCCAAAATGAGCCAGTCGTCGAGGTAATTCAGAACCCGGATTCCCATCTGTCTCAGAGGGGAAAGCGCCGCGTTCATGCACTTGGTAAAAGTGCGAGGAGCCAGAGACAGCCCGAAGGGCAGGACTGTATATTGGTATGCCACCCCCTCGAACGCGAATCTCAAGAATCGTCTGTGAAGGGGGGCTATCTGGATGTGAAAATACGCATCTTTCAGATCCAGCGAGCAGAACCAATCCTCGTGACAAATCTGTGCGAGGATCTGCTTCAGCGTCAGCATTTTGAACTTCCGTCTCATGAGGGAGCGATTCAAAAGTCTGAGATCTAGGATGGGCCTGAGGCCGCCATCCTTTTTCGGGACCAGAAAGTAGCGGCTGTAAAAGCCCGACTCGCTTTCTGAAGGGGGAACTATTTCTATAGCCCCTTTCTTCAGTAAAGACATGACCTCGGACCGGAGGACAGGAGCGTCGTCCGGATTCACCGAGGTTTGAAGCACCCCGCCGAAGCGAGGGGGCCGCCGTGCAAACTGGAGCGTGTAGCCCTGTGTTATGATCCCGAGGATCCAGCTTGACACGTCGGGGATGGCCTGCCATGCCTCTGCCCGAGTGGCAAGGGGTTGAATGATGTCGGATGACAGACCGCCGGGTAGGGGGCCGAACACCGAGGGAGGTGGAAGAGGAAATATGCTCTCTTTTTGAGGAAGTAAAATAGTGTTCGCCGTGAAAACGGCGTTTTGTTTGGGCGCAACATGTGTGGGCCCAGTTACAACACAGAGCACTTCTCCCACGCCCGGCACTAAGCGAGGCGGAGGGGAGACTGCGCGAGGGAGCTTTTGGGGTGGTCCGGTCGCAACGGGACATTCCCCAACCCTCTTCCTTCCTGTTGGATCAGGACGTCTTCGGAGTCACCGGGTCCAGCACAATTTTGGGCCGGGGTCCCTGGCGTCTCGGGAAGGAGGATTGGCGCTTAGCAGGGCGAGGGCGCTGACGATGCTCCTTAGGCGGCGCTGCTTGAGAGGTGGATGGTGCAGGTTTGGTCTGCTGAGCCGGCGCAGTCCTGGGGCGGCTAGGAGCAGACGCAGAGCTGGAGCGCTTGGGCAGAAAGTGTCTCATGGCCTGAGACGACTTCTGCGCTGCTGTGAAGCGCTCGGTGAAACCATCCACCGCTGGCCCAAAAAGACCGGAAGGGGAGACTGGGGCGTCCAGAAAGGCCGTCTTATCCAGGTCCTTAATTTCCGTGAGGTTGAGCCAAAGGTGGCGCTCAAGCACAACCAGGCTGGCCATGGAGCGACCGATGGCCTGGGCGGTGGCCTTCGTGGCCCGCAGGGCTAGATCGGTGGCGCTGCGGAGATCTTTGAAGGCAGGTGCATCAATGCCGGACTCGTCCAGGGAGCGGAGGAGTTTGGCCTGGAACACCTGGAAGATCGCCATGGTGTGCAGCGCCGAAGCAGCTTGGCCTGCTGAGGTGTAGGCTCTTCCAGCCAGAGTAGAGGTGGTTCTGCAGGGCTTGGAAGGCAGGGCTCGTTTGGTCTTCCATCCCACAGCCGCGGGAGGACAGAGATGAGCTGCCACCGCTTCATCCAGGGGCGGCAAGTGCTCGTAGCCCTTTTCTTCTGCGCCGTCGACAGCAGTGAGGGCAGAACGGTGTGTTGTGTGGAGGCGGGCGGAGTACGGAGCGCGCCACGACTTCGTAAGCTCCTCGTGCACCTCGGGAAAAAATGGAGCGGAACGCTGGCGAGGGGCTTGGCGGCGGCCTGGCAGGAACCACTCATCCAGGCGGCTACGCGAAGGCTCCTCCGGAGGGGCCCAGTCGAGGTCCAACTCTTCCACTGCTCTAGATAGGATGCGGAAGAGCTCGGCATCCATACCCTGGCCGTGATCAATGGGCTCCAAGGGAGGCGGGGGAGCGGGGTCGTCCGGCTCGCCAGCCCATCCTTCCGCTTCAGAAGCCGCAAGAGACATGGAGTCATCCGGCTCTTCGTCAGATCCTCCAAACGAAACTAGGTCGCTCGCATCTGCAGAGGGACGCTGCTCCGGTCTGGAGAACATGACGGGAGAATGTTCTCGCGGGGGAGAAGGCGAGGCACGCGGGGGCTGGGCCGACGTGAGCTCGCACATCTCCGGGCGCTGAGTCGCTCTACCCCGCTGTCTCTTCCTGGCCGGCTCGCGGGAGGAAGGAGACGGGAGGGCGCGAGCGGCGAGATCGCCTTCAGTGAAGAAGGCGACCCGCGAGCGCAGAGAACCGAGGCTCATGCACTCGCAGTGCGGGCATGAGGCTCCAGCGAGCGCGCCGTCTGCATGGGACTTGCCCAGGCACGCGACACACTCGCTGTGTCCGTCATCATCGTGCAGAGGGGCTCTGCACGTGCCACAAGAGTGGCGCGGCATTTGTAACAACGCCGCCGTCGTTATAACGACGATTGGGGGGCTCTTTTAGAGCGGCGAGGGCCGCGGAAGCTCTTTTAGAGCGGTAAGACCGCTAAGGAACGCTCTTTCAGAGCGGCAATAAGCCGCGGGAAGCTCTCGAGGGGCGCGCCGGATGGCGGCAGGAGACACGCTGAGAAGGCGGCCGAAGGCGGGAGCGGGAGGCGGGCGTCTCGAGGACGGCGCTCGGGGCGGCAGTCAGCGAGGGCGCCGGCGCTGTCTCCGACCGGCGAGTTCAGCTGGGTCCGCTGCGGGGCCTCTTCAACGGCGGCAGGAGCTTCTAGAAGGCGGCGAGCTTCTTCCGGCTTCAGGCGAAGATCAGCGAGGAGATGTGTTGTCGTCGCTGAAGGAGAAAGGACTGAAATCCTATGGCGAAACGCCTGCTTATATAGCCCTTAACCCCGCCCATTTCGGCGGGAAAGTTCGCGCGCTTTCTCGCCATAGGTCGCGCAGCTATGCCGCGCCGTCATTGGTTCAACAACTTGTCTATGAGTGAACCAATGACGATGCAGTTACACTGCGTTATTGAAAAAGGCTTCAGTAGCGGGGAAAAAGGGAGACTTTTCCCCATACGCAGTACGAGTGAAGTATCGAAAGGGAACTCAGGTTTATATTACATCATGGGGACATTTGGTCCCCACAATGTAATATAAACAAAAGCACACACACACACACACACACACACACACACACACACACACACACACACACACACACACACTCTCTCACTTCTAATAGACGTATTTGTGTTGAAAGATTATTTAGACCTGGCTAAGAACATTAATGTATTTCTTAACAAAGAGCAAAACACACTGCAAAAAATATTTTTCATGCTTTTTCATGTATTTTTGTCGTTTTTCTATGAAAAAGTTGTAAACATTCTTAAATCAAGATACATTTACTGGAGAAGCAAAATTACTTCAGATATTAAATCTTGTTGTTGTCTGAAAAAAAAAAGAAGTATCTGCCAAAGGGGTCAGAAAAATAATCTTAATTCAAAAAGAAAAATGTTTATTTTTCTGACCCCCTTGGCAGATATTTCTTATTTTAAGCACAAACTCACTTAATTTTGATGTTTTGTTTTTTTCTTCTAGAAAACAAGATTTAAAATCTTCAGTCATTTTGGTTCTCCAGTAAATGTATCTTGATTTCAGAATGTTTAGATATTTGTAATGGAAAACAAGACAGAAACACTGAGGAAGAACTTCTTGTGTGACATTATTCGTAAATAAATGTATAAATTAAGAGTAATTTGTGCATAAAAATGGACCTTCCCGAAAACCCTCCTCTGGATTCACAAACACATCGTTAACATCAGATTTGATACAGTAGTTAAATGTGTATATTAATGATTTTACTCTCATTGGTAATTAGGGTCCATGCACATTAATTACAACTACAGGAGCATCATGAGATCCTTCTCCAGTATATTGCAAGAATGCAAACAGTATTCAATCAAAGTGTTAAGCTTGCAGAAAATTACTAATGGTTCTCAGAATAACAGTAATCTATCATCATTTATTTTAACTAACTTGTTAACCAATTAATCAGCTAGTTAACTAAATGGGCAATTAATTTTGTTATTATATGAATGAACAACTCTAACTATGAAATAAACAATTCTGTGAGGAGTGAACTCATCAGATCCGTGGATGATTTACACACTAGAGCAGGTGTAGAGTTTTTCCCTGCACCAAATAACATTAAAAATAAGACAGTTTCATGAATCTGAAAATTTATATCAGAACAACTTTATGAACGATTTAGACAAGAATTCATTCTGTTTGTGTTTCATCAATGAGGCCCAGTGTGATTGACACACACACACACACACACACACACACACACACACACACACTGCTCAGAGGCTGTGATTAAAGCAGCACAGAGGTTGACGGGTTTATGTTGCAGGGTATTACGAGTGTGTCATCATGAGTGTTTCAGTTCAAGTGTGTGTGTGATGTTGCAAAAAATCATTTTCTTACAGAATATAGAAACATCTTTAAAAAGATAAGCAAAATTGCACAAGATCCCAGAGTAAACATGCTCAAATGTTGCTCTTTTAAACCTCAGGCAACTTAACGTATTTTTTAGTTGTGTTTCAGTTATCAACTTTGCACAGGTGAAATAAACATCTAATGGTTGGCATTCAGTAACAAGAGCTAATGTGGTGAGTAGTTCAGATTATTGGCGAGAGAAAACAAGAAAACAACTTATATTTTGCTTTTCAAGTACATGTATTAAGGCGATGGTTTCTTGCAGTGTTGAATCTTTCAGCAGGTTTCATTCACATCATTTGTTTGTAGCCTGTCTGTGTGATTTTCTTGATGCACAGGTCTTTTCACAATGTTTCCCAGCTCATCCGGAGGCGTACTGTGTATTATTTCCTTCTGCAGGGATTGTTGGTGTTAGGTGAAACATTTGTATGTCTGAACCGACAGCTGGGCTCAACCCACAAGAGCTGTGCTGTTCATCAGAAATGCACAGAGAAGACGAGGAGCGGTGGAGAATTCATCTTTTGAAAGGCATGTCTATCGGCTGCGGGGCCTGCAGACGGCTTACGGCTCCTGACGCCCCGCGCGCCATGAAAGAATAATTAGTTTTGTCAAGCTGAATGAAGGATCAGCCGTATCAGGATATGAATGAAGAAGGAAAGAGCGCTGATATCGATCTGGCCCAGCTCAGAGAGAAAGAGAGAAAGAGCTGTGACCCTGAGCTGTGTCCTCTCCATTCTCAGAGCCATAGAAGCATCTGAACGCTCTGGGAAACATTATTTCATCTGGATTGATAATTAAACACTTTCAGCTATCAGGAGCTCAAGTGTCATGTGAACAGCGTTTCCAGTGTTCTTACATCTCTCATTTTCCCTTTTCAATGCATTTGTGTTCAGATCATCTTTGAGAGTGGTAAAGATCAACACATTTGAGCCAATCTGAATGTCTGAATGTGTGCCGTGATTGATCTAATGTCACCGTTTTTTTGCAAATGGTAATTAGATAATAGACATTATGATGAATTATTCACTTAAACAACTTTGATTCATTTAGGGACAAAACAAGAATGAGTCATTGAATCACTCACACGATTTTTTTTTTTTTCAAAAACACTGAATCATTCAGGAACAGCTGTGCCTATGTTTGGAACTTCTTTCAGTGGTGGAGGAACATCAGGCAATGTAAGCAGCAATGTTAAGTCTAAAATGTGAGTTACTCGATATTAACTTCTTGCTTATCGAACTATTGTATGAAACCAATATCACACAATCGAACTGCCTCTCTGTTACTCTAGTAA
Organism: Ancherythroculter nigrocauda; assembly: GCA_036281575.1. NCBI lineage: Eukaryota > Metazoa > Chordata > Actinopteri > Cypriniformes > Xenocyprididae > Ancherythroculter > Ancherythroculter nigrocauda. The sequence goes on from VTFQ01000014.1 coordinate 607,742, forward strand.
ATTAGTAAGGTTTCTACTCTCAAATAGAGTCATAGGAGGGGATTGGAGCTTTCAATGTTGCTGCTGTAACTTCAGATTGAAAAGGAAGGGAAAAAAAGGGGGGTTGCAAAACGATTTGGCTAACAGCACAGAACAGCATGGCCATTCCGTTCAACAAAACAACTAGAGAGTGTGTCAGTGTTTGTGTATGCTATAGGCAGGGCCGTCGCTAGAGGGGTGAAAGGTCTTAATGATTCTAGGGGCTTTCCGAGGGGCCCACGATTTCAACGAATAACTAGAGAGATTTCAACTGAGTGATTTCAAGCGAGCATTTTCAACCAACCAGGCAATTTCAAGCGAGCGATTTCAACCAAACAATTTCAAGCAACCAAGAGACTTCAAGCAACCAAGTGATTTCAACTGAGCAATTTCAACTGAGCGATTTCAACCATCCGAGCAATTTCAACTAAGCAATTTCAACCGAACGATTTCAACCAACCGAGTAAATTCAACAGAGCAATTCAACCGACCAAAGTGATTTCAACCAAGCGATTTCAACCGAGCGATTTCAACAGAGCAATTTCAACTGAGCGATTTCAAGCAACCAAACAATTTCAACCAAGCGATTTCAACCAACCAATTTCAACCGAGCAATTTCAACCGAGCAATTTCAACTGAGCGATTTCAACTGAATGATTTCAACTGAGCGATTTCAATAGAGCAATTTCAACTAAGTGATTTCAAGCTACCAAGAGATTTCAACCAACCGAGCAATTTCAACTGAGCGATTTCAACCTAACAATTTCAACCGAGCAATTTCAATAGAGCAATTTCAACTAAGTGATTTCAAGCTACCAAGAGATTTCAACCAACCGAGCAATTTCAACTGAGCGATTTCAACTGAGCAATTTCAACCAAACAATTTCAACTGGGCAATTTCAACCAACCAAGCAATTTCAACAAAGCAATTTCAACGGAACGATTTCAAGTAACCAAGAGACTTCAACTAACCAAGCGATTTCAACTGAGCAATTTCAACCAACCAAAGTGATTTCAACCGAGCGATTTCAAGCAACCAAGCAATTTCAACAGAGCAATTTCAACTAAGCGATTTCAAGCAACCAAGAGATTTCAACCAACCGAGCAATTTCAACTAAGCGATTTCAACTCAGCGATTTCAAGCAACCAAGCAATTTCAACAGAGCAATTTCAACTAAGCGATTTCAAGCAACCAAGAGATTTCAACCAACCGAGCAATTTCAACTAAGCGATTTCAACTAAGCGATTTCAAACAACCAAACAATTTCAACAGAGCAATTTCAACAGAGCAATTTCTACTAAGCGATTTCAACTGAGCGATTTCAACAGAGCAATTTCAACAGAGCAATTTCAACTGAGCAATTTCAACTGAGCGATTTCAAGCAACCAAGCAATTTCAACAGAGCAATTTCAACTGAGCAATTTCAACTGAGCAATTTCAACTAAGTGAATTCTACTGAGTGATTTCAACAGAGCAATTTCAACTGAGCAATTTCAACTAAGCGATTTCAACTGAGTGATTTCAACAGAGCAATTTCAACAGAGCAATTTCAACTGAGCGATTTCAACAGAGCAATTTCAACTGAGTGATTTCAACCGAGCAATTTCAAGCAACCAAGCAATTTCAACAGAGCAATTTCAACAGAGCAATTTCAACTGAGTGATTTCAACCAAGCGATTTCAAGCAACCAAGCAATTTCAACAGAGCAATTTCAATAACAAAGCGATTTCAAATGAGTGATTCAACCAACCGAGCAATTTCAGCTGAGCGATTTCAACCGAGCAACTTCAAATAAGTGATTTCAACCGAGCAATTTCACTTAGGATATGATTTTAAGCCTTAGAATTACTTAGATGCAGACCTTGTGACAATTTGACCCAGTATTCCCTATTTATACAATTCCTGACATATTTTGACAATGTGGTGTAATGAAAATAAAAATGACAACACTAGTTTTGCATTAAAATGCGTTTTCTAGATATCACCAACCATTGCTAAACAACACACAAATTTGGTTCTCGAGTTGACAAGAGTTTCACCCCATCTATCACATAAAGTCATTAGGATATTTTCAAAAGAATAAAAATGTACTGTAAGTTTAGCACTTGGAGGTTTAGAACAAACCCTGAGCAGAACGTGTGAGGAACATGAGTACAAACACTAAAATATATGATGAATTGGTTTGTTAAGCCCCAGTTTCAAAAACATCCAAGCTGGAAGTTGTTAATGCTTCCTGGGAAAATGTCCTTGTTATGCTTTACAAATGTGTCCCATATTGAACATAATATCCGTTTGATTGTGGACATTCCAGAGGCAGCTGCTAAGCTCTGATGTGTTTGGATCAAGTGCGGTGTGAAAAGACTTTATCCCTGCAACTAAACAGCAGAACTAGCACTAGAATCCAGAGAATTTACTGTAGAGAGTGTAAGTGATTGTGACAGAGAGGAGAACCTCACTTCTGTCCAGCTCGCATGTCTCTGAGAACTCATATGGAACATCTGTCGGAGCAGCTGAGACTGATTTCATGTGATCAAGTGCTCTTTGATTCCGACTATACACACTCTCTCTTTTTTGGGTGCATAAATACACTACACACAATAGGAAACCCAGTTTAATATTGCTGGTGTACAGATTTACACCATGGACTCCTGAAATACTACTGCATACTGCACAATATACACTAAATACAAGCTACTTATTTTAAAAAACTGTATGTAAAATTTGGAAAAGCATACTGCTATACTACTTCTATAGGGCTCCACTATTTTTGAAAAAAAAAAATCATAATAATCGATTATTTCCTTTGATATTGTAATTGCGATGATTAAGGTTGATTAACTGAATCGACATGTTTAAAAGCAGTAATATTGCTGGACTTAATGTTTAAAAGCAACTCATATAAAATGCAATTATTGTCAAGCACGCAAAACATCCACAAAGTGCACAGATTTAGATTTGTGTTGAATGAGAGCGTTACGTGAGCCCAAGTTTATTTTGTATAGTGCATTTGCCACACGCTGGTAGATAATGCCGTAACCAACACTTTTTCACAGTTCATAATTGTGAATGTTTTTCTAATTTTCTGTGCATTTATTATAACAATATTTGCAAGCTACTATGCTATTCTGAATTAAACTATCATGTACTATAAAATTCTTAAAACTCAAACTCTCTCTCGAAAACATTTGAACATGAGCTGAAGTGACATCATACTCCATAGTGTCTATATCTGAATCCTGGGAAATCCCAGGGAATGTGGGAAGTGGATACTAAGAGAGTATTAATTACAGAAACGAGGAAAAGCAAAGCAGCTCTCACAAAGAGGATCAGCTCAGGTTTCATAATACAACTGTCGCTGTGTTAATTTGATGAAGGATGTGTGTGATGAAACAGAAGCTGGATTTGAAAACAAGGTGCATTAAATCTGATTTGAGTTAGTGCAGCTTTAAAGTCTCTCGTACTGAAATCATCCTTTTGTTTCAAAACATCCACATGTTTGTTCTAATAAGACTTTCCCATAGCTCATTTAGTTCATCAGCGCTAGCAGTATTGCAGTATTTTGATTAATTCAATTATCTCAAGGCCTGTCCAGATACCCACACATGTGGTCTTTGCACTTGTCGACTCTACTTATATGATGTATTTCCTGTATTTGGCTCAAGTGTTCAAGTGGGTGCGAAGTGTGTGTCGAACTTTTGATTACCTGATGAGACACACCAGTGTTGTAAAAATGCAAGTGTTTAATGTGTGGTGTCAGATTGCTGTAGTTGAAGCGATCATCTCTTCGTCTTTACTACTACAAACCTGATTCCAAAAAAGTTGGGACACTGTACAAATTGTGAATAAAAAAGGAATGCAATAATTTACAAATCTCATAAACTTATATTTTATTCACAATAGAATATAGATAACATATCATATGTTGAAAGTGAGACATTTTGAAATGTCATGCCAAATATTGGCTCATTTTGGATTTCATGAGAGCTACACATTCCAAAAAAGTTGGGACAGGTAGCAATAAGAGGCCGGAAAAGTTAAATGTACATATAAGGAACAGCTGGAGGACCAATTTGCAACTTATTAGGTCAACTGGCAACATGATTGGGTATAAAAAGAGCCTTTCAGAGTGGCAGTGTCTCTCAGAAGTCAAGATGGGCAGAGGATCACCAATTCCCCCAATGCTGCGGCCAAAAATAGTGGAGCAATATCAGAAAGGAGTTTCTCAGAGAAAAATTGCAAAGAGTTTGAAGTTATCATCATCTACAGTGCATAATATCATCCAAAGATTCAGAGAATCTGGAACAATCTCTGTGCGTAAGGGTCAAGGCCGGAAAACCATACTGGATGCCCGTGATCTTCGGGCCCTTAGACGGCACTGCATCACATACAGGAATGCTACTGTAATGGAAATCACAACATGGGCTCAGGAATACTTCCAGAAAACATTGTCGGTGAACACAATCCACCGTGCCATTCGCCGTTGCCGGCTAAAACTCTATAGGTCAAAAAAGAAGCCATATCTAAACATGATCCAGAAGCGCAGGCGTTTTCTCTGGGCCAAGGCTCATTTAAAATGGACTGTGGCAAAGTGGAAAACTGTTCTGAGGTCAGACGAATCAAAATTTGAAGTTCATTTTGGAAAACTGGGACGCCATGTCATCCGGACTAAAGAGGACAAGGACAACCCAAGTTGTTATCAGCGCTCAGTTCAGAAGCCTGCATCTCTGATGGTATGGGGTTGCATGAGTGCGTGTGGCATGGGCAGCTTACACATCTGGAAAGGCACCATCAATGCTGAAAGGTATATCCAAGTTCTAGAACAACATATGCTCCCATCCAGACGTCGTCTCTTTCAGGGAAGACCTTGCATTTTCCAACATGACAATGCCAGACCACATACTGCATCAATTACAACATCATGGCTGTGTAGAAGAAGGATCCGGGTACTGAAATGGCCAGCCTGCAGTCCAGATCTTTCACCCATAGAAAACATTTGGCGCATCATAAAGAGGAAGATGCGACAAAGAAGACCTAAGACAGTTGAGCAACTAGAAGCCTGTATTAGACAAGAATGGGACAACATTCCTATTCCTAAACTTGAGCAGCTTGTCTCCTCAGTCCCCAGATGTTTGCAGACTGTTATAAAAAGAAGAGGGGATGCCACACAGTGGTAAACATGGCCTTGTCCCAACTTTTTTGAGATGTGTTGATGCCATGAAATTTAAAATCAACTTATTTTTTACTTAAAATGATACATTTTTGATATGTCATCTATGTTGTATTCTGAATAAAATATTGAAATTTGAAACTTCCACATCATTGCATTCTGTTTTTATTCACAATTTGTACAGTGTCCCAACTTTTTTGGAATCGGGTTTGTATACAGCAGCAAATAAACATGAATGAACATCAGAAGATACAGAACTTACTGAAATGAATCATGTGTCAATCAGTGTTTGAACTGCGGAAAGACAACAGCTTGTGAACAATATACGTCACATTTACCTCAGAAAAGACATTCAGTGATAGTCAACTAGAAAAATAACTCTAGAGAGCATATTTTATATCCGAACATATTTTTCTTCTTATTCATTTTTAACAAAAAATCATCAAGGAGGGAATGCACACTAGATGACACCTGTTAAAATCAAGGCATTGCAGTGAAGCTGCAGCAGTGCAACATTAGACTCTAGAGCTGCTGCTGGAAGCCATTCAATCGCTGACCCCAAATGCATGCTTTTCCACTAATGGTCAAATTTATTTGTGTATTCTGAGTGAAGAATTTTCTATTATAATTTCATTTTATTATTTTTATTTCATGCAAAAATGTCCATTTCAAATCGAGGTGATGAATGTGAATGTTTTTATGTTGAGATCTGTGAGCGTTGTTTTTGCTGTTGCTGTTAAGCCACATCAGCTAACGGTGTGTGTGTGTGTGTGTGTGTGTGTGTGTGTGTGTGTGTGCAGGTCTCTTCCCAGCTGTGCTAAACCTGGCCTCCATGGCAGAGATCAAGACCAACGCCACGTGTGGAGAAACAGGACCAGAAATGTACTGCAAACTAGTGGAGCACGTACCAGGACGGCCCGTGAAAAACCCTCAGTGTAGGACCTGCAACCTGAGGAGTGAATATGATTACGGTACAGACACACACACACACACACTGCTCTCATGCTATGCATAATCCATTTGATATGCTCTAATCAAAGGCTGTTTCTGCACAGAAAACACTGGCACAGTCGCTCATGTAACACACATGGACTCTATTCTTCACTTCACAGGCCTCTTTGAAAGAATAGGAAGTGTGTTTTTAATAACAATGTCTGATTCATGACAAAAATGTTCTTTGGAGTCTGAAAATTTCATTCACAGGCTAGACTGAATCAAATGAAAATCAGCATTGAGATGAGTGTGAATTACAAACAAACCCAAAATTTTCACTTTCGGGTCAGCTGCTTCTTTAACGGTCCATTGATATATGAAATGCACGTATTTTTTTCCTCTGATGTTGTGGTGTGATATGAGCTGTCTTCATCAGAGCAGTAGTTTCAGGTGTTGGTGTCGTGGTTTCTGATGTGTACAAGCTGTTTGAAAGCTCTTAACGAAGTGCGCGTGGAGTCGGGCGGCTGCGGCGCTGTCATTCACACTCGCGTCAGGCGCTCTAATCTGAGCTCCAGTCACCCACACACTCCCAGACACTGAGTGATTAATATAACATGTAATTAGAGAAAATTAGAGAAAGAGAGAGAGAGATGTGACTTAACCAGCGGGGGAGTTCTTTTAAATGAAACCTAGATCTCGCTCATAAATTAGAAAAGAATATATGCAGTCAAATAAATGATTAAGTGGACAACTTTAATCATCTTTGCCTGATTAAGGATCTGGCTGTAAAGAAAGATTGGAGTTAGTCTCATATAGTTTGCTTTCACAGGCTCTGCGCTGAGATAAATGTGAGTATTTCAGCGCTTATAAAACTCATCCCTCATTAGAGCAGATAGCTTTATTTCAAAAGACGGTTTTATTCAACCCCAGTCGGCTGGCGAAGGTAAAAGCCAGCGGAGACACGTTATTAAGCGCCGTCGTGTCCTGTCGTGGTTTAATATGAGGTGTTTCGCTGCTCGTGTCATGAGGAATCAAATCTCTCTTGATCTCTTCAGATAAAAGAGCTTGATGTGCTATGAAAACACGCTACGCCAGTGCAAAAACACCATTTATTAGAATGAAATGAAATTCAAATTCAAATATATGAGTAATACATATACACAGACCTCTTAAAGGTGGATCAGAAAGTCAAGCGGTCATTATGAACAGGACGGATCTGCTGTCGTCACGGCGTGTCTCTCTCTTCCGGTGTAGATTTCGATACATCAGACGCTGTGATTTACTCGTGTTTATACACAATCTAGTTCATCTGAAGGCCCTGAACACATGCAGGAGTGTGATTGCGTCAGTCAAATGCAGCGATTAACAGCGACAACTTCAGGAAACATTTTCTTGCTTGTCTTGAACGTCAAAACACATGCAAAATACATTAATGCAAAATTGATTAAAACTTAAATATTGCAAAATATAGTGAGGTTTATTATATGTAGAACAGGTAAAACCAATTTTGCCAATGACAACTTCATTTCATATGTCAGTGTTAAAGTAGAGCTCACAGGAAGGCGGGTTCAAATCAATCCACTTTTCCGACTGGTTTTGACTAATTCAAGATGAAAAGCCCATATACAAAGATGAAGGAGGTGTGATCTATCTCTCATGACTGTTTCTCGTGTGTGTAGAGCGGCATCCCATCGAGTACGCTATCGACGGCACCAACAGATGGTGGCAGAGCCCGAGCATCATGAACGGGATGGAATACCATTACGTCACTGTGACTCTGGACCTGCAGCAGGTAAACCTCAACTACAGCCAATCACAATCAGTCTTTCTCTAGCTAATCCATACAGGTCATTTGGCATATTCAAATGCTACAGTAAAAAAAACAGCAGCTGTGGTTGCCAAGTACATGTTAATGAGAGAACGTTAATACTAATATATAGAAGATGTCATTCACACAAACACTGAACACCATCATGCTTACACACGACACTGAAGTAATGCAATAAACATTAGATGTAACAGCATTAGATGTAACATAAAAACTAATGTTAATAACTGATTACAAAATAAGTATAGTATAGTATAGTTATTTCAACCAAAATACATCAAATGTGAAGTAGGGAATTCTGGGAATGTCAATTTATGGTTTTTCACTGTAAATTATACAATGACTTGTTATATTTCACTTCCAGTTTTACAGTCTTTTGCCGGTTAAAATCACGATCATTGTTTTACAGTGCAGGATGGATTCTGATTGGCTGTCAATGTTTTGTATTGTTCATTAGCTGGGGAAAAAACTTCTGAAAGTGATTCCAGTGAAAGTGTCGTCATCGTTATAGTTGTGGTGTGGATTCACTATTCTCATGCGCTCAAAAAATGTTGGGTTGAAAACGGAGAAACCCAGTGATTGTGATTGGGTTAAATGTTTGCCCAACATGCTGGACAGTGTTATTTAACCCAACTGTTGTTTAAAAATGACTATATGGTTGGCTTAAAATTAACTCAAAATATGTTGGAACAACCCAATCACTGGGTCAAAAAAACAAAACAAAAAAACAATCGCTGGGTTAAAACAACCCAATCACTGGGTCAAAACAACCCAATTACTGGGTCAAAAAAAACCCAATCACTGGGTTAAAACAACCCAATCACTGGGTCAAAAAAACCCAATCACTGGGTTAAAACAACCCAATTACTGGGTCAAAAAACCCAATCACTGGGTTAAAACAACCCAATCACTGGGTCAAAAACAAAACCCAATCGCTGGGTCAAAAAAACCCAATCACTGGGTTAAAACAACCCAATCACTGGGTCAAAAAAAACAAAAAAACAATCGCTGGGTTAAAACAACCCAATCACTGGGTCAAAACAACCCAATTACTGGGTCAAAAAAACCCAATCACTGGGTTAAAACAACCCAATCACTGGGTCAAAACAACCCAATTACTGGGTCAAAAAAACCCAATCACTGGGTTAAAACAACCCAATTACTGGGTCAAAAAAATCCAATCACTGGGTCAAAACAACCCAATTACTGGGTCAAAAAAACCCAATTACTGGGTCAAAAAAACCCAATCACTGGATTAAAACAACCCAATCACTGGGTTAAAACAACCCAATTAATGGGTCAAAAAACCCAATCACTGGGTTAAAACAACCCAATCACTGGGTCAAAAACAAAACCCAATCACTGGGTTAAAACAACCCAATCACTGGGTAAAAAAAACAAAACAAAACAAAAAAAACAATCGCTGGGTTAAAACAACCCAATCACTGGGTCAAAACAACCCAATTACTGGGTCAAAAAAAAACAATTACTGGGTCAAAAAAACCCAATCACTGGATTAAAACAACCCAATCACTGGGTTAAAACAACCCAATTAATGGGTCAAAAAAAACCAATCACTGGGTTAAAACAACCCAATCACTGGGTCAAAAACAAAACCCAATCGCTGGGTCAAAAAAAAAACAATCACTGGGTAAAAACAACTCAACTGCTGGGTTAAAATAACCCAATTACTGGGTCAAAAAAACCCAATCGCTGGGTTAAAACAACCCAATTACTGGGTCAAAAACAAAACCCAATCACTGGGTCAAAACAACCCAATTACTGGGTTAAAACAACCCAATTACTGGGTCAAAATAACCCAATCACTGGGTCAAAACAACCCAATTACTGGGTTAAAACAACCCAATCACTGGGTCAAAATAACCCAATCACTGGGTCAAAACAACCCAGTTACTGGGTTAAAACAACCCAATCACTGGGTCAAAACAACCCAATTACTGGGTCAAAAAAAAAAAAAAAACAATCGCTAGGTTAAAACAACCCACTCACTGGGTCAAAAACAAAACCCAATCACTGGGTTAAAACAACCCAATCACTGGGTCAAAAACAAAACCCAATCACTGGGTTAAAACAACCCAATTGCTGGGTCAAAAACAAAACCCAATCACTGGGTTAAAACAACCCAATCACTGGGTCAAAAACAAAACCCAGTCGCTGGGTCAAAAAAAAACCAATCGCTGGGTTAAAACAACCCAATCACTGGGTCAAAAAAAATTAAATAAATCGCTGGGTTAAAACAATCCAGTCACTGGGTCAAAACAACCCAGCCACTGGGTCAAAAAAACCTAATCACTGGGATAAAACTATCCAATCACTGGGTCAAAACAATCCAATCACTGGATCAAAACAACCCAATCACTGGGTCAAAACAACCCAATTGCTGGGTCAAAAAAAAAACCCAATCGCTGGGTTAAAACAACCCAATCACTGGGTCAAAAAAATTAAATAAATCGCTGGGTTAAAACAATCCAGTCACTGGGTCAAAACAACCCAGCCACTGTGTCAAAAAAACCCAATCACTGGGATAAAACTATCCAATCACTGGGTCAAAACAACCCAATCACTGGGTCAAAACAACCCAATTGCTGGGTTTGTCCATTTTCAACCTAACTTCGATTGTATTTAACCCAGCATTTTTTAGAGTGTAGAAATAGAATAATTATTAAAACTTTAGAGTTATAGTTTTCGTCTTTGGTGTGAAACTTGAACAATTTAAAGATGAATATCTAAAATATTTAGGTATTTATAAACAAATTTTTAAAGGGATTGTTGATAATTCTGTCATAATTTAATTTTATTCCCACCCTGTTCAACTATCCTCCTTCTGCAGAACTGTTTTAAGAACCGTACACACTGTTTTCCATGCAATTACAACGAATGGGAACTGGAGCCGTCAATGTTCAAAACAGACACAAAACCACAACAAACTATAATAAAATGGTGTATACAAATGTACTATAGAGACTACAGTCCAGTTGAGAAAATTGTTCAATTATAATTTCTTCCTTTTATTTATTTTTAATGCTTACGAGGAAAAAAATAGTGCTCTGCTGTCATGATGCACTGCAGTCTTGAAAAGCCTCTCTGTTCTTATTCTTCTCGCGTGCGTGTGTGTGTGTGTGTGTGTGTGTGTGTGCAGAAGCAGTGGCAGGTTAACTCTGGCAGAACAGTGAAATGCAGGAGTTGAATGACTTGCAGTAGTGTGTGGGCAGAATGCTCCCATCAGCCCTTATTAGATGATGATCTGAGGCCAGCGTGAGCTCTGCCGCCCAACCGCAGGAAATTACACAAACACCTACAGACACGCAATTAATGCAGTCAACAGATGACACCGGGAGCAGGGCGGTCAGAACGAGGAGCGACGTGCAAATTAATAGATGGGAGGCAAAATGATATCAAAAAATAGAAGCGATGGGAAGTACAGCGCACAGTGAAAAATGAAAAACGAGTTAACAGATGAGAAAATGGGATATTTGAAGCATGATTCTGTGGGATTTATGATAGATAGGATCATAGATGCATCATTTTTACTGTATTTTTCATCAAATAAATGCAGCCTTAGAGACTCTCAAAAACATAAATCAACTAAAAAAAAATTAATGGAAGACTGTTTTGAACAGCATGATGGTGATAAATAATGACAGAATGTTAATTTAAGGGTGAACTATCCCTTTAATTCCTGAACTGAAGAATATGACAATGAGTGTAACACGGTACTGTGACAGAGAGAGAGAGAGAGAAGACAAATGAGTGTGACAGGGTTTGAGTATTCATTAGAGAGGCTGTAGAGGACATTTAGAGTTAATAAATCAGACGAGAGGGTGTGTAATTACTGACGGCAATCACACGTACGGCATCGGGCCACGACTGCCATCTTACCATCACTCACCCGCTGACAACCTGTCGTCACGATGACAAACGTGCACTAACACATTACAGTCTCTCATTCAGCACTGAGCACTAGAGCAAAACCCGCCTGAACTGAGGAAATTGATTCGATTGAATTAAGCGCTTATTTATAAACAGCAGGCTGATATACACACGCTTTATGTGGAATATGTTTTAGATGTTTTGCACACAGTACACATGCATTTAGTCATCAGAAGAGTCTGATCGAACCGTGCAGATTTTCCACATTTTATAGCCTTGCGCACATCTGCACATTTTGTTTTTCACTGCAGTCTAATGATTGTGTATGAGCTTTAGTGTGTGTGTGTGTGTGTGTGTGTGTGTGTGTGTGATGTTCCGATCACTGCAGATGTTCACCTGACCTCAATACTCTTTAGAAATGTGAATAATCATACTGAAGCCCTACACAAACACACGCACACATGCACGCAATCACTTCTTACCATTTTATGAGCACATTTTACAGAAAATCAAACTGTTCATTGAAAATTCCTGTGGGATGTGCGTGTCTGAACAGGAACAGTAAGAAAAAGGTCAGAGTTTATTGAAGGGTCATCTGCAAATCTTGCTTGATAATTGTGTATTTGTTTTTTTTAGGCAAAAAAATATTAATCAAAATTAAAATAATTTAAAAATTGCAAATGTTGTTTACAGAAGTATTGGTCTGTGAATCATTAAAATATTTTCTGGATAAAATTCCCATAGTAAAGAGAACAAATGGTGAAAATAAAATCCCCAAGTTAAACAAATGCTGAAATGGAAAAAGAATAAAAAACAATATCCAGATGTTTGGATGTCTCATTTGGTTCAATTATCAGGAAGTGGAAATCCAACCACCTACACCACTTTGAAAACATATTCTCCAATAATTCTCTGCAGAAACTACAATGAGATGAGAGGAAACCACAGAAAAGCAGCGATCACTTTAAAGGGGTCATGAGCTGCGTTGTTTTATAATGTTTCCTGAGGTGCACTTATAATGTTTGTTTTTTACATCAAAAATTGTCATAATTTAGAAATAAAAGGCATTTTTTCCTACCCTGATTTTAGCCTCTGATTTGAACGCTCTGATTTAAGGGGCGTGTCTGCTGTGAGACTTCAGTGTAAACGCCCACTGCTGTGATTGGCTGACATACTTGCATATGAAATAACTATTACTAAGTATTACTCTCTCTCTCTTTTAGCATGTTTTTACTATTACTGCTCTCAAGGTTCACTAATCGTGAAAAGTGCTGCATTACATTTAGATCTGTGGCATTATATTTAGATCGTGGCATGAAAGGTTGCAGTGATGAACACTGTAGTCGATCACAGACATGTTGTTGAGCTCATGAAAGCAGTGATCTCGTCATTATAACTCAGTTTATGCAGACTAACGAATGCTTTCATCATAACTAACAGTGCAAACGTGATGTAACTAAGAGATTTGTTGTTGTTTTGTTGTGAGTCCAGAACTCAGTCACTGATAAACTCTGTTTGATTGACAGCTCCAGCGATTGTAAAGGGAGCGTTCTTTGATCACTGTTTAAATAACAGATTATTTTCATCCTACTCAGAGAAACAAGGTGAAGTTGAGCGTTTAGTCACTGGTTTGATTTACTGACACACAGACAAAGATCATGTGACTGTACATGAATCATTAATATCAGATCAGGCATTAGAATGAACACAGTTACTGACATGTTGTTGCATTACTGTCGTAAAAGTCTGTTTGCACCGAAATGTGATTGATTTACCAAAGAATCCACAGTGAAATGAACCGAATACAAATAAAGCTCAACTGAGACATTCACATTGATGAAAATAAATAACCATATTCCTGCATTAGGATCCTTTGAAAGGTAATGTTATTTTAGTCCTGTATCGCTCTTCTCTCCTCCTCATCTCACTGACACACCAGTGGGCGGGGCTCAAATGAAGTGGGCGTTGATTTCTTCTGTGGAGGCGGAGTTTCACTATCTATAGGCACATTCCAGGATCAGTCGTTCTCTGGGTCTGGTGTCAATAAAAGCTCTTATTGGACTAACAAGGAAGTTTCCAGTTCTGAAACTTACATGATATTCTTATAGTATGATGACCTCTTATATATCAAAAGCTCAAGGAAAAGTTGATTTCTCAATTCATGACCCCTTTAAAGGAACTAAAAAGTTTAGACGATGACAATGAATGTGGCCTCTAGAGCTCGAAAACTGTGTGGTTAGATGAGATTATGACAGACATGTCAAGCTATAAAACCTTATTTTGCATCGCTAAAATAACTGGAAGCTTTGAAAATATGTTACTCAAAATCTAAAGTACAAAGTACATCAGTCTTCATTTGTATCTCAGCGCTCATGCCTCAAATACCATCTCCACAGTGAAGTATGCTGTGCTGACATCACTACAGGACTAACATCTTGTTGGGAAGAATGACTGGTGCACATACTCAAGAGAACAAATAGGAGCGAATGACCCGGACACCATCTGATCTCTGTCCATGTGAGAGTCTAAAGCATTATTAAAATAATTGTGCTCAAGGGCAAGTGTAAGCTAAACTAGAGCAAATACCTGGAGGAATGAGCGAAAATAGCCTGTACAAACAGAACATACCTGACTAAAACAGCTCTGATTGTTGTGGACAGTTAACGATTAACAGATTAATCATCTATTCTTTGACTAGTTTAGACACTTTATTTACACATTCACTGTATGTTTGCTTTATATTTTAGAAAGGCTACTGTAATTACTGTCTCAGAAGCAATAAACGATACAATTCTTTAAGAGCTGTTATCTGGAGCAGATGAAGTTTACTTTCACTGCTTCTCTCTTTCACTCGCAAGACCAGCAAAGTATGGTATTTTATGCTTCGTTATTCATTATCATTCCTACATCATGGAGAAGTGACAGGCAGAAGTCTGGAGGAGCAGGTGTTCTGTTTATTCATTCTCAGCTCGGAGGAATGTGTTACATTATTGTGTTAATCAACTAAACTAATTAAGCTACATTTTACTTCATATGGAAAATATTTATTCATTGAAAAGTGCAGTTGTGCCAAACCACATCCTAGTCCTATCAGAAAACATTCTGCATTTTTACAATAATAATAAAAAAATGATTTGATTTTTCTTTTTAATTATTATTATTATTATTTATATTTTAGCATAAGCTTGAGTTGAAATTTGTTGAGTCAAATTATGCAACATGATGCTGGATTCAGTTTGATATCAGAAAAATTAGACAATGGCAAAACAACGCGTTCACTCCCAAGTGTGTTTACCCTTCTGGCTTTTCAGTTATTGAACATTTGCTGGAGTTTGTTCATCTGAACTGAAAGTTATTGAAGCCTCTGAGAATAATCTTTGACAGAAGAGATGTGACACGCAGAGAATACACTGTCATCTGTGAGCGGGGGGATATATCTGTGTGTGTGTGTGTGTGTGTGTGTGTAGGAGGCAGGGTCTTGAGGCCAGCACACACAGGCAGATAAGGGAGTCACATCTGTGTTTGATTCGTGCCATTTCTGACAGGTTGTGGGTTATGACATGATTTTTATAGCTCTTCTCCTCTCAGTCATATACTGCAGGAATGGTTGTTTGTCTTCTATGAAATCTGTGGCCTTTGCTTGTGAGAACCGCTGCAGTAAATGAACACCTGAGGGCAGCACACACACACATTTTTTTTAGCCAATACCGATACCGATTTTAACAAACAACTACTGGCCGATTCCGATATTGATATTTGTCACTCTTTTTTGAAGTTTTGTCATTAAAATACATTAGTGTTTTATTGTTTTATGTTCAACGCATACATTAAGGTATACTAGCTAGTTTATTGCTGCATCGTAAAATAATTTCTATTGAACATGGATTCGATCCATTTAACAATCAACAGGGCAACATAAACACGACAGAACAATGATGCATATGAAATAAACAGTGCTTTTCAGGTAGATCTAACAGTAGTTTTCAGGAACAGAAATAAAGTAATCAAATGTAAAATATATTCTTCATTGTGTAAATTAAATTAAAGTTACAAAAGTTTAGTTAAGAGTAGTAAGTGATTTTTTTTTTTTTTTTTTTTTTTACATTAAGACACAGACAGCAGCAGGAATATTAAGCTACTGTTTGTTACTTTAAGAGCTGCACGGATCCAATAAACTGTTACACAGTGAACTGTTCATGTTTGTTTAAGACATAACCGATTATGTTTACAAAGATATTCGCCAACAAGGTATTTGAGCGCTGTCTAAAACGTCACTTTCACAAAAAAATCACAGACTGAGAGTTTGGGGCGTGGCTACTGTAGCAGGCTCAGTGTTTGGGGCGTGGCTACTCTAGCAGACTGAGAGATTGGGGCGTGGCTACTCTATCAGGCTGAGAGTTTGGGGCGTGGCTATTGTAGCAGACAGAGTTTGGGGCGTGGCTACTGTAGCAGGCTCAGTGTTTGGGGCGTGGCTACTCTAGCAGACTGAGAGTTTGGGGCGTGGCTATTGTAGCAGACAGAGTTTGGGGCGTGGCTACTGTAGCAGGCTCAGTGTTTGGGGCGTGGCTACTCTAGCAGACTGAGAGTTTGGGGCGTGGCTATTGTAGCAGACAGAGTTTGGGGTGTGGCTACTGTAGCAGGCTGAGAGTTTGGGGCGTGGCTATTGTAGCAGACAGAGTTTGGGGTGTGGCTACTGTAGCAGACTGAGAGATTGGGGCGTGGCTACTGTAGCAGGTGGAGAGTTTGGGGCGTGGCTACTGTAGCAGACTGAGAGTTTGGGGCGTGGCTACTGTAGCAAACTGAGAGTTTGGGGCATGGCTACTGTAGCAGACTGAGAGTTTGGGGCGTGGCTACTGTAGCAGACTGAGAGTTTGGGGCGTGGCTACTGTAGCAAACTGAGAGTTTAGGGCGTGGCTACTGTAGCAGACTGAGAGATTGGGGCGTGGCTACTGTAGCAGACTGAGAGATTGGGCCGTGGCTTCTGTATCAGACTGAGAGATTGGGGCGTGGCTACTGTAGCAGACTGAGAGATTGGGGCGTGGCTACTGTAGCAGACTGAGAGATTGGGCCGTGGCTTCTGTATCAGACTGAGAGTTTGGGCGTGGCTACTGTAGCAGACTGAGAACTTGGGGTGTGGTTACTGTAGCAGGTGGAGAGTTTGGGGCGTGGCTACTCTAGCAGACTGAGAGATTGGGGCGTGGCTACTGTAGCAGACTGATAGATTGGGGCGTGGCTACTGTAGCAGACTGAAAGATTGGGGCGTGGCTACTGTAGCAGACTGACAGTTTGGGGCGTGGCTACTGTAGCAGACTGAGAGTGTGGGGCGTGGCTTCTGTAGCAGACTGAGAGTGTGGGGCGTGGCTTCTGTAGCAGACTGAGAGTGTGGGGCGTGGCTACTGTAGCAGACTGAGAGTTTGGGGCGTGGCTTCTGTAGCAGACTGAGAGTTTGGGGCGTGGCTTCTGTCGCAGACTGAGAGTGTGGGGCGTGGCTTCTGTAGCAGACTGAGAGTGTGGGGCGTGGCTTCTGTAGCAGACTGAGAGTGTGGGGCGTGGCTTCTGTAGCAGACTGAGAGTGTGGGGCGTGGCTTCTGTAGCAGACTGAGAGTGTGGGGCGTGGCTTCTGTAGCAGACTGAGAGTGTGGGGCGTGGCTACTGTAGCAGACTGAGAGTGTGGGGCGTGGCTACTGTAGCAGACTGAGAGTTTGGGGCGTGGCTTCTGTAGCAGACTGTACTGTAGCAGAGTTTGAGTGTTTCCCTAGACATCATTCAAATTTATATCTGACCACTGCATGCTACAGCTGACCAATCAGAATATGTGTACATGTTTATGAGTGTTGTGTTAAAGTGTGTAGTTTGAAGTGTGACTGGTGTGGCCTTCATTTCCCTGTGTTTTTCATAGTTTAGTCAGATAATTTGTGCTGTTCAGATGTCCTTGCGTCACTCCCGCCTCACCTCTCTCTGAACACAGCACACAAAACAGCATTGTGCTGCGTGAACCAGCGTCCAGAGCTTTGCTGTGAGAGACGGTAACATAAGCCTGTTATCTGCTGGAGATGAAAGAGTGTGTGTGTCTCTCATGGGGCAGTGTCAGCTGAAAAGGTAACAGAAATGAATAGAGACTTCAGCCTAGCTTCTTTCCCCCCGTTTCTCATGTTTTCTTTTTATTCAGGTCAGCTCTTCAGGTAAGCTGGAATGTCACTGCGCCCCGAAGCTTTCTGAAGGCCGCCGAGAACCTGTCAGGGACTGTGTTTAACGTGTCACACCGCGATACACACACCGTCCTCATTTATTGTGTGTGTGTGTGTGTGTGTGCCTCGAGTCTTTTGCTGCTGAATAAAAGACTTTGGAATCATGGGAATCAAGTTTTACTTTTCTTTCTCAGATCTTCTCTTTCATTTCTGTTCATCTATTATGAGAGAGTCTGCTGCCAGCTTTAGCACATATCATATTCATCTTTGTGTAATGGTGTTTAGTATTTTTTGAATAAGAGTCAAACACAAAAGATTTTACAGATTCTGTCAAGGCTATATAAACAGTGTATATGTACATTTACGTATATATTTGTGAGAATATTAATGTTCTGTTCCACGTTCTCCTCTTACACAGATCTTCCAGATCGCTTATGTGATCCTGAAGGCTGCAAACTCGCCTCGGCCTGGAAACTGGATTCTGGAACGTTCTCTGGACGGCGAAACATTCATGCCGTGGCAGTATTACGCTATAACAGACACAGAGTGCATCACACGCTTCGACATCATCCCCAGAACAGGCCCGCCGTCCTACACGCGTGATGATGAGGTCATCTGTACCTCCTTCTACTCTAAGATCCATCCTCTGGAGAACGGCGAGGTGAGAAACTCCTGGACTCATGGGTCAACAGAATTAAGTTGCGTAATGAGAAGGTTTTAATGCCATGATTGACTTCTGACGGGGTCATATCCTGAACTGTTTTATCATTTAACCTTCTTCCTTTAAATTCATTATTGTGTTAATCAAGGTTTCATCATTTAGATTTCCATTCCCATTTTACCATGAATTAGGCAAAAAGTGCACAATCCAGCAGGCAGAAAGCTCAATGAGCTCAAACACAGAAAACACACAAAAAGGAAAAAGTTGGCACACCACAAAAGTTCACATAAATTAAAAAAGCATTGCATGTACTCATTAGAAGTGACACTTAGCCATTCACAACTAGGCCATACAATACAAATGTACAATGGTCAAGTACATGAGTTGAATCAACTCCACAGCAACTACATCAATTTATCCACTAACCATTCAGAAACGTCTAAAAGTTGTAACTTCTTCCTGAGTCTCTCCATCAGTGTCGACTCCGGTTTGAACAATGTAAGGCTGAACACCGTTGCTGACAATCCTCATTTTGGCTGCGTGAGATTCTCCAGCTTTGTTGTTGTTGAGCTGTTAAAGCTCCGCCCTCTTCTGGAAAGGGGGCGGGAGCAGCAGCTCATTTGCATTTAAAGGGACACACACAAAAACGGCGTGTTTTTGCTCACACCCAAATAGGGACAAATTTGACAAGCTATAATAAATGATCTGTGGGGTATTTTGAGATGAAACTTCACAGACACATTCTGGAGACACCAGAGACTTATATTACATCTTGTGAAAAGAGGCATTTTAGGTCCCCTTTAAAGAAAAGGAGGAATGTTAAACTTTTCATTAAGACCATTAGGTGATACTGTGTCCAAAGTAGAAATCCAATAAGTTTCACACTTTAAAAGTGAGTTTTGGAGAATTGGCAGAATAGGCTAAATGATGACAGAACTGTCCATTTTTGGGTAAACTGTCTCTTTAAATGCATTTGAATGTATGCGACTGAGAACCTCACTCGACTGCATCTTAAGTTACCTCATTAGTTGTAATCCTTAATTAGAGAAAATAGACAAGAGAAAAATATATTCACAAGCACACACACACACACACACACTCATTTACACAGATATCACAGCAAATTTACATACAAACCAAAAACATGTAGAATTATGCATGTTTGCATTATTACAGCTGCTAACTTCCCCACACAGCTCGTCCAACAGCTAATAGTGGGCTGACATGAACACCCACACAGGCATGATAGATGAGATGGAAGTTCTCCGACAGCAGCAGTTTTAATGTGTGTGTGTTTTCTGAAAGTCAGATTTACAGCTGTCAGATCATAGGACTATACTGAACTGTATTGTGTGTGTGTTTGTGTGTACCGTACTAATGAGGGAGGTGGGTGGGGAGATCAAGCCTGGACTCAAATGTCACTCTATCTCCTTTAAAAGCAGACATCATAAACTCACACAGCACTAATTAGCACACATCATTAACCCAAGAAAAACAGCCCAGTACTGCACACACACACACACACACACACACACACACACGCATCACTTCCTTGAGCTTCATTTGCATTACCACTATGGTAGTCAATAGATTGCAATAATTTATTTTATATATTTGTTTATTGGTTTATATTCTATTAACCCTCTAGTGGTCATTGGTCTTTTTACATCTTGAATTTTTTAACATTTTTACATTTTTCAGAATGCTAAACAATTTGGTGACCTTTGTACGTGGCACTTGATATATGAACACATACAAAAAGTGGACATGAAAACATGAACATGAAAAGTCAAAATGATCTTAAAATAGTCACACTTGTGATCTTCACAGTCACATCAACGCCATAGAAAATAAATGGGAAATACAAAAATACAAACCATTTTTAGATAACAGTCTACAAATCAGCCATGTTTATAAGTTTATATACAACCACAGTTGAGGGAATGATTCAGAGACTCACTCATAGAGACAGTCACTCACACGCAATTCACCATTTCTTGTTTTCTTTCAGATTCACACCTCACTAATAAACGGTCGTCCCAGCGCGGACGATCCATCGCCCACGTTACTCAACTTCACCTCGGCACGTTATATCCGCCTGCAGTTCCAGAGGATCCGCACCCTAAACGCTGACCTCATGACCCTCGACCTCAATGACCCCAAAGACATCGACCCCATCGTCACCAGACGGGTGTGTGCCTCTGCTGGAGCGCTAGTGCGATGCTTTGACACCAGAGAGAATGTTTGTCGTCGCACAGTGCCATTCATGCGCCATCTGTGTGTGGATGGTTGGAGCTAATACTGCCCGGGCCGCCTCATCTATTACCAGCCTCTCCTCCTCAGACAGATGGGTTTTAATTAAAATCACACAGTAATTAACAAATCGGCCCGCTCTTTCCCTCTAAGACGCCATATCACACGCCTCCACCCACCCACTTCCTCCTACAAACTCATTAACTCTCTGATTGACCTGTTTCCATCAAAGAAGAGTTGCGTTATGAAATGCAGGATTATGTTTCTCACGTGCATTGAGCAATTTGGATAAATGTACCCAAATTATTTCATTCAAAGAGTCTTTTAGTAGTCTGAGAGGCATAAGCTGGCTAAATTAAAGGCTAAGTTGAAGGTGATGTGTGTCATTCTCGTGTGTGTAAAGTGTATTGCGACTTTAGTACGTTTAAAGGGTTAGTTCACCCACCCGTAAGACGTGTGGACATCTTCGAAACACAAATATTTTTAATGAAATCTGAGAGGTTTCTGTCCCTCCATTGACAATCCACTCAACTACCACTTTGACACTTCAAAAAGTTCAAAACGTGCCACGTAACACACGAGAATGAACCTCAATGGTTTTTGAGGAAGCTCAAACGTGCTGCGTAACACGAGAATGAAGGCCAAAACATAGAGAAAAAGATGAGTTTTCAAATGAAAATGTATTAGTGTGGAAAAAGACTTAGTTTTATCATCTCTTTATGAACTTTTTGAAGCATGGACCGTCAATGGAGGGACAGAAATCTCTCAGGTTTCTTTAAAAACATCTTTATTTGTGTTTCAAAGTTCTTACAGGTTTGGAATGACAACATGGTGAGTAACTGATGACAGAATTTTCAATTCATTGATCTGTTTGTTTGAGCTTCACAACCCGCTCGACACAACGGTGATGCACAGTCAGTACCTTGAAGGGTGTAGTTTTAGGACATGTGCATCATAAAATAGTGATATATTTACCACAGACCCGCTTGCATCAGCATCTAGATCAATTCATTATTTAGATTCATGTTTAAAAAAAAACACTCTGGCAGCTTTGGGGGGAAAAGTGCTTCACAGACTCTACTTTTGTTATGTGAGGGGTAATGGGAATTATATAGCTTGCAAGATCCTTAGTTCTTCTCAGTCCAGACCACACGTCATATATCTGCAGAAGGTTTGCCAAGGGCAATCTGCATCTGTATATCTTCTTTTACAGTCTGGTTTGCAGTCATTACTACAGTTTGTGTTACAGTAGAGTTTGAGTACAAATATGATTGTAATGCTTTTGTTTTTCAGTATTACTACTCCATTAAGGATATATCAGTAGGGGGCATGTGCATCTGTTACGGTCACGCTAAGGCCTGCCCTCTCAACACAGACACCAAGGTTTGTCATCTAAAGCTCATGTGTGCAATTTTAATTAGGTTTATTGCTTGAGCTTTATTATTAAGGTGTTAATTTGAGACTAATCACTTGAAGCATGCACTCACAACAGTTTAAAAAACCCAATAACTGCTGTATTTTGTGGTGCCCGTGTGTGTGTGTATAACTTTATCAAATTAAACAAGCCTGACAAATATAGATTAAATAAATATGTTCATACAGTGCTCATACAGCCCCCTTTGAAAAGTAATATTTTAAACAATATCTCAATGAACACAAAAACAATTTCCAAAATGTGGTGCCATTGCTGACAGCATGAAATTGGGTTTTAACACCCTTTTATAGTCAGCTGTCTGCTGGACACCTGTATAATGAATAATTCGACTCACATGTGGTTGAATTCATGTTAAATTAGACATCTTGTTAAATTTAGCTCTGCTCCAGAGACTTTCAGTGGGGTGTACTCATTTTTGCATCACCCAAATTTGAGTAAAACTGAAAATTTTGTTCTCTAAGTTATATTATTAACCTTACTTTCATGTTAAACAGATTAAATAGATGTTATATTAAACTTGTCTTGTCAAGATTTTGGAAATCGTTTTTGTGTTCATTGAGATATTGTTTAAAATGTTACTTTTTAAAAGGGGGTGTACTCATTTACATTGAGCACTTTTAAATGTTGTTCATCTATTTTTGGAAATGCGCTGTATAACTCCCAGTTAAAATTTGGAATGCATTCTCAAATCAATTCTGAATGGCACACAGTTGGTTTGATTGGCTGTTTGGTTTCAATGTCAGAAATTCAGCTGTGAGTGTGAACACAACACTTGTGGGGAGAGCTGTGACCGCTGTTGCCCTGGTTACAACCAGAAACCCTGGATGGCAGGAACCTTCCTCACGCGCCACGTCTGTGAAAGTAAGAGGCCTCAACAATGTCCCGCAGAACTGATAAATTTTGTCTTATTTTAAGTGTGTTCTATAATCAATAGGAACATCAGTTCATCTTATATGAGTGACTATATTTACATCAGCTATGTAAAAGTGAATGCATAGTAATTAAAATTATGCAACAGTTTTTGGTGAGTGTTTTTATGAACAAGTCATTGAATGACTCACTCAACCGATTTGTTAAAAACATTCAGGAATAAAACACTGCTACTGTGTGTTGTCAGTGTTGCTGTGTCTTTGTGTGTGGAACCATTTTTTACAAAGTAACCAGCAATATTGTGTCTAAAATGTACTCAATATTGACTTGATTATTTAACATATTGCATTAAAGCAAAATCACTCAATCTAGCTTTCATTAATGGTATCCTTCCTTTATAAGATCAATCCCAGTGATCCATGCATTGAACAGCATGTGGGTTAAATCCTCAGGAAACACGCATACTGCATAGATGTGTCTGCTAAATAATGTCAATTTAAGCAAAATAACTTGTGATATTGTGGTGGAAATGTTAGCTTCTGATTTATTATTCTTGCGGTGGTGCTGTTGGTCTGATGCGAACATTCAGATCAACTCTTCCTCATGTGATATTTCAGTATTTTAACCGTATATTCATGTGTCAGGAACTGTACTTCTCTTCTTATGTTGTATTATTGTGTGATGTGTTTATTTGCCAGAGTGTAACTGTCACGGTAAATCAGAGGAATGCTATTACAACCAGACTGTGGCCGATGCTAAGCTGAGCATGAATATTAATGGGGCGTATGAGGGGGGCGGAGTCTGTCTTGGTTGCTCTGACAACACAGGAGGAATTAACTGTCAATCATGCGTAGATGGATACTACAGACCAAGTGGGGTGAGTTTTCTCTTATTCCTGTCTGAGAAAGTGTTTGGTCCTCATTGTGCTACTTATAAAAGCAACTTTTTCTAGGGGAAAAATTGAGAAATTAAGCTCATTTAAGCTCCACCTCCTTACTTTGATGTCAAGCTTTCCTAATATAATCTTTAGTGTCCCAGAAACAACTTTTTGCCATACTTTTGAATAATTTTTATACAGTTCTGTGTTGAACTATTCAAACACAGAGGACTTTCAGAGCCTTTTATTCAACTCAGATAGTCAGAACGTCCCATATCTCCCTTTGAATGAGGCCTTAGACTTGAGATGCCATGGGTCAACATCATTTTGAAGGCAGGGTTAGTGAATGATATTTGTTCTCATATTTCCACAGGTGAGTCCAGACGAGAGCTGGCCCTGCAGACCCTGCTCATGTGACCTGAGAGGTTCACTTCACTCCACATGTGTTCCAGATGAGAGTCGGGCCACCACAGGTACAACACCACACATGATGGGTCAGCAGCCCGGTGTCCACCTATTGTTTTTGGTGATCTGATCACAAGTTTTCAGCACTAAATACAGGTGTAATGCTGTGTTTTCTTGTCTGTGGCAGGTTTGGCTGTGGGCACGTGCATCTGTAAGCAGGGCTACGCAGGTGAGAAGTGCGACAGGTGTGCGTTCGGATACACAGGATTCCCTCAGTGTGAGCGGTGCGACTGCAGCGGCGAGGGCAGCGTTAACCAGGATCCCTGCCAGCCGCCCTGTGTGTGTAAGGTACGTTTCCACATCACCACCGGCCTCGCTCTGGTTATACATTCACGATCACACAGTGCTACAGTAATACCACACTACTGTAATACCACAACGCTACTGTACGAGTCATTTTATATCATGGGTATGTATTAAAACGGAAGCTGAAAAAATGGTATAAGTAAATGATTCTTTGTCTAATTTGCTTCTGGCTCAGAGTCTGTGGCAGCCCATGTGGTCAAAATTGCACTTATGTACGCACTTTTCTAAAAAGTTAATTATGAGTTCTAGAAATTGATTTTTCCCTCTCTGATTCCTTCGGTCATTTTATATGAACTAAAACACTTTTTACAGTACTTCTCTTACAAAATTTGCCTTACAAAATTCATTGATTTTTTTTTTTTTTTTTTTTGGAGAAACGGTTTCATGGAGGTCAGTGTGATTCCTTGGGCGTGTGGGTTGGGGTCGTGTTGTTTAGATATTTATGGATGCCAATCTGTGTCTCTGAAAAATATTAATACGTATGATTAGCATAAAACCTATTAAGCAGATGGTCTACTAATACTCTAATGACTGCTAGTTGACATGACGTTGCAAAGTTACTTATAGTAAGTAAATAGGGTGTGTAAAGTAGGCAATCAAAATAAAGTGTTACTGTTAGTTTATACAAAATATATAAACTAGTACTGTAATATTGCTCGGCTGATAATGTTGAGGTGATCCTCTTTCATCCTCTGGTCCAGTGCTGAGCTACAAAACGAATACAAGAAATCAGACCTGGCCTACAATCATTATGGTCAAAGCATAGTAAATGGACAAGCTTACAGCACAGACCATTGGCCGTGGGTAACACAAACAATATAATCTCATGTGTCCCACTGATGCTTTGGCAGGGAGCTGATACTCCCAACTGTAGTGAATGGCTTTCAAATTATGCATGAAAGCGAGAGTGGTAAGAAAATGGTGATGAACTAGCAGATTTTGTGAACGACAGATGGTGCAGCCCAGGACAAATTGCTATCAAGGCCAGTTTTTGGGACCTAAATGCAGTCATAGTTCCTTTTGTGGGAGTATTCACACAGAGTGGTTTAGCTGTATGTTGACTCTTAAAGGGATAGTTCACCCAAAAATGATGACTTTGTTCTTTCAGCCGAACATAATCTCCGCTTTGTAATGGCATTGAATAGTGTCCGAGTTTTTGAAGCTCCAATAAGCATATCCATCCATCATAAGAGTAATCCATACGACTCCAGTGGGTTTATAAATGCCTTCTGAAGTGAAGCGATGAGTTTTTGTAAGAAAAATATCCATATTTAAAAGCATTTAAAATAGCATAATGGCACTTTAAAATGCTGTAAAACACACAATTCACAAGCACAATGATCAAACACGCCTGTCTAGTGTGCGTTTTCATAGAATTGTTTCCATTGTTTTCTATGAAAACGCACACTAGACGGGCGTGTTTGATCATTGCGCTTGTGAATTGTGTGTAGAGCAGTAGAATGGAAAAGTGTGCTCTGTGTGTACGGCATCTTATGGTGGCATTAGAAAACTTAACATGTGTCAACCAATGCATTTAATTACCAGCTCTCTAGACTTTAATCATGTAAATGTAATTGAATGACAACATTTTGGGTATGGCCTGAAAGGCTCCTGTTAGTCAGTTGGTTGGATTCACTATTTCAAGAAAAGTGAACTGACGTGACGTCTCTCTATTTTAGATTCACGTGTTCACTTTAGATTCACTATTTCACACTTGTATGGAATAATCGCAGTGATCTCCAAGATTTTAAGGCACCATTAACTTTCTACAGACTGTTCAGGCTGAACAAGAAAACCAATTACGTAAGAGAGCACTGAATCAGAAAGACCATCATCCAGGTTACAAGGAATCTCACACAAGCATGTGGTGGCATGTCATCTCAATAAGTAGAAATGAAAACAGACATCCACATGCTCCAGAAGACATCCTTCCAGATATTCTAAGAAAAACACAGAAAACTCTGTTGGCTTTGTGATTTCTGATCCGTTCGGGTGTGCCATATTCCTGCACACTAATCCTGTCACAACCGAGTGAGGAAACGGCTGGTAAAGGACATTTTGCAGAATGTCTTGGAGACAGATAGATACAGAAGATGAAAACATCAAAAAGTTCCCAAAATGAGTGATGTGCTTCAACAAAAGGCCACTGTGAAGGATCTAAAGGATGAAAGAAGAAGCCTTTAGATCTGGTCTTTAGTTCACTTTGAGAGGTGAAAAACACTACAGTGAGGAGTTTATCAAGGAACAATGATGTCTGGAGTGGACAGAGATCAGTTACTATTTCCAAAAAGTAAGCTGGTAGTGCAGAGGAACTTGGAAAAAGGTTTAGGTGAACATATCTCAAGAAGCAGCCCTTCAGCCATCTGGCTTAACGAGGCTTCAGGTGGACGCTAAAGGAGATCCACAGCGTCTGGAGGCCTGACAAAACCACCCACAGGGTGTTAGAGACTTTTGTTACCCTGGGACTTTCAGCTGGTCATCTACAGGACAAAAGCGTTGGTGGTAGATTTCCAGAGTCCAGTCATTCAGTGAGGAAAAACACTGCTGTGGACAGTGAATAAGACTTCAGAGCTGCACTCTGGACGGCCTCTTCTTCTTGTGAAGATGGCAGGTGGGAGTCCTGAGGACCCTAATGATTGATTGTAGTCAAGTCATCATGGGATTTTAAAATGATCTGTTTTCCAAAAGCAGAGTACAGGAGTGAATCCGCTGCTGTAGTAGAGCCAGTGATTCAGATTTTCCAATGTAGGTGGACATCTCACTTACATGAAGGATCTCTGTATGGTGTCATGAATTTGGGTCACTTCACTTAAAGGATTAGTTGACTTTAGAATTAAAATTTCCTGATAATTTACTCACCCCCATGTCATCCAAAACATTCCAGGATTTTTCTCCATATAGTGGACTTCACTGGGGTTCAACGGGTTGAAGGTCCAAATGTCAGTTTCAGTGCAGCTTCAAAGAGCTCTACATGATCCCAGACGAGGAATAAGAGTCTTATCTAGAGAAACCATCAGACATTTAATAAAAAAATAAACATTATATACTTTTTAACCACAAATGCTCATCTTGCACTGCTCTGTGATGCTCCACGCATGACGTAATCATGTTGGAAAGGTCACGCGTGACGTAGGCGAATTAAAAGAAATGTCTGATGGTTTCTCTAGATAAGACTCTTATTCCTCGTCTGGGATCATGTAGAGCTCTTTGAAGCTGCACTGAAACTGACATTTGGACCTTTAACCCGTTGAACCCCAGCTGTTTGTGAATGTTAGTTGGAACTACATTAGTAACGATGGAACTTGCGACCATAGTTGGGTAATGATGCTTTTGGGAAAGAACAGAAGCTCCAAGAAAACAGCAACAGCCATTGTTTTTGTAGTTGTGGGTAGAAACACGTTATATGATGTTAAAGTGGCTCTCTGCCACCTCAGTGTAAGAATGCAACGCTTCATATGAAAGCTGCTATGCTGGCCCAGTATCAGACACAGTATCTTTATTCTGTGTAAAAGAAATAGCTTGAAAGCTTCTTTACACTTTGCTGTTATCCTGGAAACCAGCATGCATCTTTTTCGTCAGCTGTCAAATTTGTTTCAGCCTGAATCAATTTCCCCATGTTCAAATCTTTGGTGCACAAACAAACTGTGCAGTGTTTTAAAATGAAAAAAAAAAAAAAAATCAGCCTCTTCGGCCTTAATGCAGGACTACAGATCACTGAGAAGAGTTTCGCAGGACTTCTCTCAGCACTCCGGATGGATGGATGAACAGATGAAGAGTGAGTGGAGGTGAAGTGTGTTTGGCATTACCCACATGAAGAGGCTGTGATGGTCAGATTATAGAGGCAAGCGTTCAGCTCTCTTCAGTAATGGCTCGGCTCAGGCAGAGCGCCAGTGTAAATGGAACATTAAGGAACATCAGTAAATTACACCCACAGACGGGATGGACTCGCTCCAGGTGCTGCGCTCGCACGCCAAACTCGCCAATAGCTGTAATATACAGAAATAAATGAAAGTGTCAGAACTCAGTCTGGTGACGGGAACACAAAAGTTCATTTAGAGAGTTTGTCGTGCTGTCAATAAACTCCTCACAAAACAACCCAGTCGCTGTGATAAAACAACCCAACCGCTGGGTTAAAACAACCCAATCGCTGGGCTAAAACAACCCAACTGCTGGGTTAAAACAATCCAATTGCTGGGCTAAAACAACCCAACCGCTGGGCTAAAACAACTCAACCGCTGGGTTAAAACAATCCAATCGCTGGGCTAAAACAACCCAACCGCTGGGTTAAAACAATCCAATTGCTGGGCTAAAACAACCCAACCGCTGGGTTAAAACAATCCAATCGCTGGGCTAAAACAACCCAACCGCTGGGTTAAAACAATCCAATCGCTGGGCTAAAACAACCCAACCGCTGGGCTAAAACAACCCTATCGCTGGGTTAAAACAACCCAAACGCTGGGCTAAAACAACCCTATCGTTGGGTTAAAACAACCCAACCGCTGAGCTAAAACAACCCTATCGCTGGGTTAAAACAACCCAACCGCTGGGCTAAAACAACCCTATCGCTGGGTTAAAACAACCCAATCGCTGGGCTACAACAACCCAACCGCTGGGTTAAAACAATCCAATTGCTGGGCTAAAACAACCCAACCGCTGGGCTAAAACAACCCAACCGCTGGGCTAAAACAACCCAACCGCTGGGTTAAAACAATCCAACCGCTGGGCTAAAACAACCCAACCGCTGGGTTAAAACAATCCAATCGCTGGGCTAAAACAACCCAACCGCTGGGTTAAAACAATCCAATCGCTGGGCTAAAACAACCCAACCGCTGGGTTAAAACAACCCAAACGCTGGGCTAAAACAACCCTATCGCTGGGTTAAAACAACCCAACCGCTGGGCTAAAACAACCCTATCGCTGGGTTAAAACAACCCAACCGCTGGGTTAAAACAACCCAACCGCTGGGCTAAAACAACCCAACCACTGGGTTAAAACAATCCAATCGCTGGGCTACAACAACCCAACCGCTGGGTTAAAACAATCCAATCGCTGGGCTAAAACAACCCAACCGCTGGGCTAAAACAACCCAACCGCTGGGCTAAAACAACTCTATCGCTGGGCTAAAACAACCCAACCGCTGGGCTAAAACAACCCAACTGCTGGGCTAAAACAATCCAATCGCTGGGCTAAAACAATCCAATCGCTGGGCTAAAACAACCCAACCGCTGGGCTAAAACAATCCAATCGCTGGGTTAAAACAATCCAATCGCTGGGCTAAAACAACCCAACCGCTGGGCTAAAACAATCCAATCGCTGGCCTAAAACAACCCAACCGCTGGGCTAAAACAACCCAATCGCTGGGCTAAAACAACCCAACCGCTGGGCTAAAACAACCCTATCGCTGGGCTAAAACAACCCAACCACTGGGCTAAAATCCAATCACTGGGCTAAAACAACCCAACCGCTGGGATAAAACAATCCAATCGCTGGGCTAAAATCCAATCGCTGGGCTAAAACAACCCAACCGCTGGGATAAAACAATCCAATCGCTGGCCTAAAACAACCCAACCGCTGGGCTAAAACAACCCTATCGCTGGGCTAAAACAACCCAACCGCTGGGTTAAAACAATCCAATCGCTGGGCTAAAACAACCCAACTGCTGGGCTAAAACAATCCAATCGCTGGGATAAAACAACCCAACCGCTGGGTTAAAACAATCCAATCGCTGGGCTAAAACAACCCAACCACTGGGTTAAAACAATCCAATCGCTGGCCTAAAACAACCCAACCGCTGGGTTAAAACAATCCAATCGCTGGCCTAAAACAACCCAACCGCTGGGCTAAAACAACCCTATCGCTGGGCTAAAACAACCCAACCGCTGGGTTAAAACAATCCAATCGCTGGGCTAAAACAACCCAACTGCTGGGCTAAAACAATCCAATCGCTGGGATAAAACAACCCAACCGCTGGGTTAAAACAATCCAATCGCTGGGCTAAAACAACCCAACCACTGGGTTAAAACAATCCAATCGCTGGCCTAAAACAACCCAACCGCTGGGCTAAAACAACCCTATCGCTGGGTTAAAACAACCCAACCGCTGGGCTAAAACAACCCAACCACTGGGCTAAAACAACCCTATCGCTGGGCTAAAACAACCCAACCGCTGGGCTAAAATCCAATCGCTGGGCTAAAACAACCCAACCGCTGGGCTAAAACAATCCAACCGCTGGGATAAAACAATCCAATCGCTGGGCTAAAACAACCCAACCGCTGGGCTAAAACAACCCTATCGCTGGGCTAAAACAACCCAACTGCTGGGTTAAACAATCCAATCGCTGGGCTAAAACAACCCAACCGCTGGGATAAAACAACCCAACCTCTGGTTTAAAACAACCCAACCACTGGGCTAAAACAACCCAACCACTGGGTTAAAACAACCCAATCGCTGGGCTAAAACAACCCAACTGCTGGGCTAAAACAACCCAACCTCTGGGTTAAAACAGCCCAACCTCTGGGTTAAAACAACCCAACCACTGTGCTAAAAACAATCCAACCGCTGGGCTAAAACAACCCAACCTCTGGGCTAAAACAACCCAATCTCTGGGCTAAAACAACCCAATCGCTGGGTTAAAAAATGATTGACACCCCATTTTGTTTGTAAAGAAATTGATAATAAACAAGAATTTATATAATTATCGATATTGATAAGAATAATAATCATAAATGTTTATTGAGCATCATTTCTGAAGGATCATGTGACACTGGAGTAATGATGCTGAAAATTCAGCTTTGATCACAGGAATAAATTACACTTTACTATATATTCACATAGAAAACAGCGGTTTTTACTGTTTTGACTGTATTTTTAATCAATTTAATGCAGCCTTGGTGAGCAGAAGAGACTGTTAATGTTTTCAAAAACATTAAACCGGCCCCACACCGACTCATGACAGTAGTGTGTATAGGCTATATTTTGGGAAGCTTATTTCAACTTATTTGAATTCTAAATGGTGCACAAACCCTGTTACAGAGGTCCTGCAGCTATTGAAATAAATGAAATAGAAGAATAATGAGTTTTCCTCGTCTGTGGAGGTTTGCGCACCTGCGTGTGTGTTTAAGTAACACACTTCCCATGGGTTAGAGCTGCTTTAACAGTGTTTAATAGTGCATGCAGCCCAGTTTCACTCAACACTCTCTCTCTCTCTCTTCAGGAGCATGTGGAGGGACGGAACTGTGACCGCTGTAAACAGGGATTCTATCATCTCCGTGGAGACCATCCCCGTGGATGCGAGAAGTGCTACTGTTCTGGGCTGGCCAGCCTGTGTACTGAATCCCACTGGGACTACAGTAATGTAGGAGACAAGCCGTTTCACTATGAGTGTGTGTGTGTGTGTGTGTGTGTGTGTGTGTGTGTGTGTGTGTGTGTGTGTGTGTGTGTGTGTGTGTTCTCATTAGTTACACTATCTCAAATCTCTGCTTGGCTAGTGGGATTCAGTCTTATTAAGCAGTAATGGCTGTTCTTACACATACACAGACGATTCACATGGATATTTTCCAGTTTAATGAGTGAATAAAAAGTCGCTGGTCATCACGTTTAAAAGCGAACGGTCATGAGCACAGTTTTTACACACAAAGGGGACATGTTAAGAAGGGTGAAAGGTGAAAAGTGTATGGGGCATCAATTTGTGTGTGTGAATTTGTGTGTATCAGCGGCACGAGCATGTGTGTGTGTGTGAGAGAGAGATGGCTACAGCATCTGTCTGTACAATTAAGCTGACCTTGAGTTGTGTTTTCAGAGCTCTGCTAGCTTTAATTATGGCTGCTTGTGTGTGTGTGTGTGTGTGTGTGTGTGTGTGTGTTCTGTGGCTTTAGAGGCAGATCTTAATAACTTTAAATGTCATTAAGTGGCTAAACACATTCATGAAACTGTCCAATCACACACACTCTTAGAAATGTATTGCTAAACTACACTGAAATAAGAAATCACCAGGCCCTGAAAGTTGGCGCGGGATTGAGTGTGTTGCACATACTCTTTTCCACAAGTTCTGTAATTCCTGTAAATATTTATTCGCTGTATATTAGAGTAAATGAATCCACACAGATAAACAGTCTTCAATCTTTCTGTCAGGCTGTAATTTCATTAACTGACTCACGAAAGTGAATCCCCGTTAAGCCTGGTTTATACTGGCTGCGTCCTGCGAAAACATCATGGCGCTGTGGGCGGTCGCGTGCGAGACCTGGACTGAGTCTGAAACTTAGGCAGTGACTTGTTGCCTCGCTGCCCTATCAGGCAATGACTTTGCAGGCAGTGTTTGCACACAAAGGCTGATTTCAGACAGAGGCAGCGCAATGGTTTAATGATATACAGTAAAATAGCACAAGCATTGGCGATAACTAAGCAAAAATTTAATTACTACAATAGTAATTTCTTGCTTGAAATGACATCAAAAGTGGAAAATAATGGTCAAAAACGGACATTTACACACAAACTGACCACCAATCGCAACTTTTTCAGACGGCATCTTTATTTTTTAGCTCACAGAATGGAAAGCACAGGATTGTGGGATATCAAAGGCGGTGAAGGATACATCTTTGCTGCCTTCAAAATCAATCATATGAAGGTGTTTCAGGAAACTGGAAAGCTAACTTTGGATTCTGACGTGTCTTGACGCCTTCCTACCTGTGAATGCGTCCTCCAAAGGCAGCGTTTTTCAGTTTTCGGATGCAGCCCTCATTTCGCGTGGCACTTTTGCGTGCGGCTCCGCTTCTAAAGATGCACGACTCTGAGGCGATTCTGGCCGAGCAGGAACATCTGTACCCAGTTTGTGCTTGTCCAAATGAATTGCTTAAATTTACAAAGTGAGCCTACAATAGCAGAAATGACGGAAGAGGATTGGGGCCAAGCAATAATAAAAAAATAAAACCATCTCGAAATTAAAGTTGTTAAATTTCGAGAAAAAACTCGTTAAATTTCAAGAAAAAAGTCGAGATAAAATGTTGAGAATAAACTCGTTAAATTACGAGAAAAAAAGTTGTTAAATTACGAGAACAAATTCGTTAAATTACAAGAAAAAAGTCGTTAAATTATGAGAACAAATTAGTTAAATTATGAGAAAAATGTCTTTAAATTTCGAGAAAAAAGTCGAGATAAAATGTTGAGAATAAAGTCATTAAATTATGAGAAAAAAGTCATTAAATTATGAGAACAAATTCGTTAAATTATGAGAAAAATGTCTTTAAATTTCGAGAAAAAAGTCGAGATAAAATGTTGAGAATATAGTCATTAAATTATGAGAAAAAAGTTGTTAAATTACGAGAACAAATTCGTTAAATTACGAATGTGTTCTCATAATTTAACAACTTTTTTCTCGTAATTTAATGACTTTTTTTCCGTAATTTAATGAGTTTATTCTTAACATTTTATTTCGACTTTTTTCTCGAAATTTAACGAGTTTTTTCTCGAAATTTAACAGCATTAATCCCGAGATGGTTTTATTTTTTTATTATTGCTTGGCCCTCTTCTGTAGACTTTTTAAAGGTCCATGGCTAATAAATATGAAATAAAAATGAAATTAAATGAAATTAAAATGAATATATTTAAGAGATTAAACTTTAATGTACTTCAGTTCTCATATCCATATATTTTGTTTATTTGTCACATGTAATAATCTCAAGGTTTACTGGATTTTACCTGATTCTTTGGTCATTTTGTAGTGTGGGTTTGGTGAAGTGTAATAAAACAAACATCGTCACGTGTGTACTTTACTTCTTCATTACTCAAAGAATAGTACAACTGCGAGTGCGTCAAGTTTAAATAGCAAATATAAAATTTAATATCAGGATTCCATTTTTTTTTCTTCATTTTAATTTTTAGTTCAAATACATAAATTAAATTCAATGTTTGAAATCAAAGCGCCTTGAGTTATAGTGTAGGTTTTTATAGAATGAAAATGACCATATAGCACCATCTAGCATTCAAGTCGCACACTATTAAATATTTGTTAAAAGCAAAAATATGAATATGACACAGCCACATAATAACAGCAATTTAATAACGGAAAAGGAGCATGATGTCATTACTTTTAAAAAAAATAATAAGTGTAAAATAAAACCCACCCCCATTACCCACTCAAATAAAAAGCAAAAGAAAAATTCAAAATACTTGCTTTTATAGAAAATATTTATTTTTATACACAGAACAGTGCTTTGCAGTGTGTTCTTTTAAGTGGGTGAATCTCACAAAGTGTGAGAGATTGTGTCTTTCAGCCCTTATTCCACATATAAATCTCAAGCTCAGGCATTTCACAACGTCCTTTCCAAAGGAGAACGAGATAGAAAGAGAAACGGTTAATCATGTTCTCTGTATAATGAGAGCATAATGTGCTAATAAGCTTTGATATAAAGTGACAATGACATGAAATCAATAACTGCTAAATGTGTTCAGGAACAGATGCAGCTGGAAGATCAATCAGCATTTGTCTTACAGTACATTTAAGTAATCAAGAATGAAAATAGATTATACATGCATCTGTCAAGTCAAGTGTACCTGAAAATACTTTGGTTTGTTTTAAGGAAAAATATCAGCACAAAATAATATCTATATTTACTGGTTACTATTGTGTCACTCTGGAACAAGTGGGATTTTGTTCTGCAACAACATTTTGCTCCTTTTCAGAACGTTTTAATTCTTTGAACTGCTCCTAATCTCAGATTTCACATAAAGAAAATGAAGCCCATTTTAATTATTTAATCTAGCATGCAAGAATATTGCTGATTTATATAGCTAATAAGAACTCCTGAATTTAAATAAAGTTCTGCTGAAACATAACTTTTGTTATTTGCATATGACGACAATTCATTACTGCCCCAATATCCACACTCACATCGGTCTCATAAATCTGTGTTTTGGTGTGTTTGTCTGCAGGTGACGGATATGTCCGGATGGTTTCTGACAGGAGCGGATGGGGAGGGGCTTGTGTGGGCGGTGCCGAGCAGAGAGACGGCCCATCAGCTCACCGTGAGCCAATCAGATGCTCAGACTCACCTGACAGAACCCTACTACTGGAGCGCCCCGCCTGCGTACCTGCGCAAGAAAGTGAGTCTGTGTGTGTGTGTGTGTGTGTGTTAGTATTAATCTGCACACTATGCTGATGTATAATGTGCTGTAATGATGCCCGTCACATGACCATAATACAGACATAATTCATCATCGTTATGTTACAGGCTTGTTTAGCCTTTCATTTGCCCTTGATTTAACTTTACTGTCTGCAGAGAGAGAGAGAGAGAGACAGCCGGGGACTTTAAAGATGCACATAATGAGAGTATGAAAAATGAAATCAGATGAGTATACAGTACTGATCTGTCTGAGAAACACCATTTTATTTCAGACACTGATATATATATATATATATATATCTGAGGGTGTTTAGCCGGTGTGGGATTGACTGACGCGTAACATGGGATTACAGAAAGCTTCGATTACAGAATTGCAAGGCAAAATTCAAAGACCTTCAAAGATTAACTTCAACTAGTGCTGTGATGTGAATAAGCGGCCGTTTAAACCGAACGTGTTTTTGTGTTTATTCCTGTTTAAACATGCGCAGATAGATGTGTTGAGACCTTTCAGAAAACAGCTGAAGAAGCACTTAACTAATCCTCAGTCAAACTGAAACATGCATTTTATGGAATAAAGACTAGGAATACATACTAAGAAAACACTGTAAATGTGGTCAACATCAATTCATATGCTCTTTTCCACACATGTAACTCTCTGCTGACTGACACACACACACACACACACACACACACACACACACACACTGATCAAGATGAATATGCATCTGATTTTCCTGAATACAGATGTGTGGTGTGGGAATAAACCCTGATCTGTTAAATTTCTTTGACCTCTGAACTCTCTCCGCTGCTAATGATGCCATTACTCTGAGTTTAACACTGTCCGCACTCATCTAACAGGTTTATATCAGGCTGTACATTGAATTGACTTTTAAAGTTTTAAATGAAGGATTCATCAGGTTGTGCTCGTCCTCATCGATGCACTTCGAATCGGTTACATACGTTAAACAAACGTTTCGCAACATACAGAGGTCACATTTCACCCAGAAAACAATAAAAATTCTCTTAAAGCATACACTCTAAAAAATGCTGGGTTAAAAACAACCCAAGTATTGTTGAAAATGGACAAACCCAGCAATTGGGTTGTTTTAACCCAGCGGTAGGGTTAAATGTTTGCCCAACCTGCTGGGTAGTTTTATTTAACTCAACTATTGTTAAAAAATTACTGTATTGCTTAATTAAAATTAAGCCAAAGTATGTTGGAAATGAACATTTATTAATGTTCAATGAATAATTATTAAACAATAAACATTTATTAAATTTCTTATTAATAAATTTATATTAATAAACTATTAAATGTATATTAATAAAATATTAAAGCTTATTAATAAACATTCACCTTTTGTCTATTATTGTCGCCTCTAATTGCATCTGGTTTTTAATTTCCCAACTATTTTGGGTTCATTTTAAGCTAGCCATATAGCAATTTTTAAACAATAGTTGGTTTAAATAAAACTACCCGGCAGGTTGGGCAAACATTTAACCCAACCGCTGGGTTAAAACAACCCAATCGCTGGGTTTGTCCATTTTCAACCCAACTTGGGTTGTTTTTAACCCAATATTTTTTAGAGTGTATTTTTCTTTTTAGGATTTTCAAGGTTACTTGCATTGTGAGATTATTTGATCAATACAAATTCACATTACCATAAAGAAAAAAAAATTAATCATCCTAAAAAATGCACTTTATGTTCTTTATGCAAAATATATAACCTCTTACTTTTTTCCTTCACTTTTGTGGTGTAATAATTCTTCATGAGATTCACTGTTATATTTGCAGTAATGCAGAAAGACTGATCAGTTTTGTGGCTGTTTTTAACACTGGAACATTTAATGATTTCAATTAAAAAGGCCGTCAGAGTCACGCACGCCACGCTTCAACACACATTAGTAGACATTTTAGTGGTTATGCAAAGTTTTATTGTCTTAAATGCTGGATCCTACAAGTTCATATGAATTTGCTCTTTAAATCGAGTATCTGCGTATCTGATGAGATGTCTGGAAATACAGTTTGTCTCTATGGCAACAGACTTCTTTTGGTAAGACAATGTTAACTGAGAGACCAGCTCACACTCACTTCTGCAGAGACTTTCAGACGCTTTTCCATTGAGAGTTTAAATTGCTGTGGAGAAAGTACACATTACCTGGAAATTGAGGGTCTTTACAACATTCATGCTCAGATTTCACACAGAGATCGGTGTTTCACATGGTGAGATGTGCAATTGTGAAAAAACATACAGTGCTTTTCTTGGACATATTTTTTTTTCACATATAATATTCTCAAAATCAGATTTTTGGTGTGGTTTAAGCCCGATTTGCAACCTCCAGCGATCTGAGGGGTGTGTCCCGATTCGAGGCTTCGCACAAAAAATCCTCAGTTGTGTGCTGTCATTAGTCTCAACAGATCTGCCTGCAGTTTTACTGGTCTTTGGCATTCACACATGGTATGAGTTACTGTGTGTGTGTGTGTGTGTGTGTGTGTGTGTGTGTGTGTGTGTGTGTGTGTGTGTGTGTGTGTGTGTGTGTGTGTGTGTGTGTGTGTGTGTTTATGTTCCTTTCTCCTCCTCTCTCTGATTGTATCTCAGCTCTGTCCAGATGTGTGTTGCCTTTTGAACTGGATGTCACCAGCTCAACACAAACAAACCCAGCTCTGTTTGTGTCTCTGTAGGTGGGCTCTGTCATATCAGACTCGTACCGGTGGATATTAAAATAAACGGGCTGAGACGCGGGGGTTAGCAGGGCGTAGCGGGGTTGATTTCATGGAGAGAGAGAGGTCACAGCAGAGGTTGGAGGGCAGAATGCTCTGGAGTTGCTTGTCTTTAGTTTGAAGACGCCTGGCGGACGGCCTGTTTCTCATTTCCTGTAAGAAGCTGCGACGGTGACGCTCTGATTTTCACTCTCGCTCTCTCTGTTCATTTTTCCCATTGAGTCTGGATCTGCGTTCATGCTCAGTCATAGTATTTGGGTTTTGATTTCTTTGCAGTCTCCAAAAAGAGATCACACTGACTATAAAGCAGTGCCATTGTTTTTTGGACTTGTTTTCTACAATGCAGCATATTATTAGCATGGTGTTCTTTGAAGTACCAATGAGGACAATAAGAACCTTGCAGCATTTTCATCTGATACCACAGTACTTTTCCCCAATTCATCAACTTCACTAGACCACTTAAAGGATTAGTTCACTTCAGAATTAAAATTCCTGATAATTTACTCTCCTCCATGTCATCCAAGATGTTCATGTCTTTCTTTCTTCAGTGGAAAAGAAATGAAGGTTTTTGAGGAAAACATTCCAGGATTTTTCTCCATATAGTGGACTTCACTGGGGTTCAACGGGTTGAAGGTCCAAATGTCAGTTTCAGTGCAGCTTCAAAGAGCTCTACATGATCCCAGACGAGGAATAAGAGTCTCATCTAGAGAAACCATCGGACATTTAATAAAAAAATAAACATTATATACTTTTTAACCACAAATGCTCATCTTGCACTGCTCTGCGATGCTCCACGCATGACGTAATCATGTTGGAAAGATCACGCGTGACGTAGGCGGAAGTACCGCGGTAGGGTGAAAAACGTCTCGGTTACGTATGTAACCCTCGTTCCCTGAAGGAGGGAACGGAGACGTACGTCAGTAGTGACCGACGAATTGGGATATCGCTAGAGAGCCCTATCAGCTTCGAGTGAACTAAAACAAGCCAATGGAATTGGCGTGCGATATTTGCATAATGCGCACCGCCTCCGACAGGTGTATATAAATAGGAAGCAGATGCAATCGCACTCTGTTTTTCGCTGAGGAGACAACTGGTGTCCGCACAACAGCGAGGGTACAGAAACTGTGGCGACGGGACGTACGTCTCCGTTCCCTCCTTCAGGGAACGAGGGTTACATACGTAACCGAGACGTTCCCTTTCAGTCGGTCACGTTCGACGTACGTCAGTAGTGACCGACGAATTGGGATCCCAACTAAAGCGCCACAGTTACGAAACCCCTTCCAGTGCCCAGCGCAAGCTCAGCCGCCCATAGCACCGGCTGGACGGTGAAGGGGGCGAGCTTACACCAAGAGAGTCTAATGCTGTTCCGACATACCCACTAAGTAAACTAGACTACACTGGGAAAGCGAACCCGTAGGGGACGCTGCGGAGGCCACTACCTACCCAATGGGGGAGGAGTTTACGTGGAGAATACACATATGGACTGGCCCGGGGGGCAGTACGCATATGGAGTCCCTGGGATGGCTCCACCTGGGTAGGGGGAGACTCATCTGACAGGTGACAGCAGAGCTGGCTCTGCTAAGGGAAAGACACGGACTCGCCGTAGGGAGTTTTAAACCGTGGATAATTACACATATGGGACCGCTCACGTAGAGGAGTCACGACATATGGGCCCCAGCCAACAGACAGCGTCAGCGACGGATGTAGGCCTGGCATCAGACACTCCGCAATGTCCGAGCCGAGGGGGGAGGCGGAGGAACTCGACAGGGTTCGCCAAGCGGGGAACACGACTGGAGTGAAAGTATGCACGTATCCGGCCAGGGGGCGGGAATGGCATTGCAAGCCGACACTTAGAGCGGGTACAACACGTCTACCGACTAGTGGATGCGAGTACACGTGAAGATACCGGCTCTACACGTAGGCTATAAAACCTAGCGAACGTGTTAGGTGTCGCCCAGCCCGCAGCTCTACAGATATCTGTCAGCGAGGCGCCATGAGCCAGCGCCCAGGAGGAGGCCACCCCTCTGGTGGAGTGGGCTCTCAACCCGAGCGGGCAAGGCACGCCCTGGGATTCGTACGCCAAGGCGATGGCATCCACTATCCAGTGGGCCATCCTCTGCTTGGAGACAGCCTTTCCCTTCTGCTGGCCTCCATAACAGACGAAGAGCTGATCTGAGGTCCTGAAGCTTCGCGTTCTGTCCACGTACACACGCAGAGCGCGGACGGGACAGAGCAAAGCTAGGGCTGGGTCTGCCTCCTCCGAGGGCAGCGCTTGCAGGTTCACTACCTGATCTCTGAAGGGAGTGGTAGGAACCTTGGGCACGTATCCAGGCCGGGGTCTCAGGATGACGTGAGAATCACCGGGCCCGAATTCTAGGCACGCTTCATCGACCGAAAATGCCTGCAGATCCCCTACCCTCTTCAGGGAAGCCAATGCAACCAGAAGAACCGTTTTGAGAGACATTAGTTTCAGGTCAACTGATTGCAAAGGCTCAAAGGGATGACCCCGGAGAGCTGTGAGAACCAGGGTCAGATCCCAAGAGGGTACGGAGGAAGGGCGAGGAGGATTCAGTCTCCTCGCCCCCCTCAGGAACCTGACGATCAGATCGTGTTTCCCCAGGGACTTACCCTCAACTGCGTGGTGATGTGCAGCGATAGCGGCAACATACACCTTCAGGGTGGAGGGAGACAGCCTTCGCTCCAACCCTTCTTGCAGGAAGGAAAGCACGGATCCGACCGAACATAATCGGGGGTCCTCTCAGCGAGAGGCGCACCATTCGACGAGCAGGTTCCACTTCAGCGCTTAGAGGCTCCTAGTGGAAGGAGCTCTAGCGGAAGTGATGGTGTCTACGACCGCTTGCGGGAGATCACTCAGAACCTCCGCATCCCGTCCAGGGACCACACGTGGAGGTTCCACAGATCGGGACGCGGGTGCCACAGGGTGCCCCGTCTCTGAGTCAGGAGGTCCTTCCTCAGAGGAATCGGCCAGGGAGGGGCTGTCGCGAGGAGGATGAGGTCCGAGAACCAGGTCTGAGTGGGCCAGTACGGAGCCACTAACAGAACCTGCTCCTCGTCCTCCCTGACCTTGCACAAGAGTTGTGCGAGAAGGCTCACTGGGGGAAACGCATATTTGCGCAGACCCGGGGGCCAGCTGTGTGCCAGGGCATCCGTGCCGAGCGTGCCGCCGGTCAGGGAATAAAACCACTGGCAGTGGGCAGTTTCTGGGGAGGCAAACAGGTCTACCTGGGCCTTGCCGAAATGCTGCCAAATCAGCTGAACCACCTGGGGGTGGAGCCGCCACTCGCCCGCAAGTGGAGGCTGCCGTGACAGCTCGTCGGCTGCACGGTTGAGCACACCTGGGACATGAGTGGCCCGAAGGGACCTCAGATGCTTCTGACTCCACAACAAGAGATGGCGGGCGAGTTGCGACATGCGACGGGAGCGTAGAACACCTTGATGGTTGATGTACGCAACGGCCGCAGTGCTGTCCGAGCGGACCAGTATGTGCTTGTCTGACAGCAGCTCCTTGAAGCGGCCCAGTGCAAGACGTACTGCGCAACTCCAGGCAATTGATATGCCAATGCAGTTGAGGCCCCGTCCATAGACCCGACACTGCATGCCCGTTGTACGTGGCCCCCCATCCGGTGGCGGAGGCATCTGTGGAGACCACAGCGTGCCTGGACACCTGTTCCAGGGGCACTCCGGCCCGCAGGAACAAGGGGTCCGACCACCGGATGAGAGTGTGTCGGCAGCTCGGTGTCACGGGAACACGGAGCGTACCGCGCTGCCACGCCCATCTCGGGACCCGGCCGCGAAGCCAGTGTTGAAGCGGTCGCATATGGAGCAATCCGAGCAGCGTTACCGCGGCTGCAGATGCCATATGCCCCAGGAGCCTCTGAAATAGTTTCAGTGGAGCCGCTGTCCTGCGACTGAGCGTACTCAGGCAGGTCAACACTGATGGGCGACCGAGTCTAGCTCGAGACTGAGATAAGAGATCCTCTGCCCGGGGGAGAGTTTGCTCTTGTCCCAGTTGACCCGAAGCCCCAACCGGCTGAGGTGAGCTAAAACCATATCCCTGTGTTCGCACAACTGCGCTCGCGAGCTGGCCAGGATCAACCAGTTGTCGAGGTAGCTGAGAATACGAACGCCTTGTTCCTTGAGGGGAACAATGGCCGCCTCCGCAATCTTCGTAAAGACGCGGGGTGACAGGGCCAGCCCGAAGGGTAGGACTTTGTACTGATATGCCCGACCCTCGAACGCAAACCGTAGGAAGGGTCTGTGGCGAGGCAGAATCGAGACATGAAAGTACGCGTCCTTCAGGTCGATCGCTGCAAACCAATCCCGGGGACGGACGCATTCGAAAATGCGCTTCTGCGCATCTTGAACGGCAACTTGTGAAGGTACCGGTTCAAGACGCACAGATCCAGGATTGGCCATAGCCCACCGCCCTTTGTGGTACAATGAAGTAGGGGGCTGTAAAACCCCAACTTCATATCGGCTGGAGGGACCGGCTCGATTGCATCCTTCGCCAGGAGGACAGCAATCTCCGCCCGGAGAACAGGTGCGTTGTCCAGTGACACCTGAGTGTAGTGGACACCCCTGAAAACCGGGGGACGCCGGGCGAACTGAATCGCATAGCCGAGTCTGATGGTACGAATGAGCCAGCTGGACAGGCTGGGGAGCGCTATCCACGCTTCCAGACACTGAGCCAGCGGGACCAAAGGCACCACAGACGCACCGGGGGTGGGGCAGCAAGGCAGAGTACGGGGACCCGACTCGGACGGCATGGGAGCGGCCCGGAGTGTGGTCAGACTCTGCGAGGCAGCAGTGCGTATGGGAGACGGCGCACGGGGCGCGGCCTGCACCATCACACTGCCACCTGCTGGCGATGTGAGGGGGGGCTGCGCGTGACAAGGAAGGGCCTCGCACGCTGACAGCCGCAAGCAGAGTACGGGGACCCGACTCGGACGGCATGGGAGCGGCCCGGAGTGTGATCAGACTCTGCGAGGTAGCAGTGTGAATGGGAGACGGCACATGGGGTGCGGCCTGAACCACCACACTGGAACCTGCTGGTGAAGTGAGAGAGGGCTGA
Source organism: Ancherythroculter nigrocauda (assembly GCA_036281575.1). Classification (NCBI taxonomy): domain Eukaryota; kingdom Metazoa; phylum Chordata; class Actinopteri; order Cypriniformes; family Xenocyprididae; genus Ancherythroculter; species Ancherythroculter nigrocauda. Next base: position 651,566 of record VTFQ01000014.1, read on the forward strand.
GAGTGGCAAGGCGGGGCCTTGCACACTACCAGCCACACCCTCTTGGGACCTGGAGGATCAGACAACAGTTCTATTCGTGGGTACCGCTGGACTCCGGAGAACCAGCGGCGGAACAGACCAGAATTCTCCACCCGGCCCTCCTCCGGGGAAAGAACTGTTTCCTTCAGCTGCAGGTCACCATATCCCCAGGACCGCCTCCTGTTAACCAACTGGGTTGGCTGCGGGGAGAGCGGGCTGGGTTTTAGGCCAGCTTGTGAGATGAGCACATCGAGAAAGTGTACTTGACGATGACACATCCCAGCAAGACTAGCCAGGGGTGTTTCCGGACCACCATGGTGGACATTGTCTGGCCAGAGGCCTGCGCTATGACCTGCATCATGCGTAGCTCAACCCTGACTCAGAACTACCCCCCTAAAGGGTAGTGAGAGAGAAAACTTGTAATGCAGATTATGGCCCCCTTGGCGCTCCATATTTAACACCAAAGAGGCCACAAAACTGCCAAGTTTTTCCATGCACGTCCGGGCACAGGGGGCGGGGCAAGGCGAGTGCGCGTCACACAACGCCCCCAGGGGCCTGGGAAAGCATGGTTGTCAAGTCTGAATCTGATTCAGCATGAGCACATCACGACTGTGGGATGCTCAGCATCATCTTCATTTTCAGAGCCCAACAATACTCTCTCCAATGTAGCAGTCGACATCTGATCCTCTGCTGGAGCTCCGACTAAGACGCTAGGTCCCTCATGAGAAGGACCAGCAATCCAAGCAGAAGCTACCAGCCATGTTGGACAGTGAACGTGGCCGTCCAACTGGACGACACACGGCGCACTGGGCGCCGACGTGGCCATGTTTTACTAAACATGAACCACCCACGGACATAGTCACAACATGTTTGCGATGCACTAGAGGAGTGGGGGGCTCATGGAGAATGGCTCGGCGGGTATAGCCCCACTGTGATCCTCTGGTCACCCAGGCTTATTAACCAAAGTAGTATTCTTCTTATTCAGAAAAATAAACTAGATCGGGGAATAAGTGAGGGGACTCCACCTCATTAAAGGCGCTCGAGTCTCGACCGTGCATCTAGAGCGCCAGACGACGCGCAGGGTTGCCATGGCAACGCGCGCTGTCAGCCGGCAGCTCGACGGCACACGGTGCGCTGAACGCTCAAGCCCTTACGAGAAAGGCGAGACAAACAACGCGCCGACGTGGGCATATTCTCATAAGAGAATATGAACCACCCACAAACACAGTCTCAGCACGCTAAGCAGACATGAGAGAAAGTGATTGTGGCCGTCATTGAGGATAGGAAACGACCGCCTCCAGAAACGCACGGACAGAATGACGTCTTGAAAAAGACGCAGTGTCTGTCTGTGAAGCTCTTTTAGAAGGGGAAGAGTCAGCTCTCTCGTGCTGAAGCACACAGGGAGTGACGCGATGTGTTCAGGTACACCACTCCCCGAACACACCGGGAGGAACCGGCCCAAATCGCAACAGACAACTGCGTTTTATATGGGAATTCAGTTGCTGTTAAAACAGCAGTTGAGAGCTTAAGCTCAGGCTCCCCGGGAAGCTCGCGACCTCGCTGTTGTGCTTTAACGCCAACACAAACAGACGCTGAATCTCCAAGGCTGTTTAGTTTCACTCTTGTGAAGTCTGAAGCTGGACACCAACTGTTGGCTCCGAAGCGAAAGACAGAGTGCGATTGCATCTGCTTCCTATTTATATACACCTGTCGGAGGCGGTGCGCATTATGCAAATATCGCACGCCAATTCCATTGGCTTGTTTTAGTTCACTCGAAGCTGATAGGGCTCTCTAGCGATATCCCAATTCGTCGGTCACTACTGACGTACGTCGAACGTGACCGACTGAAAGGGAACTCATTTTCTCCTCCAACTTCACAATCATCCGACATCATTGTTTTACCTTTTTTGTAAAGGCCGTTTGACTTCGACTTTGTAAACACTGGATCGGTACTTCCGCCTACGTCACGCGTGATCTTTCCAACATGATTACGTCATGCGTGGAGCATCACAGAGCAGTGCAAGATGAGCATTTGTGGTTAAAAAGTATAAAATTTTTATTTTTTTTATTAAATGTCCGATGGTTTCTCTAGATTAGACTCTTATTCCTCGTCTGGGATCATGTAGAGCTCTTTGAAGCTGCACTGAAACTGACATTTGGACCTTCAACCCGTTGAACCCCAGTGAAGTCCACTATATGGAGAAAAATCCTGGAATGTTTTCCTTCATTTCTTTTCCACTGAAGAAAGAAAGACATGAACATCTTGGATGACATGGAGGAGAGTAAATTATCAGGAAATTTTAATTCTGAAGTGAACTAATCCTTTAATGGCAAGAGTTGTTATTACATTCCTATTAAATGACTAAATTTATGTGAATTAATATATGTGTTTTTAAGTGACCTCAGCTAACTAAACGAATGACTCTGTTGACCCGAGCGTGATTGATTTCTGCTGCTCAGAATGAAGTGATTCCTGAACACAGAGCTGAAGAGCTCGACTGATAGCAGGAAACAGTGTTTGTTAACCCAGGATGATAGTGGCACCATGGCATTACATTATATTATAGTGGGGAAAATCTGCTTAATTGTTGTGAAAATAATGTCAAGAAACAGAAAATCTTCATGTTCCTTAAATGAGGTTTCATTCTGTTTAAGCGAAACATAATTTCTATATATAGGCCTACACTACTGTTCAAAAGTCTGGGCTTGGTAAAGTTTATTAAATGTTTTTGAAAGAGTCTCTTCTGCTCACTAAAGCTGCTTTTATATGATCAAAAATACAGTAAAAATGTGAAATATTATTCCAATGTAAATCAGCTGTTTTCTATGTGAATATATAGTAAAGTGTAATTTATTCCTGTGATCAAAGCTGAATTTTCAGCATCATTACTCCAGTGTCACATGATCCTTCAGAAATCATTCTGATATGATGATTTGATGCTCAAGAAACATTTATGATTATGATCAATGTTGAAAACACCGTCATATTTTTGTGGAAACTGGTTTTTCAGGATTCTTTGATGAATAGAACGTTCAAAAGAACAGCATTTATTTGAAATGCAAATATTTTGTAACATTTTACATTGTCTTTACTGTCACTTTTAGAACTTAATGCATCTTTAATGAATAAAAGTACTAATTTCTTAAAAAAAATCTTACTAACCCCAAAAACTTTTGCAAAGTGGTGCATATAAAATATATTTGTGTATTAAATTTGGTAGGAAATGCACTTAATAGTCACAATACAGAAAAATCTTAATGGCCCTTAAATAGGCTTCATTTTGTGTAAGCGAAACATCATTTCTTATTGTTCCTATTGATTTTGGCGTGAAATATGGCATTTCTTGGGCAATTCGCCCAAATGTCATTTCTGGCTGGCCGGACAGCCGCAGTGCTGAAAAATCAATAGTTTTTTCACGTGTCGGTCCGGAGACAAACGTCTCCCTCCTTCCTTTAGACATGAGCAGTCAGAACATATAAAAGTGGAACAAGCAGGACATTTTGATGTTTGCTTTGAGTAGCGCTCGATGTGAATGCCGGATGAGTCTGGGTTGTGTTGGAGAGATGAGCTCTGACCTCTACTCGCCGCAGTAAACCCAGCCGAATCTGAGGAGACTCATTTGCCGTTGAAGTGTAGGAGCGTGTAGGAGTATGCATGTGTGTGTGGGCGTGCGTGTGTGAATAAAAGCCAGGATTGGATGCAAAAACACAGGGTGAAGTGTTGTTCTCCCCAGCGAAGCTTCAGTTCATCCCTCAGTGTGCTGGACTGATTTAACTGTACTGATCTGCCCCGCGGCGTAACATTACCCAATAACAGGAAAGACCTGGAGAGGAGAATGCGCTCTGCTTTGTTCAGAGATGTGTGTGTGTGTGTGTGTGTGTGTGCGGCTTCATCAATAATCACTGCGTGTTGAACTTGTTTTCAACCTTTTCTTGAAAACAGACACGTTTGCTGACCCTGTGTGTGTGTGTGTTTGCGTCTGCAGCTCTTGGCGTATGGAGGCAGGCTGGAGTATACGCTCTCTTATGACACCGAGAGCAGAGACGACCCGGTTCGCATCATCAGCGCTCCTGATGTCATCATAGAGGTAAACACATTCACACTGCGTTTGATAGGATGGAATGAAATGACTATTAAAACTCAGTGCTGTTGTGATTCATTGTGACTTTCCCAACCTTTAGGCCTCAAAACTAAACAGAAACTTCCTCTCCAAAAATTTAATTAAAAGCTTGTTATGTCAAAACAGCAATTTCTGCACAAAAAAAGGGAATGAATACATTGTAATATGCAAGCATCATATCAAATGAATGTATTTGTGTGAAGAATATATTCTAACATAAAAGAAGCCATTACAATATTTAATTTAGACTTTGGATGCTTTGAAATGCAGCAGGGTTTGTACTGCAACAGTGTGTTCGAGGCTAAATGACCTCACCTTTACCCAGAGATCCCATTACCTGAGCTCGGCCGAACAATCCTGCCATTCACTAACACCTCGGCTCATCTATTCAGTCCTGTGGGCGTCCAGAGCACAGCGTGGCCGTCTTTGTTTGGTCTAGAATTGGTCAGAATGATAGTGTGGATGTGTAACTGGACTGAAGCTGTTTATGTCTGTGAGTGTGTTTGTATACATGCATCGGTGTCGTTTATGTTTGTGCGAGCGTTTTCACGAGCTCTCAGAACGCTTACGTCTGCATGTGTGTAAATGCATGCTCGAGTGTGTGTTCACATACCTGTTTGTGTGCAAGCAAGAATTTGTTTAGCTCAGCCGACGCAAGTCATATTCTTTTTTTATTTAGTCTCCAGAGAAAAGCACTCTCATAATATTTGGTTTATTCATGCTGTGTTAAAGAATGTGTTTTTTGTTTTTTTTGGAAGAATGCTTTTTTAGTCTCAACTCCATGTAAATCAGTGTGACTGTCCTACAGAGTATAGCTTCAACCCTCATGATCGTCATTTAGTTTTCATCAGGATTAGAGCTCATTTGCATATATATATATATATATATATATATATGAGCAATATCACACGAGTAGCTAGGCAATTAACTATGGCCGAATCACAGCCGTGCTGATATACAGTCATATCGCACGGCTACGAGTGTGATATTGCATTTATACAACAGTTCGATGGCACAGGTGTGTAAATAAATAAGAAATAACAATGGAGTGTCTTTAAAACCCTCTTTTGTGCAGAACTACTTCTTTCCACCATGGATTCAAATCTCATGTTGACAGTTTGACCGAGCCTCCGTTACTAATTATAAAATGTCACTTCAGAACTAAAGGAACATTAAGTCGCTTCATTGAAACTCGTATTTTATACAGTATGAAAGAGAGAGAGAGAGAGAGAGATCACATGAGCGAGCATTACTTGTGTCTGATATAACATTCATTCTTCAGGTTGATGTCCATAATATTATATCCATTATAAAAATCCGTTTGAATGTCCGCTGAGGAAAGTAATCTTTGTATTTATACTTTTTAAAGTTAAGGTAATTTTCCATAACATACAGCACTAAAACAATGTCATTTGTTTACAAAAGTCCCTTTCAATTTAAAAGTCTCTTGCGACTGACTCATTCACTCGTAGTTTGCTGCCATCTAATGGCGTATTGATGTAAATTTCACTCAATCCATGTTACGCACTAATGGACCCTTTCTCCATACCAAATGCAACATATTATTTATATAAAATAATATTTATTGAATGACAATATTTATATTAACAACAATAGCCATTAGAAATGACAAAAGGAAATAAACATATTTGTACAATTCAGTCAAACGTACAAAAAAAGTGCTCTGCAAGATGTAAGTTAAATATAGCCTTAATGTTAAATTATCATATTTAACATAGCCCAGTTTGATTTGCTCAGGAACAAGCAATAGATTAATACCAAATTGGGTATTTTATGTACCCAAAATGAATTATATCTCATGTTTAACCGCTATAAGAGTCAGCGGCAAATCCCCAAAGCACTGGCCGAGATGAAGCTGTTCTCAGCGGGTACTCGAGCACTGAACGACCGCTGACGGCCTGGAGCTCAGCATCTCCGAAAACGTCTAAACAAATTGTAAAATAGGCACTATGAATAAATATGAGCCACATACAGTGTTGAGTGTAACGCGTTACTAAGTAACTAGATCACTAGAATATCACACTGCTCTCAGCCGTGTAACTTGTACATATATATTTATATATAATAATATTATTATTGCAAATATTGAATCCACATGTGACATTTTGAAAGAAAGAGAGAAGGGCAACACTTTAGAATGGGGTGCAATTCTCACTTTGAACTAGTTGCTTATTATCTAGCATATTTGGCTGTTTATTAGTACATATAAAGCACATATTAATGCCTTATTCTGCATGATTATATTCTACATCCCTCAATCCTTCCCAATACCTAAACTTAACACCCACCTTACTAACAATTAATAAGCAGTAATTAGGGGTTTATTGAGGCAATAGTCATAGTTAATAGTGAATATGTTCCTCATACTAAAGTGTTACTTAAAGAAGTAGTATTTTCTTGTATAACGTACTCCACATTTTGAGCTTGAAAAATCTTTTTTTTTAATTTTTTTTTTTATTGTACAGTATTTCTGCAATGTGTCTGTTTTTAATTCTCTTAAGGAATTTTAGGAAAAAACATCTAAAAATTTAAAAATGCAGAAAATGTTCTGCTAGGGGTAGGGTTAGAATATATATGAAATGTCCCCATAAAACATGAAAACCCAACATTGTGTGTGTGTGTGTGTGTGTGTGTGTGTTTGTGTACGTGAATGTGTGGAGAATAGGGTGATTTATGAAGAGGCATGTGATGTGCATAAAAAAGATGAGATTGTTTTGATGGAAGGAGGAAATTATGTTTAATAAATTGTGAAGAAAAGTGTGTGTGTGTTTGTGTTTGTGTTTGTGTGTGTGTGTGTGTGTGTGTGTGTGTGTGTGCATGTGTGTGTGTGTGTGTGCATTGATGCAATAACAGGTAACCCATATATCTCAGCTCTGACACTGTTAGTGGACTCATCCTAGAGCATTATGCGACGCGATTCATTCAGCTCGTTTATTTACCACCGAACCACACTGAAGCTGGGAAAATCAGGCTTTATTGACATGCACATGCACAAACACACACACACCACTAGAAGATTGAGGATTTATGAGAGCTGGACTCTCTATTTGCACAGAGTTAATGAGGTATGCACATGCAAAACAGGGCTTAACGAACAATAATTACCTGTCATACACACATGAGCACACACACACACACACACCTCAACACATGCAAACAGACGCACACATGCAGCCTCACAACACACTAACATTTCCTTCAAATCTACAAAGGACAGAAGATTAACTCAATGTCAGCATAGGAACTGAACACACACACACACACACGTTAGTTTGAGAGCATACCAAAGACTTCTATTGTTTGTATATAAATCTGATTATAATTATGACAGACTGCATGTCTTGAAAGGGAGGTTTTGTTATCAACTCAATTATGAGGACAAATTAAAGTGAAGTAAACGTATAAATGGCACAGTTTCTTTGTTCTTTTGCCAGTGTATCATTTAGAGAGCGACAGCTATTTTGCATCTGATGTGTTGACGGACAGGAGGAACGTCTGACATGTTCCCTCTCTCTTCAGGGCGGTGGGCTGAGATTGATTGACAGCAGCTCCGGGCGCGCGCTGTATCCGTTCTCCACAGCCGAGCGCAGGATAGATCTGCTGCCGGAAAGCTTTCAGCATCACGCCTCAGGACTGGCCGTCAGTAAGAGAGACTTCCACGCCGTCCTCAACAACATTGAGCGTCTGCTCCTCCGGGCCTCCTACGTTCAGGAACACAGCGCCATCTACAGGTCTGCTTCACTACTGCAGGATTCACACACACTCACAGCATAGGTCACCATACATCATAAGAAGGTACAACATGAAATACTCACCCTCGTGTCATTTCAAACCTGAGGAATATTGTTCTGTGTTGTTCTGGTCACTCTTTTCCATGCAAAATCGCTTTTATTTTGTCATTTTGGAGCTTGACAGCCCAGGTCTTCATTAATTTTTCTCATGCATGGCCAGAATTTTCTTTTCTCCTATTTTGTGTTTCACTGAAGAAAGAAAGTCATATGTGTTTGGAGCAGCATGAGGATAAATGAGTAATATGAGGTTATTATCTATAATCAATGAATGTCCTATAATCACTCCTGCCATTAATATGAGCCTGCAGTGTAAATCCTAATGTTTCTGACTTTCTCTGGGAAACTGAACTTGATGGAAAATAGCTTGAATGGCTATAGACCAAAGAGGATAACATGTGATTAACTCTGTCTCATAACTCATTCTTTTCTGTGTTATTTTCTATCAGAACTGATCTGACCTTTCAGAGCTGATTGAAACCAATCAAAGCTGCAGTTCAAGTGTCTCTTTCACAGTTTATTCATGAATCACACCCAGATGAGATGTTTAACTACAGTCAAGTCATTTAAATCTTTGTATGGTGAAATTTAACTCCTCCCACGCCACTGATGAGTTTTCCATCATTTATGACACAACACTTCCCACTATTGACAGAATTTTACGCCAATCCATGTTTTCACAGTTATATTGTAGAGGGCGCTATCACGCATCTTCTGAAAGAGCGCAGAATCTCCGGATCAAAACACAGGCGAAGAAGAAGCAGAAACAAGCAATAGAAGCATTGCTGACGCATATGTAAAATAATGCGATCATCAAACATTCAGCAGCATATGAATCAAAACTGATAACGTAACTGAATAAAATGTTGATAAAAACAAACAAAACGAATGAATGAAGCTAGAATAAAATGGTTTTCTGTTGATGTATTGACTGTTTAAATATTCATACAACAAAATATTCTGGAGACCATGAAAGTTTTGTGAATATGATCAAAAATGGTGGCTCTGGCTGTCAACTTAAAGGGTTAGTTCACCCAAAAATGAAGATAATGTCATTTATTACTCACCCTCATGCAGTTTCACACCCGTAAGACCTTCGTTAATCTTCGGAACACAAATTAAGATATTTTTGATGAAATCCAATGGCTCAGTGAGGCCTGCATAGCCAGCAATGACATTTCCTCTCTCAAGATCCATTAATGTACTAAAAACATATTTAAATCAGTTCATGTGAGTACAGTGGTTCAATATTAATATTTAAAAATATTTTTGGTGCGCCAAAAAAACAAAATGACGACTTATATAGTGATGGCCGATTTCAAAACACTGCTTCAGGAAGCTTCGGAGCGTTATGAATCAGTGTGTCGAATCATGATTCGGATCGCGTGTCAAACTGCTGAAATCACGTGACTTTGGCTCTCCGAATCATGATTCGACACACTGATTCATAACGCTCCGAAGCTTCCTGAAGCAGTGTTTTGAAATCGGCCATCACTATATAAGTCGTTATTTTGTTTTTTTTTGGTGCTCCAAAAATATTCTTGTGGCTTTATAATATTAATATTGAACCACTGTACTCACATGAACTGATTTAAATATGTTTTTAGTGCATTAATGGATCTTGAGAGAGGAAATGTCATTGCTCAGGCCTCACTGAGCCATCGGATTTCATCAAAAATATCTTAATTTGTGTTCTGAAGATGAATGAAGGTCTTACAGGTGTGGAACGACATGAGGGAGAGTAATTAATGACATTATTTTCATTTTTGGGTGAATTAACCCTTTAAAAACAAAACGCTGGCTGGAAAATCTTTTAATCTTCATTGCAGTGCACACACTCTTACCGCAGTAATATCATTGTGAACACCAGCAGAGCGCTGCTGTGTGAGGAAACTTCTGTATTACTTCATTATATTATATAGTATCATGTTGTGTTTGCATCAGACCTATTTATTACACTAGGCCTGTTATTAACTTACTGCATTTAGCTACAACTAAATGATGGGATTAATCACAATTACACATTGTAATCAATTGACAGCCCTAATATCAATATGCCATGTTGTGACTGGAGCATGTTCTCTCTCTCTCACACACACACACACACACACACACTCTCAGGTTGGGCAGTGTGAGCATGAGTGTGGCGGACGAAGGCTCTCGCAGCGGTGAACAGGCTCGTGCTGTGGAGGTGTGCCAGTGTCCGCCCGGATATGATGGAACTTCCTGTGAGGTAAGCAAGAAAAACAAAAGTGTCCAGAAGAGATGGGTGAGAAATATCGTGTTCAGCACTTAAAGTTGAACAATGTAAGGCTGAACACCGTTACTGACAATCCTCATTTTGGCTGCATGAGATTCTCCAGCTTTGTTGTTGTTGAGCTGTTAAAGCTCCGCCCTCTTCTGGAAAGGGGGTGGGAGCAGCAGCTCATTTGCATTTAAAGAACACACACAAAAACGGCGTGTTTTTGCTCACACCCAAATAGGGGCAAATTTGACAAGCTATAATAAATGAACTGTGGGGGATTTTTAGCTGAAACTTCACACACACATTCTGGAGACACCAGAGACTGATATTACATCTTGTGAAAGGGGAATAATAGGTGCTCTTTAAAAACAGTTTCCCTAAAATTTTGACATAAATATCTTGAGCTTGTGTTCACGACAGACCTTGTTTCAGGCATTTAACCAAAAGAACCCATTGACTTCAGCACAATGGAAGAGCTAAAATGCTACTAGTCTCTGGGTTTTTCCTACAGAAATACATCATCCCTGCAGCACTCTATTAACAGAAATGTGTTTTACAATATCTGTCAATCCAAAATAAATACAGGTTATTTCACAGACATTACCCGAGTGAAATTTACAGTACAGTAGAGTACAGTTCTGCTCATGGATTTGTACCATAGTCTGTAAAAAAGATGGACAACGTGTCTCCACTTCCTTCTATTAGAAAAATGAAGCCAAAATATCCTAGAAATGGCCATTGACATCATGCTTTGCGCAGTAGTGATCCTGAGGTGGAGCCGTGGATTTAAGGTCCCGCCCACACTCCTGCTAACACAGCTGTCAATCATGATGTCACACCTCGGTTTTATAGCATCAAATAACAACCTAAAACCAAAATTACCGGAAAAACAAACACTTGAACATACGTCAGCGTGAAACCAGACACTATCTTTGTAAAAATGTATTTGAAGTGAAATTGGATTTTTTTAGTTTGGCTCACGTCCCATTCGATTACATGGACAGGGCAGAGGAGATCAAAGCGTTTTGACTTCACTTTTCAGGACGTGTGCAGCACACTTGATTAGGAGCATTCTCAAACAGAGCTCTTTTCTCAAGGATTCCAGCTGGTGTTTATTGTAGCAGCGCGGTGTGTTTTAAACTCCTTCCCCTCGGAGCAATGAATCTGTGTACGATGGCAGTCTGACACACGCCGTCTCCTGCTCTGTACCGTCGGGTGTCCTTCCTCACGTACAGCTCCTGAGACAGACCCTGATCACACTCTGTCAGCAGTGGGATGAATATCTGGTTTGTTTCAGGGCCTTTGCTCTGCTCTGTGTGCATCAGCAGCAGGGGCGGCTGACTGTGTTCAATCTTTCTCTCTGCATAAGTGTCTGCTCTATTAAAGCTGCAGTGGCTATTGATTTCTGAGTGAGCAGATTTTTTATGCTGATGTGAGCAGGAACCACTGGCCAAGAGACAGAATTGAGACACTGTGATCATCTCAAACGCAGGATAAACCCTCAAAATAACACACACCTTTATTCCTGAACAAGGACACACCGGAGAAAAGCTAATTATGACTGCAGACTAACCCAGCCTTAATCATACACTCTAAAAAATGCTGGGTTAAAAACAACCCAAGTTGGGTTGAAAATGTACAAACCCAGCTATTGGGTTGTTTTAACCCAACGGTTGGGTTAAATGTTTGACCAACCTGCTGGGCAGTTTTGTTTAACTCAACTATTGTTTAAAAATAACTATATGTCTGGATTAAAATGAACCCAAAATAGGTTGGAAATTAAAAATCAGACTCATAATTACTAGAGGCAACAATAATAATCAAAAGGTGAACATTTATTAATAAGAAATTTAATAAATGTTTTTTGTTTAATTATTATTCATGAAACTTATTAATAAATGTTAATTTATTAAACATATTTTTAAAATTAATTTCCAACATACATTTTAAGTGAGCAATACGGTAATTTTTAAACAATAGTTGAGTTAAATAAAACTACCCAGCAGGTTGGGCAAACATTTAACCCAACCGCTGGGTTAAAACAACCCAATCATTGGGTTTGTCCATTTTCAACCCAACTTGGGTTGTTTTTTTAGAGCATAATAGAAAACTTCAGTAAAAATGCATTAAATAGGTTTTCTAATTGAGGCAGTCCCAAAATGTTCCCAAAGGGAAATTTTGTCTTATTAAGTCTACAATACTGTGTTTTGGTTAGAGAATGAACCTCGTTGGTTCTTGTACTTCAATTACATTTGAGCTTCTGTTGACCATATTTGATGTGTGTACGTTGATCAATGTTTAAAGGTCCCGTTTTTCGTGGTTTTTTGAAGCTTTGATTGTGTTTATAGTGTGCAATATAACATGTGTTCATGTTTCGCGTGTAAAAAAACACAGTATTTTTCACATAATTTACTTATCTGTATACCGCTGTTTCCACTGTCATAAAAACGGGCTGATGACTTCCTTGTTCTATGAAGTCCCTCCTTCAGAAATACGTAACGAGTTCTGATTGTGCCAGCGGTTCCTGTGTTGTGATTCGACAGCAGCTTAGCGAACCTTGCCCGGAAAGGTCACGCCTCTTACCATAACGTGGAGATGCACGCGCTCAGTGTTATTGTAAACATGTCTTTAATTTTACCCTATCAATTTGAGCCGGAATCAGACCCGGTGATTGGACTGCGGGATGAAAATAACAGCGTTTCGACGACATGGCGACAAACACACTCTACAAACGCAACTCTTGTGTATTCCTGTGGGCGGAGGTTAGTCAAAAAACTGTTTTAGTGACGTCATTAAAGAAGGAAGTAGAGGGATGTAGTCCAAACTGGCCGTTCGATGTAGGCGACTTCTGTTAAATAAAATATCTCGCTTGGCATTGAACTTTGAGCTTTAACATTTTACAGATTTTATTTATACTCTAACAAGAACATTACACACTAACTAAAGTTTGAAACATGGGATCACGAAGAACGGGACCTTTAAATGTGAATTAAATCCCACATTAAATCTGTTCATTATATAAAGCGATCAAATCTCTTCACAAGATTTGGATTAAACGGCTCCATTATTTATTAACTTCTTTACTCATCAAAGTTCCCTTTTTGAGGGAACCCAACGCTGCGTCTGAGATGACAAACACTTTTATAAGGTTCTATAGCTTAGACATGGACTCCACACCAGGTTCTCGAGTGCTGATGACCTAAGCTTGTGCTCACCATGATTCACACTAGGACAGGCGCTTGTCAGTATAGCATAGTGGGTATTAACCTTTCTATAGCATCAACATCTGACACAGCACAGAGTTTCCTCTAAAGGGAATGTCTGGGTTACGACAATAACCTTCAGCCAATCAGTAGCTGGCAATGTTTGGTCCAAGTATCCTTTATAGCATCCTGGTTTTGACGTCATGCGTCACGGGATGATGTCTTTCCAGTGAGTGATTACACATGTGTTTCAGACACAATCATGCAAAGGTGTTCCCATAGTGCCAACATCTGACGCAGCGTGGAGTTTCCTCGAAACGGAATGTCTCGGTTATGACTGTAACCTTCAGCCAATCAGAAGCTGGCGATGTTCGGACCAGGTATCCTTTATAGCCTCCTGGGTTCGACTTCATGACACAATCGCGCAGAGGCGTTCCCATAGCATCAACATCTGATGCAGCGTCTCGTTCCTTTCTCAGGGAACCAGGGTTACAGTCATAATTGAGACGTGTGGACTTTGAATGGATGGACAAAAATGAGAAAAAAATAATATATTGTAATAAAAAACATCAGGTCATAAAGTCTTAAATATCTTAAATGATAAACAAAAGTCTTCATTATAATTTTAAGAAGTCTTTTAAGATGGAAAAACAGTAATCGCGATATGGCCTGATGTGATCAACTTCAAAATGTGATGATTTCAGTAAATAAATATGAGCGATGCATGTTTCAAAGTAAAAACGCAGCACTGTTGCTTGTTCTACAAACTCACAGTTTCAGAGCAGATCACAATCAATGAATACCGTGCATTAATGTCAAGCGATCGCTTTTGATCTACTGTTGATGAATTATGACAATGTTTACGTCATGGTGTTTATATTGAATGCTGTATATGGCTGTAAGTGTGCATAGTTGACCTCCCTCATCTTTTTGAATGAGCATATGTTTCAGAATAAGTGTCCCACTTTATTTCAGGATTTATATATATGATTAAAATTAAAAAGTGAGCATCAAGTATTGAGTAATTGATGACAGAATATTAATTTTTGGGTGAACTATCCCTTTGAATGTGTTTCCTCATGTATTTGTGCTCAGAGTGACAGGGTCACTGAAAGACAGCAGAAAAACAAGTGTGATGCTTATTGCTGTAGTCATTTCTACTCTCCACTTCATATTCAGCATGTGTGTGTGTGCGATCTCTGCAGTCAGCAGTTCTGTGCCAAACCCTAGTGATCTGCCCATCTCGACAGCACACTGAGGCATCATCCCCACGTGAAGGCAGTTCCAAACAGTAGGAAGCACAATTATTCTGCCTCATTAGATATCTCGCTTTGACCAAATTCTAAGGCAGCGTCACATGTATTCTCCATGAATAAGTCAATCCCAAATGCAATGAGCCCAGCGAAAGGGACTGTTTCATTCGGAAGTGATCATGCGAATAATAACGCTGAAAATAAGCATCATTTGGAACGCACTTAACGTCATCACACAGAGGCTGATGCTAATGTGCATCACTTGTTCCAATGTGACATTCTTACACATGATTGTGCCTCATTAATGACAAATTAAAAAGTTTTGTTTAATAAACAATTGCTTAAATATTTCATACAGATTAGCTAAATTAGTCCTCAAACAGCTCAGATAATTACACAGCACATAAAATAATCAGTTTAAAAGTTGAAAAGCTATGATTAAGTGTTGATTAAAGAGGTCATGGGTTTCACAGCATTTTGCATAGAAAAAAGCACATTAAGCTGTTTTCAAAACACTTTTTTTAGAGGAACGTCAAAATCAGTTATCAATGATTATTTGTTTATGTTTGGAATTCACTGGAAATGTTCAACTAAGGTGAATTAGTATAGAAGTATAGATAAATAATTCATTTAATTTAAATTGTACCCCAATGTTTGTGTGCTGTATATTTTCCTGCTCATTAGAGCATCATATGGTTCGTCTCACTGTGAGCGGATAATTTACTTGATATTGATTACAACAGCTGGGGAAAATGGCAATCTCTCTTGGGAAAAGATTATAATCATCATAAAAGGGAAGTTACACAAGTGTTTTCTTCTCTATTGTGCCGAGAGAAACGCTTCTCAAACAAGAACAAATGTAGGGCGGGGCTTGATTTTGTGTGTGGCGAATTGATTGGATGGTTGTGGTTTGCTATTGGTGGATCTCATGTGAGTGACAGGTTTCCCCGCCCTCATCATCACAGAAGAGAAGAGATGCTGCAAGAGGGAGGAGAAGATATTCTGATTCAAGATTACCAGGAGCATGAAACAATCATGATGTGCATAATAATGATGGATAAACACTGCAAAATCAGCAGCTGCCTATTTATATTTCATGGTGACTTTAATCGAAAGCAGTAGAACTTGTTAAATGTGGATGAGTCAAGTTCAGGTTTATGGTTTATCCTGTGTGTGTTGCAGACAATTAAGTGTCATAGTATTTTTACATGTCTGTTTTATTATTGCATCACAAAAAGAGCAAGTTATGGCATTTTAATTACAACGATTATGAGGTAAAAACATATGCATGATTGAACTGTTCACAATAAGACCAGTATCATGCATTTAGAAAATAAATAGAACAACTGTGTTTTAATGCCGACTGTAAAAGGCATTAAAACAACTTCAGACACATTAATGAAACAAAACAAGACAGAAAGGTTTGAAGAAGTACATCTTAAGAAAACACACACACACTCATTTATCAGCCGGCTCTATAAACTTCTCTTGCGCTTCAGTTGACTGAAACAAATCTTCTCCCTCGTTTAGTAAATCAAAGCACTTTGTGCTCTACAATGATCCGCCAATTAGCACAGCACAGATTAATTACTGGCAGCGCTGACGCTCACACGCTGTTAAACTCATGACGCACGTTCAGACAAACCTGACCAAACCCTTCATTTCCTCATGATGAATGCTGTTTCTGTGATGCACTAACCATGTGTGTGTGTGTGTGTTTGCAGATGTGTGCGGTGGGCTACCGCAGGGTCAACGGGATGCTGTATCGTGGCGTGTGTGAGCTCTGTCAATGCCACGGACACGCGGAGAGCTGCGATGACGTCACTGGACACTGCCTGGTAATGTGTGTGTGTGTGTGTGTGTGTGTGTGTGTGGTGTGTGTGCTCACTGTTGAGGTGAAAGACTGTATTTTGTTGTTTCTTCAGAATGAGTGTACAGAATTGAGTTGCTCTGTTGTTGTTGAAGCTGTTTGCCCATAATAACAGAACTGCATTATAATAACACAATCTGCTGTGAATGCAGTTCAGATGGAGTCACGGAAAATAGAATCATTCCATTTCCTGTGTGTGTGTGTGTGTGTGTGTGTGTGTATTTCAGCAGTAGTGTGTGTAACACAGTCCTACAAGCAACATTAGCAGGTTGAATTTTATATATAACATATACATATTTGAATGAAGCCTTTTAAAATTCATCTGAAATAATAAACTAAGTGCAATGTAGTGTTGTCAAAAATATTGATTTTTCAATATGTATTGATACTGAAATATCTGAAATGCTTCCAATACTCATTTTCCCCAGAACAGACACACAATACTCTTTCTCTCTCTCGACACACACAAACCCTCCGTCACTCGTTTCATTTGATCCGGATGAATATTGTTGGTGTTTCAGGGCCTGAATTTCGCCGTAGGATTTAACTCATTCCTGCAGATTTTGTTCTCACACTCACAT
The DNA here is from genome assembly GCA_036281575.1 of Ancherythroculter nigrocauda. Lineage (NCBI taxonomy): Eukaryota > Metazoa > Chordata > Actinopteri > Cypriniformes > Xenocyprididae > Ancherythroculter > Ancherythroculter nigrocauda. The sequence goes on from VTFQ01000014.1 coordinate 668,666, forward strand.
AAAGCCGCCTCTCAGTACTAAATTCAGTTCTTTTTTGGTGCTTATTATGCTTAAACAGTCAAATACACACCAATAATGTCAAAATGCCGGTCTTGGTGAGTATTCACGTAGTCTGTTCTGTTTGAAGTGAACATAAACAGTTGAGAAAGAAAACGCGTGTGTAACAGTATAATGGATCCGTGCATCAGGTCTTAAAGTGACAGCAGCCTAATAAACCTGCTGCCAAATTATGAGATAATATTAAAAATATCTATACAGCAGTTTTTCCTGATGTCAAAATTACGACCAGTGAAAATGCTGAGTGGCTAGTAACTTTGGAAAACCACAAGCCACCGTGACTGGTTCATGTCAAGCCCTGCCTTGGTAGTACATGACGTTCACTGTTGTTCAGTAAGGTGATGTTTAGACCTGTATGCTCAAACTGTCATCTTTTTGGATCTAAAATAAAACACAATCTCCATTCGTGAGGAAACAACATCAGTCTTCTGTGGCACCAGACAGTTTCTCCTGCGCCGGTTTGAGCAGTCGAGAGCTGAACATCCTCTTCTTAACTAGAGCCTGCCAAGGACACGGGCAATATAACACAGACATATAGAGCTGCTGAAGCTCATCCTGTGCTGTCAGACTGTGATTGTGTCGATGGATTGCGCTGTGATTATCACCGTGTGCATGTGTATTTACCTCTCAAACATGAAATACTGCCGCCGTCCCTCTGATCCATTACTGCGTGCCAACACTGATGAAAAGTGTGTGTCCCTGCTGAGGAATGGTGCTTTTAAAAGTTAATAGAATGTAAACAATTGTACTTTTTATAGAAACTAACATATTTGATACATTTGAGTTACATAGTGGCACAGAAGGTGGCTGCAGGCAAACAGGCGAAGATGAAGAATCAGATTCCAACACGAGTTTTAATAACAATAATCCAAAAGGTAAACAGAAGGTAGCAAGACATCATCGTAAACGTGACCAGAGAATGAACGTGAGGGGACAACTGACATAGGAACTCAAACAAGAGGATTAATTGAACACAGCTGAACCAAACGAACTCATAATGATGGTGACTATGGTAACAAAGGAGTGACGGGAAAATCAAACACAGGAACACATGAGAATAAAATGAAAACAAACTAAAAGTCCATGATAACTAAGACAAACTGAACATAACTGTGACGATGCAGTTTAAGATGTGTTTTCATTTCCTCAGACAGAATCTGCAGATGTTTTGTGTATGTTAACATACCTCCATGTCCTGACATTAGTCATGTGGGTTTTTTTTTTCATATGGTCTGTCCCGGTATGAATGTATTTGTGTGTATTCTAGGGCTGTAGGGATCACACCGTAGGGCCGAACTGTGACCGATGTGCTCCTGGCTACTACGGAGACGCCACCAGAGGAACCGCAGATGACTGTCAGCCGTGTGCCTGTCCTCTTCTGAGCCCGTCAAACAAGTACGTCATACATCATTCTGACATCATACTCTACCAATAAACACTCGGCATCATGAGGCTTTTCATTGATAGATCTGCTGATGCTGTCGGTTAGTGCTGCTGCAACGATCGTACACTGAAAAAACAATAAGTAAGATTGAAATTATTTTTTCTTTTGCACATATTCACATATGTGCAATTAAGTAAAATCTACTTAACTAAGTTAAGTAAAATTAACAAAAAAAAAAAAGGAACTTTAAATTATTCTACTTAGTAAAAGTTTACTTTGCAATACTCTAAGTAAATAATACAGTAGATATTGTGTAGACAACATATCTACACGATATAAGTAATGTGGTATCCACCTCAGTACTTGCTACACAATAACAGTAACATTTGTTTGATCATTTTTGAGGAAGAATGTGTCATTTTGAGTAGAAAATGAACTCCAGATGTCACTAAACAGCAAGTTACTAAACATAACAACAGCAATGATAAATACAGCTTGAAAACAGCTGTATTACTCCAGAGCATGATGGGAACACCAGTTTCAGAAAAGTTGAATAGGTTTTATACTAATACACTGAACACAATTATAAATGCAACACTTTTGTTTTTGCCCCCATTTTTCATGAGCTGAACTCAAAGATCTCAGACTTTTTCTATGTACACAAAAGGCCTACTTTTATTCAACAGTGCTTTGATCTGCCTGCATTGACACTTTTCTTTAAGAGCTGCTGTGCAGCCAAAATTATATACCAGTTATCAATGTAAAGCTGCTTTGACACAATCTGCATTGTAAAAAGCGCTATATAAATAAAGGTGACTTGACTATTTCTCTCAAATATTGTTCACAAATCTGTCTAAATCTGTGTTAGTGAGCACTTCTCCTTTGCCAAGATAATCCATCCACCTCACAGCATGATTATTGCACAGGTGTGCCTTAGGATGGACACAATAAAAGGCCACTCTAAAATGGTCCGTTTTATCACACAGCACAATGCCACAGATGTTGTGCAATTGTCATGCTGACTGCAGGAGTGTCCACCAGAGCTGTTGCCCGTGAATTGAATGTTCATTTCTCTACCATAAGCCGTCTCCAAAGGCGTTTCAGAGAATTTGGCAGTACATCCAACCACAGACCATGTGTAACCACACCAGCCCAGGACCTCCACATCCAGCATCTTCACCTCCAAGATCATCTAAAATCAGCCACCCGGACAGCTGCTGCAACAATCAGTTTGCATAACCAAAGAATTTCTGCACAAACTGTCAGAAACCGTCTCAGGGAAGCTCATCTGCGTTCTCGTCATCCTCATCAGGGTCTCGACCTGACTGCATTTTGTCGTCGTAACCGAATTGAGTGGGCAAATGCTCACATTCGGTGGCATCTGGCACTTTAGAGAGGTGTTCTCTTCACGGATGAATCCCGGTTTTCACTGTACAGGGCAGATGGCAGACATCATGTATGGCGTCATGTTAACGTTGTGGATCGAGTGGCCCATGGTGGCGGTGGGGTTATGGTATGGACAGGCGTATGTTTTGGACAACAAACACAGGTGCATTTTATTGATGGCATTTTGAATGCACAGAGATCCTGAGGCCCATTGTTGTGCCATTCATCCACGAGCATCACCTCATGTTGCAGCATGATAATGCACGGCCCCATGTTGCAAGGATCTGTACACAATTACTGGAAGCTGAAAACATCCAGGTTCTTGCATGGCCAGCATACTCACCAGACATGTCACCCATTGAGCATGTTTGGGATGCTCTGGATCGGCGTATACGACAGCGTGTTCCAGTTCCTGCCAATATCCAGCAACTTCACACAGCCATTGAAAAGGAGTGGACCAACATCCCACAGGCCACAATCAACAACCTGATCAACTCTATGTGAAGGAGATGTGTTGCACTGTGTGAGGCAAATGGTGGTCACACCAGATTCTGACTGGTTTTCTGACCCCTCCAGACCCCTCTAATACAGTAAAACTGACCATTTTAGAGTGGCCTTTTATTGTGTCCAGCCTAAGGCACACCTGTGCAATAATCATGCTGTCTGATCAGCATCTTGATACGCCACACCTGTGAGGTGGATTAATTATCTCGGCAAAGGAGAAGTGCTCACTAACACAGATTTAGACAGATTTGTGAACAATATTTGAGAGAAATAGGCCTTTTGTGTACATAGAAAAAGTCTTAGATCTTTGAGTTCAGCTCATGAAAAATGGGGGCAAAAACAAAAGTATTGCGTTTATAGTTTTGTTCGGTGTATTTGTAGGTCGCACTTTTGTATGGGGAACACATATTCACATATGACTTTTGCTTCAATAAACTCCTAATTACTGCTTATTAATAGTTAGTAAGGTAGGTGTTAAGTTTAGGTATTGAGTAGGATTAAGGGATGTAGAATATGGTCATGCAGAATAAGGCATTAATATGTGCTTTATAATAAACAACCAACATCCTACTAATATGCATGATAATAAGCAATAGTTAATAGTGAAAATTGGACCCCAAACTAAAGTTTTTGTATCAAAAAACTGCACACATCACCTTTACCAATCTTGTGCTGGTGGCAGACTCAGCTAAAACCAGTAAAGATTCAGTTTCATTTTTGGCATGATGGCATCTATAAGGAGCGCCTGTAGAGTCTTACTTTAGCTCTGTAGCTGGCACATGATTTCAGCACTGGGCTAATATTGGCTGTAGCATGCTAGTGGCTAATCCAGAAAGAGTTGACATGTCCCAGAATGCAACAGCTGAACATTCCACATCCTCGAGCGGGCTAAAGAAAGCGTCGCTCCCCTCCTGCCCTCAGCATTCCCAGCATGCCCCTCAGCTAGGCTTCAGTGTCGTCTGAAATAGCCATGCAGTCATTACAGCTAATGGCAGAACCTGACGCTGTGAAGGGTTTGCTCACCCGCTAAACCATCTCGGGGTTCAGACGGTCTCTGGCTTCGGTTAGAACCAGAGCGAGTGCTTATGATGTTTTTGATTCGCTGCTCTTTTCTTTTTCTCTTTGTCCCCTTGTTGGCTCAAAAACACCGTAGTTTCAGTCCCACGTGCCACGTCGATGCCAGGGGTGAGGTGATCTGCGACCAATGCCCGCCGGGTTACACCGGAACACGCTGTGACAGGTAAGACAACGAGGTTTCACCTCCAGACTCATTGCATTTTGGGACAAAACAGAGTTATTTTACATCTACAATCCTTAAATTGGCCTTAAATTTTAACTAAATAAATACATCTCCCTCAGTAATGTGCATCTTTAGGAGAGATCGTTTCCATGTGAAATGTAATGTCAAACTGGGTAAGTCCTAAACTGAGTTAGTATCTGCCGACACAGTGGATCCATTTTTGATGCAGTTTTGAAGCTTGACCAGAATGTCATCTGTGTGATGGCATTGTTCCAACACCTAATGAGCCGTCTACACGCCTCGTACTGTAGTTGTGCTCCTGACTTTCATTGCCAAAAGGTAGGCAGCATAAGAAATGGTGATAAGAGGCATGCTAATATGCATAAATTAGTATTTGTGTGCTATGTATTTTATGCTTGTTAGAGTATCACATTCTTAGCTAGTAAACTCTTGAAATCAACATCATCTGAACACTATGACATACATTTATGCATTTTGGCAGAAGCTTTTATCCAAAGCGACTTACGTGGCATTCAGCATATACATTTGATCACTTAATGCATTCCCTGGGAATTGAACTCACGACCTTGGCGTGGCTAACGTCATACTCTAATGCTCTAATGCTTCTGCTGCTCATGTAGAAATCACTTATGAAATCAGTCTTTTGTGTTTCCATTTCAATCAGGATGCCAACTGAGAAGGGCGTTTGGATTCAAATAGGCAAATGCTTAAGAGTCTATTAGTGACTATTATGTTTCTAGCATGTAATATGTTTGGCAACAGTTCTTTTAGCCCTAATTGATGGATTGTGTAGATTTTCATTTCATAAATAACCATGTAGGAAGACACATCATGGCCATATTCCAGGACTGACAAAGCCAAGATTCATCAGGCTCAAACTGTGAAAGAATGGTTGGGAGGGAGCATGAAGAATCATTTTCACACAGGAATCGACACTTCAGAGTCCAGACCTTAAATTCACTGAAAGTCTTTGGGATGTGCCTCTTGCATTGTCAGTACAAGATCTTGAACAAAACTTGATGCATCTCTTGATTGAATCAAATGTTATTATATCCTGGAATATGGCCATGATGTGTCTTCCTACATGGTTGTTTATGAAATGAAAATCTACACACTCCATCAATTAGAGTTAGAAGAACTGTTGCCAAACATATAACATGCTAGAAACATAATAATCACTGTAATAATGATCCAATCACAGACTCTTAAGCATCTGCCTATTAACAACTTTTTTGGCCGGGCAGTGAATATAGTAGGTGAAAAACAGTGTGTGAGCCGAGCAGTATGTCCAAATTTATAGTATTCATAAATCAGTAGGCAAAAAGTACCCAGATGACTAATTACTAGATTCTGAAGTGTGCATACGATGGACACTTTACTATCCAATGAGGCCACAGGAGAGGATTTGTGAATGATGGTGAAGCGACGCTGATGCCATAGGTCACATTACAGCGACAACATAGCAGGTGTAGGACGTCAAGATTACATTCATACTACACACATTTATACTATATATAACATACTTTTTAATGGTGGCAAAGTACATTTAAAGACCTATAACACCCCTTCTCACATGATGTAATAAGTCTCCCAGAATGTGTGTGTGAAGTTTCAGCTCAAAATACCCCACAGATCATTTATTATAGCTTGTCAAAGTTGCCCCTATTTGGGTGTGAGCAAAAACACGCCGTTTTTGTGTGTGTCCCTTTAAATGCAAATGAGCTCCGCTTTCCAGAAGAGGGCGGAGCTTTACCAGCTCAACAACAACAAAGCTGGAGAATCTCACACAGCCAAAATGAGGATTGTCAGTAACGGTGTTCAGCCTTACATTGTTCAAACCGGAGTCGACACTGATGGAGAGACTCAGGAAGAAGTTACAACTTTTAGACGTTTCTGAATGGTTAGTGGATAAATTGATGTAGTTGCTGTGGAGTTGATTCAACTCATCCACTAGCATGTGCCGTCATGTTCATCTTTTGTGTTGAATTGACCCTCGTTTGTGAAGCAGTCCGGCGTAAAATGACGGCATGACAACAACACTCTACTACAACAACTCTTCCTCTTCTCTAAAGCAGCCCAACATGGCCCCGCCCCCTTTATTGTGTGTTCTCGTGGGCAGGGTTTATGTAAATTTTAGGGTTAGTGATGTCACTAACCAGGAAGAAGCTTGTTGTAGTCCCTACCAGCCGTTTGTTGTAGTCCTTAAATAGAGAATTCTTTTCTCTCTTTGCATTGAACTTTGAGCGTCGTAACTTTTCAGATGTTGTTTATGCTCAAACAGCAACATTACACACTAACTAAAGTTAAAAAAGTCAAATCATAATCAACCACCCCTTTAAAGCCAAATTTAGTACCTACTCTACATTATGTGATTTTGGATGCAGGCTATGTGTCTGTCCTCTACTGTATTCCCATTCTGATTTAGCCATTTTTTTTCTGTGTGTGTGTGATGTGCTGAACAACACCATATGTTTTCTGAGTCTGTAATGTGTTTGAGTAGACTAGTCAAACAAATCTTAATCTCTAGGCCATATGGATCTCTGTCCCAGTGTGATATGAAATAAAATCTGGCATAAGTTGGAGCAAATGGCTTGATCCTCTGTGGTCAGTGTAAAGTGTCCACAAATGCAAGAGAGCACAAAGCAGCTCTGGCACTGATGCCACCGTCTTAATTTCATTAGCATCAGCAATCACTCTGCTCATCTATCATGCGCAATATTCCATCAGTCGCTCTGTTTATTTCTCTTTCTCAACCCTTCGCATTCCCCCGGTGGGCGTCGATCTCTCTCGTTCTCTGAAGGTTTGGTATGCTGATGGGTTAGCATTAGCATATGCTGCATTCTGGGTAGGTTGCGTTGGCAGTCGCTCCAGCTCCGTGCGCGCACTAAATCACAGTGGTGTGGTGGAGTACGGTGTCTAGGTTGGAAGAAAGGTCTGGGCTCTGCTGTGACCCACCCCTGAAACAGATGGAGAGGGACCGGTGCAGTGCCAGTGCTGGTACACGCGAGCTGGCACTAAAGCTCTCCACGCTGAGCCATTAGCAGAAAACGAGGTGGAGGGAACAGAAACCAGGGAGCTGGAGGTGTGTTATGGAGGACAAGCAGAGAGAAAGTTCGGGAGGAGAGAAAGAGAGTTAATGGAAAGGTTTCTCGTTCTGGGAAAAGCCAGGGACAGACGCACGTTAATGGGGCGAGATGGGACCGATCCATCAGTGCTCAGACGGAGCTCAAACCCAGTCTGTCCCCGGAGACACTCGCTGAAAGAGATGTGAAGGACATACTTCACACAAACTCAGTCAGGCGGCTCACGTCGCTCTTAAAACATGTTCCTAAAAACGTATTGTGTCAAGGAAAGTCACAAATAAAGTGAGATCAAATGGAGAGCATGATTATTTTCACACGTCCCAAAGGAGTTTCAGAGGAGATCTCAAGAATGCCTCATAATGCACTCGGATACCGTTGTCTACAATGGCAAGGCAGAAATCTCAGTATGATCTGGAAGAACATTTTAAATTCTTACAGGACTAAATGATCTGGGCTGTGTTTCCCAAAAGCATCGTATGCCTGAGTAGATCGTAGAGACTAAGGCTGTTGATGCGGATATCGTGGCCAAAATAATTTACGATAACAATATATCACGATATCTATAGAGATCTTGGAAAAAAAAAAAAAAAAATAATGCTGGAAATTAAAAAGAAATATTATTTCACAGTATTATATCCAGTGAAAAAGTCGATTGGCATTGCATTATAAATATGCATTATCCTTATGAAAATACCTGAGATGGCTTGAAGAACAGAGATAAACCATATACTGTCGCTGTGGAGTGTTATTTCTCTTCATGTTTAATCAGTCAAAATGTCTCTCTGAGATTTATGAAAGGATTATCCCAAGCTTTACTCTCCCTCAAGCCATCCTAGGTGTAAATGACTTTCTTGTTTCTGATGAACACAATCAGAGTTATATTAATAAATATTCTGACGTATCCGAGCTTTATAATGGCAGTGAATGAGACCAACGAGTATGAGCTGAAGAAAGTGTGTCCATCCACCATAAACGTACTCTACACGGCTCCGGTGGATCAATAAAGTCCTTCTGAAGTGAATGCGTTTGTGACCGCCTTCCATATTCAACTTAAGAAGAAAGTGTAACGCCGCTCGCAGTTCAAAACTCTTACATTATGTCCTTATACTATGTGAAAAGTACTATGTTCAGCTTACAAAAAAGCGCAACTGATGTGACGAAGTTAAATATGGAAGGTGGTCAGGCGGAAGCTAGATAATTTACTTCATTACTTGTTAAATATAGAAATTTTTCTTACACAAATGCATCGCTTCACTTTAGAAGGCGGTTATTAACCCCCCGGAGCCGCGTGGAGTACGTTATTAGGGATTTCCTTGAACTTATTACTCATGAGTCTCTCTTGTGGACCTTCTGCACGAGGGTGCCCTCTGGAGTCTAGTATGAATGAAACATGTATTACATGTGAGAGTTTAGCGCTCCATAATGACCACATTGTCCTGATTTGGGTAAAAAATAGAAAAAAAATGACTGCTCTCTAAAGATATTTGGAGTAAACATACAATAATCCAGAAGTTTTTATCCGGATGAGCACACTTTTGGACTAAAAGCATAAATATAATAAATCAGAGAAAGGCGTCAGCAGTTAACAGGTTAATGTAACATTTCCTGTTTCAGGACTAGGAAAATAATGGCAACTTACAGTGGCCAAATCTGCAAAGATAATGGAGGCAGAGGTGGGTGAACAGGTTGGTGGTTTTGCTCCCTCACTGTTGATCGGCAGGTCCTGCAGACTGGGGTGATTAACAAGTCATTTTCGCAGAATCCAAAAAACTTCCACATTGGCGAGCAATTTTCTTGGAGTGTGGGTAGAGTGTCTGGTCTGTCATATCCGATGACATGCTTTTATGCGGCAGTGTCTGCTTGTGTTTTATGACAGGTGGCATCCAGCATTAAGGTGCAATACCGTTGGGATGTCAATCAGATATTGGCTCAGGATTATTTACATGCTATATTATCATACGTGTACTGTGCATTTGAAATATTACGGTTATCGCCAATACTGGTATATTGCGACACCCCTAACTAACACGATAATGATATTTAATTTTTTTAAATATCATTGTTATCGTCAATACTGGAATATTGCGACACCCCTTGTAGAGACCTTTGGTGCCATTGGTTTCTATGATCTACTTGAGCCAACCATTATGTCTCACCTGTGCATTTTTAGTTGAGTCTCCTGTGGAATTTTAGGAGAAACATCTGAGATGAATGTGATATTTAAAAGAAATCTTCCAACAGGGCCGTAACCACCATACACATCGAAGAGGAAACGTCAGTTCCAGTATTCAGATTAGCAGTCAACAAATGTGATTTTCAGTGGTTATTACATTTAGTCCCCAAACAAATCCTAAATATGTGCTTACATCCTTGTCCGGCGGTAAACAGAAACAGAAATCTTGTCTCAGACTATGAGACTTGCATAATTTTCAACCCCAGATCCCTTTGGCAATTTTCATCTAAGCAAATCAGAGGAGCTCTATCCAATATCTGTAGAGCCAAACTGAGTGCTACCAAAGCCTGTAATAAAGATGAGCAACAAGTGCCACAATTGCTGCTTCCTTCAATATTGAAACATCTCGCTCATCTTAAGAATCGTCTTCAAAGACTGGTGATATAAATTGATGATCTAATTCCACATGCATTAACAGCCACACAAACTGAATCCAGAAGGCTGGATTGATATTTGTAGTTTATATATAGTTTAAAGGGATAGTACACCCAAAACTCATCTTCAAGTTGTTCCAAACCTGCTTTCTTCTATTGAACACAAAGGAACATATTTTGAAGAATGTTGGTAACCAGACAGTTAACAGTAGCAATTAAATTTCATAGTATTTTTTTTCCTATAATGTAAGTCAATGACTGTTACCAACATTCTTCAAAATATATTCATTTTTGGATAAACTATCATTTAAGCTAGGTTTGTGAGTCCATCTTTACATCACACGCACCTAAAAATGTCTTATTCCAAACACAAAGAGAGAGAAAGCTGCATGTAAACGGGAATGCAACTTCTCAAGCTGTTTTCCTGCTTTACGTCACGTTCTGGTGTCCATGTAAATGTTCTCAGTGTGAAAGGCTGTTGCAGTTACGCTGCAGTTGTTCAAGCTCTGTGAAACAGATATTTATCATCCTGCCCCCCTGCTTCATTCACTATGTATGTGTTTGTTGTGAAGCGTTCTGGAAGCTTGCTCTGAGTGTGTGGTAACAGTAATGGGCTCAGTGATTGAAGGAGGGTCTCTTCAGTTTAAGAATCACTGACCCACGACAGGAAAAACCAGTGCCCGCCTCTCTCCACCCCTCTCTCTGACCTAATTCAGCTCAGTCCCTCCGTGGCGCCTGGTCCTGCTCTGAAATAGAGTGCTTATGTTTAGCGTGGCCCTGCGAGCCCGGCGACACCTGAAACAGCGAGCCAGAGAGAGCAGGCTGAGGGTGAAGGGTGAAGAGAGGAAGGAAATAAGAGTTTGGAGCAGTCCCAGGGTTTTTTTAGTAATTATTCCCTGGTGTTCAGACAGACAGGAACTTGGCCATATAAATGGCCTGGGTTAAAGACACCTGGCCCGAGTCATCAGTGCTTAAGATGGCTTTCTCACAGCAGAGCTGACGACAGGAGAAATGATCAGCTGGCACCAGACTGGCAGGAAGAGGCTCAGTTACCCTATAAACGGTAGAGAAACAGTGCAGGGGTGGCAGTGGGGTGGGATTATGTATTTTTTTGGAACAGTAGATGGGGACTTTTGCATTTAAGCAGATACTGTTACTTGAAGAGATAGTTCACCATAAAATTATATATATATAAGAACTTGTCCAAAACTTGTTAACAAAAGATTAATGGGTAGTAGTTTTTCTGCCTTATTACACTAATTAAAACCCTAAAAATAATAATACCATTAAACTATGAAAATAGTGAAAAATATAAAACTGTGCCATCATATTTTCCTCTTAATATGGCCTAGTAGGATATCCTACTAAATAGGACCCAAGACAGGGCCTTGTGGCACTCCATACTGATCTTTTAGACCAAGACCGCTCCACATTTACACACAACTGTAGGAACAATTTATTTCAGTTTGACATTGTCACAAAGTAGAATCTAAACAAACAAGACTACTGCTAACATGGTCCCACTCCTTTCCAAAAGAATATTTTGAACTATAGCGTCAGTAACAAAACTGCAGTATAATAATACAAGCAGAGAAATACAGTGGGTACGGAAAGTATTCAGACCCCCTTAAATTTTTCACTCATTGTTATATTGCAGCCATTTGCTAAAATCATTTAAGTTCATTTTTTTTCCTCATTAATGTACACACAGCACCCCATATTGACAGAAAAACACAGAATTGTTGACATTTTTGCATGTGAAATATCACATGGTCCTAAGTATTCAGACCCTTTGCTCAGTATTTAGTAGAAGCAGCCTTTAGATCTAATACAGCCATGAGTCTTTTTGGGAAAGATGCAACAAGTTTTTCATACCTGGATTTGGCGATCCTCTGCCATTCCTCCTTGCAGATCCTCTCCAGTTCTGTCAGGTTGGATGGTAAACGTTGGTGGACAGCCATTTTTAGGTCTCTCCAGAGATGCTCAGTTGGGTTTAAGTCAGGGCTCTGGATGGGCCATTCAAGAACAGTCACAGAGTTGTTGTGAAGCCACTCCTTCGTTATTTTAGCTGTGTGCTTAGGGTCATTGTCTTGTTGGAAGGTAAACCTTCGGCCCAGTCTGAGGTCCTGAGCACTCTGGAGAAGGTTTTTGTCCAGGATATACTTGGCCGCATTCATCTTTCCCTCGATTGCAACCAGTCGTCCTGTCCCTGCAGCTGAAAAACACCCCCACAGCATGATGCTGCCACCACCATGCTTCACTGTTGGGACTGTATTGGACAGGTGATGAGCAGTGCCTGGTTTTCTCCACACATACCGCTTAGAATTAAGGCCAAAAAGTTCTATCTTGGTCTCATCAGACCAGAGAATCTTATTTCTCACCATCTTGGCAAACTCCATGCGGGCTTTCATGTGTCTTGCACTGAGGAGAGGCTTCCGTCGGGCCACTCTGCCATAAAGCCCCGACTGGTGGAGGGCTGCAGTGATGGTTGACTTCCTACAACTTTCTCCCATCTCCCGACTGCATCTCTGGAGCTCAGCCACAGTGATCTTTGGGTTCTTCTTTACCTCTCTCACCAAGGCTCTTCTCCCCCAATAGCTCAGTTTGGCCGGACGGCCAGCTCTAGGAAGGGTTCTGGTCGTCCCAAACATCTTCCATTTAAGGATTATGGAGGCCACTGTGCTCTTAGGAACCTTAAGTGCAGCAGAAATTTTTTTGTAACCTTGGCCAGATCTGTGCCTTGCCACAATTCTGTCTCTGAGCTCTTCAGGCAGTTCCTTTGACCTCATGATTCTCATTTGCTCTGACATGCACTGTGAGCTGTAAGGTCTTATATAGACAGGTGTGTGGCTTTCCTAATCAAGTCCAATCAGTATAATCAAACACAGCTGGACTCAAATGAAGGTGTAGAACCATCTCAAGGATGATCAGAAGAAATGGACAGCACCTGAGTTAAATATATGAGTGTCACAGCAAAGGGTCTGAATACTTAGGACCATGTGATATTTCAGTTTTTCTTTTTTAATAAATCTGCAAAAATGTCAACAATTCTGTGTTTTTCTGTCAATATGGGGTGCTGTATGTACATTAATGAGGAAAAAAATGAACTTAAATGATTTTAGCAAATGGCTGCAATATAACAAAGAGTGAAAAATTTAAGGGGGTCTGAATACTTTCCGTACCCACTGTATATTCACATTCAGATAATAAAAGGACCTATACACAGACTGAAATTCTTTATGTACTGTGTTTGTCTTCAGAAAGAAGCATTTGGATTTAGATTTTCCAGGATTCCAGCTTTTCCAAAAGAAAGGTATCCGTTCTTGGAGTGGCTGTAATGTTAGATGCTGTGATGATGAAATGTTCTCTTTCATATTCTCAGATATGAAATTGCTTTATTAATTGCATTATAGTGCATTGTATTTTACACTACAAAATGCAGTTGCAGGTGTATGCTATGGCACTGATGAAGGGTTGATCCTGAAAACGTTTTGCACTTCTTGCACTTTCTGTGGGCTCTGGACAATAAATTCTTTGGAGCTTTTATTTTAGCGGATATTTTATGTTTTTTGATCTTGGAGTTATTTTTGGATCCGTGCACCACCTTAGTTTGGACTGTGATCTGGCGCTAGCAAAGCAACTTGAAATCCACTGATCATGTTAAATGACAAGCAGTTTGGTAAAAATGACACTTTGTAATCTGGCCCGCCATACAGTAACACAACTATAAATGCAGATATTACTGTATATGAACGTACCAATCCAATATTCCTTAAATGAGACATTATCCCAGAGCATCTGTACTGCTGAAGGGATATTATGTCTTTTAAAGTTACTGTGAGATCTAAGACTTCGTTTAAATGTTGAAATCTCCAACATGAACAGCTAGAACTAGATTCTGCACCAGCATGCCGCTGGGCCTGTAAAGACAGTCACAACCAATACCATATTCAATTAATAAGTCTACGGTGGCTCGCGGAATCCGCTGAGCACGAGTGAAACACAGTGATTACTTTCTCTTTCCACCATCATGCAGATAGCGCAGTCGTGTGCAGATAAGCGCAGAGGAATCCATTTAACATGAAGGGAGTGGATAGACTGTGCGTGTTTATCAGCCGGCAGCACAAGTTGCTTCAGTAGAGATATAGGATCCGAACGCCCCGACAGCAGATAAGAAGAGCGGGTGGGCGAAGCGAGCGGAGGAAGTGATAGCGTCTCTTCCCCTTATATTTCTCTCACATTCTCATCGTCTGCGCTTTGTTTTGGCGAGAAAAGTCTCGGGTGCTCTTTTCATGATCAAACCAGGGTTGTTCATCAGACGTACTGTAATGGAGCCAGTTCAGTGTGTACACAGATCCTTTAAAAGAGAAACAGGACATGTCTGGAAATGCAATATACTTAAACGCTTTCCTTAAGTGTGTCCATTCATCCCACTTTACCCCAGCTATTTTCTACATCTGTTTCAGCTCAGACGAGTTCAGTTAAAGTTTAGTTTCTAGTGTAGATGTACTGAACGACCTCTGAATTCATTGCACCACCCTCAAGCTAGAAGTTAAATATATCTCTATGCATCATACTGTACATAAGATATAAATGTTCAGTCAGTTGTTCATTATCTCAAAACAAACCCACACATGGCGACCGGGACCCCAAACTGGCTGACTGTACATTATCCAGCTAATTACATGCCTGCATAGCAATTAATAAAACACATGCATGTGAGAAATTGATTTAAGCATACATTATTTTATAATGTGAGAGGAAAAACAGATAATTAAATGGTGCAAATTACAGTTTTGTGTCACAGCTGAAGGCCTGAAGTGTGATCAGTCTCTTGAGCATGCATTCTCTCTTCTTTGGATGACCGCAGGTGTGCTAATGGCTATTTCGGGCGTCCCGACGTTCTTGGGGGTTCCTGTCAGCCGTGTATGTGTAACGGTAACCTGGATCACACAGCAGCGCTCAGCTGCGACCCGGTGACCGGAGCCTGTCTGCGCTGTCGTGAGGGATACGGAGGGCCGGACTGTGAAAGGTGTGCGGACGGATACTTTGGAGATGCCCTCATAGCCAAGAACTGCCAAGGTGAGTGAAGGAGCCGAGCTTCATTGTTTTAGCTAACAATAATACGTGATGGCTAAAACCAAGTGCTGACTTTACGGTTTTGATTTAAAAAGATCTTTCATCACAGATATTAGTGAGCGTGTCTGTCAGGCTCAGAAAGGAGAAGGAGAAGCACTGTGAAAAAATAATAAATCTCTATCTCAGACATTCCCATTCAAATGGGATTCGTTTTCTCAGAGGAAAGGCGAGAAAAACACCATGCACTGAAAAACAGACGTGTTTGATTCAGGTAGGATTAAAATCACAAAGTACGTCTGAGAAACATGTATTTGCCTGACTTCCTCTGGGAAACTAGACCCATCTGAATGGGGATACTGTCAACATCATTTTAATGTAATGGAAGTAGTGGCATATTTTTTCCTCAGTATTGTGACACTCTGATGTATAACGGATTATTGAATAAGAAAAAATGTAGGGCAGGAAGTTGATTCTATAGTTCGGTTGTTGATTAGATGTTGAAGTGCGGGTTTGGCACTCAAAAATAGGGTTGGGTGACGTTTGAATTTTAACTATTCTGATTCCGATTCTTATCGATTCCTAATTTTGATTCCAATAAGGTAAAAAAACAAAACATAGATATCATACTAAGTCTTATTGCAAAAAAAATGTAATTGCAGCTGAATACATGCATGAACAAAAATCAACAGGCTGAAGAACATTTACACAAGGAACTTTTGCCTACACTGCAAAAATTGCTTTTTTTCTTTAGTATTTTTGTCTTGTTTCCAGTCCAAATATCTAAAAATCCTTAAATCCAGATGCTTTTACTAGATAAGTAAAATGACATGATTTTTTTCTTGTTTTCTGGGGGAAAAAAATTCAAAATAAAGTGAGTTTTTGCTTAAAACAAGCAAAATGATGTAAGAAAAATAATCTTGTTTCGGTTTGGGACAGAAACAAGAAACAAGATTTCAAACAGAGACAAACAGATTATTTTTCTTACACCGTTGGCAGATCATTTTGCTTGTTTTAAGCAAAAACTCACTTTATTTTACTAATATACATTTCAAGCATTATTAAAGGCAAGTAAACACTCAGTAATTTAAAAAAGAACAAATAAACAAATTACCAATTGCACAAATAAATACAGCTGAACAAAGATACATAAACAGTGTTTTAAGATTTTCAGGTATTCAGGTACAGAAACTGTCATCAAATGTAAAATAATTGCACTTTATGTATAAAATATAGGCTACATTACAAATATAGTTATTCAGTCTAGAAAAGCGAGTGAATTTTCTCTTGACGGCAGCAAGAATATTAGGCTGCTGTCACTTTAAGAGATGCACGGATCCAGTATACTGTTACACATGCGTTTTCTTTGTCAGCTCAGCTGTTTACATTTATTTAAGACATAACTGACTGTGTTTACGAGAATATTTTGAAATATTTTTGTGTATTTGTCCGTGCAAAATGACGAGAGGTAGAGAACACAGGTCAGTATCACGCACTGTTCAGTATGAGAAGTCGTTCTGTGCCCACGTCGTGTGCAACAGCGCGTGAGTCTTCTTTGCACTTGAAAGGTTTAAAATCACATTAAATTGCACACACAGGAACCGACAAGCAGAATTGCAATGCACGTTTATTAAAGCGGACGACATGATTGGAAAATCCCTGTATGTCAGTTTGTCGTTTCACCGGAAGATCCAGTTATGACACATGATCCACCAATCAGAGAAGTCACTGTTACCATGATCATAGTTGTAGACAATTACATTTTTATGAAAATGCAATTTCATCGGCTTGTTATTAGTTCATTTAGACATATATAATTCAATAATATTGAATGTTTTTGTAAAGTTAAGATAACATATAAAGTGTATACTTTAAAGGTGTAAATGATGTTGCAAGCAGTAAAAAATAAAAATTTTAGCTTTGTAAATGTAATTGAGTGCAGTATTTAATTTCATCAGAAGTGCATTTAAACAAAATAATACTCAAGTATAGGAAGTAACCTTAAATATTACTCAACATTGTTGTACACTCAATCTGCAGGATGTTTTGCTTGCTTTCTTTAAACGCCATATTTGGTTGTCACTTTAAAAGTTGTTAATGTGTCAATTTTTGTAGAAATTAAATTGTGTACTTCCAGACAGCCTGTATGGCAGATGTGTGTGTGAGAGAGAGAGGTGAGCTGATCCAGGATCAAGCTCAGGCCGTCTCCCCTCAAGGACAGTACACACAGATTCCCTCCAGCAGGCCTCACGCAGCACCATCTGCGCTCATCTCGGCTCAGAAAGAGTGTGTGCATTATATTGAAATGCAATCTGTCCTCCTGCAGCCCACGGTCACACCGCACTGTCATCCGAAGCAGGATACAGTCATTCTGTTTGATTGGCACACACACTGAGCGCTGATTAGCATGCAACGGGGTCGTGGGATATTGAATAATCTCACTGGTTTTTAATTTGAGCTGTTACTGTATATACGCTAGAGGCGAGTTCAGAACACATTCCCTTGACTGTGCATGAAACATGACAATGAAACAGTTGCAGACTTTCAGTTCACTACGTTTAGTTATAATATTGCAAAACATGTTCATATGGTGTGGTTCAAATCAAACGTCTGGGATTCGAAGTCTAATTGAAACCAGAAAGTTTCAGGATTTTTAATATTTTAATTTGTAATGTGAAAAATTGCATAAACAGACATTTTTCATGTTGTGATATTCTCAAATATTAGTTTTTCAATTTCAATTAATTGTTGTACTGGTAAAATAATTAATGGAATTAACTCAATTATCAGATTGAAAGAAGCTTTTCCCTACTATCAGACATATTCATATTGTACAAAAATGTGCGCCAAGCTTCAGTATCTCCTAAAATGTAGAACCCTGTGAAGCGGAGCTGACATCACGTCTGTCGTTCAGTCCTCAACTGTTTTTAACTTCCGGAGCATGTTTATATTTAATGAAAGAAAATAGGACTGACTTTATTTCTGTTGGGAATAAGGACTTGTGAAGAGCGGAACAATGCTCAGGGAGCACAGCGCTCAGTGGGATGCTTAAGAAGCTGTTCGAATGACCTACATTGAAAACTGTTGTGCTGGAAACTGTCATACATTTTATTTTTCAGGATTCTTTGATGAATGTTCAAAAGAACAGCATTTATTTGAAAAAATAAGTCTTTTGTAACATAAATGTCTCTGTTTTGACCAACTGAATGGGGCATTGCTGAATGAAGGGATTCATTTATCTTTTCTTAATCTTGCTTACTCCAAACTTTTGATAGTTTCCACAAACATATGAAGCTGTTTTCAACATTGATAATAATCGTAAATGTTTCTTGAGCATCAAATCATCATATTAGAATGATTTCTGAAGGATCATGTGACACTGAAGACTGGAGTAATGATGCTGAAAATTCAGCTTTGATCACAGGAATAAATTACACTTTACTATATATTCACATAGAAAACAGATGATTTACATTGGAATAATATTTCACGTTTTTCACTGTATTTTTTGATCAAATTGGTGAGCAGAAGAAACTTTTAAAAATATTAAACAAAGCTTCTATCACATGTGGTGTCCCTCAAGGTTCTATTTTGGGACCAATGTTATTTTCATTATATATGCTTCCTCTGTTCTATTTTTAAGAAATAGATACACTACCGTTCAAAAGTTTGGGATCGGTAAGATTTTTAGTGATTTTAAAAGAAGTTTCGTCTGCTCACCAAGGCTGCATTTATTTAATTAAAAATACAGTAAAAACAGTAATATTGTGAAATATTATTACAATTTAAAATAACTTTTCTATTTGAATATATTTTACAAAGTAATTTATTCCTGTGATCAAAGCTGAATTTTCAGCATCATTACTCCAGTCTTCAGTGTCACATGATCCTTTAGAAATCATTCTAATATGATGATTTGATGCTCAAGAAACATTTATGATTATTTTCAATGTTGAAAACAGTTGTGTACTTTTTTTTTCAGGATTCCTTGATGAATAGAAAGTTCAAAAGAACAGCATTTATCTGAAATACAAAGCTTCTGTAGCATTATACACTACCGTTCAAAAGTTTGGGGTCAGTAAGAATTTTTATTTTTATTTTTTTGAAAAGAAATTAAAGAAATGAATACTTTTATTCAGCAAGGATGCATTAAATCAATCAAAAGTGGCAGTAAAGACATTTATAATGTTACAAAAGATTAGATTTCAGATAAACACTGTTCTTTTGAACTTTCTATTCATCAAATAATCCTGAAAAAAAAATATTGTACACAAATATTTTGTACAATTGTACACATTAAATGTTTCTTGAGCAGAAATCATCATATTAGAATGATTTCTGAAGGATCATGTGATCAACTTTGCCATCACAGGAATAAATTACTTTGTAAAATATATTCAAATAGAAAACAATTATTTTAAATTGTAATAATATTTCACAATATTACTGTTTTTACTGTATTTTTAATTAAATAAATGCAGCCTTGGTGAGCAGACGAAACTTCTTTTAAAACATTAAAAATCTTACCGATCACAAACTTTTGAATGGTAGTGTATACTTTTAAAGCTCTGCATAGACTGGCACCAAAATATATTTCTGAGCTTATAAATTTTAGTTGCTCGACGAGATCTCTGAGATCCCAAGACCAGCTGCTTCTTAAGTAAAGGAGACTGCGCTTTCTCAGTTGCTGCTCCAAAGTTGTAATCAGATCGTCTACCTCTGTAAAAATGTTTAAAACTACTGTCATCTACTGTTTCCTCATTCTGCTGTTCAGCTGTCAGTGTTACTTCCATTACTCTGTCTCTCGCCTCACGCTCCATCTCTGTCTCTCTCTGTCTGTGCAGCGTGTCAGTGTCACAGTAACGGGTCGGTGTCGGAGCTGTGCCATCAGGAGACCGGGCAGTGCCAGTGTCGACAACATGTGGTGGGACGGCAGTGTGACGAGTGTATGGTGGGTAAACAACACCGAATGCTGTCATTGTTAGAGCCACATTTCTTTTTCACTGGGCCAGTATGAGTAAATTCCTTACAGGAGCTTCAGCAGACGCAGTCATGTGAAGCTGTGCGTTCATTTCTCTGTCTCTGCCTCTTCATCAACCCGTGTGTGTGTGTGTGTGTGTGTGTGTTCAGCCGAATTGTTGGTGGGATGCCGAGTCTCAGTTGTGTCGGCCGTGTCAGTGCAGCGCTCGGGGCTCCGTGTCCCAGCGCTGTGACTCTGAGGGCAGGTGCATCTGTCGGGCCGGATACGTGGGCCGCAGGTGTGACCTGATACGGCCGGCTCACGCCCGCAGGGAGACCCGGAGACCCGTCCAACAGGTTCCCATCCAACACATCCAGAGATGGGAAAGCAGAGGGGGATGCCCTCGAGGGGCGTACCGCCCCGGCACAGGGGTAAACGCACGGCATGATGGGTGCACAGGCTCTGTGTGTGTGTGTGTGTGTGCATGTGTGTGACTTTCTGTGAGGATCAACATCTAATATTTACTATCCAGTCAAGTCCAAATGGACAAAATCAAGCCCCGCCCAACATTTGTTCTTGTATGAGAAGCAGTTTCACTCAGATATACGTCACAATAGAGAAGAAAAGACGAGTGCAACTTTCCTTTTATGCCAACTTTAACTCTTTCCCCGTGAGTTTTTACGGTTTTCCGTGTTCTATGGGTGGACACATGTAAGGTTTTTTCAGATCGACCAAAACGCATCTTAATAGCAGCTGTAAACAGGGCCTTAAATGTCAAAAGATCAGGGAAAGTTTGAGCGCTTGAACTGAAGTTCTGTCCAGGTGTCCATGCCCTCACACGTCTAACATTCTCCAGACTCTCCGACATCATGAGAGGAAGAACAAA
Organism: Ancherythroculter nigrocauda; assembly: GCA_036281575.1. Lineage (NCBI taxonomy): Eukaryota > Metazoa > Chordata > Actinopteri > Cypriniformes > Xenocyprididae > Ancherythroculter > Ancherythroculter nigrocauda. Next base: position 689,870 of record VTFQ01000014.1, read on the forward strand.
TTCACATGCAATCCTGTTTACATGAGAAACTTTTCATGCTTCAGTACACAACTTTAGCCAATTAGACCCAATACAAGTTCACATCATTCAAAAAGACAGCCTTTGGCTTTAAGAAGGATGAAACATAATGTGCACAGTTTGCTTTGGCTTTTAATTATACATTTACATGTAACATTAGTTGAGTAGCGCTTTAGGGAGTTAATCTGTTTGTGCGGGCAGAAAGCTCATGCCACTGCGCTTTCTTATGTTTTAGTCTTTTCTTAATCTTTAAAAGGCACGGATTTGAGTTCTCTTGGAGGAGAGTTTTGTCACTTTGGCTCGCAGCTTTGCATGACGGGATGTGTGTGTGTCTCTTCATATATTTGGCATCCGTGGGGCGGCACTGACGCCGTGTGCCAGGACCAGTTGTCATTGGTTGCTACGGTGACAGCGCACCTGTTCCTAGCAGACAGATGGCTGTCAATCACCCCAGAGCAATGTGTGCAGATTTATCAGCACTGCATGATCATTTTTGATCATTAAAATTAAATTGTTGGCGGTTTACCTTTCATAATGTGTTTGAAGTGAGTTATAGGAGAGTGTAAGACATTGTTTTGTGGTTTGGTTTGATCTGTATGATCTGCATGTTCAGTGCTGTGATACGAGGGCTTTGGCTCTCTGAGAAACTAATGGAGATTGTTTATTAATTCACAAGATATTGCACTGTTTGTATCACCACAAGACACATTCCACAAGTATAGGTGCAAAAATTAAGCCTAATGAAATCCAATTTTTGTTGTTATTGTTTTTTTCCAAAAGGTTGAACGTCTCCTGCACACAAAAAACGTTATTTGTTCTCCTCCGCAGGTCAAACTAAATATTAAATATTAAATATTAAAGGATTTTTTTTAATTTGCCATTTCTAGAAACCTAATGCCAAAATGTTTGGTACATTTAGAAATTCCCCTTTTAAGAGTTTAATTCTCTAATTGGTCTGATTTTATTTTGTAGCAAATAAATGTAGAATATTTATTTATTTATTTATTTATTTAATTTATTTAAAATTAATGTTGGGGATTGCTAGTTTGGAACCAGCGTTGTTTATTTATTTATTTATTTATTTTTTGTAGTTACCAATTAATTAATTTAATTGAGCTTGAGGTTAACCTTTTCACAACGTGAAAAAAAAGTTTTTCCAGTGTAGTGTTATTATGTTGAATTATGTTGAAATAACTAGATATTATGTCAAAATAACTTAATATCTCAAAATAGCTACTTAATATCTTAAGAAAACGAGTTATGCCGTAATATTGAGATATTATGTTGAAATAACGACTTAATATCTTGAAATAATGAGTTATGTCGAAATGAGATATTATGACTTAATTTCTCAAAATAACGACTTAATATCTTGAGAAAACGAGTTTTGTCGTAATATTGAGATATTATGTCGAAATAACGACTTAATATCTTGAAATAATGAGTTATGTCGAAATGAGATATTATGACTTAATTTCTCAAAATAACGACTTAATATCTTGAAATAACAAGTTATGTCAAAATAATTAGATATTATGTCAAAATAACGACTTAATATCTCGAAATAAGTTATGTCAAAATGACGACATATGTTGAAATAACGACTATCTTGAAATAACGAGTTATGTCGAAATAACAAGATATGTCAAATTAATGACTTAATATCTGGAAATAACGAGTTATTATGTTGAAATAACAAGATTATGTTGAAATAATGACTTAATATTTTGAAATAATGAGTTATGTTGAAATAACGAGTTAATATCTCGAAATAATGACTTAATATCTCAAAATAACGTGTCATGTCGAAATAACGAGACATTGACGAAATAATGACTTAATATCTTAAAATAATGAGTTATGTCGAAATAACAATATCTCAAAATAACTACTTAATATCTTGAAAAAATGATGTCGTAATAATGATATATTATGTCGTAATAATGGCTTAATATCTTGAAATAACGGGTTATTATGTCGAAATAACAAGATATTAAGTTGAAATGACAATTCAAAATAATGAATTATGTCGAAATAAGTTAATATCTCAAAATAACGAGTTATGTCAAAATAACGAGATATGTTGAAATAACGACTTAATATCTTGAAATAATGAATTATGTAGAAAAAAATGAGATATGTTGAAATAACGACTTTATATCTTGAAATAACGAGTTATGTCGAAATAATAAAATATTGTCGAAATAACAACTTAATATCTCGAAATAATGAGTTATGTCGAAATAATAAAATATTGCCGAAATAACGACTTAATATCTCGAAATAATGAGTTATGTCGAAAAAATTAGATATGTCGAAATAACGACTATATCTTGAAATAACGAGTTATGTCGAAATAACAAGATATTAAGTTGAAATGACAATTCAAAATAATGAATTATGTCGAAATAAGTTAATATCTCAAAATAATGAGTTATGTCAAAATAACGAGATATGTTGAAATAACGACTTAATATCTTGAAATAATGAATTATGTAGAAAAAATGAGATATGTCGAACTAACGACTTTATATCTTGAAATAACGAGTTATGTCGAAATAATAAAATATTGTCGAAATAACAACTTAATATCTCGAAATAATGAGTTATGTCGAAATAACAAGTTATGTTGAAATAATTAGATATTATGTCGAAATAATGACTTGTGCTGTCATAACTTTGTAAAACTATTTGTACCTTATTTGTGGAAAGTGTCTCAAAGCATAGTCTAACCATCACTCTTACAATAGCCTTATTTCATCACTCCTCTCTCTCTCTCTGCTCTCAGTCTGGTTTACACATGCAGGGCGCTCAGGGCTGTGTCCCGTGCCACTGCAATTCATTCGGATCGAAGTCGTTTGATTGTGACGAGAGCGGTCAGTGTCGCTGTCAGCCCGGTGTGACGGGACAGAAGTGTGACCGCTGCGCTCCCGGACACTTCAGCTTCCAGGAAGGCGGCTGTACACGTAAGAATTCACCTCTGAAATAGAGAGGTCTCATTCAGTCCAGATCCAGATGTGCTTTAGATGCATGTAAATGCATGTTTGCAAAAATAAAGTGCCGTAGAAATAAAATTGACTTGACTTCTGTATAAGATAAAGTTGATACTGTAAATGAAACATAACAGACACAAAGTGACACATCTACTCAGATATGAAAGAGCAAAGGCTTGTGCACCGACCGGTGAGATTTTAGACAATGCCTTGTAAACTCCAGCTCAGCTCCTGGATGTGGCTGTCAACAAGCCTGACCTCTAAGCGCTACAGTTTTCATCTGTGGTGTTTATTTCATCTCCTTCTGTCACCCTCTCTCTCTGATATCAGACAGCAGAGAGGAGAGCCGGCGCTGACATTTAGAACAGGTGCTCAGCTGCGCTCTGCAATTAACCTGCTCTCTGTTTCTGTCTGTCTCGCAGCGTGCCAGTGTGCCCATGTGGGAAATAACTGTGACGCTAACACAGGTCAGTGTATCTGTCCGCCCAACACCGTGGGAGAGAGATGTGACAAATGTGCGCCCAACCACTGGGGTCACGACATCAGCAGCGGCTGTAAGGTATGCCTCATCTCTCCTCTTCACTCTTGTCTGCTCTCGCTGTGTATATTTATCTTCTGCCAAAACATCATTATTATTCATCATGTCACGTCGAGGTGAATCTCTGAGTTAATGCCACAGAGCAGCAGAACAGCAGCAAAATGTCTTGATTGTTGCCTTACGATTCAATTACAACTGAATCCATTGAACTATTCAAAAATCAATACCTTCAAGTGCTGAATTAAATAATGTACTAATAACATGTAGTCAGTAACATGATGCTTATTCAAAAATTATATATATATATATATATATATATATATATATACAGTGGTGTGAAAAAGTGCTTGCCCCCTTCCTGATTTTTTATTTTTTTGCATGTTTGTCACACTTTAATGTTTCAGATCATCAAACAAATTTAAGTATTAATCAAAGATAAAACAAGTAAACGCAACATGCAGTTTTTAAATGAAGGTGTTTATTATGAAGGGAAAACAAAATCCTAATTCGCATGGCCCTGTGTGAGAAACGGCCCTTAACTGTGGTTTATCACACCTGTGTTTAGTTTCTCTAGCCACACCCAGGCCTGATTACTGCCACACCTGTTTGCAATCAAGAAATCACTTAAATAGGACCTGCCTGATGAGGTGAAGTAGACCAAAAGATCCTCAAAAGCTACACATCATGTTGAGATCCAAAGAAATTCAGGAACAAATGAGAAAGAAAATAAATTAGATCTATCAGTCTGGAAAAGGTTATAAAGCCATTTCTAAAGCTTTGGGACTCCAGCGAACCACAGTGAGAGCCTTAATCCACAAATGGTGAAAACATGGAACAGTGGTGAACCTTCCCAGGAGTGGCCGGCTGACCAAAATTACCCCAAGAGCGCAGCGACGACTCATCCAAGAGGTCACAAAAGACCCCACAACAACATCCAAAGACCTGCAGGCCTCACTTGCCTCAGTTAAGGTCAGTGTTCATGACTCCACCATAAGAAAGAGACTGGGCAAAAATGGCCTGCATGGCAGAGATCCAAGATGAAAACCACTGATGAGCAAAAAGAACATAAAGGCTCATCTCAGTTTTGCCAGAAAACATCTTGATGATCCCCAAGACTTTTGGGAAAATACTGTGGACTGACGAGACAAAAGTTGAACATTTTGGAAGCTGTGTGTCCCATTACGTCTGGCATAAAAGTAACACAGCATTTCAGAAAAAGACCATCATACCAACAGTAAAATATGGTGGTGGTAGTGTGATGGTCTGGGGCTCTTTTGCTGCTTCAGGACCTGGAAGACGTGCTGTGATAAATGGAAACATGAATTCTGCTGTCTACTAAAAAATCCTGAAGGACAATGTTCGGCCATCTGTTCGTGACCTCAAGCTGAAGCGAACTTAGTTTCTGCAGCAGGACAATGATCCAAAATACACCAGCAAGTCCAGCTCTGAATGGCTGAAGAAAAACAAAATGAAGACTTTGGAGTGGCCTAGTCAAAGTCCTGACCTCAATCCTATTGAGATGCTGTGGCATGACCTTAAAAAGGCGGTTCATGCTCGAAAACCCTCCAATGTGGCTGAATTACAACAATTCTGCAAAGATGAGAGGGCCAAAATTCCTCCACAGCGCTGTAACAGACTTTAGAGGCAAGTTATCGCAAACGCTTGATTGCAGTTGTTGCTGCTAAGGGTGGCCCGACCAGTTATTAGGTTTAGGGCCATGTGGGTTTGGATTTTGTTTTCCCTTCATAATAAAAACTGCATGTTGTGTTTACTTGTGTCATCTTTGATTCATATTTAAATTTATTTGATGATCTGAAACATTAAAGTGTGACAAACATGCAAAAAAATAAAAAATCACGAAGGGGGCAAGCACTTTTTCACACCACTGTATATATATATATATATATATATATATATATATATATATATATATATATATGTATATATATATGTATATGTATATATATATATATATATATATATATATATATATACACTCTAAAAAATGCTGGGTTGTTTTAACCCATATTTGGGTCAAATATGGACAAACCCAACCGTTGGGTTAAAAAATGCATTTAAAAATTTAACCCAATGGTTGGGTTTGTCCATTTTTGACCCAAATATGGGTTAAAACAACCCAGCATTTTTTAGAGTGTATAATCAAATGTGATTCATAAGCATTGTTTACTGTTTTCCTCATCAATGGCACATACGACACACAAGTTAACATCACCTCCTTACATAAAGCAATCTCTCGTAAAACTTTGCATCTTACCAAACGTTCGGTAGCCAACTGTGTCCTTATGGCAAACTGAGACTGTAAGGCAGAACTCAGTATAAGATATTTTGTTTCTGAAAAAATAATACCTAACAGGAGCATTTACAGTATATGAAAGAACCGGGCCCGAAACGGAGCCTTGAGGTACCCCGCAGGTGATAGGTGCAGAGGAAAAAGAGTAGTTCTCAATTTCAGTGGAAAGGTTCTCGCCTTAAGGTAGGAAGAGAAGCAGCCTAGGGCAGCGTCGAGAATTGCATTTTATTCCCACTGATTTTCTATTGAGTGGGCAGACAGCTTTTTTTGTGTGGTCACCCTCGCCTTCCCTTGTTTTGAGTGGATCCTTTATTTTCAAGAATGTTTAGTCACATGCAGTGAAATTGAATGCTATTTTATGTAAATATTCTAGATAATATGAATTGAATGTGTGTTTTTTCCTCTATTTCTCTGTAGGCGTGCGGCTGTAACGCGTTGGGGTCCGTGGCGCAGCAGTGTAACGTGAACACGGGCTGCTGCATGTGCCGTGAGCAGTTCAGGGGCGAGAAGTGTGACGAGTGTAAGCTGGGTTACAGAGACTTCCCACAGTGCATTTCCTGCCAGTGCTCCGCAGCAGGCTCGTCAGTGGACGCCTGCGATTCAGAATCTGGCCTCTGCGCATGTGCAGACAGAAGTGGGCAGTGCTCTTGCAAGGTACCGAACCACACCGAAACCCATCTTTGATTTAAACAATAAAATAAGCCTAAAATAAGCAAACATAGGCAAGTTATGAGTAGGACTAAGCTAAGTTTTCAAGGAAGATTTGAATGCAGGTAGTGAAGCAGGATTTCAAGCGAGACAACAGGATGGTTAATAACTTATCAGAAGAAGAAGATCTAAGTGATCTCTGGGGGGAGTAGGGACAAATAAGATCTGCAATGCAAGTTGGAGCCAGGACATGCAAGGCTTTGAATACAAAAGTTAAAACCTTATAATCAATTCTAAATGCTACTGGTAGCCAGTGTTCATGTGCTAAGATAGAGGTGATATGCTCCCTCTTTTTTCCACATCAAGAAGCAGAGTTTTGAACCAGTTGCAAGCGTGAAAGAGAAAACTGGTTGATACCAGCATATAGGGCGTTACAATAGTCAAGGCTTGTTGAAATAAAAGCATCATTAAAAGTCATTAAAAGTTAGAAAAGATTTAAGATTCTGTGTGCCCCTAAGTTGGAAGAAGCTGGCTCTAAAAACAATTGTCGAATTTTAACTCAGACTCAAAAAATGACACCCAATATCTTTCCTTGAGAGCAGATATTAGATTGCAACGGTCCTAAATTAGAGTTAAAACTCTCTAAAAAATGAAGGGGAGCCAAATAAATTGACTTTGGTCTTATTATCATTTAACTGAAGAAAGTTATCACCCATCCAACCTTTGATGTCTTTTACACAAGCTAATAAAGAAGATATTATTTGTCAGTATAATTGGGTGTCATCAGTGTAATTATGATAGAGGACCTTGTGATATTTGAAGTTGGAGCGTAGAGGGATATGATATATGAAGCAAATAATATTGGGCCCAATATGGAGCCCTGTGGCACCCCGCACGTGACGGAAGCTGGGGATGAAGAAAATTTGCCAAAACATAGTAAAATATGACTCAAACCAATTTAAGGCTGCACAGATATCAACCTCGGTTTTTAACCTATTTAACCGAATGCAGTTATCCACTATATCGAACACTGCACTTAAATCCAGCAATACTGAAATGGCACAATTTCCGGAATCTACAAATAATAACAGATCATTTACCCTTCTCATCAAGGCTGATTCAGTGCTATGCTTAGCTCTGAACCCACACTGAAAAGGATCCAGTATATTATTAGCAATTAAGTAAGGGATAACTGGTTTAACCTTTATAAGGACTTTGGAGTCTTTTTAGACCCCAAATTACGTTTGCTAAACTTAAAAAAAAAAAGGTTCTCTTTGTCCAAATGACATGAAACTTTATACAGTGGTTAACACTTTGTAGATCTACAAATAAAAAAAAAAAATTGGAGTGATATCTTGTTTTTATGTTAGTGTAGAAAAAAAAATCACACTCAGGGTCTCCAGAGACCCCAGGCAACAAAATGTAATTTTGTAACAAAATAATTGTTTTTTAAAATCAAATTTAATTTTACTCTGTTTATTAATGTTTTTACTTCATATTTGTGCAGTTTTTGGAAGATTTATCATATCTTTTAAATGTATATAAATAAATAAAAAAATATTTTGTTAAGTAGGTTTTTATACAAAAACAGCTTTTTATGTAAAATTCACTTTATAAAAGACCCACATTTCTAACTTTCATTCATGGGGATAACATGGAGAATTTGACATGGTTTAGTGTGAGATTTTTGCCCATCTTTTGGAAAATGCAGTTATAAAAGTAAAAAAAAAATCACTTTATCAGTAGATGGCAGCAGAGCTCCACTATTTGCTGTTTGACTGACTGAAAGACATCTTTTCACAAGTATTTTCAGCTGGATTCATATCTAAATATTATGAAATCACCATTATGAAAATAAAAATTACTTTTTGTCAAAGTTTAGCTTTTTTGTACTGAAAAAAAAAATCAGTTTTTCAATAATGTTGATTTTGAGGATGAATTTTGTCCATTTTCTAAGTGGAGTCTCTTTGTAATGTAACAATATTGAAAATCAATATATATATTTTTTTACTTTTAAAACTGCATTTTCTAAAAGATGGGCAAAAATCTCACACTAAACCATGTCAAATTATCCATGTTATCCCCATGAATGAAAGTTAGAAATGTGGGTCTTTTATAAAGTGAATTTTACATAAAAAGCCGTTTTTGTATGAAAACATATTTAAAAAAATATATTTTTAAATGTATTTATATAAATTTAAAAAATATGATAAATCCTCCAAAAAACTGCACAAATGTGGAGTAAAAACATTAATAAACAGAGTAAAATTAAATTTGTTTAAAAAAAAACAAACAAACAATTATTTTGTTACAAAATTACATTTTGTTGCCTGGTGTCTCTGGAGACCCCAAAGACCCTGAGTGTAGCCCCCAAACGAAGACCACACAAGGGTTAAAACAGCCTTCTCCAATACTTTTGATAAAAATGGCAGTTTTGAAATGAGTCTGCAGTTGTTAAAAACAGATGGATCAAGATTGGCTTTTAGTTGTATAGGATCTTTTTTTTTTTTTTTTTATCAAAACCGTCATATTATATACATGTCAGGTATAGGAGTGCACCGACAGTGAAATACTGTATGATGCTCCAATCTGATAAAATACATTTTTAGACTTTTTATCACTTTACAATTATTTTAAAGTGGAAAAGAGAAAAATTTGTAGTAAAATTAGTAAAAAAAACTTTTAACTGGTGGTGTTTATTTGTGTGTAATTCATTGAAATGGTGAAATGTGCTGTTTATAATGTGTCAGCCGTGAGAGGGACAGCAGCAGACAGCACTAACGCGAGTGTGTTTCAGGCAAATGTGGAGGGAGTGCGGTGTGACCGCTGTAAGGTGGGCTCGTTCGGCCTCAGCCACACCAATCCGCTGGGCTGCAGTCAGTGCTACTGCTTCGGCTTGAGCAGCTCGTGTACAGAGGCCACAGGACTCATCCGCATGAGGGTGAGTGACACACACACACACACAGGTGAGATGACATCATTTTTAATGCATAATCTGTTATTTTACAGGATTATGAGTGTTATTGTTAACAAAAGGACATGTTTTAGGTTTGCTTTAAATGTCAGTTGTCCTCTAGTGATGGTGGGATGCGGTGAGGACACAGGTGACTCTGTGTGTTTTGATGGCTTTCTCAATCATCTTGTCTGAGGTGGGCTGAGATGCTCCGTTACCAGGGAAACAGTAAATATTAATAAATATCAAGTGCTTCCTAGCTGTCATTCTCCCTTAAACCATATTCACAACAGGCCAGGATTGAGTGTGCAGGAGAGACAAAGATGGAGAGAAAGCCTGACGTACAGAGAGAGAGACGGCCCTTGTTTGTTTTTAATAAGGGTTTCCCGTTCGTTCACTAACTCGCCTTAATCCTCAGCGTGTCCATGGAGACAACAGCAGAATATGGCTGAGGGATGCTTCTCCAACCTGACGAAATCGACAAACGAATTAAACAAAGGTTGCGGTCCAAAAGTTAATCTAAGTTTGTTTGCTGTCGGAGGGGAGTTTGGAATCCTTTAGCTCATTTATGGAAAACGAGAGATTTTTTCTAAGTCAGTGAGTCGTGAGATTGTGTGTTGATGTGGTGAGGGTAGTTTAGCTGCCCTGTGGGGATCCTCACACACACACACACACACACTCACACACACACACATGCATTTACCAACATGTGCCTCTCAATACACACACTAAAATGAATCCTGAAAGTTGCTGACGCTGAAACACAACACTATTACACTATTTTGTCTAACAGTTTGAGCAGGACTGAAAATACCCAATTTATCTTCTTACTTCATAAATATCTCTGGTGCACTAAATCTTTCATAATCTCTCATTGAGATGTAATAACTTTCTCCACCTCTGCTGCGTGGGCGAGGACAAACATTAATAACAATAATAATGTTCTCACAATCCAATCTACATGAGAACCCACTGAATATTGTGTTTCATTTGTAAATACGTCACATTATTGAAGTTAAGCGGTGAATGCTGTTTCATGTTGACTTCGCTTTGTAAGTTCAAAGTGCAGGTGTTTAAGTCACCGACCGTGTGAGAGTAAATCTGTTCCCTTCTGTCCTGTAGCTGACTCTGATTCCAGAACAGACCGTTCTTCCTCTCGTGGACGAATCCAACGGTCAGGAGAGCACAGCGGGCGTGAGCTTCCAGCATCCGGACATCATCGCCAACGCTGATGTGGTCCAGCAGCACCTGAGCGAGCCGTACTACTGGAGACTGCCCAAACAGTTCAAGCGCTCCATGGTCCGTCTGTTCACATACACTACCAGCTCTTTTTTACTTTTATTCTTTTCTCTTTCTCCTTTTATTTGCCAAAATTAGGTGGAAAGACAGGTGAATAATCTCATCCCCGTTTCTTAATTTTTAAACAGATTACACTGCGTCAGGTTCAACTATTAACTATTCAACCCTAAGAAAGATATATATATATATTAGATTTTTGATGTTTGTTGCTAGAAATTATATACTTGAAATTCGGATTCTGAATTATAGAATTACTTCTATTTACATTTTATTTCCTTATATAATACAGACTACCATTCAAAAGTTTGGGGTTATTAAGATTTTTTAATGAGTTTGAAAGAGTCTCTTCTGCTCACCAAGACTGCATTTATTTGATCAAAAATACAGTAAAACAGTGAAATATTATTACAATGTAAATCAGCTGTTTTCTATGTGAATATACAGTAAAGTGTAATTTATTCCTGTGATCAAAGCTGAATTTTCAGCATCATTACTCCAGGCTTCAGTGTCACATGATCCTTCAGAAATCATTCTGATATGATTTGATGCTCAAGAAACATTTATGATTATTATCAATGTTGAAAATGGTCATATTTTTGTGGAAACTGTTGTTTTGTATGATTATTTGATGAATAGAAAGTTCAAAAGAACAGCATTTATTTGAAATAGAAATCTTGTGTAACATTATAAATGTCACTTTTGATCAATTTAATGCATCCTTGATAAAAAAAAGGATTAATTTTATAGGAAAAAACTGACCCTAAACTTTTAAACAATAGTGTACAGTCTGATTGATTCAGTCATATTAAATAATATTGTTGAATTTCATGGCCAACTAATGTTCATTACAGCAAGAGCGTGTTATTTCAGATAACAGCCTATGGCGGGAAGTTACGGTACGCCATCTATTACGAGGCCCACCTCTTATCTCGAAATAGCGATTTGTGTCGAAATAATGAGATATTATGTCGAAATAATAACTATCTCGAAATAATGAATTATGTCGAAATAACGAGATATGTCGAAATAACAACTTAATATCTCAAAATAACGACTTAATATCTCAAAATAATGAATTGTCGAAATAACGACTTAATATCTCGAAATAACGAGTTATTATGTCAAAATAGCAAGATATTATGTTGAAATAATGACTTAATAATTCGAAATAATGAGTTATGTTGAAATAATGACTTAATATCTCGAAATAATGAGATATTATGTCGAAATGATTTATCTCAAAATGACGAGTTATGTCAAAATAACAAGATATGTCGAAATAACGACTTAATATCTTGAAATAACGACTTAATATCTCAAAATAATGAATTGTCGAAATAACGACTTAATATCTCGAAATAACGAGTTATTATGTCAAAATAGCAAGATATTATGTTGAAATAATGACTTAATAATTCGAAATAATGAGTTATGTTGAAATAATGACTTAATATCTCGAAATAATGAGATATTATGTCGAAATGATTTATCTCAAAATGACGAGTTATGTCAAAATAACAAGATATGTCGAAATAACAACTTAATATCTCAAAATAACGACTTAATATCTCAAAATAATGAATTGTCGAAATAACGACTTAATATCTCGAAATAACGAGTTATTATGTCAAAATAGCAAGATATTATGTTGAAATAATGACTTAATAATTCGAAATAATGAGTTATGTTGAAATAATGACTTAATATCTCGAAATAATGAGATATTATGTCGAAATGATTTATCTCAAAATGACGAGTTATGTCAAAATAACAAGATATGTCGAAATAACGACTTAATATCTTGAAATAACGACTTAATATCTCAAAATAATGAATTGTCGAAATAACGACTTAATATCTTGAAATAACGATTTATTATGTCGAAATAGCAAGATATTATGTTGAAATAATGACTTAATAATTCAAAATAATGAGTTACGTCGAAATAACAACTTAATATCTTGAAATAACGATTTATGTCGAAATAATGAGATATTATGTTGAAATAATGACTTAATTTCTCAAAATAACGAGTTATGTCCAAATAATGCTGTTATGTCGAAATAATGATTTATCTTAAAATAATGAATTGTCGAAATAACGAGATATATCAAAATAATGAATTATGTTGAAATAACAAGATATTATGTTGAAGTGACTTAATAATTTGAAATAATGAGTTATGTTGAAATAACGACTTAATATCCCGAAGTAACGAGTTATGTCGAAATAACAAGATATGTCGAAATAACGACTTAATATCTTGAAATAATGAGATATGTCGAAATAATGACTTGTGCTGTCATAACTTTGTAAAACTATTTGTACCTTATTTGTGGAAAGTGTCTCAAAGCATAGTCTAACCATCACTCTTACAATAGCCTTATTTCATCACTCCTCTCTCAGTGTCACATGATCCTTCAGAAATCATTCTAATATGATGATTTGCTGCTCGAGAAACATTTATGATTATTATCAATGTTGAAAATGGTCATATTTTTGTGGAAACCGTTGTTTTGTATGATTATTTGATGAATAGAAAGTTCAAAAGAACAGCATTTATTTGAAATAGAAATCTTGTGTAACATTATAAATGTCACTTTTGATCAATTTAATGCATCCTTGATGAAAAAAAAAGTATGTACAGTCTGATTGATTCAGTCATATTAAATAATATTTTTGAATTTCATGGCAAGCTAATGTTAATTACAGCAAGAGCTTGTTCTTTCAGATAACAGCCTATGGCGGGAAGTTACGGTACGCCATCTATTACGAGGCTCGTGATGAGACGGGCCGCACCTCTTATGAGCCTCAGGTCATCATAAAGGGCGGCCCCAACAAGGACAAGGTCATGGTCCGCCACATGCCAGCGCTTCAGATTGGCCAGCTGACCCGTCACGAGATTTACATAACAGAGGTGAGCCAATCAGGTTTATGTGTTAGTTTAATGTGTCACATGATCTCATAACTTTACCTCAAGTGTAAACACAAACACTGATGTTTTGCAGCACGACTGGAAACACAAGGACGGCAGGAAGATGTCTCGTGAGGATTTCATGGACGTGCTGTTTCATGTTGAATATATCCTAATAAAGGCCTCACACGGCAGCGTCATGAGACACAGCAGGTAGACACATCCTTAACAGAGATCCTCGATTTCACTCAAGTCACAAACTTGCAGTAAGTTTGAGAATAGATCTGAAGTGTGAACGTGTTCGATGTGCAGAATCTCTGAGATCACTCTGGAGGTGGCTGAGGTGGGGACGCCATCACAGGACAGTGAAATCGCCCATCAGATTGAGAAATGTGACTGTCCTCTGGGATACGCCGGCCTCTCCTGTGAGGTAATGGCTTTTGCACACAATATTTGACTTGTAAGAGCCGTTACACTGCCCTCCAAAAGTTTGGAAACGCTCTAGAAAAGTGGGGTTTTGGACAATATTGGCATGAATCCTTTTTAATTTGTGATAATTTTGCACTGATAAGGCACAACACAAACTATGAAAACATATTTTATTACATAAAGAGTTTATACATAGACAAAACTTAAATTTTCGATGCATCAGAATATCCAGCATTAGCAGCTATCTGACCTAAACTGGGTTCTGATTGGTTCATTGTATTCTAAACTTAATTGCCAGTCAATTGTTGAAGCTATTAAGAAATCTTTTATTAAAAATCTTCTACAAACCTGGGCCAAGTTTAAACCAGTAACACACAGCATGTCTGACTTTGACATGAATATATTGCCATTATTATGTAATCAAAATGAAAATTATTATTGCTGGTCTTCAATGATAATGTCAAGTTAATGTAATGTATTTGCACCAAAAAATGATCAGGATTTATGCTGATATCGTCCAAAACCACACTTTGCCAGGGGTGTTTCCAAACTTTTGGAGGGCAGTGTATGTGCCGTACGGTTGTGATAAGACATGTCATAAATGTAATCATTACCTAACTCAGAAATGACAATTTTAAAACAACTCCATTTGTGTAATGGTGGGGATGTTGAAAATTATTTTAATATGCAAAACTGTTAGCCAATCACAGCAGTGGGTGTTTCTTTCAAGTCTTGAATGAGACACGCCCATCAAAACTGAGTGTTTGAAAGAGGAGAGAAAATAGCTTATTACTTCAAAATTAGTGTGTTTTTGATGTAAAAATAACACTATAAGTGGACCTCAGAGAAAATGATACAATTTTTTTTAAAAATGCAGCTCATGACCCCTTTAAAATTCCAAGTAATGAAATTTGCACATAGATTTATGGTGACGTCCCTGTCACAGTAATTAAGCTGCGTGTGAGAGGTGGCGATGTGCCCTTTCATAACAGGGCTCTAGAAAACCAACAGCCGAGTGTCAAGAGACGAACAGCTGGGAGTATCGCTGCTCAGCGCTCATCATTACAGCAAGTGTTTCTGCCTCTCAGACTGTTAACGTGTGAAAGCGCTCTCTCGCCGCCAGTCTCCGCCCACAAACTGCTCGTGTGAGATCTTTAACAAGCTCGAGTGTGCGAGACAGACGATTACAGATCAGCGAGTGTCAGTTGTTCACATTCAGGCTGGACGAGGCCGCGTGGAGACAGATGGCCGCAACTCTCAAACGCTTCATACTGTGCTTAATAAAGTATTTTTAAACAGGCGTTTAGCAAGTTCACCCCGAGCAGATGGTGTACTAAATTGACGCGATTAATTTTGAAGAGCGAGGGTGAGAGGGAGTGTTGCTATGGTTTCAGCGGAGGACTATTTTTTCCCTGTATGGACGTGCTGGTCTACATTTCAGTGTGGATTTACAGCACTAGTAAATCTAATGCATATGCATCATGTTTGAGATTCAGACCTGTTGAAATATTCAGACTTTTGTGGCTAGACCGTATGCAAGCACCTGACAGGATGTGATGTATCCTAATAAAACCAAACAGTGCACAATCACTTCACATTGTGACTGATTTCCACCTCAGGTTATGTTTCTAATAAGGATCATCATCACTTCCCAGACAGCAACATCCGGATCCGGCCCACATCTGGTATATGTGGATTACACGCGGAACAGATGTGGGCCGACACTATGTTGCTGTCAGGGTTACTGCTTGTGTATTTAATTGCTGTTAAGTCTCGTCGAGGTGTGTGTGTGTGAGTAACTGTGTGTGATGTGTCGTGCAGGAATGTGCGGCCGGGTTCTACAGGCTCTCTGCTCACGCCGGTGGTGCCGCGTCCAGAGCCGGCTTTGGCAGCTGTGTTCGGTGCCAGTGCAATGGACACAGCGACTCATGTGATCCTGAAACGGCCGTCTGCCAGGTACAGCCTTCTTACTCAGAGTGCTGAAACCAAGGAGGTAGCACAATGATTCTTTTTGCATACAAAATCACAGACTTCACACGTTCAGATCATGCCTCCAACATGCTCCTGTCGCGTTGTTTTCACCCTCCAATGAGCACAAAGTGAGTTTACTACAAAAACAGCACACAGCTGATAACTGAAAACAAATATGTAGATTTAACATGGCGTTTTTGCTCATAACTTCATGAAAAATGAACAGATCATAGATGGAACATGACTATTTACAGCAGATTCTTGCAATTAAAATGAGCCCAAAATCAACATAATCCAGTGCATTGATCACAAGATATTACTTGTAGGAGTGATGTAACATAAAAACATGTCTCGCGTCTTTCCGGGACGCAATGCGTTATCCAATGTTCCCAGAACCATCCATGTTTGTTTTCCAATGTGGAATAACACAAAATAAGTATCATTTTAAAGCTTAGAAACTGAAAACTGAACAGCTTTTTAATGCATCTAACCTTTTAGATCTTAACGAGTGCTGAGTAGTCCCTATAAATCAGAGTGTACCGCCCACGGGCACCACCTAGCAACGAAAAAATTACTAATCTTGAATAAATTTATAATTTGAAAAAGTAACTCAGATATTAAGTTGTAAGTTTAAAAGTAATGCATTACTTTACAAGTTACTTGAAAAAAGTAATCTGATTACGTAACTCACATTACTTGTAATGCATTACCACCAACACTGAAAATAATATAGTATTTTAAATTTGGGGAAAAACTAAATTTGTGCAAATATGTGGGAACAAGTAGTATAAAAATACTGTAAAGATGTCACATGGGGCGAAATGCGTTTTAAGAGGAATGCTATGCAAACATTCTAGTTTTATATTATTTGAAACTGCTACAGGAGTGTAGGGAAGATGCTCAGGTGTTAATTTGCATTATTTTAGCTAAAATTACCATACGGATGGTGAAACAAAAATGCAAACATGTCCACATTTAAGCATTTCAGTGGGCTTAAGTATCTCACCCTTTTACAGAAGATTTAGTTCACATAAAACTGACAGTAATGACCTAAAATGATTTCATTTACAATAATCATTATTAAAATCCATTAGATGGATCAGTCTGATTTACAAATGAATATTTGTGAACCAATTCAGCAGGTTCATTGGAATGAATCGTTCGTGACTTTGTTATCACGTCTCAGAGCGTTTTTCAGTTTGAAATAACGAGGAACAACATGTTTTTATGGAATGTTGTGGAGTAAAAAGTACAATATAATGCTTTGGAAAGTAGTGAAGTGAAAGTTTCACAAAATAAAAATAAAAAACACTGATAAAAATGTATTTTGTTACTGTCCACCTCTGGCTGTGGAAATGAGCCAGATTGGATCCAGCAGCATGTTAGTGGGAAAGCACATCAGAAGATTCAGTACATCAGTCCAGTGCGCAGCGGACACACAGTCGAACTGTTCTCCAAACAGCTCTTGTGAAGCTTCAGGCCGGCTCTGTGCAGAACAGCCCTCTGTGTTCAGTTGCATGCATGCTAATAGCAATGTCATTTGCATTTTACGGGTTTTTGCAAATTGAAAATGGTAAACGAGTGTGTAGGGGGGTAATTTGAGTAATTGAGGTACACAGGAAGTTAATGAAAGTTTCAGAGCGACACGGGCCAGTAAAGCGCAGCTTCAGCAGTCTGATTACTCTGAACGCTGCCACTCCTCCTCCACGCTCTCTGCTTCTTTCTCTCACTATGTTTCTTCTTCTCATTCCCTGTGTGTAACTTGAGCAACTTGAGAAATACAGATCTCTGTATTGGGGGGAATTTATATTTGCTATGTCATATTTTAATGTTTTAATGTATTGATAATTAGATTCAGAGAGAGCTTTGTTTGAATGTTTTCATGTGCTTATTCATTCGTTCAGTTATAAAATGAAACTGTGTTCTTGTTGCATCGTTACTCATCTTTTACAAGTTTCACCAATGTGATTATACGCTATAACTAGGGCTGTCAATCAGCTAACAATTTTAACTGAATTCAATTAATTGCATATATCTATGTGCTGAGAAAAGTCCCCAAATCAAGATAACGCACAGACATTAGCATGCATTTGGTGGGCAAATGAAGTTACAGGTAATTAAACTTTGAAAATCGAGTTTAAACACTGCGTTCTACTCCGTTCTGTTTTTATAACATGCAATCCCTATTATGGAATTTTAGTATGTGTTTATTATAGGGCTGTCAAAAGATTAAAAATGTGTATTAATTGCACACTTATTGTGAAATTAAGCATACACCATTATCTTGTTTAATGTTAATTTTGTCATCATTTTCAATATCCAGCGAAGTAAACCATCAGATTGAAGGGTGATTCTCACAAAACTGTATTTTCTGGTAAGGCAAATTTAGGTGTCTTTCCAAAAAAGGACACAAAAGAAACCAAGCAATCGTCTTTACCTTGATTATAGTCTGCATCCTTCAAAACTTTACTAGCAAGACGCTGGTTTGTTATACATGGTTTGTGTATCATCTGGCCATACAGCGATGGGATGTCTCAGAATATTACAGAGCTCGAGTTTTAAACTGAAACACACACTGGAATGAATAATTCACTGAAAACTCAAAGTGAGTCTCTGTTCTCTCTGCCGTCCGGACTTCTAATGTCATCTAACTGCATGATGTCAATTACGTTAATGATGAATTTCTTGTACTTCAGTAATTTATTTGCATTATTTGTGTTACATTATTTTAACGTGTTAACATTGACAGCCCTAGTTTATTATGATTTTTTGTAATTATTATTAATCACACTAAGGTTACGTTCACACTGCGCGCCTTAATGCTCAATTCAGATTTTTTTCAGATCTGATTTTTTTGTATACCTGCATGCACAAAAGAACGATACAAACAGGGATGCCAGGTTTTTACCACAAAATCCACTCAATTGCTTCTCAAAACGAGTCCAAAACTAACCCAATTGTGTTCTGAGGGGTATCACGGTAGAAATTGCATTCTGAGGGTTAAATATCACGTTAGCGCGGTCACTTCAACCCACGGAGTTGCAAAACAACCCGCGGCAATAGTGAAAAAGTAACCCAATTCTGCGGGAAAATCGTGTACTTGGACGCTGTCATACATAAGTTGCAAAAAGAAAGCGATTATGTGTTTATTTATAGGGCCAGATTTACTAACGGGGCATAGCATCAGAGATCAATTCCACAAATGCGCCGATGGGAGTGGCAAGTTTTGCACGTGATCAACAATTGCAGCCATGTCACAAAATGGGTTAAGACATGCTTTTTTTGGGGCGTTAAATAACATTAATAAATTGCGTTGTGTGATTCATTTTAATACTCTCATGCATATGCAATAATGGTAAGCCACAAAAACAACTCAGTCCACGCCTTCAATTAATTGCATATATCTATGTGCTAAGAAAAGTCCCCAAAAGATGTTCTTTATGCCATATTTTAACGTGCATTGTGCATTTGCATAATATGCATTTGTAGGAGTTTCCCTTTCAGACACAAAATTTTTGGGAGAGTATTTAAATTAATCATGTAACGTGATTTACTAATGTTTGCGCTCGTCAGTTTACTGGTATTTGCGCCATTATTTAACGCCCAAAAAAAGCATGTCTGAACCCATTTTGCGACATGGCTGCACTTGTTGATCATGCGCAAAACTTGCCTTTTCAATGATGTGACAAAAGAGAGCAGAGTTTTTGCTTGTATTATAGAGCTGTCTCTAACACATCACTGCCCTCTACTGACTACCTTTCACAACTGTCTTGATAACATCGGGTATGTAAAATCTGTGAACAGACTCCCATGAGCGCAGAATCGTGACGAATGTTGATCTCGAGTGGCGTAAAAATCGCATGAATTCCGATATGACTGTTCACACTGCGGTCGCATTACAAAACATCTGACCTGTATCGGATTTAATACCACATATGGAAGTGGCACAAATCGGAGTTGAAAAGATCAGATGTGGTTTGTGCTGTTCACACTGTGATGAAGAAAACAGATGTGAGTCACATGTGGACAAAACAATCAGATTTGGGCCTGCAGTGTGAACGAAGCCAAAATGATTCAGATTGACAGCCTCAGTTATAACAGTATTATTACCTGTTATAGAGCATTATTAGTGTTTTGTTCTTTCTAGAATTGTCAGCATCACACAGTAGGAGACAAGTGTGAGCGATGTGCTGCAGGGTTTTACGGCGTAGTGCGCGGCTTTCCTGATGACTGCAAACCCTGTGCGTGTCCCCTGCTCAACCCTGAGAACAAGTATGTGACACACACACACTCTCACACACACACACACTCACACACACTTTAGCTGTGATAAGTCTGAACACACACCAACTTTCCCACCGCTTCTCTCAGCTTCAGTCCCACCTGTCAGACGGAGGGTTTTAATGACTACCGCTGCACTGCCTGTCCTGAAGGCTACGAGGGAAAACACTGTGAAAGGTGAAGAAATGTTTCTAAATGATGTAAAACAAGTCGTTACTTGCATGGCTGCATCTGTCAATAATGTGTTGAAAGTGAGCATGCCTTTTCTGCGGCGTTTCACGTGAGGCGAATCAAAAGAAGCTGCAGTAATTCAGGCCTTTAATGTGTTTAATATCCTTCACGTCTCCGCAGGTGCGCCCCTGGTTTCCATGGTAACCCGAGCGTGTATGGCGGCCGGTGCGAGGAGTGTAAGTGTGATGCGTACGGATCATTTCCCACAGCGTGTGACTCGCGCTCCGGACAGTGCCAGTGCCGTCCCGGCGCCAGCGGACTGAAGTGTGACCGGTGCATGGAGAGGCATGTGTGTGGCCCTGAGGGCATCGTGTGTACGTATGACCGCTGCACGTTCCGGCCTCTCTCTGACCCTGACCTTCATTTGCTACTGTACCTTTAAGACTTCCATATGTAAATGAATATTTGTTTCTTCTGCCATAAACAGCCAGTAATAACAGAGGAGAGATGCAGCCAAAACAAACAACATTTTAATTAGACGTGCTCAGATTTCCCCTCACAAAATGACTGTTTACTTGTGCTGTAATTGTTGGCGGAGCTGGAGAGATCAGATTGTGTTGCTGTGATGTCTGCGGGAACACCTGCTCCTCACCACTGTGTTTGAAATTATGTTTCAGCGATCATGTTTTTTATGATAATTGTGTTGGTCGACCGGACAGATTGGGTAATTATGCATGTGTTTTTCTGCGGATGTGTTTTGTGTGACTTGTGTTACATAATCCAACGTCATTTTACTTTTAAAACATGGTTCGTGTGCTAAAGTCTAAATCACTGAAGTCAGAAATGTTAATATAACTCAATAATTAGAGTATACACAGATTCACAGTGTGAATATAATGTTTGAATCGAGAGGCGTTCGTGAACTCTTCAGTGCAGCGTTTTTCTTTTCAGGTCTTTTCGCACCTTTACTCGCTCAGTGTTTTGAGAGACTTCCTCACGAGAAATCTTAATAGCTCCGTTTTTTTTCAGGAGGTTAAATTGAGCGATGCATTCCGGCCGCGGCGAAAGCCACACGCCTGTCGGTGTCTTTTTTCCTCCCACTATCGCTCGTGGCGTGTCAGACACTCATAATAGGCGGCCAGGAGCTGTTTCACACTCTATGTTAAATTTCACGCTTGAGAAGTCCTTCTCCCTGGAGTTTCACCGCGCTCACGTTTAATCTAGAGAGAGGGAAATAAAGAGAGAGGTGCTCTGGGACACGCTCCCTCCGAGCAGGTGAATGGAGATGATGGAGGGATACTGGATGAGTGCAAGTGATGTTGTGATAGCAGAGGATGGGAGACAAAAGAGGCCAATAACATTCGTTAACAGCATTCTTGCCCCAGGACCTGTCCATCCTTGGCCGTTAACATGCTTGTCCTTTCAGACTGCGTGTGCCCTCTCTCTCTCGCACGTGCACACACACACACACACACACACACACACACACACACACACACACACACACACATATTCACAGACTGTGGTTATATAGTTATGCCCTGCTCAAATATGAGTAAAGCTGAAGTACTCCAGTGTGTCGTTTCTATATGACTAATGTCACAAAATGGCACTGCAAATATGAGTGTTTTCAAGCAGGTTTTTTCTGAACACTCCCCCCTTCTGTCAGTCAATCAGATAGTCCCACCCCAAACTCTCTCCATTGGCCGAGTGAGTGTTACTATGTCGTGATACTCAAACAGATCCGTGTGATAGAACGCAGTTTTGTTTTAGTATAATTGAGATACTATTGAAGATCCCTTTCGAGGGAACTCCACACGGCATCCGATAGGAACGCTGGGGGCATTCCCAAAGCGATCCTATCGGACGCAGTGTCTCGTTCCCTTTCTCAGGGAACCATGGTTATAGTCATGACCTGAGACGTTTTTCTTGTTTTATTTATTATTTTTGTATTATCTGTTTTCATTTTATTTTTTAAGTTTTAGTCATTTTGTTGTCTACGGAAGAGGATTAGGGCCAAAAAAAAAAAGAAAATCTCAAGATTGAAGTCATTATAATGCAAGATTAAACTGGTTCATTTAAAAAAAAAAAAAAGTCGAAATACAATGTTGAGAATAAAGTCATTAAATTTTCAGAATAAAGTCGTGTTTCAAGAAAAAAACTCAATTTCAAATAAAGGTGGAAAAAAAATGTTGAGAATAAAGTCATTAAATTTCGAGAAAAAAGTCGTTATGTTTAAAAAAAAAAACTTGTTAAATTTCGAGGAAAAAGTCAAAATAAAATGTTAAGAATTAATTCATTAAATTTTGAAAATAAAGTCATTATGTTTCGAAAAAACTCGTTAAATTTTGAGAAAAATGTCAAAATAAAATGTTGAGAAAAAAAGCATTAACTCATAACTCACCTAAACTCATTAAGAGTTTTTTCTAGAAACACAACAACTTTATGCTCAAAATTTAATGATTTTATTCTCAACATTGTATTTTGACTTTTTTTTTTTTTTTTTTTTGTGAAATTTAAAAAGTTTAATCTCGCATTATAATGCCTTTAATTTCAAGATGTCCTTTTTATAGATTTTTTTTAATACAGTATCTATTTAGTTTTTATTAATTTTATTTCAGGTTTAGTTTTGGTTGTTTTTTAGCAAATCAAGTTAAACTTAATGAAAATGAGAAATGTTGCTTTGGCAACTAGCCGAAATAAATTAATTGGCTCAACAGAATTTTTACGAGTCAGATGTCATTATTATCAAGTAATGTGGAGCAGATGTTTGTGTGTAGTGAAGGAAAGGTAAACGTTTCTCAAGATGAAAATACTGTGATTAAGTACAGTACCTGAATGAAGCACTTACAGTAGGTGAGTTACTTTATAACCGTCCACTAACGTTCCCATATTGACGCAGCACAAATTGACCTTTGAACCTTGACCCTTGAGCATGTATATGCATATATATGTATATGACCTTGTGAGGTGGCTCTGATGGACCCTGCATGCAGTGTGAAGAGTTTGTAGTGTGAACGCTGCCTGTGGGAGTCTGTGAGCATGTGATACTGTTGAAGTCTGATGTCATGTGTCTCTGCGTGTTTCAGCGTGTGACGATGACTGCGCCGGGCTCTTGATTCGTGACATGGAGCGTCTGCTGCGTTTGATTGGCAGTGTCAATCTCACTCTGCCCCTCCCCCTGCCATATAAAGTGCTCTATCGATTCGAGAACATGACGGAGGAGCTGAAGGTGAGCCATCCTGAGCATTAAACTGTCAGATGTACTTAACTGGTCCAAAATATTATTTAATATTGCTGAATCCACCTAATTTATCCCAACAAAATACATTTTTATGGGTTAAATCAAGTAATAAAAAACAGCTCTTTCAGGTAACATTTACAGGTTGATCTAGTGCTAATTAGCATCTATATTTGAGTTGTTTACAAAATAGAAAATAGTTTTGCATTTATGGCTCCTCATCAAATGATTCATAATTCAGTGATGTCATATTAGGCCTGTAGGCCGGGAACCTCATAGACGTCACTCCTGTGTCATCCTGGTTTCCATGGTGACATGACTCCACCTGTCAGTCATATGTTCATGATAATCATATCTCATCCTCCTGTCTTTGGCAGCACATGCTTTCCCCACAGAGAGCTCCAGAGAGACTGCTGCAGCTGGCCGACAGTAACCTGGGCAGTCTGGTCACTGAGATGGACGAACTGCTCAGCCGGGTGAGTCACAAACACACGTTAAACTCCAGGTCCTGTGCGCTTTCTTGAGTTATTCAGTGCTTTCAGCGAGGAGTGTGGAGGTCTGCAACAGACACACTGGGTCACAAGCACTTCTTCACTAACCGTTCACAAATATGTGTGTGCAAAAGTTCACACTTGCATTTCTTTTCTAAATTCAGCATAATTTTTTTTAATAACTGGAAGCACATGTATGCAAACATCTGCTGACCTTAGCTGAGTCTAATGTTCGTGTTGTTGTTGTTTTATAGACATTGCATTAGTTAAAAATTTCGGAGCGGCTAGCAATAGCAAGCTAGCTTTGAAAGCATAAGATCCCACCCTCCCTTTAAAGTGTCTCCAAAGCCACGCCTCCTTCAAAACACAGGAATGCAGTTATTTTATATGGCTACTGTAGCAGACTGAGAGTTTGGGGCGTGGCTACTGTAGCAGGCTGAGAGTTTGGGGCGTGGCTACTGTAGCAGGCTGAGAGTTTGGGGCGTGGCTACTGTAGCAGGCTGAGAGATTGGGGCGTGGCTACTGTAGCAGACTGAGAGATTGGGGCGTGGCTACTGTAGCAGGCTGAGAGTTTGGGGCGTGGCTACTGTAGCAGACTGAGAGTGTGGGGCGTGGCTACTGTAGCAGACTGAGAGATTGGGGCGTGGCTACTGTAGCAGGCTGAGAGTTTGGGGCGTGGCTACTGTAGCAGGCTGAGAGTTTGGGGCGTGGCTACTGTAGCAGGCTGAGAGTTTGGGGCGTGGTTACTGTAGCAGGCTGAGAGTTTGGGGCGTGGCTATTGTAGCAGGCTGAGAGTTTGGGGCGTGGCAACTGTAGCAGGCTGAGAGTTTGGGGCGTGGCTACTGTAGCAGACTGAGAGTTTGAGGCGGGGCTACTATAGAATGTGGAGAGTTTGGGGTGTGGCTACTGTAGCATACTGAGAGTTTGGGGCGTGGTTACTGTAGCAGGCTGAGAGATTGGGGCGTGGCTACTGTAGCAGACTGAGAGATTGGGGCGTGGCTACTGTAGCAGGCTGAGAGTTTGGGGCGTGGCTACTGTAGCAGGCTGAGAGTTTGGGGCGTGGTTACTGTAGCAGGCTGAGAGTTTGGGGCGTGGCTATTGTAGCAGGCTGAGAGTTTGGGGCGTGGCAACTGTAGCAGGCTGAGAGTTTGGGGCGTGGCTACTGTAGCAGACTGAGAGTTTGAGGCGGGGCTACTATAGAATGTGGAGAGTTTGGGGTGTGGCTACTGTAGCATACTGAGAGTTTGGGGCGTGGCTACTGTAGCAGACTGAGAGTTTGGGGCGTGGCTACTGTAGCAGGCTGAGAGTTTGAGGCGGGGCTACTATAGAATGTGGAGAATTTGGGGTGTGGCTACTGTAGCATACTGAGAGTTTGGGGCGTGGTTACTGTAGCAGGCTGAGAGTTTGAGGCGGGGCTACTGTAGATTGTGGAGAGTTTGGGGCGTGGCTACTGTAGCAGGCTGAAAGTTTGAGGCGTGGCTACTGTAGCATACTTAGAGTTTGGGGCGTGGTTACTGTAGCATACTGAGAGTTTGGGGTGTGGTTACTGTAGCAGACTAAGAGTTTGGGGCGTGGTTACTGTAGCAGGCTGAGAGTTTGGGGCGTGGCTACTGTAGCAGGCTGAGAGTTTGGGGTGTGGTTACTGTAGCAGGCTGAGAGTTTGAGGCGGGGCTACTGTAGATTGTGGAGAGTTTGGGGCGTGGCTACTGTAGCAGGCTGAGAGTTTGAGGCGTGGCTACTGTAGCAGACTGAGAGTTTGGGGCGTGGTTACTGTAGAATGTGGAGAGTTTGGGGTGTGGCTACTGTAGCAGACTGAGAGTTTGGGGCGTGGTTACTGTAGCATACTGAGAGTTTGGGGCGTGGCTACTGTAGCAGACTGAGAGTTTGGGACGTGGTTACTGTAGCATACTGAGAGTTTGGGGCGTGGCTACTGTAGCAGGCTGAGAGTTTGGGGCGTGGTTACTGTAGCATACTGAGAGTTTGGGGCGTGGCTACTGTAGCAGGCTGAGAGTTTGGGGCGTGGTTACTGTAGAATGTGGAGAGTTTGGGGTGTGGCTACTGTAGCATACTGAGAGTTTGGGGCGTGGTTACTGTAGAATGTGGAGAGTTTGGGGTGTGGCTACTGTAGCAGACTGAGAGTTTGGGGCGTGGTTACTGTAGAATGTGGAGAGTTTGGGGTGTGGCTACTGTAGCAGACTGAGAGTTTGGGGCGTGGTTACTGTAGAATGTGGAGAGTTTGGGGTGTGGCTACTGTAGCAGACTGAGAGTTTGGGGCGTGGTTACTGTAGCATACTGAGAGTTTGGGGCGTGGTTACTGTAGCAGACTGAGAGTTTGGGGCGTGGTTACTGTAGAATGTGGAGAGTTTGGGGTGTGGCTACTGTAGCAGACTGAGAGTTTGGGGCGTGGTTACTGTAGCATACTGAGAGTTTGGGGCGTGGTTACTGTAGCAGACTGAGAGTTTGGGGCGTGGTTACTGTAGCAGGCTGAGAGTTTGGGGCGTGGCTACTGTAGCAGGCTGAGAGTTTGGGGTGTGGTTACTGTAGCAGGCTGAGAGTTTGAGGCGGGGCTACTGTAGATTGTGGAGAGTTTGGGGCAGTGCTAATGTAGCAGACAGAGTTTGGGGCGTGGTTACTGTAGCATACTGAGAGTTTGGGGCGTGGCTACTGTAGCATACTGAGAGTTTGGGGCGTGGTTACTGTAGCATAATGAGAGTTTGGGGCGTGGTTACTGTAGTATACTGAGAGTTTGGGGCGTGGTTACTGTAGCAGACTGAGAGTTTGGGGCGTGGTTACTGTAGCATACTGAGAGTTTGGGGCGTGGCTGCTGTAGCAGACTGAGAGTTTGGGGCGTGGTTACTGTAGCATACTGAGAGTTTGGGGCGTGGTTACTGTAGCAGACTGAGAGTTTGGGGCGTGGTTACTGTAGCAGGCTGAGAGTTTGGGGCGTGGCTACTGTAGCAGGCTGAGAGTTTGGGGCGTGGTTACTGTAGCATACTGAGAGTTTGGGGCGTGGCTACTGTAGCATACTGAGAGTTTGGGGCGTGGTTACTGTAGCATACTGAGAGTTTGGGGCGTGGCTACTGTAGCAGACAGAGTTTGGGGCGTGGTTACTGTAGCATACTGAGAGTTTGGGGCGTGGCTACTGTAGCATACTGAGAGTTTGGGGCGTGGTTACTGTAGCAGACTGAGAGTTTGGGGCGTGGTTACTGTAGCAGGCTGAGAGTTTGGGGCGTGGCTACTGTAGCAGGCTAAGAGTTTGGGGTGTGGTTACTGTAGCAGGCTGAGAGTTTGAGGCGGGGCTACTGTAGATTGTGGAGAGTTTGGGGCAGTGCTAATGTAGCAGACAGAGTTTGGGGCGTGGTTACTGTAGCATACTGAGAGTTTGGGGCGTGGCTACTGTAGCATACTGAGAGTTTGGGGCGTGGTTACTGTAGCATAATGAGAGTTTGGGGCGTGGTTACTGTAGTATACTGAGAGTTTGGGGCGTGGTTACTGTAGCATACTGAGAGTTTGGGGCGTGGTTACTGTAGCATACTGAGAGTTTGGGGCGTGGCTACTGTAGCAGACTGAGAGTTTGGGGCGTGGTTACTGTAGCATACTGAGAGTTTGGGGCGTGGTTACTGTAGCAGACTGAGAGTTTGGGGCGTGGTTACTGTAGCAGGCTGAGAGTTTGGGGCGTGGCTACTGTAGCAGGCTGAGAGTTTGGGGCGTGGTTACTGTAGCATACTGAGAGTTTGGGGCGTGGCTACTGTAGCATACTGAGAGTTTGGGGCGTGGTTACTGTAGCATACTGAGAGTTTGGGGCGTGGCTACTGTAGCAGACAGAGTTTGGGGCGTGGTTACTGTAGCATACTGAGAGTTTGGGGCGTGGCTACTGTAGCATACTGAGAGTTTGGGGCGTGGTTACTGTAGCATACTGAGAGTTTGGGGCGTGGTTACTGTAGCAGACTGAGAGTTTGGGGCGTGGCTACTGTAGCAGACTGAGAGTTTGGGGCGTGGTTACTGTAGCATACTGAGAGTTTGGGGCGTGGTTACTGTAGCAGGCTGAGAGTTTGGGGCGTGGCTACTGTAGCAGGCTGAGAGTTTGGGGCGTGGTTACTGTAGCATACTGAGAGTTTGGGGCGTGGCTACTGTAGCATACTGAGAGTTTGGGGCGTGGTTACTGTAGCAGACTGAGAGTTTGGGGCGTGGTTACTGTAGCATACTGAGAGTTTGGGGTGTGGTTACTGTAGCAGACTGAGAGTTTGGGGCGTGGTTACTGTAGCATACTGAGAGTTTGGGGCGTGGCTACTGTAGCATACTGAGAGTTTGGGGCGTGGCTACTGTAGCAGACTGAGAGTTTGGGGCGTGGTTACTGTAGCATACTGAGAGTTTGGGGCGTGGTTACTGTAGCAGACTGAGAGTTTGGGGCGTGGTTACTGTAGCAGACTGAGAGTTTGGGGTGTGGTTACTGTAGCAGGCTGAGAGTTTGGGGCGTGGCTACTGTAGCAGGCTGAGAGTTTGGGGTGTGGTTACTGTAGCAGGCTGAGAGTTTGAGGCGGGGCTACTGTAGATTGTGGAGAGTTTGGGGCGTGGCTACTGTAGCAGGCTGAGTGTTTGAGGCGTGGCTACTGTAGCAGACTGAGAGTTTGGGGCGTGGTTACTGTAGAATGTGGAGAGTTTGGGGTGTGGCTACTGTAGCAGACTGAGAGTTTGGGGCGTGGTTACTGTAGCATGTGGAGAGTTTAGGGCGTGGCTTCTGTAGCAGACAGAGTTTGGGGCGTTGTGTTTTTCTGTTTCTGTGCACCATTGGTTCTTGTGTAAATTTGCTGTTATTGGTGAAACTGTACTTTACACACCGCCTGAATCACTCCTGTAAGACTCTGACCTTGTTGTTTTGTTTCTGAACATGACAGAAAGCCAGAACATTAACTTGTTGAAGTCTGAAGTGTTGCATCAGTTCTGCTCATTTGTGCTGAAGGAAACCTTTCAGCATCTTCTGAATAGTAGTCCTTGATAAAGTCGATATATTCCAGTTCTAAAGCAGCTTTTTCCAATAACAGAAGTTCAAGAGCCAGTTAAATAGGAAGACCTCTTCTTCTGTCCTGTTGGGTTTGTGTAACCGTGACCTTCCAAATACTCTTGCCAAACTGGAAATATTAGCAGTATTTCTTTCAGTTTTTGTTCACGTTGGCCCCAGAGATGTCAGATCTAATGTGTCGTGTTGTTTTCCTCCTCCGTGTGGTGTTACTGAGGTCGGTTGCTTGTGTGTTTGTTTCTTCTTCACACAGCATCATGTGAGGCTGATCTGAGGCTGTTCAGTAAAATCTCATTGAGATTTCAAAGGGTTTTTCTCTATCCGTGCAGGCGACTAAAGTGTCTGCTGATGGAGAGCAGACGGCAGCTGATGCTGAGAGGAGCCGCAAAGGAGCCGAGGACCTGGAGCTTTACGTTAGGAACACACTCCTGGCTGCCGAAGGTAACGACAAATGAGAAACTGCTGAGAAGACACATTTGATTGGTCCATCTGACACTCCAGAAACTGAAATAAAGGTTTTAATGTTTAGGTGAGGTTTTGTAGGAGTGTATAATTGTAGAAGCTTGGGATGTAGTTGAGGAGAAGCTGTGTGTGTGCGTGTGTGTGTGTGTGTGTAATTGTACATGGTAGTAAATGAGAAGATAGTTTAGTTAATGAAGGTTCAGCTCACACTATGTGATGCCTTAATTAAAAGAGACAAAATTAATTACTGGAAAAATAATCACTTAAACAGATACTCCAGCCATTGACTGTGTGTGTGTGTGTGTGTGTGTGTGTGTGTGTAGTAGTAGTGGGATCTTTCAAGTCATGTCACATTTTTTAACTCTTTATACTGCAAAAACTGATTTTCTTACACTGTATTTTTGTCTTGTTTTCTACTTCTAATATCTAAACATTCTTAAATCAAGATACCATTAGATTATTTCCAGATTATTTCTCCGAACGGCTATCGTGTGAATGCAGTTCATACCTGAGAGGTGTTTTCACAACAGATGGTGTCGTCTCTGGACATCTAAACATCAGACGGACACTCTCACCCACCCAATACATGCAGATTAAAGCCATAAACACAAAAAAAGGGGTTAATTTATATTCTTGGATATGTGTTTGGCAGTTAAAGCCAGCATATTGCACTTTGGTCCTCTGGATTTTGATAACTGTCCAACAAGCGTTTCCAAAAAGCTGCTCGCAGAAGTGTAGGAGAGACAGAGGAAGAGCTTCATTATCCATTCAGCGCGTGAGCTCCCTGCTCCAGTAAACCGCCTCGTCTCTCATCTTCTCTCGCACGCTAAACGAGTAGGAATCAAATGATTCTGTCCACCCCAAAGACCCGAGCTGCGTTTGAAACTCACTGTGCAATTATTTCCAGCTCGGCTCGTTGGCAGGTATATACTGCGCTCTTTGTAGTCTATCGACTGTTTACGTTTGAACTCTCGAGGAATTTCAGAAACGCATGTAATTATAGCTCATTTTCATCTCAATTTAATGATTTTTATTTAAATTAGAATATGCAGAGAAGCTTGCTTGCTCTTTTATTTCGCTCCCGTTTGATTGGGATTTTATTTCTGAATCTAATTTAATTTGATTAAAGAACATTAACTCTGCTGAGTCCAATTTGAACTTCTTTGAATCAACCTGAAGCCAGTCACACCCATGAAAATGAAAAGGAAGTGAAAAGAAATGTGTGGCAAAGTTAAGTTTGTTGTCTGTCGGGGAATCCGGAGGATTCTGGCAGGTGCATTATGATGATATTTGCACTTTGTCATATTAATACTGAGTCAGAGCTCCAATCAGAATGTGATGTGTGTTTACTAATATTTACAGTATCGTGTGTGTTGTGCAGTGTTATTTTAGTATCATTCAGATAATATTATTTTGAATTAGATCAATAGTTTGTATAATTTATTTTTTGTTTTCATTTTCATTTTAAAGTTGTAGTACTTTAGTTGTTTTTTACATTAGATTTATTTTTATTATGTCTATGTAGTTTTTATTATTACTTTAGTTTTAGTTATTTTAGTACACTGACTTAAACTAAATGACAATGGGAAACTTTGCCTTGGCAACTAGCTGAAATAATTTTAAATGCACTATATTTAGAATTCAGAAACTCTTGTTATTAGCGACACCAGTGGCCATTAAGGGAACTGCAGCAGCAACTTACTGCTCGTGCTCACACTCGTGCACACGTAACGCACAAGAGACTGAACGTGATTCAAGACCAAAATATACTCATGGCAAAGTTATTTTTCGTTTTTACTTAGAAGTAAAAAGAAGTACCTTTGCAGTGATATTGTTAACAAACATCTCAACTCTGCCCACATTTAGATGAAAATGTAGATATGTGCTGCACGCTCTAAAATAAACACAACAAAATAAACACAACAAAATAACAAAATAAACACAACAAAAATGAGAAAACAGCAGTTCAGAAAGCATCTGATCATAGTGAGGTGGATGTTTAAACCAGCTCTGAGATTCACCGGTATCATGACGACAAAATGACACTGTTATAATTTGATTATGAAGTATATTTGAAACCATATAGATCAGGTTATGTGAAACTATAGTTTAAATTATTCCCTTGTATGACACATGAATGGCTCTTTCAACATCATCTTGATTACTGTTTATGCATTTGTTCATTTCATGTGCGATTGAACAGAAAAGAGTGTAAACGTCACATCCTTTTGATTTTCCTGGCGAAACCGGTCCGAGTTCTTCACATTAAAATCAGTCTACAGGCTTTCATAGACAACCTAGAAAGCCATGGAAGGTCGTTTCGTTACGAGCTGTTCACACATTGGCAATACAAAAAACGATTAATACACGAAAATTCTTACATTTTAATTTATTTCAGTTCTAATTTATTCCATTCGAGTGACAAAGGATTTTATGGTTTTACTTTGGTGTTGTGTCCCTGCTGCTCACGTGTGTGTGTGTGTGTGTGTGTGTGTGTTGTCCAGCTCTGCGGGACAAAGCTCGTGAGCTGAACGCGACTCTGGGCATGAGGGAAGGGGCTCCAGAGAAGAGTGTGAACGAGATGAATGATGAAATCCAAGCCATGCTTGCAGAACTACGCAAACGACAGCTCTCCGGCAAGAAACACATCGCTGACGAAGAACTGGGGTAAAACACACACACACACACAGATGTAGTGGCAATGATCTAGGCAGGTGGAGCTGGGGAGGTGGAGGGGTTCAGATTAACTATGATACCAGAACACTAAACCAGACTATTTGAAAGTTGAGCATGCAATCTCATTGGCTACAGAATCAGCAGAGGCCAATCAGCTTGTGCTTATGATGTAATTGCTAGCATATTGGAACATCAGCCTGCTCCATCTAGAGTTTTATGACTGAACTAAACTTATTATTCAGCCTTGTGTTATTGTTTTACTTCATCAATCAATTTATAATATCTAAACATTTTATATTGAACTATTTTATTCATAATAAATCCCTTTTAATTGCGTAGGATATTGGATATACAAGTAATAATGTTATTGTTCATCTGGTGCAGTTTTATCATGTCTGTTTATTATATTGTGGGCTTGTTTTGTGTTATCTGACAATCCTTCACTGGATCTTTAATGAAGAGAGGAGAGAGTTCAGAGGAGAGCAGCAGTGTTCAAACTGAACAGCAGCACAATTATTTAATAAAGTAGTTGAGATTACACACCCTGTAACCGCACTGTTATTTCACTGAAGCCCGGGGGAGACTGAGACACTGGTGCTTGGTTTATCTGAGCGTCAAGTTAAGAGACGTGTCAGATCAAAGGAAGTGATTATCAGCTGGATCTTTTGCAGTTAGAAAAATATAATATGTGCTGCTGCATTTTCAATATTTAGTGAATTAGCCTCATATATATATATATATATATATGATGTCACAACTGTATGTTTAATTTTAATTTTAAATTTTAATTTTGCAATACTGGAAAAATCATGCAGTGTGGTGCACAGGTGAGTATGAAACAGCATTGTGATTTGTTGCAAGCGTATTGTTCACATGTAAAGATCATATGAATATTACTCAGTTCAAATACCACAACAAACCTCTTACACAAAGAGCAAATCCAGCCGAACAGCGGCGAGGATGCCACTCAAGCTCACAGGTTGGAATAATTGTGTTGGTGGCATTATGTTTCTCAGTCGTATTTTGTGGTTCACTGGATCACAGCTCAAATGAAGAAAGTTTCTCTTTCTTATGTAAAATCTTAATGAACTAATTAAAAACTGCCTGCGGTTGGGCAGGGGAGGAATATTATTCCAGCCTAATCAAATTACTTCAGTAATGGGTTCCTCTGTGTGTGCGGCTATGAGAGAACAGAGAGAGACACCTAGAGGAAGACGGAGGGAGTGAAGCGGTCAGGAGCTCTCCGCTCCATCAGGTGGTTTTCACTGTCTCCTGTCTCCTCAGAGATCTCCAAGACAAACTTTGTCCCAAAAATACAATATTCAGTATTATATTATAATACTGAATATTATATTGTACTATATTATATTGTACTATAATTCAGTACAATATTATATACAATATAATATCTTCACTCAGGGTTAAAGCAGATCAGAACAAAAACAAAAATTCAGGCAAATCATAATCATATGTCATCATTTATTCGCCCATATGTCGTTCCAAAATATTTCTGTGAAAGTTATTTATTTGATCGTAAAAACAGTAATATTGTGAAATATTATTACAGTTTTAAATAGCTGTTTTCTATATGAATATATTATAAAGTGTAATTTATTCCTGCGATTTTTGTGGAAAGTGTGATGCTTTTTTTTTTTTCAGGATTCTTTGTTGAAATTCATTTATTTGAAATAGAAATCTTTTGTAACATTATAAATGTCTTTACTGTCACTTACGTATGATGAATTAAAAGTATTAATTTATTTCACAAATAAAACAGCAGTGTAGTTGGTCATTCTGGGTTTCTGTCTGGTCTTTTAAAGGGTTTGAGTCACAGATAAGGAGTCTGGTTCTCTGTCTTTCAGGGCCGCAGAGGCTCTTTTGGCAAGAGTGAAGCGTTTGTTTGGAGATCCACACCAGGCCACAGAGGACCTGAAGAAGGAGGTGGGTGATAAGATGGGTGATTACAGGCAGAAACTGGAGGAAGCTCAGGATCTGCTGAGGGACGCGCACAACAAAACCAAACAGGCAGAAGGTCTGGCTGTCACCAACCAACTGAACCTCGACCGCCTGCAGGTGCGCAAATACACAAACAGAAACTTATGAAGCGCTCCGTGTCAAGTCTAAAGCGGTTCATTATGTTTGTGCAGGGGAAGAGGGAGGTGGCTGGTGAAAAGAAAAAGGAGATGGAGGGGATTTTGGCGGAAGGAGAGAAGATGCTGGACGAAGCTAATGCTCTGTCAGACAGCATCAACCAGGGCAAAGAGGTCAGTTTCATGCTAAACACATGACAGAAATGTTTCAGAACCATAGCTGGTGGCTCACTGACTGGCGTCTGTAGGAGCTGGAGGAGATGGCGAGAGAGCTGGGACCTCTGCATGATAAGCTGGATTTTAAGGTGGCGCAGTTGGGTCGCGGTCTGGACGATTCCATCCCGGATCTGCTGCTGAGAGCGGAGGATCACGCCGGTCAGCTCAACGAGTCCGCTGGCATACTCGACAGGTGTGTGTGTGTTTATTTGAGTTTTGGAGTGTCAGTAAAACACCAAAAACTTGTAACAACACAAATTATGATTGCTGGGGAAGATTATCAATTAATAAAAACTTATTGCCCCGAGATTTCTTGCACAATACTGTGTCAAAGGGTTGAAAATTAATGGGGGCTTCAGGCAAAAATGAAACCAAAATTAACAAAAATACCCCCCCAATTCAAGATATGGGGGCAAAAACTGCAAAAATGACACCAAAAATAACAAAAAATACCCCCAAATTCAAGATATGGGGGCAAAAACTGCAAAAATGACACCAAAAATAACAAAAAATACCCCCAAATTCAGGATATGGGGGCAAAAACTGCAAAAATGACACCAAAAATAACAAAAAATACCCCCAAATTCAAGATATGGGGGCAAAAACTGCAAAAATGACACCAAAAATAACAAAAAATACCCCTAAATTCAGGATATGGGGGCAAAAACTGCAAAAATGACACCAAAAATAACAAAAAATACCCCCAAATTCAGGATAAGGGGGCAAAAATGACACCAAAATTAACAAAAAATAACCCCAAATTCAAGATATTGGGGCAAAAATTACACCAAAATTAACAAAAAAAAAAAAAAATACCCCCAAATACATGATATGGGGGCAAAACTTGCAAAAATTACACCAATTTTTTTTTTTAAAATGCCCCCAAAATTCAAGATACGGGGGCAAAAATTACACCAAAATTAACAAAAGAAATACCCCCAAATTCATGATACGGGGTCAAAACTTACAAAAAAAATGCAAAAAAATTACACCATTTTTTTTTTTAAATGCCCCCAAAATTCAAGGTACGGGGGCAAAAAAATAAAAAATAATAAATCACCAATAAATTAACAAAATGCCCCCAAATGCAAGCTATGGGGGCAAAATTTACACTGAAATTAACAAAAAATACCCCCAAATACAAGATATGGGGGCAAAAATTACACCAATTTAAAAAAAAAAAAATGCCCCCAAAATTCAAGATATGGGGGCAAAAAAATACACAAAATCTAATAAAAATACCCTAAAATTCAAGATATGGGGGCAAAAATGACACCAAAATTAAAAAAAAAAAATTCACTTTGACATTTTGATCTTTCACTTTGAAAGTGTCATGAAACATGCAAGAAGCATATGTTGTTGTTGTTTGTTTGTTTGTTTGTTTGTTGTTTTTTTGTCACCAATTCACCAATCTGAACCTGCGTTTGTGGTTTCTGTAGTATTCTAGCTGAGGCAAAGAACCTGTCCTTCAACGCCACCGCTGCTTTCAACGCATACACCAACATCAAGAACTACATCGATGAGGCCGATAAGGTGGCCAAAGAGGCGAAGAAAACCAGCGTTGAGGCTCTACAGCTGGTGAGGAAACACACAGACTACACCAGTGACTGATGGGAACTGCTCTGTGAATTGAAATTCTGTTGTTTTCTACTTACACGCATGTCTTTTCAACTCGTCTTTATGTGTTGGAACAAAAGTCAATAATTTGGAGACTCTTTTTGCAGCTCTTCTCCATATTGCAGCAGTTCATATCCCAACCAATAGCAAACAGGGGGAGTGTCTGGTGATGCTAGAGTTAAAAAAACATGCAACACAGAAACAATCTTGTTAAACTACTATAAACAATTTGCACACAGACACTAGTTTTTACACAAATCCTCATCCATCAAGGACACGTTTGGTTGTCAGGAGTCTGTGATGTCTAGAAACGCTCTGCTCACCTCAGGCTGACGGCGTTAAATCTGTTTAATTCATTTCTATTTGTGCTGCTTCAGAGATCAAAGCTTTCCTCCTGTTCTTCCATTATCATCCCTCTCTCTGCTGTCGTTCACCCTCCCTCACAGAAACAGGAGGTCAAAAGGTCAACACCGAATAATGGTGCTTCACACAAGAGTGTCAAACCTGACAACATGCAGCAATATTAAAAATGAGCTTTCCATTTCTCTGCATGGAACTACATGACAAGTGCGCAGTAATCGCATCACATTCAGCTAAATGAACGGGTTTTGTGTTATTTTTCATGTTGCAAAAAGAATATTTATTTTAAAACACAAAACTGTCCCTCGCTATAGTACCATCTGCTTCTCAGTAGAGAGATCTGTATCATCTGAGACATCCGCTCTCATGTGTGTGTCATGTTCTGTGTGCAGGCCTCAGGACCCAAAGGATCTCTGAAAGATCAAGCCAAGGGCTCGGCTCAGAAGAGTCACCGCCTGTGGAACGAGGCCAAAGAACTGCAGAACGACGTGAAAGGTGAAAATTACTAGCAGAGTAATACTGTCCTGCAGACTCTCACAAATGTTCCCAAGACGCCAGAGGAAGAGCAGCATTTTTGCCATGTAATTTTTGTTCTTTTTTCAGAAAATGCAGACAATCTGGGTGCTCTTCAGTCCAGACTGAAAGGAGCCAACAAAAAGAACAAAGACTTACAGAAAGGCATGAACGACACAATGGAGAAACTCAACGCCATCCCTGATGGTGGGTGTGTGTGTGTTTCAGGGTCATCCTCACCAGCTTGACTGCTGAAAACATTGAATTTGGCATCTTAAACCTTCACAGGGTTTGATGTTTTCTGTTCCTATGGTTACAGAGAGGTGTGTGTTTGTGTGTATGTCACACATTTGATGCTGTCAGGACAAGGTTATCACTGAGAGCAGTGTGTGTGTGTTCGTCTCACTGCCCAACACCACAGCACCCGTATGGTTCCTCCTGAGGAAACTGCATTCAGACAGGCATCTAAAGCACCATAATGTCACTTCCAATGATCTCAAACAAATCCAAGCCTGATTTTTGTTTTTGCCACCAACGGCTGAATCTCACACACAGTATTGTATGGGACGTTGGATTTGGACGTGACTTTTTAGCTTTCAGTCTGTGCGTTTGTGAGCTGACAGTGCAGTATCATAGTGAAATATCAAAAAAAAGTTTAAATATGAAAAGTCAAATCATTCTCAGCAAGTAAAACTTTAAGTGAAAGTACTAAAATACAAAAACTGCAAAAATGACACCAAAATTAACAAAAAAAAAAAAAAAAAGCCCCCCAAATTCAAGATATGGGGGCAAAAAATGCAAAAAAATCCCACCAAAAATGTACAAAAATACCCCCCAAATTCAAGATATGGGGCAAATACTGCAAAAAAAAAAAAAAAAACAACAAAAATGCCCCCCAAATTCAAGATATGGGGGCAATAAATGCAAAAAAAGACACCAAAAAAGTACAAAAATAGCCCCCAAATTCAAGATATGGGGGCAAAAAATGCAAAAAAAGACACACAAATGTACAAAAAAGCCCCCCAAATTCAAGATATGGGGGCAAAAAATGCAAAAAAGACACAAAAATGACCCCCAAATTTAAGATATGGGGGCAAAAAATGCAAAAAAAACCCCAACAAAAATGTACAAAAATGACCCCCAAATTCAAGATATGGGGCAAATACTGCAAAAAAAAAAAAAAAAAAAAAAAAAAAATGCCCCCCAAATTCAAGATATGGGGGCAATAAATGCAAAAAAAGACACCAAAAAAGTACAAAAATAGCCCCCAAATTCAAGATATGGGGGCAAAAAATGCAAAAAAAGACACACAAATGTACAAAAAAGCCCCCCAAATTCAAGATATGGGGGCAAAAAATGCAAAAAAGACACAAAAATGACCCCCAAATTTAAGATATGGGGGCAAAAAATGCAAAAAAAAAACCCCAACAAAAATGTACAAAAATGACCCCCAAATTCAAGATATGGGGGCAAAAAATGCAAAAAAGACACAAAAATGACCCCCAAATTTAAGATATGGGGGCAAAAAATGCAAAAAAGACACAAAAATGACCCCCAAATTTAAGATATGGGGGCAAAAAATGCAAAAAAAAAAAAAAAAAAAACAACAACAAAAATGTACAAAAATGCCCCCCAAATTCAAGATATGGGGGCAAAAAATGCAAAAAAGACACAAAAATGACCGCCAAATTTAAGATATGGGGGCAAAAAATGCAAAAAACCCCAACAAAAATGTACAAAAATGCCCCCCAAATTCAAGATATGGGGGCAAAAAATGCAAAAAACCCCAACAAAAATGTACAAAAATGACCCCCAAATTTAAGATATGGGGGCAAAAAATGCAAAAAAGACACAAAAATGACCCCCAAATTTAAGATATGGGGGCAAAAAATGCAAAAAAGACACAAAAATGACCCCCAAATTTAAGATATGGGGGCAAAAAAAAACAAAAATGTACAAAAATGCCCCCCTGTAGGGGCTTAGCCTATTTATTAGCTCAATTTAATTGTTACAGGGAATAAGAATTGAATCAACTGTAAATGATTCACTGTAAATGATTCAGAATTAATATTTAACACTTCATCAATTATTCGTCCAGCGAAAATTGAGGTTAGAGTATTTTACCAATTCTGGATAAAATATTATTCTGTGGCCAACAG
Source organism: Ancherythroculter nigrocauda (assembly GCA_036281575.1). Classification (NCBI taxonomy): domain Eukaryota; kingdom Metazoa; phylum Chordata; class Actinopteri; order Cypriniformes; family Xenocyprididae; genus Ancherythroculter; species Ancherythroculter nigrocauda. The sequence continues at coordinate 729,238 of VTFQ01000014.1, forward strand.
TAACAATATTTTATTATGATTATTGTTATTATTGTAATTATTATATTATAAGCAAGAGGTAACTTTTAGGATCTTTTGAGTTTAAGGCAGTAATTTGATACACAATACAAGAAACTCGCATATGTGAAAATCAAAACAAGATTTATTGACTACTTCTAATGTTTACAGGAAACTAAGGCTAAACACACACACACATACACACATACATACATGCACACACATTCGCGGAGTTGATGAGTTATGAAAAGTCCCAAGTTCAGTGCTAACTTAACTTATAACCGGAAGAAAATCACAAAAGCAGAGCTTTGGCTTGATTCTTTAGGTTTAAAGGAGTTTCACCAGTTTCCAGCAAGAGAGAGAGAAGTTTGCTTGTACCTGCGTTTGCTCTGACAGCTGAGGTAATCGGGTTGTTCCGTGACTCGTGTACAGCGGAGTCCCGTTCTGGATTGGCTGTCTTTCAGGTGACGTCTTCTCGGGAAAGCCCTGTGGGTTGCGCGGAAGCTTTGAAGGATGTTGCTGGCTGGTGCGATGCGCTGTTCCGAGCGTCTGGCTTGAGCGGCTCTCTTCTTGGGAGACTTTGGTCAGGTATTGCAGAGGGTTTTGGAGTCTGGATGTGACGGCTGTTGATCAGCGGCTTGGCTCGTAGTTCAAGTCGAAGACTGTTAGATGGAAAATCAGCCCCGGTCAATCAGTTCTCAATTACCCATGCGACTTTTCCGCCGTGGTCAAAGTATTTCTGACCGACTTCTGACTTCCAGCTTCTGACTTTGACTTTACTTCATATTTCTCAACTGCCTTGACTTGTTCGGACAGCGTAGTTTTAAAGGAGCAATTCTGGCTCCATCCTTCAGATGCGATCCTCCAATGAGACGTTGCTACGGAGATTAGACACGCCTCGTCTATTGTCTATTGTCTATTGATCACATCGCGTGATATCTGCAGGACATTCTCTTGTTTTATTAACAACTTTATAAAGTTTCTTAATATTTTCCTGATACTGAATTTCAATGTTTCATTCACACAGAATTACAGAGAATTATAAATTCTGCATTTAGAGCTCAAACACGACACACTTCTTCCACACATATTACTAGACTGACCTAATTAAAACAATGATTATAAGAGAAAGAAGATGCATACAGGACTACAAACATATAAAGCATTGACTCCAACATATTAGTAATCACATCATAGCAAATGTTATTCTGGATATAGTTAATACTTTAAGTAATCGACAATTGTCCCTTTTGAGATTCAAGATTGAGTCCTAAGCATAGTTTAACTTTGACCGGAGTCATGGGTGACTGGGTCACGATGGACGGCCACACAAGGGAGGTATTGATAGGACAGATTTGTCTTTAAATCCGTTGATGGGTGTTTTCCTGTTCCGTCCGATAATACAAGAGGGTTTTGTGAGAGAATCAATAGATTTAATGTGATCAGACCCACGTGATGGGTTCTGATTAGTTTATTGCTGATGAGCAAAGAAGTCCTTTGGACAGAGTCCTTTGTTAAAAGAAGTCACGTCATCATTCCTGTAAAAGCTAGGTTTTCCCTGTCAGGAAATGGATCTTTTGGACCAAATGAAGCTTTGTTCAATCATGCCTCTGGCTGATAAAGCCATTTGGTAACGTCTGTCGAACGAGTCCCTACACCCAAATTCAAGATATGGGGGCAAAAAATGCAAAAAAGGCACAAAAATGACCCCCAAATTTAAGATATGGGGGCAAAAAATGCAAAAAACCCCAACAAAAATGTACAAAAATGCCCCCCAAATTCAAGATATGGGGGCAAAAAATGCAAAAAAGACACAAAAATGACCGCCAAATTTAAGATATGGGGGCAAAAAATGCAAAAAAAACCCAACAAAAATGTACAAAAATGCCCCCCAAATTCAAGATATGGGGGCAAAAAATGCAAAAAACCCCAACAAAAATGTACAAAAATGACCCCCAAATTTAAGATATGGGGGCAAAAAATGCAAAAAAGACACAAAAATGTACAAAAATACCCCCCAAATTCAAGATATGGGGGCAAAAAATGCAAAAAAGACACAAAAATTTGCAAAAATGCCCCCCAAATTCAAGATATGGGGGCAAAAATTACACCGAAATACTAAAACTGAAATAAAAATAAATTTAAGCTAAATAGAACAAAAACTAATAAAACTGCCAAAAGCACATAACAAAATTACTAAAACTTCAACTAAAATTAAAATGAAAACTGAACATGAAAAAATTAAAAGCTAATTCAGAATATTAATGAATACTGTAATAGTATGAATAATATAAATAATACTAAAATAAGTATCAACATTATGAGTATGTCATAGAAAATATTTTTAAATTTGGATATTTTTGTGTATGAAAAGACAACTTCCACTTTATATCTCACCTCAAGAATCAGAGGGAAAAATTATTAAATATTCTTCATAAGAAAACAAGTCGGCACACCAAAGCTCCAAAAAATAGGCAAGACTCCCACCGGTGTGAGTCTCACATTAAATAAGTTTTGCCTATTTTTTGGAGCTTTGGTGTGCCGACTTTTTCCCTGTTTTTCAATATTTTTTTGGTGGAGCACCCATTTTTGAGCAGGTGATGTGCGTGCTTTTGTTTTGATTTTGCTAATATTCTTCATTAGAGAAATGAAATCTAGTTTTAGATACAAGGCTACAGTGTCACAGGATGTGTCCTAATGTAGTGTTTATGTCTAACTCTGGGTCAAGGCCCATCGAGTTTAAGCTTAATGACTTTCACAGATTAGTGGCAGGCATTGGTCAGCATGGCCTAGAGGGGGTTTAACATTCTCATTGCATCAGCTTCTGATGCAGCGTCAGGTTCCCTCGAAAGGCAACATCTTTGTGTTACATATGTAACCGGGTTCCCTGAGAAGGGAATGAGATGCTGCGTCGCGTTGCCATGCTTCAGGCATGCCTGTGCGTCCTCCTTCAGACAGTCTAAAGTTGATGACGTGTAATGCAGACACCCTTTTATATCTCTTTATACGGCTGCTCCATGTGATGCCATCATTTCACACATGCTTCAGACACCGGGAACTGTGGATGTGTCCTCATAGTGTCAGCATCCGATGCAGCATCTAATTTAGATAAAGATCAATCTATTGCAGTATTTTTACTGTATCATAGTATCACTCTATCAAACATTTACTGAGAATCATTGAGAAGAATAGAAATGTAATAAAAACTGAATGCCTGAAAAAAAAAAAACATAATGCTCCCGTTTAAACAGGTTCGTTTAAATTTAGCAAATAATGATCGTGTTTTTTCCTAGATTATAGAGTGATGTGACCTGTGCGTATTCTATGTGAGATTCCCCCTCATGTGAAAGTTTTTATTTTCCTTTGTGAAAATGATTTTGTTCAGTGATTATTTCACGTTCTTGTTCTGTGGATGATTGTAGATCTGGCAGCGAAGATCCAGGCCACCAAGGCGAAGGCGGCAGAGGCCAACGACACGGCCATAGACGTCCTCAACCGTCTGAAGGACATGAACCTGAACCTGATGGGCTTGAAGAGGAACTACAGCAAACTGGAGGACGACGTCAACAAAGCCAACAACCTCATCAAAGACCCCGAGAAAAACAGTACGACATCCATCCAACTCCAGCCATAATCTTGCTCGATAGAGACAACAGCTGCATGGATCACAAAGATTTGATTTCTTAATTGAAATGTTTGTGTTACAAGATCACTTAAATGCTTATTTCATATTTTTCCCCCCATTTGATTTTGAACGTCAACAGCAATAAGTATGTATACAGAATTTTCTTCTTTCATCTGTGCGAATGGTTTGAAGAGCTCTCTCTGCTCCCCGAGGCTTCAGCATGGTGCTTTCATCCAGAGCTGCATGTACAGAGAGAGTGTTTTCCCAATCGCTCCATTTCTCCCGTCTTTGTTTCAGCCCAACAGGATTAAACGCCGCCTTTGAAAGCTTCACTAAGCTTGTTATCCTAATGAGCGCTTTAGCTAATTACAGATGAAAACTCTGTCGTTTTTTGCTCTCATCTTCTCTTTTGAAATAACAGCTCCATGTCTTTCGCTTCCTATGCTGCAAATGAGAGATATATAACGTCACTCTCTTTCCTCCATCTCCCATTTTCTCGTTTGTGTCTGAATTCTTTCATGGTCTCTTGTGCTCTTGTTTTAGAGCCTTTCATCCTCCTTTACTCATGGCTATGCTATCAAGCATGTTTCTAATGCCGTATTTATTCTGTTCCATCACGTTTTCACGTATTGGCGTTCGTGACGGCCGTTCCTCTGTGTCTGTAGTTCATGCGGCAGGTGCTAAAGTGAAGGATCTGGAGAATGAGGCTGACAAGTTGCTGGAGAAACTAAAGCCCATTCAGGAACTCCAGGACAACCTGAAGAAAAACATCTCGCAGATCAAAGAACTCATCAACCAGGCTCGCAAACAGGCCAACTCTGTGAGTGCTGCCCGTAAAACTCAGTGAAGTCCTGAAGACAGTGCATTTCATATGAACGCGCATATTTATTCAATCTTCAGATTTATGTTCTGGAAATGTTCGCAAATTATTGCATATTTAAGTGCATACAAAACAGTTGTGTACTGTGATTAATCACCTATTAGTTAAAATGTGAACCCTATTCACTTGCAATGTCTTGCCTTGAATCTGCTACATAATCTGCAAGAAAAGAAATTTGATCATTCATGTGCTGTCCGTGCTCTCTGTCTTGACCTCTCATGACCTTTGAACCCTAGATTAAGGTGTCCGTGTCATCCGGCGGAGACTGTATCCGCACTTATCGGCCAGAGATCAAGAAGGGCCGCTATAACACCATTATCCTCCATGTGAAGACCGTCGCTGCTGATAACCTGCTCTTCTACCTCGGATCGGCCAAATATGTGAGTGTAAACCTGACTCTGAGTAGGAAAAGGAAATAATTATAGCTTATTACATCCATACACACACACATAATGTCATGTTTGGCCGTGTGTAGGTGGATTTCTTGGCGATTGAGATGAGGAAGGGTAAGGTGAACTTCCTGTGGGATGTTGGGTCAGGGGTCGGCCGTGTAGAATATCCTGATCTCGTCATCAACGATGGAAACTGGCATCGAATCGAAGCCTCACGGTAATTCAGGGTTCACGTACTCTGTGTTTTGTTGAAAGACCACACTGTGAATCATCTTAAAGGGATAGTTCGTCCAAAATAGAAAATCCTGTCATCATTTACCCACCCTCAAGCTGTTCCAAACCTTGTTTCTTTCTTCTGCTGAACACAAAAGAAGATATATTGAAGAATGTTGATGGACAAACAGTTGATGGACTCCATTGACTTCCATAGTATGGGGGAAAAATGTGACCCTGGACCACAAAACCAGTCATAAGAGTCAATTTTTTGAAATTGAGATTTATTCATCACCTGAAAGCTGAATAAATACGCTTTCCATTGATGTGTGGTTTGTTAGGTTAGGACAAAAAAATCTAAATATTGAGAATAAGTCCTTAGCAATGCATATCCACTCACAAAAATACATTTTTGATATATCTACGGTAAAAAATTTGCAAAATATCTTCATGGAACATGATCTTTACTTAATATCCTAATGATTTTTGGCATAAAAGAAAAATAGATAATTTTCACCTATACAATGTATTGTTGGATATTGCTACAAATATACACTGAATATAATGGGGTATATACATATAATGGGGTCCATCAACATTCTTCAAATATCTTTGTTACTATACCTTTAAGTTTATTTTTCTTACTCTATTGCCATGTTCTATTGTTTTAAGTTTAAACTTCACTACTATGTTTGATCTAAAGCTTTTCAGACATTCGTTCTGCAGACATTAGAGTTTCTTTACAAAACTAAAGTCCATCTAATGTCAGTAGTAAAGGTAAATAGTTATTTTGGGGTGAACATCGATCAAATAGCTGCACTCTGCAGTCCCTTCATTAATCACAAGTGAAAGGGAGAGCAGCTGTTATGTATTAGTATGGTTTATGATCAGTGCTGTAAGTGTTGGTCTTGTTCTCATGTCGGTGTTGTCCAGTATCGGTCTGAACGGCAGTATCTCCGTCCACGCGCTGGAGGGACCCAAAACTGGCATCTTACCAACCCACAGAAGTGCCAGATCACCCGAGAGCTACACTGTGCTGGACGTGGACCAAAACGCTTACCTGTTCGTCGGTGGCATGCTGGGCTCGGTGAAGGTGAGAGACATCGCTTCACGAATCCACTGCATCTTCTTCATTAGCATTTTGCTCAGGAAAAATATATCACCTTCTTTCAGTCTTTCCCTCCATTTGGCCTAAAACACTGTTCGTGCTCATCCTGTTTGAAATGTTGACTACACACACTGAGGTTTTTCAGATCCTCTCCATATTTATGATTCTTTGCAATCTTTATCCACTGTCTACATCGCACTGGATCCTTCACTGGAAACTGAAGCATTCCCACTAAACGCTCACTCTGAATTCTTGCACTCAGGAACAAACTAGTTGACGCCACTATGACTAAAAGTTTGCTAAGAAGTATTTCCTACTAAAGCAAGGCGGTATTTGACTCTGTATCCATAGCAGACTGGTGGGTGTGGCCTTCGACGGCAGCATGCCCAGTGCATTATGGGTGTTGAAGTTTTTCTACATATTTAGCAAGAGCCTTTTTTCTGTTTTCTCCAGTCAGGTAGCACCGATTTAATTTTTTCCCCATCTTTCTACTGTATAGGCAGCCAAGTTTTATTGAAAGCCCATTTTGCCAGCGGTACCTTTAAAGTTCCAAAAATGCCCCAATGAGGCTGTTTGGAAAGAATGAATCTTGAATTTTTGAATGTCTGGACCAGGTATAAAGTTTTTACTGGGGCACGTGCAATAATCCCAGTAAAATATTAGTGATAAATCCTCATAGAAATCACCATATAATGACCTGAGAATCATTTTCACTGAGAATAATCATGTGGTGTGATTTGTGTCAGCTGTTAAGAATGTCCGATTCACAAATAAATCACTCATTTGATCTTATCATCAAACAGGTTTGCAGAAAGTTCAGAAGTTGTTCATGATTCAGTTTGATTCATTCAGACAGTTCACTCATGCACTGAATCATTTGCAGCAGTTTCTCATACTGAAATAGTCACGGGATCCTTTATAAGACAGAAAACAAAAGCACCAGATGAGGTGGATATTTACCTACAATTGCTTGTCTTCTATTGTTTATCAGTGATAAGAATTTTCCTGTTGTCACTGTGAAGCTGCTTTGAAACAATATGTATTGTGAAAAGCGCTATATAAATGAAGATGACTTGACTTCACTTGACATGAAGCAGATATTAATTGCATGTGCAGCTTTAGAATGACTCTGTACTGCCAGTGAAGACAATTTATATTCATAATAGAATCAAAAAAGGAGATCGAAATATGGGGACACCAGTACTGATGAACGGCTAGAAACTCTCCAACTCTGAGCTATTGTTTAATCATGTGAAATACACACTGATTTTGCCCTGTGTGTGTGTTTGTTTGGTGTGTGTAGAAGGCAGATGCTGTGAAAACCATCACGTTCTCAGGCTGTATGGGAGAGACGTCTCTGGATGGAAAACCCATCGGTCTGTGGAACTACAAAGAGAGAGACGGGGATTGTGCTGGTTGTGTAGTCAGGTGAGAGTGCGCACACACACACACACACACACACCTGTGGTCTCAGTGTGAGGAGCTCAGTGTAATGATGTGTGTGTGTAGTCCTCAGCCGGCGGACACTGAAGGCACGGTTCAGTTTGACGGAGACGGTTACGCAGCCGTCAGTCGCCCCACCAGATGGAACCCCAACATCTCCACAGTGATGTTCAAGTTCCGCACGTTCTCCACAGACGCGGTCATGATGTACTTTGCCACCAAAGACATGGTAACAGACGCACACACGCTCTTACACAACATGCATTCATAAGGCCAACAGCCAGTTTGAATTCTACAGCCGAATTAACTCCCGAAAAATGCGTTTGTGAAAGTGCAAAAATTCAACAACTGATGTATTAAACAAAAATCAGAGATGTGTCTCACTTCTGTATGTGCAATGCAAGGAAATAAATCCAAAACCTAAATAAAAAAACAAGTCCAAAATATTGCACCAACTTTAATAACTCCATCAACTCGATGGCTTTATGAGCTAAACCCAAACAACAAGCCCCAAAACACTTATAATAAGTGGTAACACTGTGAGAGTGCGCTCTGCAAATCAGCCTTACAAATATAAACAAAACACGCTGCCTCGATCTGTTAACGGTGTCAGTCATCGCAATTTCAGGTCTTGTTCCGTACACACACAACAATAATTTAGGGGATTCACTCCCGTATGTAAATGTGGTTGTACATGGCCAATAAAATGAGCCATTTTACAACATTTGACATGCGTTCTACATCTGTGTACAACCTCTCTCTCTCTCTCTCTCTCTCTCTCTCTGAGCAGAAAGACTTCATGAGTGCAGAACTGAGTGACGGGAAGCTGAAAGTGAGTTATGATCTGGGCTCAGGCACCGGCTCCACCATCAGTAACAAACGCTATAATGATGGAAAATGGAAGTCCTTCACCATGTCCCGCATGAAGAAAGAAGGTAACGTGATCCCAACAGAAGAGCTCACCGTCAGACGTGTGCGAGCGGATCTAGACGTGTCTGTAAAGGGTTTGAAAATGAACATGCATTGCTTGCTCACCCTAATGTCATTCCAAACCTGTGTTTCTTTCATATTTATAAATTACCCAGAGCGGATCTATACAGGTGGAGCTGGGGAAGGTGGAGGGAACTGCTATAGTGAATGCTTAACAGTCAACAGTGAGCAGTAAGCTCATTGGCTGCAGATGTGACGTGGACCAATCAGCTTGTGCCGAGTAGTTAACACTGAAAATATCATCAGTTTGCATTAAATCTAGAGTTTCGTGACAGAACTAGGCATTTATATGCTGTTATAGTACATTGAATTAGTGTTTTTTTTTTTCGTTTCAGTTTTAATTGAATTTTAGTTTTAGTAAAAAAATTGTGCTTTTGTCATTTTTATTAGTATTTTTAAATATTTGTTTATTTAGCTACAGCCTGTTATCTGTCAGTGTCTCAGTAGCGGGATACTTGACATGCTTTTATTGCCTTTTTTCCCCTATTGCATATTTTAGTAGTAATCATAGATCAGGCATCATCCGAAAACTTAAACACTCTCACCTTCATTTATATAGCGCTTTTTACAATGCAGATTGTGTCAAAGCAGCTTTACATTGATAATTGGTATATAATTTTTCCTTTTAAAGAATAGTGTCAATGCAGGCAGATCAAAAGCACTGTTGAATAAATGTCAAGGATACTGTTGAATATCAAATGTCAAGTCAAATTAAATTAAATTAGGGCTGCACGATTAATCGTATTTTATCACGATAACGATATCTGCTTCTCTCGATTGATTTTAAATAATCGTCACGATATTGGCCCGCTCTATGAAAATGAACATAATTTGGAAAAAATTCATCTTGTGAAAATTGTTTTGAAATTTGACATTGTGTTACCATGGAAACGTTTCTTTAAAACCTATTAGCAGGCACAATTTTTGTGATATTAACTTCAAATTTGGAACACAACATGTTTAGATGTATGGTTTGGTTTTCTAGCAATTTTTAGAGTCTAAATTTATTTGTAAAACATATATTTTGTATAAAATAAGAAATGTTTTTTTTTGTATTCCGAAGCATCCAAGAACTACATGAAAATATTTTTTAATAGTTTTGGTTAAAACTGGTGCACAATTACATGTGATTTGTTGAACTAATGAATTTGTCATCGTCTAAGCGCACGCTTTACTTCCTGAATAAGTGGGGACACTTAATATTCAACAATATTATATCGATGAATAATACTATATAGATGAAATGCACTAAATTAAATACACTGTTTTCACTTGTCTGGGAAATCAATGTGCGAATGACTTAAAAGAAGCTCACTATTTCCTCTTTTACATTTACTTAGCAACCATCACTATAGTGAACATCGACACTAATGAGGACGAGCAGTTGCAGATGACGTCTCCAGGTGGCGCTACAGGGCTCAACCTCAGGGAGGATGAGAGGATGTATTTTGGAGGTTTACCCAAGGCTGGAAGATACAGGTATGGAGATGTTCATTCACAGAATGTTATTGAACGAATCGCTCCTACATTTCATATTGTTTTAGGTTGGATGAGTTTTTGTCTCGCGTGTCTCCTCAGGTCAGAGGTGGTTGTGAAGAGCTACTCTGGCTGTATGAAAGACATAGAAGTTTCCCGAACGCCGTACAATCTGCTGAGCAGCCCAGACTACACGGGACTGATCAAGGGCTGCTCCATTGAGGTGAGACAACAGAAGACACGATGCCTTCCCTCCAGTCTGTTATTCCCTCTTTTCTCAGTGGCTCAAATTAAACGCTTCTCTCTTTTAACCTGGGACAATAATAGAGACAGAGCTGTTCAGTGTGTAGTCCTGAAACCAGAAGAGGATTAGCATTTCTGAGCCGTCGCTTCCCTCGGGAATACTCTGTGGGTTTTTAGAAAGACGGTTTTCAATTCATGAGTAAAAAAAAGATCTGTGGCTAGTATAACTTAAAGGCATAGTTTTCCCAGAAATGATCATTCTGACATCATTTACTCAAACCTGTATGACTTAGTTATTTTGAAAGAGTGTTTTTCTCCATACAATGATGGGGTCCAATGTTGTTAGAACCCCATTTTTCTGCAGAAGAAATAAAGTCATGCAGGTTTTGAAGAACATGAGGGTGAATAAGTGATGACCTGTAGTTTACAGATTCAAAATTCAGACCTGAGCTGTAAAATTGTAAAAGTCTCATAAGAATAATTTCTCTCTCAGAACCTCCACACCGTGAGCTTCCCCAGGCCCGGCTACATGGAGCTGAAGCCGATGTCGTTTGACGTGGGCTCCGAGATCACGCTCTCCTTCAGCACCAAAAGTGAGAACGGCATCATCCTGTTCGGCAGAGGAGGAGTGACGTCCATGCAGCTCACGCAGGGCCTGACGCCCGTCCACATCCCCCGCCGCTCACGCAGACAGACCGGAGAGGTGCGCACACACACCTCAAACACACCTCACACACCTCACACACACCTCACACACACACTGCACTTGCGTTCGGCACAAGTTGTTTTCAGTCTTACCAGATTTGCATGATTTCTTTAGGTAATTGTTCTTTAGGTAATTGCAGCAATAAACCTTATCAAGTGGGCGCAGTTCATTCAATCTGAAGTTATTACTGAATTCAATACATTGTGAAAGAGAGCAATTTAAAAAGATAACATTACTAAATATGAATCGCCTTTTAAACCTCTTTCAGATGAGAGTTCACTGCATTGCATAGTTTTGCAAAAATCCCACTTTTTCCAGGCGATTGCGAGCGCAGACACACAGGAGGCTGTGAGACGGTCCGGTGCGCTATTCCTCCTGCCTGTCTGAGCGCCGAGGAAGGTGATTATGGGTAATGGTGGAAGTCCAGGGAGTCGCGGCCTTCAGTACGAGATCATAATGAATCCACGGGGTTACGGGGGTCTCACAGCCCATAAAAGAGATTTATTATCCGGGCAGGTTTGTAATTGCCTCTGCCCTTCAGCAAACAAAAGTTGATCTTTTTCTGTTACCAGGTGGACTAAAGGCCAGGGGCGCGGCGATCATTTTAATTATAATATGACTTTCCACATCTTTGTCTGTAACGTCTTCATCATCCTCCTCTCTCTCCAGCTCAGGGGCAGCACATCAATTATGCGGCGTATCTGTAGTAAGCAGTCGGCGCTCGCTCTCACCTCCCCGTGATACTCCGTTCGTAAAAATAGATTTACAAGCTGCTTTTTTGATGGATCGCGTCCAATTTGCGATAACCCTCCTGGGAGAGGGTGCCGGACCGCCACCTTTTGAAAATCATTATCGCTCGTAAATTAAGTGGGTGTCATTTTGCACGAGTGCGACTTCGAAGAGGCCAAGGGTTTTCTCCACCGCTCCTCATTCATTCCTCCAATTTACGGCGTGTCCGGGGTCACCTGCGCTGCGTGCGGCTCGCCTGAACGGCTCCGTGGGCTCGGAGAGAGGAGCCTGCTCTCGCATCGCTCTCCTCAATTCCAGTGCGGCGTGGAGAGGGCGCGAGTGTGCTCTCAGAGCCGTCTGTCTGATTACCGGCTCCCCCTGAATATATTACTGTCAGGCATTCTCAGTGTGAAGACGCCTGAGCGTACCATTTTTATCAGAAGTGCTCGCTCGCTTTTATCTTCAAAGATATTTTGTGTTCCAATGTTCCCTTTGTAAAGGAGGCAAACATTTAAAGGTCTAACCCTCTGCATCAGAATACAATGAAAACGAAATGTTCACATTTTATAAAGAAATGTGAAATTTTCTGAAGAAAATGCGAGTGGTGCTTGCAAAGCTGTTATTAGAGATTCAAGCATGTAGCTTGTAATTGTTCAATTTTCCAAGGATCAGCATTCTCCCCTAAAAGTGATCAGGCAGATCAAACCGTTAGTCGTAGAGACTTGAAACTTTGAGGGCTGGTAGTACTCACACCGTCTACAATGTCACCAAGGCTCACCCCAATCGGCCTGACGGGGGCGCTACAGTGGTCAAAAGTACCAAATGGTCCATAACTCAAAGCAAAATTTTGGGTTTTTTAAAAAACCTACTTTTGCGAACTAATCCTAGGTTTTCGACCCGATCGGAACCAAACCAGTGCAGAAATGTTCTCTGGAGTCTGAATATCAATAATTATCAAAAAAAGTCGAAATTTTGGTTCACGGTTGTTAAGGGGCTTCAAAACGTATGATGTGGGCGGAGCCACTTCTACTAAAATGGCTATAACTCGAGAACGAAATTAGATATTTGCACCAAACTTGTTTCACGTGCGTATGAGCTTGGTCATGATAAAAAAAACGCATTGATTGGACACTAGGTGGCGCTATAACTTGAAAAAAACATGAAAACAACTGTAACTATGCAACTGTTAGTCCAATCGATTTGAAATTTGGCATGCAGTGTCTTGGTCCAAGGAAGGCATGATGGTCTATGAGGACACTGGCGTATCTCAAAAAACATGGCCGCCATCGGCCAATGAAATTTGAGCACCTATTAGACGGTTAACGGAGACCGATCGGAACGAAACTCAGTGGGCATGTTCAACTCATGGTCCTAGAGGTCTGTAAGAATTTTGAAAGAAATCAGCCACTAGTTAGCGCTAACGAGTTTTATGCCTCAGTAATCACATGGTGTTTCCTCATGCTGAACAACTTTGCCTCAAGAACCAATACTGTCAATCAAATCGTTCATTAATTATTTACGAATAGCTGAAAAACCTACTTTTGCAAACTAGTCCTAGGAACGTTTATGACCAAATGTCAAAATTTTGATAGGAAGTGGCAAAAATATCCAATCAAAGTCTTTCATGGGTCATTTTTTTATGCTCTCATATATATAAGTGTCTATAACTTCAAAATGAAATGAGATATTTTCACCAAAATTAGCACACATATGTATGGACACACTCTGAGGACACCCCCAAAAAAGTGGTGGAAATCAGGCAAAAGTTGGCGCTCTAACTGTCAAAAAAATCTTTAAAAACCATGTTTTTCCTTACTAAAATTGCCTGTATTGGCTGTAAATTATATTTCCATCAATGATCCAAGTGCTTACATACAAGTATCAAATATAAATATGATACTTTTTACGCATGTACTTAAAGGCCTTAAAGTGCTTGAACCCCGATGATTGCTGCTCGCAGCTATATTTTTGAGTGGTTTTAGAGTGTTACACTCAGGGCCTAAAATTAACACTCACCAAGTGCCAAATGCAAGTAAAAATCAGCGTTGGTGAGTATATGAAATAGTGTTAATCGCCAGATGGAAAGACAAATTAAGATATTTTTGATGAAATCCGAGAGGTTTATGACTCGTCCATAGACAGCAATATAATCAACACTTTCAAGGTGCAGAAAGGTACTAAAGACATCATTAAAACAGTCATGTGACTGCAGTGGTTCAACCTTAATGTTATGAAGAGACGAGAATGCTTGAATAAAGTCAAAACAAAAATAATGACTTTATTCAACAATATCTACTGAGTCATTCTCATACGTTGTTTACGTCCAGCGCTTCCAGGTTCATCGTCAGAACGGCGACTCATTATTGGCCGGCTTCGCATACGTTATGCTGATCACGTGATTAGCTTTGGCCAATACTGAGCCGATTTCATCAAAAATATCTAATTTGTGTTCTGAAGATGAACGAAGGTCTTACATGTCTGAAACGACATGAGGGAGAGGAATTAATGACAGAAACTTTATTTTTGGGTGAACTAACCCTTTCAGTAAAGTGATTATGGGAATTTATGTACATTGACATCACTAGTAACTAGTAAAGGTGAATTGTGATAGTGATTTACACTGATCTTTCTTATGAGAAATCTTTCTTGTAATCACTCACTCAGTAGGAGATGAACACATGAAAACACAGCCCAGAGATCAAGAACGTGAGGTCGGTTTCTAAACCTCATCCCGTCTGTCCTTCTGTCTCTCTGTAGCCCTTCCTGTCTGTGCAGCTGAATAAAGGAGCTCTGGAGGTGCTGGTGTTCACAGGCAGCAGGAATCCACGCAGAGCTGTCAGAAAACCCGACAAGGGAATCCTGCATGATGGGAGAGAGCATTCGCTGCGCATCCTGAGACTCCCGGGAGCGTAAGCCCACCCTCTCTTTCTCTGCGCTCGTGTTTCTCAGGCCTCTTCAAAGCTCATAGAGCTTGTGTTTGTGCAGATCTTTCTCTGTGCAGGTGGATGAGGAGCCGCTCATGCAGCAGGCATTACCCAGCGATCACCCTCTAAGCATCCATCGGCTCTTCGTCGGCGGGATCCCGGTTGAGATAGAAACAGGCGTACAGCGGCCCAACGTGCCGTTTGAGGGCTGCATCTGGAACCTTCTCATCAACACTGTGTAAGTCCAAACTCCCTCATATCACTCTTACAAACACAGCTTCTGTGCTGGAGTTAATGGCTTAATGCAAATTCATGCAAAAGTGTCCTTGTTTATGTTACACATAAGAAACGAAGTCATACATTTTCATTTTTGGGTGAACTATAAGTTTATAACCACATAACCGCCCTGTTGTTTACTCAGGATTCAATGGCATCAGTCTGTAAACCCCTTTTTGGTTATAATCAGTACTTTATTTCTTAGAGTGGTGTTAGATATAGAGTGACAGAATCGTTTCATTCATTAGTTTGGTATTCCTTTCGGTTGGTAAAGCTAGTTTTGTTCACTCTTAAGCCCAAAGTATAGTTCACTTTTTACACGTACGCTGATGCCAATTTCGTCATCAGAATGGTTTCCACCTTGTGGATAAGTTAATTACTGCAAAAAAATGAAATGCACACATGCGACACATGCACATTTAATTTTTTTTTTTGCAAAGTCCACAAAGTTTATCCATGTGTTTTCCAGTGGAATTGGGCTACTTTAACACTGTTGCCGCAGGTTGTTTTTCATGTTCGCGGGTTGAAGCGACCCCAAATAACTAATTTTACCAGGGGAACCCTGCCAAAAATGAAATTTTTACCCCCCAGAACATGAATTTTACTAAGGGATCCCTCCTGAAACTCGATTGGGTTAGTTTTGAGCAGCAATTTACAAGGTAGTCAAAGAAAAACTGCATAAACAGAACAGACCGGAACGCATGCAAGCTACAGCGACAGTGGAGGCCTACATAGACGACAGATTGAAAACTGTGCATGCATCGTACGCCTGTGTATGCATACGAGTCGAATGAAGTACACTTTGCAAAGCTGTGCTTTCGACTGTGCTTGTACACTAGCATACGCATAAAAAAACGAAGTACACCCAGAGCTTAAGCACCAGATTTCTCCTAACAGCAAATCACCGCTTTCTTTTATACAGATAATAGCATGGCAAAGACGTTAGCAAGCTTTTGGAGGTCACCTTTAACAGCTCAAGATAAATGTAGCAACCTCCAGAGCACAATTCACTGCAATATGTCACTGGATTGTGCTGTGGTGACTCTGAACACCAGCGACTGGTGTAAACATTGACCCATTTTTTCCCAGCCTCCCGTGGCTGTAGATTAAAGGTCTTGTTTTCCTTCCAGTGCAGTTTTGAGGTGCAGTCATAAGCTAAACGCTGTATGACATTAATAATCACAGTTTTTCTTGCTCTAATGAGGAGTATGAATCTCTGCCAGTGGGCTGTGCGTCTTTTCCACTAGAGCGAACCCCATTGCCCTCTACCGCACTCATTTAAATGAGTCTGTCCTTGCTCATAACTGTGTTCATTATTCACCTGATTGGAGTCACGTTGTGTCATCATTCCCTCAAGAGCGGCTGTGTGTTGTGTGTGTCAATGAAACAGCCCGGTGGACTTCTCTCAGCCCGTGGCCTTTGAGAACGCAGAGATTGGTCAGTGCCCTGACTTGGCCCCGCCTCCAGCCCCGCCCCAGATCCCTGAAGAGGAGGAGGAGGAGGAGGAGGAAGAGGAGGCTCCGCTCAAACCAGCGCTGCCACATAAAGAAGTAGATCGACCTCGACCTCCAGCCTCCACTGTACGTCCTAACAAAGGCATTGTGGGTAGAGAGCGCTGTGTGATTCCTGTAGTTAAAGTTCACATACTTACACTATTCACTATTCAGTCTGTACTCTGCCGGTGATGGGTAAGTCCACACTTGTATATGTAGTAAATGTTGGCACATACATTTGCCCCAGAGCCGTTTGTCCTGCACCATTTGTGTTTTCATGGAAGAACTAAGAGCTAAATTAATTATCACACAACGCTGCTGTGGCGGCTTCAGATTCACATGTAGGCTGCACAATTTGGCCAAAAAATGTACGATTATATATCAATATGACAATAAAATATTAATAACAGTAATAATAATTATTATTATTATTCAAATAAAAATATTAATCAAAATAAGAAATATTACTTTTGTACAGAAGAGGATTAGGGCCAAGCAATAAAAAAAAAAAAACTCCCGAGATTAAAGTCATTATAATGCAAGATTAAACTTGTTAAATTTCTAGAAAAAAAGCCAAAATACGTCAAAAATAAACTCATTACATTTCGAGAATAAAGTCGTGTTTCAAGAAAAAGCTTGTTAATTTTCAAGAAAAAATTAGAAATAAAATGTTGAGAATAAAGTTGTGTTTCGAGAAAAAAATGGTTAAGTTTCAAGAAAAAAGTTTAAATAAAATGTTGAGAATAAAATCATTAAATTTCGAGAATAAAGTTGTGTTTCGAGAAAAAACTTGTTAAATTTTGAGAAAAAAGTCGTAATAAAATGTTGAGAATAAAATCATTACATTTTGAGAATAAAGTCGTGTTTCAAGAAAAAACTTGTTAAATTTAAAATTTAAAATGCTTAACATGGCTTAATGTATTAAGACAGTGGTATTAAAAGACCAAATTCTGTACACACTTAATAACTCATACTATGTGCAGATGAGCATAATGACTTCACCCAAGGCTGGACGAGTGTGTACAGACATTTATCTTTCTGTTAGGCTATTTAATAAAGTTTGTCATTATGTAGATATATAATATAGATTATCCTTTCTGTTTCCATTTGCACATTTACAGTAAAACACATCAACGCCACTTTTTCATTCTTGAAGTGAACTTTTGCCCATATGGTGATCAGATTCACTGTTGTCCTCTGCCGCCCTGAACTTGACGTGACGCGTCTGATGTGAGGCGTATGACGCTTCATCCGTAGAGCACACACAGAGAGATCACGAATACTCTTCTTGTGCTTGAACCAACAAATACACATAAATGTGAAACTTCACTGGTATCTACAATTTTGGTAGCTTATTTCTTTGTTATTGAACGAAAGAATAAAATATAGCTTGACTAAGTGATGTAACTCTGTCATGTCCTCTATCAGCAATGAACACTGATCAATGCGAGCTTATTCTCAACTTTTTACATCGACTTTTTTCTCAAAGTTTAAGGAGTTTTTTAATGATTTTATTCTCGACATTTTATTTCAACTTTGTTCTTGAAATTTATCGAGTTTTTTCTCAAAACACGACTTTATTCTCGAAATTTAATGATTTTATTCTCAACATTTTATTTCAACTTTTTTCTTGAAACTTAAGTTTTTTCTCGAAATTTAATGATTTTATTCTCAACATTTTATTTAAACTTTTTTCTCAAAATTTATCGAGTTTTTTCTCGAAACACAACTTTATTCTCGAAATTTAATGAGTTTATTCTCAACATTTTATTTCAACTTTTTTCTCGAAACACAACTTTATTCTCGAAATTTAATGAGTTTATTCTCAACATGTTATAACCATCCCAGTTACTTTGCACAGGTCAAGCTACAAGAGTTAAGGGGGAATCGTCTTTTGTGCAAGAAAGGTCTATTAATAAATAAAGTCTTGTACAAACAAGAGTGCAGTTTCATTTAGCATGTATTCAAAAAATGTTTCGCATTCATTATTCACAATACCCAATATACTGCCTGGTTTCTAAACTATACATGCGTATACAGTTCAACAATTTCATCAAAGGCAAGTGTATATGCATATAGGAAATCAAATTGTCCAGCACAGATGTTTGAGAACTTAAACAGTTCATGAATTGAAGGAAAGCAGTGTTATCTTTTGTTGAATATAGTTACAGATGACGAAGAAGTTGACGAGGTCATTTGTTGTCCTATGCTTGAATGGCTGGTCAATTTCAGTATCTCACACTTGAACCAAAGGTGGCTTCAGCAACACGGTGTGCAAGTAAACATGTAGAGGTAATCATAGTTGATTCGCAAAAGTTACATCACAGCAAAAATCCTCTATAAAAGGAAAACAACATACCAATTAAACTAAATACATTCCATGCAAGTTCATCACACTGATACAAACATTAAACTTACGTTTGAGCAGGAAACAAACAGTTTCTCAAACAGGATTAGGCAAACAGGTAGTGAACAGGTAGCAAACAACCATGAGGCACCAAACAGACCCTACCATTTACTCTACTGTTTCCTGTTATATACCAAAATGAGTATGCTCCCTCTCCCCCTAGAGTCCAGGAAGAACATAGCAACCACAAATACAATAAACCTTGTGACAGGCAATGACTGTTACAATGTTATTTCAACTTTTTTCTTGAAACACAACTTTATTCTCGAAATTTAATGAGTTTATTCTCAACATTTTATTTCAACTTTTTTCTGGAAATTTAACAAGTTTTTTCTCGAAACACAACTTTATTCTCGAAATTTAATGATTTTATTCTCAACATTTTATTTCAACTTTTTTCTGGAAATTTAACAAGTTTTTTCTTGAAACACGACTTTATTCTCGAAATTTAATGATTTTATTCTCGACATTTTATTTCAACTTTTTTCTGGAAATTTATTGAGTTTTTTCTCGAAACAACTTTATTCTCGAAATTTAATGATTTTATTCTCGACATTTTATTTCAACTTTTTTCTCGAAATTTAATGAGTTTATTCTCAACATTTTATTTAAACTTTTTTCTCGAAATTTAACAAGTTTTTTCTCAAAACAACTTTATTCTCGAAATTTAATGATTTTATTCTCGACATTTTTTTTCAACTTTTTTCTCGAAATTTAACAAGTTTTTTCTCGAAACACAACTTTATTCTCGAAATTTAATGAGTTTATTCTCAACATTTTATTTCAACTTTTTTCTCGAAATTTAACAAGTTTTTTCTCAAAACAACTTTATTCTCGAAATTTAATGATTTTATTCTCGACATTTTTTTTCAACTTTTTTCTGGAAATTTAACAAGTTTTTTCTTGAAACACGACTTTATTCTCAAAATTTAATGATTTTATTCTCAACATTTTATTTCAACTTTTTTCTGGAAATTTAACAAGTTTTTTTTCGAAACAACTTTATTCTCGAAATTTAATGATTTTATTCTCGACATTTTATTTAAACTTTTTTCTTGAAACTTAACCAGTTTTTTCTCGAAACACAACTTTATTCGCGAAATTTAATGAGTTTATTCTCAACATTTTATTTCAACTTTTTTCTCGAAATTTAACAAGTTTTTTCTCAAAACAACTTTATTCTCGAAATTTAATGATTTTATTCTCGACATTTTTTTTCAACTTTTTTCTGGAAATTTAACAAGTTTTTTCTTGAAACACGACTTTATTCTCAAAATTTAATGATTTTATTCTCAACATTTTATTTCAACTTTTTTCTGGAAATTTAACAAGTTTTTTTTCGAAACAACTTTATTCTCGAAATTTAATGATTTTATTCTCGACATTTTATTTAAACTTTTTTCTTGAAACTTAACCAGTTTTTTCTCGAAACACAACTTTATTCGCGAAATTTAATGATTTTATTCTCTACATTTTATTTAAACTTTTTTCTTGAAACTTAACCAGTTTTTTCTCGAAACACAACTTTATTCTCGAAATTTAATGATTTTATTCTCGACATTTTATTTCAACTTTTTTCTCAAAATTTAACAAGTTTTTTCTCGAAACACAACTTTATTCTCGAAATTTAATGAGTTTATTCTCAACATTTTATTTCAACTTTTTTCTCGAAACACAACTTTATTCTCGAAATTTAATGAGTTTATTCTCAACATTTTATTTCAACTTTTTTCTGGAAATTTAACAAGTTTTTTCTCGAAACACAACTTTATTCTCGAAATTTAATGATTTTATTCTCGACATTTTATTTCAACTTTTTTCTGGAAATTTAACAAGTTTTTTCTTGAAACACGACTTTATTCTCGAAATTTAATGATTTTATTCTCGACATTTTATTTCAACTTTTTTCTGGAAATTTATTGAGTTTTTTCTCGAAACAACTTTATTCTCGAAATTTAATGATTTTATTCTCGACATTTTATTTCAACTTTTTTCTCGAAATTTAATGAGTTTATTCTCAACATTTTATTTAAACTTTTTTCTTGAAACTTAAGTTTTTTCTCGAAACACAACTTTATTCTCGAAATTTAATGAGTTTATTCTCAACATTTTATTTCAACTTTTTTCTCGAAATTTAACAAGTTTTTTCTCAAAACAACTTTATTCTCGAAATTTAATGATTTTATTCTCGACATTTTTTTTCAACTTTTTTCTGGAAATTTAACAAGTTTTTTCTTGAAACACGACTTATTCTCAAAATTTAATGATTTTATTCTCAACATTTTATTTCAACTTTTTTCTGGAAATTTAACAAGTTTTTTTTCGAAACAACTTTATTCTCGAAATTTAATGATTTTATTCTCGACATTTTATTTAAACTTTTTTCTTGAAACTTAACCAGTTTTTTCTCGAAACACAACTTTATTCGCGAAATTTAATGAGTTTATTCTCAACATTTTATTTCAACTTTTTTCTCGAAATTTAACAAGTTTTTTCTCAAAACAACTTTATTCTCGAAATTTAATGATTTTATTCTCGACATTTTTTTTCAACTTTTTTCTGGAAATTTAACAAGTTTTTTCTTGAAACACGACTTTATTCTCAAAATTTAATGATTTTATTCTCAACATTTTATTTCAACTTTTTTCTGGAAATTTAACAAGTTTTTTTTCGAAACAACTTTATTCTCGAAATTTAATGATTTTATTCTCGACATTTTATTTAAACTTTTTTCTTGAAACTTAACCAGTTTTTTCTCGAAACACAACTTTATTCGCGAAATTTAATGATTTTATTCTCTACATTTTATTTAAACTTTTTTCTTGAAACTTAACCAGTTTTTTCTCGAAACACAACTTTATTCTCGAAATTTAATGATTTTATTCTCGACATTTTATTTCAACTTTTTTCTCAAAATTTAACAAGTTTTTTCTCGAAACACAACTTTATTCTCGAAATTTAATGAGTTTATTCTCAACATTTTATTTCAACTTTTTTCTCGAAACACAACTTTATTCTCGAAATTTAATGAGTTTATTCTCAACATTTTATTTCAACTTTTTTCTGGAAATTTAACAAGTTTTTTCTCGAAACACAACTTTATTCTCGAAATTTAATGATTTTATTCTCGACATTTTATTTCAACTTTTTTCTGGAAATTTAACAAGTTTTTTCTTGAAACACGACTTTATTCTCGAAATTTAATGATTTTATTCTCGACATTTTATTTCAACTTTTTTCTGGAAATTTATTGAGTTTTTTCTCGAAACAACTTTATTCTCGAAATTTAATGATTTTATTCTCGACATTTTATTTCAACTTTTTTCTCGAAATTTAATGAGTTTATTCTCAACATTTTATTTAAACTTTTTTCTTGAAACTTAAGTTTTTTCTCGAAACACAACTTTATTCTCGAAATTTAATGAGTTTATTCTCAACATTTTATTTCAACTTTTTTCTCGAAATTTAACAAGTTTTTTCTCAAAACAACTTTATTCTCGAAATTTAATGATTTTATTCTCGACATTTTTTTTCAACTTTTTTCTGGAAATTTAACAAGTTTTTTCTTGAAACACGACTTTATTCTCAAAATTTAATGATTTTATTCTCAACATTTTATTTCAACTTTTTTCTGGAAATTTAACAAGTTTTTTTTCGAAACACAACTTTATTCTCGAAATTTAATGATTTTATTCTCGACATTTTATTTAAACTTTTTTCTTGAAAATTAACCAGTTTTTTCTCGAAACACAACTTTATTCTCGAAATTTAATGATTTTATTCTCTACATTTTATTTAAACTTTTTTCTTGAAACTTAACCAGTTTTTTCTCGAAACACAACTTTATTCTCGAAATTTAATGATTTTATTCTCGACATTTTATTTCAACTTTTTTCTCAAAATTTAACAAGTTTTTTCTCGAAACACAACTTTATTCTCGAAATTTAATGATTTTATTCTCAACATTTTATTTCAACTTTTTTCTCGAAATTTAACAAGTTTTTTCTCGAAACACGACTTTATTCGTGAAATTTATTGAGTTTTTTCTCGAAACAACTTTATTCTCGAAATTTTATGATTTTATACTTGACATTTTATTTCAACTTTTTTCTGGAAATTTATTGAGTTTTTTCTCGAAACAACTTTATTCTCGAAATTTAATGATTTTATTCTCGACATTTTATTTCAACTTTTTTCTCGAAATTTAATGAGTTTATTCTCAACATTTTATTTAAACTTTTTTCTTGAAACTTAAGTTTTTTCTCGAAACACAACTTTATTCTCGAAATTTAATGAGTTTATTCTCAACATTTTATTTCAACTTTTTTCTCGAAATTTAACAAGTTTTTTCTCAAAACAACTTTATTCTCGAAATTTAATGATTTTATTCTCAACATTTTTTTTAAACTTTTTTCTGGAAATTTAACAAGTTTTTTCTTGAAACACGACTTTATTCTCAAAATTTAATGATTTTATTCTCAACATTTTATTTCAACTTTTTTCTGGAAATTTAACAAGTTTTTTTTCGAAACAACTTTATTCTCGAAATTTAATGATTTTATTCTCGACATTTTATTTAAACTTTTTTCTTGAAACTTAACCAGTTTTTTCTCGAAACACAACTTTATTCGCGAAATTTAATGAGTTTATTCTCAACATTTTATTTCAACTTTTTTCTCGAAATTTAACAAGTTTTTTCTCAAAACAACTTTATTCTCGAAATTTAATGATTTTATTCTCGACATTTTTTTTCAACTTTTTTCTGGAAATTTAACAAGTTTTTTCTTGAAACACGACTTTATTCTCAAAATTTAATGATTTTATTCTCAACATTTTATTTCAACTTTTTTCTGGAAATTTAACAAGTTTTTTTTCGAAACAACTTTATTCTCGAAATTTAATGATTTTATTCTCGACATTTTATTTAAACTTTTTTCTTGAAACTTAACCAGTTTTTTCTCGAAACACAACTTTATTCGCGAAATTTAATGATTTTATTCTCTACATTTTATTTAAACTTTTTTCTTGAAACTTAACCAGTTTTTTCTCGAAACACAACTTTATTCTCGAAATTTAATGATTTTATTCTCGACATTTTATTTCAACTTTTTTCTCAAAATTTAACAAGTTTTTTCTCGAAACACAACTTTATTCTCGAAATTTAATGAGTTTATTCTCAACATTTTATTTCAACTTTTTTCTCGAAACACAACTTTATTCTCGAAATTTAATGAGTTTATTCTCAACATTTTATTTCAACTTTTTTCTGGAAATTTAACAAGTTTTTTCTCGAAACACAACTTTATTCTCGAAATTTAATGATTTTATTCTCGACATTTTATTTCAACTTTTTTCTGGAAATTTAACAAGTTTTTTCTTGAAACACGACTTTATTCTCGAAATTTAATGATTTTATTCTCGACATTTTATTTCAACTTTTTTCTGGAAATTTATTGAGTTTTTTCTCGAAACAACTTTATTCTCGAAATTTAATGATTTTATTCTCGACATTTTATTTCAACTTTTTTCTCGAAATTTAATGAGTTTATTCTCAACATTTTATTTAAACTTTTTTCTTGAAACTTAAGTTTTTTCTCGAAACACAACTTTATTCTCGAAATTTAATGAGTTTATTCTCAACATTTTATTTCAACTTTTTTCTCGAAATTTAACAAGTTTTTTCTCAAAACAACTTTATTCTCGAAATTTAATGATTTTATTCTCGACATTTTTTTTCAACTTTTTTCTGGAAATTTAACAAGTTTTTTCTTGAAACACGACTTTATTCTCAAAATTTAATGATTTTATTCTCAACATTTTATTTCAACTTTTTTCTGGAAATTTAACAAGTTTTTTTTCGAAACACAACTTTATTCTCGAAATTTAATGATTTTATTCTCGACATTTTATTTAAACTTTTTTCTTGAAACTTAACCAGTTTTTTCTCGAAACACAACTTTATTCTCGAAATTTAATGATTTTATTCTCTACATTTTATTTAAACTTTTTTCTTGAAACTTAACCAGTTTTTTCTCGAAACACAACTTTATTCTCGAAATTTAATGATTTTATTCTCGACATTTTATTTCAACTTTTTTCTCAAAATTTAACAAGTTTTTTCTCGAAACACAACTTTATTCTCGAAATTTAATGATTTTATTCTCAACATTTTATTTCAACTTTTTTCTCGAAATTTAACAAGTTTTTTCTCGAAACACGACTTTATTCGTGAAATTTATTGAGTTTTTTCTCGAAACAACTTTATTCTCGAAATTTTATGATTTTATACTTGACATTTTATTTCAACTTTTTCTTGAAATTTAACAAGTTTTTTCTCGAAACAACTTTATTCTCAAAATGTAATGATTTTATTCTCAACATTTTATTTAGACTTTTATTTAGACATTTTTTTTCTCAAAACAACTTGATTCTTGAAATTTAATGATATTATTATCAACATTATATTTAGACTTTTTTTATAGAAATATAATAAATTTAATCTAGCGTTATAATGACTTTAATCTCTAATCTAATGGTTTATTCTTTATTATTACTTGGCCCTAATCCTCTTCTGTACTATTGTAATAGTTTACTGTAGGAATGAGGGATTCTATAAGTGCAGTATTTTACATCACATTTTTAACACGTTTATCTCAAATCAGGGGAGCCGTGTTTGTTTTCTTTCCTCATCACAATGCTTTCAGTGCTTCAGTGACTGACAGTGAGTGTCTGAGATGTTTGTAGAAGCTTCATCTGAGCTCTTTTGTCTCTTTCTGCTGCTGTCACTCTGCTGCTCACAGGCCACGCCTCCCACCAAGGCCACGCCCATCCCAGACACGCCCACCGAGCCCGTGGTATTAACCTACTCACACACACACACACACACACACACACACACACTGAACATTGCAGTTCCTCTATTGAGAGGCACACTGAATGATGCTCTTGGCCTTTGACTGACTGTAGCAGTGAACTTTCATCTGCTTTATGCTGCTTCTGCTGTTTCTGCAGCTTAGCTTTGATTTCTGAGTCTCAGTATTGTTCAACAAGCTCTTTTATCTCACAAGACAATTGAATTGCTCATGATAGGAGTCCAGTCATGTGAGCACATGAGACAGGACCTCCATTTGCTGTTCTCTGGCTCCATCTACTGCCTCTATAGTGTAAAATAGCAGTCAAACATTTCTGAAACTCATGCTCATGAAACTCATGGAATGTTTGGAATGAGTTTGATTGACATGTGCTCTGTCCAATCACAGGTTTCATGTGCAGCAGAGGCGGAGCCTGTTGTCCTGGAACTGGCCAAACAGTTTGGTCTGTCCAGAAACAGTCACATGGCCTTCGAGTTTGATGACAGAAAGGTGAAGAACAGGTGAGTGTGAGTTATCATCATCATCATCATCTTCATCCTCCTCGTCCTCCTCATGTGTTTGTGTGCATGTGCTCGTCAGGCTGATCATCGAGTTCGAGATGCGCACCGAAGCAGACTCTGGGCTGGTGTTCTACATGGCCAGAATAAATCACGCCGACTTCGCCACCATCCAGCTGAAGGAGGGAATGGCTCACCTGAGCTTCGACCTGGGCAGCGGGAACACCTCCGTCAGCGTGCCGCGCATCATCAACGACGGGCAGTGGCACAAGGTCAGAGCTTTTGACCTTTGACCCCTGATGTATGTCATACGTGTTTCTTGAGCATCAAATCATCATATCAGAATGATTTCTGAAGGATCATGTGACACTGAAGACTGGAGTAATGATGCTGAAAATTCAGCAATAAATTACACTTTACTATATATTCACATAGAAAACTATGGAAGTTTGTTTCTGCCACTGAATAAAAGAGACTTTTTTATCTCATAATTCTGACTCGCAATTGCGACTTTATATCACACAATTCTCAGAAAAAGTCAAAATTGTGAGATAAAAACGAGCCAGTAGAATAACTCATTTCGTGTGTTTGTAGATCCGTGTGATGAGAGAGAAGCAGAGAGGGATCCTCACGATCGACAGCCGCTACTCCAAACACACCACCAGCCCGAAGAAAGCTGATATCCTGGATGTGGTGGGGATGCTGTATGTGGGCGGTTTACCGCTCAACTACACCACCAAACGCATCGGGCCCGTGAGTGTGACGCCTCATACACACATCAAAACACATTCAGAAGAGTCAGGGTGTGTTCATGTTGATTGTATGGCGAGGCCAAAGACCAATTTCCAGCTAAGGCTGAACAATACAGTGCTACTAACTAACTAACAGAGGTCTGGATTTTACTGATAGCTAGGTTGGCCCACGCTGGCTGATAACTGATTAATCGACCGCTAGTTTTTAAAATGAAAACTGAATGAAAACAAACATAACACATAAAATAGTGCTGAGCTTTAATAGTTATAAAAAACAGCACTGAACCATGAAAATGTACTGTACTTTTTAAATTTAAAAAATATTAATATATTAATTATACCTTGATCATTCATGTTAGTTTATAGTGCATTAAATAATGTTGAGAGATACATCTTTAAAATGTAAAAATGTATATGGGTTAAAGACGAAAAAGGGTTTTCAAGCATCAAAACAATAAGCTTTGAATTGTTGTTGTTTTTCAGTACATCAGAATATTTAATTTGTTTGGTTTTTTCAGAGCAAAAATTAAAAATCATACATTTTTACCATGGTTTACAGAAGACACGCACTAAAATGTCATTCAGTGTAACAATCTTGTCAGGGATATTTACAACAAAAATCTATTTATGCCATATTAAACACTAATTACTTTTACCCCCAATGCTAATTTCTTGTAATTTCACATTTTTAATCGTTGCCACTATCCTAGGTTTTGCCCATTCGTCAGCAAGAATTCTTTACTCATTTAAAATGCAATAAAATTTAGTATGTTCACTTATTCTTTTATATATTGTAATGCGTACAGATCAGAATAAGTGTGTTGTTTCAATTTTTACATAAATATAAGTGTTACACTGAATGACAACGGAACATTATTTCACCCACATTTTGACATTTTATTCCCCCAAAACTTATTTGAAACCTTAAAAGTATATTTTTTCCTGCATTTAATGCGCTTTCTATGTATATACGTAAAATCACTTTTGTAAACTTCTATTGATGTGGACATCTAAATGTCTTTGACCCATGAGTAAATGTTGAAATTAACAATGAACAATACTTTAGTTAATGTTACAGATGGACTCTTACTGTAAAGTGTTTCCATTTTATATAAATCCAATCAGTCATGCTTACAGATGGCCATCTTTAAACATCTACACAAAGCCATAGCATTGAAATTAGATACGTATATTGTATGTATACACTCACAGTTAGTATTAGTTTGTATTTAAGAACACTTGATCAAAATAACAAAATATGTATTACAGTCACTATAAAAAACAACTGAAATCGAATGCATTTCTGATATGTTTCTGCCGGCTTTGCTTTCTCATGTCACTAGCTTTAAATATGCAACTTCGCTGGATAACAAATGCAAAAAAGTGACCAGCTGGATATAAACGAATGCAAATAGATGGTAACGATCATTAAACATTTGGTTGGTGTGTTTTTGTCACATTGTTTTAACCGTTTGAGGTACTGCTAATGTTAGCGTCCTCTCAGCCTCGACGTCAAACACTGCTGTTCATCTAATTATATTTACTTTATAATGATATTAAAACACGTACAGTAGTGTGTAACATACCATTCCACTGTCTGTTTTAAATCTGCATCTGAAGCGTCGCTCTGTGCATCTCAGTCTGACGTGTCAAAACAAACTCCACGAGGTGTCAGTGGTGGTTTTTATTTCACCTCTAGAGGTCGCTCTCGTGCTGTATAATGACAGCGGACCCGTCTCAGCCTCTCCAGCAACAGATGCAACCCGGAAAAACTATCGATATGGATTTTTGCCAGTTTCAGCAATCAGTTATCAGTGTTGATGTCGACCTCTTATAGCTTTTGGGGCCGCTGTACGCTATATGACTTTTGTCATTTCAATATACACATGAATAAGTTGGCACCATGTGACGCTGCCTGTGCTTTTGCAGGTGCTGTACAGTATCGACGCTTGCATTAGGAACTTCAAGATGATGAATCTGCCCTTGGACATGGAGAAGCCCACGTCCAGCTACCGCGTGGGCTCCTGTTTCGCCAACCCTGAGAAAGGAACTTATTTTGATGGCACGGGTTACGCCAAAGCTGGTGAGGCTCAATATTTCAGCTAGTCATTTAAAAAACACCATATTGTAGCAGACGTAGAAGTGTGATGATGGTGTCTGTCGCGCAGTGGACTCGTATCGAGTGGGAAATGACGTGTCGGTGGATCTGGAGTTCAGGACGGCACAGAGCAGCGGCGTTCTGTTCGGCGTCAGCAGCCAGAAGATGGACGGACTGGGCATTGAACTCGTCAATGGAAAGGTCTTCTAGATTTTCCTTGTGTTTTCATATTAAGTTGTTTTCTTGTGAATAGTTTGTTCATTAGAGTGTCTGTGCAGCTTTTGCTCCATGCTGATAATGGAGTGGGACGCTTCACAGCCGCGTACGAGCCCGGGCAGGAGGCGGGGCTTTGTGACGGACAGTGGCACTCTGTCTCCGCCCACAAGCTGAAGCACCGCCTGGAGCTCATCGTGGACGGCAGGAAGTCCGAGGCAGCGAGTCCAGACGTGCGCTCTGCCTCCGCCGATACCAATGACCCTGTGTATGTGGGCGGATACCCCGGTATGTCAATCAAACTCGTTCAAAAACTGGTGTGATGGTCTTCACAGCAGTACCAAACACCAAACGTAGGGTGAATTCAGGGTGATTTTGCCATTGAGATGACTTGGAAAAAAATGTCCCAGTGAACTTGAATTCACCCTATTGAAAATATGATGAAATTATTGTGAGTTTAACTCTTCTTGTCAATGCATTATAAAGAAGTTTGGTGGGACAATCCCAAAATACAGAAGTTCTGGAAAATGCATCATTTCAACACTCCTAAAAATTAGGAACAGACATTTACAAGTTTCAATTTTTATTATTAAATATGCTACATTAAACTAGTGTTTAGATCATCTTACTGAATCAGTGTGAATATTTGCTGATAAATGTCTGAGATGGTGTTTGTGTGTTTGTTGCAGAGGGTCTGAAGCAGTTCGGACTCACTATAAACACTCCGTTTAAAGGCTGCATGAGAAACCTGAAGATCACTAAAGCTGGGAAAACTCTGGAGGTTCAGATGAACAAAGTCCTGGAGCTCAGAGGAGTTCAGCCGCTCACCTGCCCTGCTAGTTAAACACACACACACACACACACCTTTAACCAAATACAGTGTCACCTGATTCATCTGTCAAAGTGAATCAGTTCAGTAACAATCAAAGAACAGAAAGTAAACTCACAGAACTAACTGAATCACGGCTCACAGCCGAATAACACAAGGAATACTAAAAAACAAGAAAACCCTCCCAAACCAGATCAAAAACTACAGTCTGATGTCATCAGAGAACGTTTTACTATACTATAAGGTCCCGTTAGTTAACTTTAGTTAATGCATTAACATTAACTAAATACATTTGTTACACTATGTATTAATCCTTGTTCTTGATAGTTAATAAAAATAAAAGTATTCATTGTTGGTTCACGTTATCTCAGGTCCATTAAATAATATGCCGCTTTTTAATAATGCATTAGTAAATGTTGAAATTAATAACTAATGTAGTTGACTAACGTTAACCAATGGAACCTTATTGTTAAGTGTTAATGCTGTAGTTCATTATAAAACTGTGTATTTGTGTGTTAAAGACCCGAAACCAAAACACCGATCTGAAGAACATCAAGAACTTGATCTCCAATGCGCAACCAAAATCTTTGCAAAAAGCTATTGAACATTGAATGACTTTAAAAGTCAATAAACTGCAGAATTACTCGCTCCACAAGCCATGATTTTCTGCTCAGATCTTTCAGATGTTCCCATAAAGAGGTCTGATTAAAACACTGTCATATTCATCATCACATCATCAACAATCTTGTAACAAGTAGTTACATTGATGTCAAATTTGAATGAATTGCAGCCTGTTCACAATGAAAAGTCAAACATAAGAAAGCAGGCCACACTTTCACTGTGACCACAGTATGAATGTAGCCTAAAATATCCTAAAATATCAAAGTACACTTGAGGAATCAGGGCGGCTGTGACACACTTCATCCGAGAGCACTGCCAAAGAAGTCGACAGACGATCCTGTCGAGAGCTGAGACGTTCCTCTCTTGAGGTCTCGGTGTGTGTGATTTGCATGGAGTGATTACATGTACTGTGTAAAGATCAGTATTTCAAAATAAAGAAATATCCCCTCTGATGGCACTTCATTCGGGCTGTGTGTGTTTCCTTTCATTGTGTCGAAATGATCATTGCATTGAGCAATTTAACAGCCTGACCTCAAATGAATCATAAGTAAAATGTTAATAAATGTATTTGTCAAGCTGTTAGATGAGAATATTATTTATGAAAAACTTCAGCATCAGTTTTAGTGTTAAATAGGCTAAATAGATCAGTGTTTTTAAACAGATTAGGAACTTTCTGAAACACATTTCTCTGGTTCTCCTATAAACAGTTTTCTTATCGAAACTGTTAAGGAACTTACACTTTTAGGTCTTGTGCTTGATGATAAACTCCACATATGAAAGCATTAAAGAAAATGTTAAAACTTTTAACGGAATATGAAGCCAGACCTGAGTATGTTAGACCTTTAGAATGAGGATAAAACCTTACTTGGACATTAATTTGGACAACATTTTTTGCACTATTACTCCCTGGGATTTGAAAAGGCCAAATGTTATATTAACCCTGAATCAACACACCCTCATGAATATCGGCAGAAATGTTTGGAGTTAAGGGTTAGTTCACCCAAAAATGAAAATAATGTCATTAATTACTCACCCTCATGTCGTTCCACACCCGTAAGACCTTCGTTCATCTTCGGAACACAAATTAAGATATTTTTGATGAAATCCGATGGCTCAGTGAGGCCAATGACATTTCCTCTCTCAAGATCCATTAATGTACTAAAAACATATTTAAATCAGTTCATGTGAGTACAGTGGTTCAATATTAATATTATAAAGCCACGAGAATATTTTTGGTTTGCCAAAAAAACAAAATAACGACTTATATAGTGATGGCCGATTTCAAAACACTGCTTCAGGAAGCTTCGGAGCGTTATGAATCAGCGTGTCGAATCATGATTCGGATCGTGTGTCAAACTGCTGAAATCACGTGACTTTGGCGTCTGAACCGCTGATTCAACACGCTGATTCGACACGCTCCGAAGCTTTTCATTTTTGGGTGAACTAACCCTTTAAGACCTGTATTCACAGAGGGATCCAGAGCAGATAATCGTGTATTGATTTTTTCAAATCTAGGTACGATCAAGTTGTTTTTACTAGATGCAGTTTTGGTCATTTCAAAGCTTACATGTGGCTATTAATTAAAAACATACTAAGTTCACATACTTGTTTCTCTGAAAAACAAAGCTACAGGTGCTTTGAAATGTGCATTCATGTTTTTGTTTTTGTTCTGGTTCGTGTGGTCCCGCCCACTGCCAGTTTACCCTACAGTATTCGGTTCGACACCTTGGGTTGCCATTTGGCGGAAAACACAGTGTATTTCAGCCATGGAAGCCAGCAAACAAACTGGGTCAAAGATCACAGATTCTACCCCACCCAGAAGCCTCAGCATGTATGGGAGCATTTTTAAGATGCGGATAAATCAAATTACAGCGTAAGTCTCCTCGCCTTCCATTGTCACTTCCTCACTCCTGTTGCGTGTCCTCAATCTGAGTGTTGAGTCTGAGGAGGACAACTCTCTCCAAATATTTTGAGTTTAGACTACAGTGCCCATTTCAACATATTCAATATTACATACTGTTATTACTACTATTACAGTTTCTCAGGTGGCTGTATGATATATCACATGGTGTTCCACAAGGGTTTGTTCTCGGGCCGCTTTATTTATCATGCAACATGAAATG
Organism: Ancherythroculter nigrocauda; assembly: GCA_036281575.1. Taxonomy (NCBI): domain Eukaryota; kingdom Metazoa; phylum Chordata; class Actinopteri; order Cypriniformes; family Xenocyprididae; genus Ancherythroculter; species Ancherythroculter nigrocauda. The sequence goes on from VTFQ01000014.1 coordinate 762,145, forward strand.
GATGATACTTTTATATATATATATCACACAGTCTGATGAACCTAAAGATGTGAGAGCGAGGAGCTGACTGACGAGACAATGGCGGAAGATTTTTGCAAAATTTTGGAATCAAACCCAGTGCTAATAGGGAACCTGCAAAGGATTGTGTTTTGTGTTTTTCATTAAGAATAATAACACCATTCAAGCAATTGAATTTGAAAAGCAAAAGTAAAATCTGCATGAGCATTCATAGTCTATTGTGCGGAGCGTTATCAGTTCGTTCCATTCCCCCCACCCCACCTGACATCAGTATTACCGGTGCTGTCACACATTGATTAACCAGTGTGAAAACTTCCTCACAGCATTCCTTGAGAAAAAAAATAGTTAACTAAGTGTGATTTCCTGCTTGAAAGACTGAAAGCAGAACTGTTAAAAGGAAGCATTAATTTTTTTCCACATTCTACAAACTATTAAGCTCACAGTTAGAGGACAGCAGAAGAGAAAGTCATGCTCATCAGAAGTCTGCTGCTCAGAGCTGCCCATGATGGGACGATCCTGCTGAAGGTCCGTCAGAGATGCTCTTCGGTGTGGAGAGAGACTCATCACTGCTCGGCTTTAGTTTACAGAGAACACTCACATGACATCGATACTGTCAGGTATGGACATATCAGTCTCTTTAACCGCTCATTCGAGTCCATAGCAGTGCATTATGTTGATTTTTAGTCTTAATTATAATGTAAATGTGACTTTTATTTGTGATGAATGAATAAGAGACTGTAACATCTGCACCTCAGCCCAAGGTCAAATGAACTGACCATAGCAATCATGATTGGCATTATCCAGCTGTCTGAATCAGATTGTTGTTTTCTGTTGGTGGTGGTTGTGTTTTTTTAGAGACTGGAGTTTCTTAAAGTATTCAGACCCCTTCTTTTTCACATTTTCTTATGAAATATCCGAAAATATTGCTACAGTTGCAAGAAAAAGTATGTGAACCACTTGCAGAATCTGTGAAAATGTGAATAATTTTAACAAAATAAAGGAGATCATACAAAATGCATGTTATTTTTTGTTTAGTGCTGTCCTGAGTAAGATATTTCACATAAAAGATGTTTGCATTTAGTTCACAAGACAAAACAATAGCTGAATTTATTAAAATAACTCCATTCATAAGTGTGTGAAGCATTGATTCTCAATACTGTGTGTGGTCACCTGATGATCCACGACTGTTTTTGTGTTTTGTGATGGTTGTTCATGAGTCTCTTGTTTGTCCTGAGCAGTTAAACTGAGCTCTGTTCTTCAGAAAAATCCTCCAGCTCCTGCAGAGGAAAGTTTTCACCCCCTGGCTCTTAATGCATCGTGTTTCCTTCTGGAGCATCAGTGAATGTTTGAACCTTTTTTAATAGTTGTGTTTGAGTCCCTCAGTTGTCCTCAGTGTGAAAAGATGAATCTCAAAATCATTCAGTCACTGCTGGAAAGGGTTCAAATATGCAAAAATGCTTGAAAACTGATGAATCTGCAGGAGCTGGAGGATTTTTCTGAAGAACAGAGCTCAGTTTAACTGCTCAGGACAAACAAGAGACTCATGAACAACCATCACAAAACACAAAAACAGTCGTGGATCATCAGGTGACCACACACAGTATTGAGAATCAATGCTTCACATACTTATGAATGGGGTTATTTTAATAAATTCAGCTGTTGTTTTGTCTTGCATAAAAGATGCAAACATCTTTTATGTAACATATCTTACTCAGGACAGTACTAAACAAAAAATAATATGCATTTTGTATGATCTCACTTATTTTGTTAAAATTATTCACATTTTCACAGATTCTGCAAGTGGTTCACATACTTTTACTTGCAACTGTATATTGTAGTTCTGCTCTTTGGTAATCGGTGGATTAACTGTTGGACACTTGTGAAAGATCTCACTGACCGCCGGTCATTTGTCTTCAGGATGGAGCAGCTGCTGTTGCCTCCAGTGAAAGATGGCTCCGTGAGAGTCCGCATGCTGGCGGCTCCTGTCAATCCTGCAGACATGAACATGATCCAGGGTAAAGTCATGACACACACATCTTCATGTCTGTTATTCCTTCTGTCTAGTGCTGTTTAAATCAGATGCTTTACAGACATTCTGTTCTACTCTTTGGCACGATGGAGACATGATGAATGGACTATAACAGGTCATTGGTTATGTGTCCATACTGTAGGTTCGTACCAAATCTTGTGCCCCCTCCCGGCGGTGGGGGGGAATGAGGGCGTGGGAGAGGTGCTGGAGGTGGGCAGTGATGTCACATCTCTCCGACCTGGAGATTGGGTCGTGCCCATAGATGCTGGCTTTGGTAAGGAGATATTCACTTTTCAACATCAAAATCTTAAATCCTTAAATGCTGAGCACAACTTTTGTGTTGCAGGTCATTTAGACATGCATTGGTTTCCTTGCAACTTACCAAAAATCTACATTATGAAAAACACTAAAAACACTTTTTTGTTTGTTTTTGCCATGACCACTGAGGTGCAAATACCTCCAAGTATAAATAGTATATAACATTATTTGTACTTCTCAAACCCTTGAAAGGGTAAAATGGGTTTCTCATGCTTCTTCTCAGTGCTGCAATAGCAATTGAGATCCAAAACTAACCAAAAACATCATTTGACAGATGTGTTGACTCTAGATAAAGAAAGTGACTTTTCCTTGAATGATTCAGAAGAAGAGTCTTCATTTTCAAGTAAACTTTGAGTCTTACATTTTCAAGTTCCATAAGTGTTTTGTATATTTTAGTGTTTGACAAGCGTAACTAAAGGTTTTCTGTTTCTGACTCTTTGCTGTTCATTTTTGGCAAATTGTATGGAATCCAATGGGGGGGTCAGTCTGTCCAACACAAAACACTTCCACACATCTCTGTGTCCAAACTAAATGAAAAATATTCAGAAATTTAAAGAAGAAATAACCAGTGTTTCAAACATTTGGGAAATCGAAACTGACCCCACAAAAACAGGAGGGCTTTCAAGTCAACATGGAATTTAATGTGTATTTCCAAATGCATTTCAATAACATTCAGTGAGCGAAAGATTTAATGTGGGACTTGATTGCATCCTTTGGAATTTGATGACAGGCAGTTGATCAGCAAGAGTTCTTGCTGGTCCCAAAGGAAAGTGCTTTAAGAGTTGGAGAAGGTTATTAAATTCTGATGAATGATAACAAAGTATAAATTGCTGCCAATATACTGAATAAAACACAGTGACAGTGCAAAGTGAAATGCACTACCAATATTTCAGCCCAAAACCTGGAGCACTGAAGAAAACGTTTGCGGTTTTCTGAGATTTAGGGAACGAGACATTGTGACAGTAGCTGAGCTACGAGGTAATCCTTTCTCCTTATCAATCCCGATTAAATCCCACTGATGCAGGTGCATTGGCCAATGGTGTTTAAGTCAGGCATTTTCATATAAATATGAGCTGCAGGCCAAAAACCATTAGCTCTAGTCAAATGACTAGGACGATACACTCGGCCATCTCTTGTTCCCTACATCTCCGTGAACCAAGGTTACATGCCGTTCCCTTTCGATTGTGGTTCTCTCGACATTGCATTGTCCAATCACGCCGCATTCTAGAACTTGAACCAGAAAGAAAATAACACCAGTTCACGATGGCATCGCCAGTGTTTACCAAAACAGATAAGGTATAATATGGTAGTATACCACGGTATGAACCAGGGAGGGAGTTTACACAAGCTCTTCACAACAGGGGCTAGCTCTCAGTGCAGCTCTCTTGCTCAGAAACTCCTGTGAAGTGAGAGGAAACATCAAAGAACCAGCTTATATCCTGAAGCCATGCCTCCCGTGGAGTGGGCTTCACCCCGACTCTAAGCCAGGACAATCACATCTATGATCCACCGTGACAGCCTCTGTTTCCAAACAGGCATTCCCTAAAATCACAGTTTTAAGAGGGAGTACACACAAATCCACCCGTTTCTAGAGGCTCAAAGGAAGGTCCCAGAACTAAGACCAATTCCCATGCTGGAACAGTAGATGCCTCACACTCCTGAGAAACTTGATCACCATCATGTTGTGTGTTTCAGGCACATGGAGGACAGGAGCTGTGTGTGAAGAGGATGAGCTCATATCTGTTCCTAAAGACATCTCTCTTCTGGGGGCCGCCACTGTCTTCGTGAACCCCTGCACTGCCTACAGGATGCTGCACGACTTCCAAACGCTCACCCCTGGTATGAAACTCACACGTGGTTTAGTATTTCTATCTTACAGAAGGAACAGTAAGTCTTGAGTGATTTGTTGAGATCTGTGTGTTGTGTAGGCTGTACAGTGATTCAGAACGCCGCTAACAGCGCAGTGGGACAGGCTGTGATTCAGATCGCTGCGGCACTGGGCCTGAAGACCATCAACATCATCAGAGACAGGTACAGAAGACCTTGAGAGCGAAGGCAGTTCTTTAGAATAATCGCATGTGGTATAATGGCTCATATAGTGAATCGTATTTCTTGAACTCAGACCAAACTGTGCAGAGCTGATCGATGAGCTTCAGTCACTGGGAGCTGATTATGTCATCACAGAAGAGGAAGTGATGTCATCAGGGCTTCATCAGGTCTTTGAGGTGGGGGATTCTGCTCTTCTGCAACCGTTCGGTTTCTACAGAATTGCTTAAACACAGACATTGCGTTTCTGTAGGAGGTTCCCAAACCTAAACTGGGCCTGAACTGTGTCGGGGGCTTGAGCGGAGGACTTGTGCTGTCTAATCTTGAGTAAGTTTCACACGCACAGTGCAGTTTTATGAGAAATTCAATGTGTTGACGGACATCCTGTTTTATTTCAGTTATGGAGGAACGATGGTCACATACGGAGGGATGGCCAAAAGACCCCTCCAGATCCCTGCTGTGAGTTTATGATGTTCAATAATAATATTGATTAACACAAATCATCAGTAACAGCTGCTATTAATACTTCATCTACATCTATTAACTAATATAGAGGATTAACAAACATTATAGAATAACACAAGACATGTGACTCGTATTGTTTTCAATGGGAGAAAGTGTAATATGGTGGAATAAGTCCCGCCTTCTAAATAAGAGCCAATCGCCGACTGGTAAAGTCATCGCGTCACTTCAGCGGCCGTTAGAATCACCGGTTTCTATAGAAACAGTCAGACGCGCGCCTCCGAAGAGACGCGCATTTAGGTCTGTGCATGCGCATTAGCTTGATCCAGCCTGAAAAATAGTTTTTTTTTTTGTCATGATTCGAGCGTTTAGAAACTAAATTTATAAGCCGGTTGTTGTTAGATTTCATTGGTGATTTCAAATATGAAATTTAATCGTAAGGTTGGCGAACAGTTTTGGAGAATCTGATGTTTCCCCATTCAAAGAGATTGCATGATGCCCAGGATGCCTGAGAGGCGTTTCAAAGATGGCCGCCGAGTGAAATGACTTGTCTTAAAGGGACTTTGGGATTAACTAATCAGTACATAATAGCAAATTTGACAGTTCTTTATTGGCTAATCAATGATTACTGAAAGAGATTATTATCATTAAGAACTATTAACCAATTAAGATGTTACCAAGTGTTATGATGTCACGGTCACGACTGTAAGTGATTTTATCAGACTAGTCCCATGTTGACATAATATTTCAAGGCATGTTGCGATACTTTTAATGTTTTGATCCATACGTCCAGTAAAAGTAGTAAATTACAGCAAATAAGTGTAATTTCTGTGGTAATCAACAGCTTAGGCGACCTATAATGTAATAAGTCTCCCAGAATGTGTGTGTGAAGTATCAGCTCAAAATCCCCCACACATCATTTATTATAGCTTGTCAAATTTGCCTCTATTTGGGTGTGAGCAAAAACACACACGTTTTTGTGTGTGTCCCTTTAAATACAAATGAGCAGCTGCTCCCGCCCCCTTTCCAGAAGAGGGCGGAGCTTTAACAGCTCAACAACAACAAAGCTGGAGAATCTCACGCAGCCAAAATGAGGATTGTCAGATTGTCAGCGCTCCTTTTTTAGCAGTCGAGCTTGCCAGGGTCAACTTTAGGCTATCCAAGCTAACGAGACTCTAAATAGTGTTCAGTGCTCATCTGTGCAGCCAATGACAGAACAGTAAGCATGCTTTGATCCAGCTTTTGCCATGGTGTAAGAATGCCATGTTTTCTGGGTTGATAGATGCACAGGAGACCTGATTATAGCAGTTGAACACGGAAAAAGTCAAATTTTCATGATATGTCCCCTTTAACTTGTATTGAACCCAAAGCATTCCTCAAAAAAACAAAACAAAACAAAAATCTGACATTTATATTCTGTTTCCTCCTGAGCAGAAATCCTTCATATTCCACAATGTGACTCTAAAGGGCTTCTGGCTGACCAAGTGGAAAAGACGCCACAGAGAAGGTAAAGCAAAGATATAATGTTAGAGCTGCTGCAGGCCATATGGTTTCACATCTTAATGCTCTGTGATGTGTTTCACCTGCAGATAAAGCCCAGCTGAAGGCCATGTTGGATGCTGTGTGTGACCTCATGAGAGCCGGACAGCTGTCCACACCACACTGCGTCCAGACGCCATTTCAGCACTACACACACGCGCTGCGAGCTACTGTACAATCGCACCGCCGCAAACATGTTCTCATCATGTAGACGCTGTGTTCTTCTGCGGATACACATGCTTCTTCACATTAATGACATAAAACGAGGAACTGTAACAATATAAACGATAGCGATGAAGAACAGACGATCTATGCATAGATATATTCACGTGTAATCTCTCAACCAGTGTGCAGAAAGACATCAATAAAACAGCTTTAGAATGATGTTGCTTAGCGTCACATCTACCTCAGGTCAGTCATTTAGTGTCCACAGCATGTTAGTTCACTAGCAAAATGAACTTTAGAGGAGCATTTCACTACATATATGCACTTATATATTCATTATATTTACTTTACCTGTTAGTAATGTCTTATTCAATATATGTTTAAATAAATTTGTCATGAAAACAAGTTGGGTTACGATTCTTCTTCTCTACGCTACACAACATCACTGACCAGAGCAGAGAATAAAATACACCGGACAGAGATGAGGAATTACACATTTATTTACAAAAACATTTAGTGGTTATTTTAGAAGCATTAAAACATACAGCAACATTTTCGGCCATGTTCACAGTTTCCAGCACAATAAAAGCATGACATTAGACATAGATGTAGAAGTAAAAAATAAAAAATCACACCTCAAAACTACTCATTTAAATGACATCTGCATGACTGTAATTAACATCAGACAAGGTCAGTTTAAGTGCCAAGTGTTTCCCTCCATTGAAGTACTTTATGAGGTCTGTGTTGAACTGAGTTCTGTTGTTTTCGGTCATGAATTCTACAATATCCTCTTACTTGTAGCAACATTTTTTCTCCAATATTGCAAAACAGGAATACAAAAGTACATCCAAGATCCCTGGGAGTGACTGAACAACTAGTAAAGAGACATTTTATTGGCAGTGAGAGCTAAAGTAAGAGTGGGGAAATTATCATGTGACTGATTTAAAGTAGAGATTGCTACAATACTAAGAGATCACTCATATGAAATCACAGGAAGGAAGAAATTAATACGAAAGAGGAAGAAATGTATGAAATGTAGGTGTACCTCAGTACTTCAATGATCTGAGACCATTTTTTCTTGTGATATATATATATAAAAATTAAATATGAATGAGATTTGAGGCTAGGTGCATCTCACAAAATCTATAAAGAACATGTCCAGGTCATATTTCACCCCAAAAGAAATAAATTGTGTATTGTCATTTTCTATATATATATATATATATATATACCATTCTTTGCACTGAGACGTTTTTCATGACAATTAAGCATGTTCCCTGGTCCTCATTAACATAATGCAAAAGAATGCTTAATGCAGCAATAAAAACAATGTATTATTTATATTGTGAAGTATTTACAACAAGAAAATTCAAGATGCATTACAAATGCATGAGAAATTGAAGAGTAATGTGGTGAAAATAATACAAAAACAATGCAAATGTATCATTTCTTCTGATATGAAATATGACCTGGACATTTTTTATGAGAATTTTGAGAAAACGTGAAAAATTAATGTCTGATTCTCGTACTAATCAAACAATCTGTCCTTCAAAAGCGATGAAATGTGATAAACCTGACTACATTTTGGCTTCATCGTACAAATGATGTACGAACAACTGCCACTCGAGCGCCTGATGAAAACCATATTAGTGTAAGTTATGGTTTAGGATTCTGTCATGGGAGAGAGGTGCCGTTTGAGCAGCAGCGGAGGACGGGATGCACCGTACGCCTGAAGAGTTGAAATATATTCAGATTGTTCATGTTAGGCTCTGAATCCCAGTACTGCTGTCTTCCCTTTACTCGTGGTCTTTAAGGCACGTGGCGTGACGGGGTGATTGGCATGTGTTGCTGTGGGTCAGTGCTGGACGGATTTAATGACCCACTCCGCACTGGGGTTGAGCTCTAGGAGAGCTTTGATGTACGTCTCTTCATCCAGACATCTCTCCTCTAGACAAACACACAAACACACACGCGTCAGATGCACGGGCTTCTCTTCAGCGGCACGATTCATGCTGATCTTTTCAGGGAAGATGTTAAGAAATGTTTTAAGAGTTTTGCATCGCTGGTCTTGCAGATGAAGTTGATTGGTTAGCTGCACATGCATTCAGTATTCAGGCTCATGAGATACTCACTGATGTTTCCTCCCATCTCATAGAGACACAGATCTTCTCTTTTCACTGACAGAGACCTGTAACACACACCAAACCTTTCACATCACCACTACTTTACACTTTTCTAGTGCCTGTAGGATGTGTGTAAGTGTGTATTAAAGCTGCATGAGTGTGTCCGCTCACCTCTCCTGACTGAGGAAGCGTGTCAGAACATCTGAGGCCTTCAGATCCTCCGTCAGCTGTACGGCCATGGACACCATCGAGAACTGAGGAGCCTGAACCCGTATGAAGCCTCCTTCAGCCTGAACACACACACATCTACACTACAGCCAAACACGTACCAGTAAAACACACTCTGTCCGGGGATTCCCTAGTGAGAAACTTGGACATTAACCCTGTAAAGCCTGAAAAATGGACTCATTTCATAAACCTTTAGACAAAATGTGTTTCAAGTATCATATTCGATACTTAAGGCTTTTATGGCTCACATAGTCTGATAATATGAAGGAAAAAACAGCTCAAACTGAGCAAAAATATGCAATTTGCTGCAGATGCTGATATTTATATGGACAAAAACTGTAAATCTGAGATCTTTATAACATTACAGCAGATACTTACATAAAATGCATACATCAATATCTGCCAATAATGTGTCTTAGTAAGATGATATTTAAATGCTTATTTTTATGATCAAAGCACTGTAGTTTTAAAACATACAAAGATGATTGAGAGATAAACAAATAAACCTTCATCAAGTAAAGCTGCTTCAGTCCAGCTGAAATATTACTAACAATATCAAAGTTATTCTTACGTTTACTTAATAAAATCAGTAGATTTGACAGCAGAAAGACACGAAGCACGAGCTGAAGGATGTTTGCACAGTTATGCTAAAAGACTTTTACTTGATAAAAGAGTCTAAACTCTCAATCAGAGACAGAAGGACTGGAGGAGAATGTGTGTGACAGGTTTTTCAGATCATTTAGAAATATGAGTATCAATTATGAAACAGTAGCATTATAGGGTTAACCAATCAAATCATGTGTCTGTACCTGCAGGATGTATTTGGTGTTTACAAACGACACACTTTGAGAGCCTGTCCATGCAATTATAATCATTTAAAATCAAACCGGCTCTGCATGCAGTTGTCCTGTGTGTCCACCGGGTGTCAGAGTGGAGCTGCTGCTGTTTCAGTCACTCACATTCTCAAACTCTGATTCACTCAGCTGGGTGGGAAACACTGACACACACACACATGACTGCAGATGTCTAGCTACACTTGGGTTTGATCCGTGCCTCAGTTCAGTGTAATGGACTGTGTGACTCTCTCTCACCTCAGTGTTCTTCTCCTGTTTGTCAGAGGCTCTCTCGCGGTCGTAGGCCATCTTCTTCAGTAGTTTTTTAACCGCTCTGTCTCGGTTCATCTTCCTCTGGTTCTCCATGTTATGCTTGCGCACCTGGTTCAGGATGAACTTGGGAATCTGAGACACAAAAAGAGTTATTCAGACATAACAAACGCAAGATATTACACTTTCCAAGTCACTTCTCAAGTAAATGCATCTTGATTTATTCATCTGTGAGGAGACGCACCGTCCAGAGGAGGTTCTGGTAGCGGATGAGTAGCCTGACGATGTTGGCGGTGCCGGCGGCCATGGCGAACTCCTGCTGCTCGCTGATCTTACTGCGGAAGCCCTTACACATGAAGATGTTGGGCGCCATCACCACCGCAACGTTGTTCAGGGTCATCTTATTCCTGTCCTTGCGGTCGATCACTCTCTGGAAGAACTCCATCAGAGCCTGGAAGACACGGAAACGAGGTGAAGTGATGTGAACGTGGAATAGAGTCACGTGAGAACGTGTGAGCGCGCGCTGCCGTACCTTCAGTGTGTCTCTGTTGGGTTCAGGCAGCAGGAGCACCAGCAGATTGAGCGCCTGGAGCTGCTGTTTCTTAGTGGGCAGCTCTGCTCAGACACAAACACCATCACAACAATCAATTACAACACAGATCACACACACTTTATACTCACAGTGAAGTCATTTTCACTTACGGGTAAAAACCGTTTACAGTTATATACTGTTAGCAAACAGGATCTGCGATTCAGACGCTTATTACAATAGATTGCTTTAAAGCAGCAGATTTACAGTAATAAATGTGAAAATCAGCTTCAGTTTCTACTATAAAGCGACTCTCCGGTGTGTTCATGTTTTTACTCGCATCTGACCTCGACGGACTGAACAGAAGAAGATTTGCACCTCAAAGAGGGTGGAGTCTCAGAGCCACACCCACCTACTGCATCACCACCATGGACCAATGGGAGTTCGAAGGCGTTTACCAGTCAGAGCGAACTTTTACGGAACGTTCACTTTGGTTACTTCCTGGTTTTGGTTAAGCCAGCTCGGGCATTTCCGGTCAACTGTTAGCTGTCATTCTGTACTTGCTGTAGATTGACAGAAAACCATCAATGGTTGACTTTAATGTTATATTCATATTTTAATGCATTATCACACTTGCCTAATTTGCAATAAACCAGTTTTATTGATTGCAATAAAGACGAAGCTAATGGGAACGTCTGAATAAGAAACAGTGTCTGTAATTAACATTTCTCCAGCACTTCAAATGTTATTTTAATGTGATGACCACAAACATTATTTGTTCATCCTTCTGAGATTGATGTAGGAAATCCAACATTTGATATAAAACACTTTTATTTAAAAAATAAAAAAGACATTACCATTATAACCATCAGATGGCAGCACAGGAGCATTTAGTGGCTCATATCAGCCATTTCCTGTAATATTTTTTCACTTTTGAATAAATATTAAACATTATAAAATCACTAGGTTTAAAAATACATTTTGTCAAGGTGAGGTATGAACAGGGTTCCCACTCTAAGCCAAATTCCCTGACTTTCACTGACTAAAAAGCTGAATTTCCATGACCTATAATGAACGGGAGCACTGAGCAGACCAAAATCAGCCTCTGACAGTATTTTAAATCCATCCATTTGCAAGCTTTATTTACTTGTTCACAGACGTTTTTAGTACAAAACTAAGTTAAACACTCATACACACTTCATTTTTTTGCACTTTTACCCATTAAATGCACTTTTTAATATTTTTCTGTACTATTTCAACAGAAATTAATTAACAGTTTTTATGCTTTCAGGGGTTAAACGCTTTAGAGGATTTTCTGTTTCTCATCAAGTTCATCATTCAGTCTTTTGATTTCTTCACATTTAGTTTCTGCAGGCCGTCTCAGACTGTTTGACTCTAGGCTATTTCCGTAAATGGTTGTTATGATTAATTAAGTCTGAAATAAATAATTAGTAATGTTGGTAGTTAATCCAATGTGCATTTATTAATTTATTCATTCTACCATGGTGAATAAACGAAGGTAACGGCTACGCATGACCAATTTGAAAATTCTGTGCGACTGCCACTAGGGGGCAAAATGCGACAATCGTGCAGTGAAAAGGCGGCTTACCGTGTCCTAACCAGACTTGATAAAGCTACAAGATGACAAAATCAATCATAAATCACAGCCAATCATAACAGCGTGTGGGCGGGCTCTGTTCGCAGCTAAACAGGAAAACAAAATGAAATTAAACTAAACAAAATTAAACCATATATTCAAAACACAGTGACCGATACAATCTTTGTCATGGAATACACTTGTTTGAGCTTTGCTTAATATTAAAAAGCTTGAATATCATTTTGCATGACTATAATAGCCACTATAAGAGCAACAATGGATAATTTACCTCAGAGTTTAAAAAGAAATAAAAGGAAACAAGAACGTTCAAGCTGTAAGTAATAAATACTTTTGTTTGTGCATTCATGTCCTTGTTCCCTCTCTATGACCTGAACTATCAGCTGCAAAATCCCAGAAATATAGAAACCATTTCAAAAACAGAATCCTACAGTCGTGGTTAGGACAGTCCAAAGCTCTTGAAATGTACATTTTCCTGCATGTTTGCCTTAGTTAACATGTACAGGTGACTGCATTTGACTTAAGCTGAAGGGAATAAAATGCTGCTGAAAAATAGTCTAACCATAACAATACGCAAAACACGTGAAACAACTCAATAAAAAATGTGGTATAGAAAAATTACATTTTGATAAATGGAAACCAAAATTTAAAGCAACAAACAAAAATCCCTGATATTCCATGACTTAAAAAAATAGAATTCCCTGATTTTCAATGTCTGGAATAGACCTTTTAAAATTCCATGATATTCCAGAAATTCCATGAGCTGTGGGAACCCTGCATGAAGTACTCAAAACATCTCATGGAAAACAATAACTTTTCTTGTGAATGGCTCATATCAGCCATTTCCTGTAATATTTTTTCACTTTTGAATAAATATTAAACATTATAAAATCACTAGATTTAAAAAAACATTTTGTCAAGGTTAAGTATGAAATACACAATCTCATGAAAAACAATAACTTTTCTTGTGAATGAATTACACAGAAAGCGGAAACTCTCGCTTTATAATCGCAAGATTCCGGCACACTTGTGAAAACTCACATTTTATTGAATGAATCTAATTAAAGTGCACAATAAATCTTCCATTTACAGTGAGTTAACTGCACTAAAGTGGTCAAACTGAATGTTGCTGAGGAGGAACTGAGAGACACGTCTTTTTATGTCATCTTACGTTTGAATAGCTAAATTAATGCTAAGCCTGACTATTTAAGTGACTATATTTTGATTATAAACTAAGTATTACACTATTGATGCTGTTAAAGCTAACTCAAGACAATGAAAAGATACCGACACACCAACAAATAACATTTCACCGGAAGTTTTCCAGCTGGCTTAAATGATTGAGAAAGTTCCTAAGAACGTTCCGTGTATATGGTCAAGTATTTCGGAGCATTAAAGGGATAGTTCACCCAAAAATTATTATTATTTTTTTACTAAGAACCATTACACCCCTAAAACACACACAGCGTCAGCTCACGCGAGGTCGCTCCCGCTCATGCGTCATTATGCGACAGGAAACTTGTGCTCCAGACTGTCGTGAACGCGCTCAAAACCGTTTGGCGAGGCTGATTAGAGGTAATTATGCTGTAAATAATGGGTGAGTAAATGAAGAGCTAATGTTAATTTTTGAGTGAATTATCCCTTTAAGCTTCACCGTACAGGGTTATGCCGCACACAGAGCGAAGTGTCTGAGCCGTGTCCTGGTGTGGGACTCACTCAGCACAGAGATGAAGGCGTTGAAGTATTCGACGGTCAGCAGAGGGTACGGCAGCTCCCTGATGAACAGCTTCAGCAGACTCGCGGCGTCATGCTGTTTGAGACTCTCCCATGGAAACATGCCTTCATAAAACTTGTGTTCCAGTTCGTGGCAGACTGCCTGGGAAACACACACCAGTAAATAGGTTACAATGACGTAATGACTACAGAAATAACACACGCGAGCATCATCGGCAGCTCGGCGGTCTGACCTTGACTCTGGTGGCGGCTCCAGGTATCCGGAGAACACCCTCTGTGTCCAAACCCTGCTCCTCGATGTGGGAGATCAGCTGAAAAACAACAGTTTAAAGTCATTCTCACTCTTCTGGAGCTCACAGTCACATACAGTATGTACACTACCGTTCGAAGGTTTGCGGTCAGTAAGATGTTTAATGTTCTCTTCTACTCACAAATGCAGCATAGGATCAAAAATTTAGAGAAATATTATTACTAGGGCTGTCAAAATTAATGTGTTAACACATTTGATTTTCAGTTTAACATTTAAAATTATTTAATAACACAATTCATCCTTGAAACATTCAGATTTCTTGAATCAAATTCAAAATAAAGCAGTGTAAATCTTGTCATGGTGAGTTGTAGTAGTCTGTGAGTTACGAACGCCCCTGGTCTCGACTAGCTTGTTTGGTTGGTTATACAATACGCAAAACACGTGAAACAACTCAATAAAAAAATGCAGTATAGAAAAATTACATTTTGATAAATGGAAACTAAAATTTAAAGTGACAAACAAAAATCCCTGATATTCCATGACTTGTACAAAAAAAAAAATAGAATTCCCTGACTTTCAATGTCTGGAATAGACCTTTTAAAATTCCATGATATTCCAGAAATTCCATGACCTCACAACATCTCATGAAAAACAATAACTTTTCTTATGAATGAATTACACAGAAAGCGGAAACTCTCGCTTTATAATCGCAAGATCAATGATTTCGGCACACTTGTGAAAACTCACATTTTATTGAATGAATCTAATTAAAGTGCACAATAAAGCTTCCATTTACAGTGTGTTGACTGCACTAAAGTGTGAAAACTAATGGTCGAACTGAATTTTTCTGAGGAGGAACTGAGAGACACGTCTTCTTATGTCATCTACCCGTGGGAACCCTGTATGAAGTACTCAAAACATCTCATGGAAAACAATAACTTTTCTTGCGAATGGCTCATATCAGCCATTTCCTGTAATATTTTTTCACTTTTGAATAAATATTAAACATTATAAAATCACTAGATTTAAAAAAACATTTTGTCAAGGTGAAGTATGAAATACACAATCTCATGAAAAACAATAACTTTTCTTGCGAATGAATTACACAGAAAGCGGAAACTCTCGCTTTATAATCGCAAGATTCCGGCACACTTGTGAAAACTCACATTTTATTGAATGAATCTAATTAAAGTGCACAATAAATCTTCCATTTACAGTGAGTTAACTGCACTAAAGTGTGAAACTAATGGTCGAATTGAATTTTGCTGAGGAGGAACTGAGAGACACGTCTCTCGTTACGAACGCCCCTGGTCTCGACTAGTTTGTTTGGTTGGTTATAGTATCTCTGCTCTCTTACACGCTGCAGTATGAGAGGCACTTTGGCTCCTGGCATCCTCCGTTGGTCCTGATCCAGCAGAGTAGAGAGAGGAACACCGAACAAACCCGACTCTACGGATGACAGAGCAATATTTATGATTCAGTTGCATGTTAAGCATTTGTCTCCAGCATGTACATGTGTCAACTAAATGGCCACAGATATCAGAGGCACTGACCTCTCACTTTGACCCTGAGAGCTTTATGGGCCTTCACCTCGATCCCACACGTGTCGAACAGAGCGCTCATCTCAATGAGGACCAGTCTGCGAACTTTCTTCATGTCCTCAGCGGAGAGATCGCCCACTTTTGTCTGTCCGGTCTTATCCTGAGACACTCTGAAATCCTGCGAAAGACGAGCAACAGAATGAGCAAATGAAAGGATTCAGTGGACGCACAGCGCTGTGGCTGGTTGCCAGGGGGTTGCTAGGGTATTCGCAGTGGTTTTGCGATAATATTCTGAGGCCGGATTCACTAAACAGTCTCAAGAATAAAACTCTTCTATTTGTTAATAGCTATTGTAATCCCAAAAACATTTATTAAGAATGTTCTAAAGACAAAACCTGTTATTTTCAAACAGCAAATCAAAACAAGACTGAAATGAGAAAATACTGGAACATTTATTAGTCTCAGTTAATGGCAATCTCAATGCTGTTAGGAATGCAGTTCCACAGACTGACCAGCAGAGGTCACTTTTACTCAATAAGACATGAGTGGTTGTTCACTAATGCTTTAAATCTTTCATTTGACATTTTTGCAATCTAATATATAAACACTGACATTTGCTTTATCCTCAAGCAACCAATCAGAGTGAGCTGCACTGGTTCAGTACACACACACACACACACGAGTGAACGCTCAGACTGCGCTGGACTCACAGGTAACCTGTCGTCGGCTTCGTTCTGGGGCTGGGTAACCTTTAACCCTTCTTTGTAGATAAGCGCTTGCTCGGAGAACGACACCTCCAGGTTAATGTCCGTCTCGGCATCAGCTCCGCCCCCCGGAGCGTCAGGCCCCGCCCCGTTACCTTACCAAACGATAAACACACAATAACATTCCATGCTGTGAAACTATGACCAACATTTATGGTCACAAACACACAGTTGTGCTGGTGTACTTCAGTGACCTCACATCACTCTCTGCTGATTAAACTAAATCAGGCTAGTCAAAGTCCAGCAATCAAGGACGCCATTATTTGGCAGTTACTACAAGCGCACGACTTTCACACTATGATGATGTCCTGATGGGTTAAAGACACTTTGATTTCAGTGACGTTTCACATGTAAATGTGAAAGAGTGATGCATTTAACCCTGCGTTATGAGCAAAGCAGTGTCAAAACAGCACTGGAACGTCACGGCGAGTTGTTTAGCAACAGACAACCAATCATTAACTAAAATAGTGTCTCATGTGCTATTTTAAGATGTTCACATGCTCTGTTTAATTTCAGCAGTGATGTGAAACGCCTTCGGTGATGAATATAAATGTCATTAAAGTTCTAGAAAAACTTTTGAATTTGCTGCTTCTGTTTTTGTTGTAGTATGTTTCAGTGGATTTAAGACAAGCAGACTATTTTATGTGCAACATTTTCCATAGATGGTGTCCTCAACTGATGCTAAACAGAACATTAACCCAGTGTTTACAAATGTACAGTGTGAAATCTCAAAACCTGACAACCAGGATTGATTACTAACCCAGGGTAAAGTATGAACACTGTAAAACAAGATAGCCCAGCACTAAAAATGACTTTCAAAATTCTCATACGCTTACGGGAAATGACACCTCTATCGTGTTCATTTCCACTAGTCTATAGTTGGCTATCATTTACATTCAGAAAAATGAGCCTGTATCTCTACAGGAGTGTATGATTAGACAGCATCACATGAGGACGCTGACAGACGCACTTTATATGAAGCAAAATGTTTCATTTTAGTGGCGCTGGATGTTACATTTCTTTAAAGAACAAAAGGAGTGGACATTCCAGCATTGTCCTCTGTGTGCGTTGCTGTCTTTGCCATTTCGATTCGCTCTGCCTTGCAGTTAAACGCTGAATGTTAAATGCATTTTGAGGAATGCCATAAAACACAAGCTTCAACTCATGACACATACCCAGTCCTTCCACTTCCAGTTTACTGCTCCCACTTCTTTCTGTGGATTCCGCCTCATCCTGCTTTGTCAGAAAGAGTGAGGAACAAGAGAAAGAAGCAAACTGTTAGCATGTGTGGTGAATAAATTAACACTGAACCACACACATACACATTGCACAAAACATGATCCCAGGGGAGAGTGTGATGTTATGTTAAAAACAAATTCATTCAGTGCCATTCATCAGTATGTGTGCAACACACACAGAGACCCCACTGAAATCTGGAAATCTTTCAGATTCTGCATTTTTATGTGACTAATCCAGTGTCAGTAAATCAGTGACACTAATCATGTGACTCTTTCTATCAGAGGTTGGAGCAAGTCACAAGTCAGTACATCAAGTCTCGAGTCACACAAACCAAGAAAGTCAGAGATAGTTAGAGATCAAGACAAATCAGAGTACAAAATAACACAAACAAATACTAGCAGTCCAAGTCGAGTCTCGAGTCATTGGTTCTCAAGTCAAAGTCATTTTCAGTATTTAGTCAAGCAAGTCACAATTATGGAGTCAAATTAATGCCTTAAAGTTTTGCACAAAAATAAAGTTTTGCAAAACACAAAAAAGAATTGAGCAATAAAAAAATGTTTTGCAAACAAAAATAAAGAATTGCAAAGGAAAAATAAAGTATTGAGCGGAAAAAAAATAAGTTTTGCAAACAAAAATAATAAATTGCAAAATAAAATAACGTAGTGCAAAAATAAAAATATAATCAATTAAAAAAAAAAATCAGTGACAGCTGTAATCCTATTTTATCTTTGCCGCATATTTTTCATGCTCAAACCTACTAAATCATTTGCAACGCTCATTTTATTCTGCGTTTCAGTCAAGCGTGCGCTCACAATACCGGCTTTCCTTTGCGCTGCACTTTTCTATGCGGATCTCTTTATGGCGCTGGTTTGACGTGGGGGTGGAGTCAAGAAACGGGGACACGCCCCCGCGAAACACGTCATCGGCAGGAGACGCAGATCAAGCATAGAGACAGAGCGCGTTTATTATAATCTGAAAACCACGCCCACCGGGGGAAAACAATCCAACCGTCTCCAGGCTGCCTTCTCGTCTTTTCTGACTCATTACAAAAAACAGAACAATGCCTAAAAGCTGCTGTGTGACAAGGTGTACAGCTAACAAGCTAAAAAACCCAGAAATAAGTTTTTATAAGCTGTCGACCCCAAAAAACTAATGTTTAAGGACACAAAAGTGGATACAGGCAGTGAGACAGAGCGCAACGGGTCATATTACTATAAGAAATGCATTGGAGGGGGTCATAATCGGCGACAACATGTGCTAAACAAACCAACAAAAACAAACCATTCATTATTTTTAACCATGTCAAAGAATTATTTCACCTGTCGCCGATTACGTTCCCCTCCAATGCATTTCGCGGGGGCGTGGCCCCGTTTCTTGACTCCACCCCCACGTCAAACCAGTGCCATAAAGAGAACCGCACAGAAAAGTGCAGCGCAAAGGAAAACCGGTATCGTGAGCGCACGCTTGACTGAAACGCAGAATAAAATGAGCGTTGCAAATGATTTAGTAGGTTTGAGCATGAAAAATATGTAGCAAAGATAAAATAGGATTACAGCTGTCACTGATTTTTGTAGTTGATTATATTTTTATTTTTGCACCACGTTATTTTATTTTGCAATTTATTATTTTTGTTTGCAAAACTTATTTTTTTTCTGCTCAATACTTTATTTTTCCTTTGCAATTCTTTATTTTTGTTTGCAAAACATTTTTTTATTGCTCAATTCTTTTTTGTGTTTTGCAAAACTTTATTTTTGTGCAAAACTTTAAGGCATTAATTTGACTCCATACACAATTCCTTAAATTTGCTACTCGAGTCAGACTCGACTCAAGTCATGTGACGCTAGTCCCCCACCTTTGCTTTCTTTAGACAGTCAAATGTTCTTGATGCTGTGTGGATCTTCTCAGATCAAGCTGGAGAACATGATCATCAGGCTTTGTTCATGCAGCTTCATTCTCACGTTCACTCAATTTTTTCACCAGTTTCTGTCTTCACCATATATGTTTTTGTTTGTTTGGTTCATTTCCAGTGTTGCTTCTGCTTCAGTGAATACATCTGACTGCATTTGTGGTCATGCTTAGTGAAGTAAATGTACAAGATGTTTTCATGCACTGTTTCCATTACTTTATAAATCGATTATTTAGTGCAGCGTTCAGCAGAAACATAAATCACCGCTTATGGCTTTCCTTAATAAACCAGTCAGAATGGCACAGTAAATGACACTGGTGATTTATCACAGATCCATCAAACTGGAATTTTCTCAGTTATTCATTACACTGTTCTGAAATGTTTATTAACAGGGAACTACTGTGTAATTGGTGACACTGTTAACAGCCTGTAAAAAAATGTCAGAAAGCTCCAGTCATTAGCTGGATGTCCTGCATGAACTTCCTACTGAAGCTTTATCACATTGCAATGCTTTAGACCACTTTTGACTGTTCTTTAATAACCTCAGCACAGCGACACACACTGATCTGTATTAGTTCACCGATTCAAATTTGTCTCTTATTACATTCATCCCAGTCGAGCAAATCATTGTTTGGTAACTTGTTTATGCATCTAACAGAGATGAAAAAGCTCTTCATCATTTGCACTGGTGCAAGTTCAGTTTTTCTTCTCTTTAGAAGGTCTTTGTTTAAAAGAATTGCCAATCCATCTTAAGGGGGTCATATTCTACTTTTTTTATCTTTCTTTAGAGTGCAGTGTTGCTGTTTGATCATCAAAAAGTTCTCCAGTTTGAGCTCTTTATATCAATCAGTGTTTTCTTCAGAATATTCCTCATTTAAATAATTCATGCGCAGAATAAAGGGGCGGGGCCTGGTTGAGTTAGTTAGTAGTGTGTTGAAACTGGCGGTTATGGTAAGGGGCGGGACATTTCCCAAACACCAATCACAACACACTGCTCCAGCCGACCAATCAGAGCACATTGTGCTTTTCAGAAGGAGGGGCTTCATAGAGACAGGAACTAAACAGAGCGTTACTGACAGACTGGGAAGAGAGGAGCTGCAACAATGGAGAATATGAGGAAAATAATCAACATTCAATCTAGTAGAGCACAAAAACAACTTTGTACTTTTATATACTGAGGGATGAAATTACTTTCTCTTGTAATTGATGCTGTTCATAAAGCTAAATTACACTGAAACTGTAATGCACGTGTTCAAACATCTTTGCTCTACACGTATGGTCATACTTACACACATGACCTGCTGTATTTGGGGCAGGAAAAGTGTGGCATTTTGTGATGACTTACTTTACTTTGTGAATCAGGTGATGGTTTAAAGATCTCTCGGACATCTGGGACACTGTACGGTTTGTTCCGCTTGCGCAGCGTCTGTTTGAGCGTTTCCACGCGCCTCTCCACGGCGGCCGCTTGCGTTCGGGTCAGAGTAGACAGCAGCACGATGCTGTCCTCGCCTCCTGAAGCGGATTCGTCGAACAGCGTCGCTAGCCCCGCCTCCATCAGCCACGCCTCCTCCTGCTCACCCTCTGCAGAACAGAACATGAAGATAAGCCTGGACATTTCTGTCAGCTGATCTGAGGCCATCCAAGATGGTTTTATTTTCATCAGTGATTTAAAACCTCGTATGAATCACACATTATAAATGACATATGTGTCATGATGTGTTATTTTCATCACAGCCGTGGTGAGGAGGAAGGCGTTAATTCAGCTCTGACAGGAAACAGAAATATCTTCCTCTTCCGCTAACTTAGACGCTCACAGGAGTTGAGGAAGTCACAGTTAGCTGTTCCTTTAGGGACCAAACAATTCCTGCTGATGTCATGACCGATCTGCGTCTGTGGTTCTTCCTGTAAGTTAAGCCTATTGTCTTTAAACATGGTGGAATATAAACATACAGTGCCTTGTGCAATGCGTTTAGATTAAAAAATTTAAAAACGTAGAAAATATTAAACACTTTGCTGAATGCTGGTACAATATTATATGTGTTAAATCATGACAAATCGAACACATTTTAGAAAAATTAAAACGTTGTGGTGTAAAAGTCTCCTAAGAGCCCACTCTGCAGACAACATGCAAGACTTTTCTCTAAGAAATGATTATTTATTTAAAGGTAAAAGTGAATGTAAGACATGCAATATGAAGTTTAACACTTCAGGATCAGGATTCAGTATTCACGCGGACCGTCCGGCTCGAGCGGAGCGGTGTGTGCCAGGAGTCTGTTTTAGTCATGTTTTAATCTTGCTTCACATGGCATGCTGAACTCAGCAGAAAATATGTTGAAAATGGACGAGAAACCCATTTGTCATCACAATCTTCTGCAATAAAGGCTTTTACATGGAGCAACTAAAATAATGTGAATGACTCACCAATGGTTTAAAAACAGCTGTAAGTCATACAGAGACAGGCCCACCAACACTTCCTATCAGACTGAACCCACAGCAGGGTCTTTCCATGTCAAATAAAAATAATTATTCCTGAAATCTTCCTGGCTCAAATTTTTGATTTTACAAACATAAATTATGATAAAAAAATATATTAAATGTCATGCATGAATGATTATTGAATATACTATTTTGTATCTGAGATTTGGAGTCAGATTACAGGGAGGTAAAAATAACATTAGAATCATTATTTTATTTTTACACAGAGATTGGTAGGTTTATTAGTCAAATCTGTTGACTTTTGCAATCTTTGTTGCATTAAATGTCAATGGTGACAGTTCAAAATGGAAAATTTTTCCCCAAGTCTGCATACCTGTAACTCAAGAAGTATTAAAGATATCTTAATATCCTTTTAGATTTTGGTTTTTATTAAACTTTTTTTTTTTAGTATGTTGATTTTTAAGGCCCTGTATGGTTAAATCCCAGAGATACGGGGATCTCAATGCGGCTCCATGAGTAAATTGTTGAACTTTAACCATTTTCAATGGTCGGAAACCAAATGTGGGTCACTTTGCATACATCTGATAGTTATTGTATTTAAAGAGGAATGTCTGAAGAACAAATATAAAATATAAATAAATATACAATATAAATATATGTTACAAGTGAAAATGTGCAAAAAACTGTCACTGTTGGCATTTAATGCAACAAAAATAGCTAAAGTCAACAGATTTTACTAATAGATCTACCAATCTCTGTGTAATATATATGTAATAATGATGCTGCCATCTTTCTAAAGTCATTTTTACACCCTGTAAATTGCCTCCAAATCTCAGGTGAAAATCTCGACAAAATAGTGGATTACTCAGTAAATATTCATCCATTACATTTAGTATTTTGGTTTTCTTCTTCATTTATGCATGACTTTCACCAGAAAAGAAATGATCAAAATCAAAAATTTTCTGGTTGAGTTGACCCAGCAGTACTATTATCATTTACTAAAACTAAACAAAACATTGTCATTACTTGAAATAAAATATAACTTCAACTTGTTTTATTTCAGCTAGTTGCTAAGGCAACATTTTTCATATACATTTAAGTACTAAAACAACTAAATAAATGAATATTATTATATAATAAATAAATATTAAATAATAAATAGTATATCAGTGATCGTAAAGCAACACTTCGGGTTCTGTGTTGATTAATTATCATTTGAATTTAAATGCGATAGTCCTCCTCATGTAATTAGATTCAATAGCTGTGTTTCCATCCAAAGTTGAGAATTTAACTTATGTGCAAAATTTGAATAGTGCATAAAACATCTGTGAATAAAGCAGCATTTCCATCCCATGTGTTCAAGAGAACAAATCTTCACTTTCTGATAAACTGGCACTAAATATCAGTAATAAAAATGGTTGCTGCAGTAGGAGAAGCCACTGTATTTAATAATTTTAGCATGTAATAAATTACTTGCACCTCAGAGTGCGCAGACTAAATGCAATAAACACAGTCATGTTATCTTGCTTTCGGAGACGGACGGCTGCTGTTTGGGAACGCAGTCGTGTGAGAGCGTTCTGGGAGGGAATTGACGACAGACTTTGGCTCAGGCATTTCAGAACAACCAAAACAACAGATGCTTTTCAACGAGATCGGTCCACTGATTAGTCCAGTTATGACTTTTTTGATGTGCATCAAGGGATTTATTTGGCTTCCATCATAGTTTATGTGCATGTCTTCTTTTATCTGACTCATTTGAGCGCATTATTATTTAGAATTTATGCATTTACGATATCCCAAAATTCACATAAAAATAGGTGGATGGAAACATGACTAGTGACGATATAGTTGGTCATAATTCTTAACACAGTATAGCTCATCCGCATTAACAATTATATAATTAAAGGTCATCATAAACGCAAGTATTCAATGTAATAATCCATTAGCTCCGCAGCCGAAACACAGTCTCTGTTCACTCTCAAGTGTACTGCAGCTGTAGCGCACTCACCGTCAGCCACCTTCAGCTGCACGTCCTCCTGCGTCTCTGCGTCTCCACTGCGCTGGATGATCTCTACCTCTTTGAAGTAGTCCACCATGACCTGCTCGTCCAGAGAGTCCTGGGAGCTGCAGCGCTGGTACGGGGCCTTACCCGAGCCGGAGCCTGACCCCGGAGCCGCCACGGGGCCTTTGGATCTCTGAACATTGTACTGACCGGTTTTGCGGCTGCATCAACACAGAGAAGAGACAGAGATGTCAAACAAACCAAATCATCATATAATAGGGGTGTAACGGTACATGTATTCATCCCGAACCACCATGAATACAGTCAGTCACAGGTGATTCACACTCCAGGCCAGAAGGGGGCGCGTGTGGTAATGCAATGCTGTTTGCTAACACCACAACAGTAAAAAGTGCGAGAAGAACAGACAATCTATGCATAGATATGTTCACGTGTAATCTCTCCACAGAAAGACATCAATAAAACAGCTGGAGAATAATCGCTCACGTAGCGTTACATCTACCTCAGGTCAGTCATTCAGTGTCCACAGCATGTTAGTTCACTAGAGAAATAAACTCTAGAGGAGAATTTCACTAAATATATGCACTTATATATTCATTATATTAACTTTACCTGTTAGTAATGTCTTAATTAATAGTCTTAATAGTTCAGGCAGACAAACAGACAACAGCAGGGCTTCAGCATGAGCACTTCTCTGTTTGACTTACTCGCTGAATCATCAGCATCGGACACGAAATGTATTTTTAATGAGGGAAATTGTGCTTTTGAAAAGCCTTTGTGATTGTAATGGATGTTTCTGATGATTGATCACCCACTGAACTGAACACCAAGACTGCAAATATCTATCAAAATAGTTGGTAACACTTTAGTTTGGGGACCAATTCTCACTATGAACTATTTGTTTATCATCATGCATATTACTAGGATTTTGGCTGTTTATTGGTACTTATAAAGCACATATTAATGCCTCATTCTGCATGATCATATTCTACATCCCTTTATCCTAAAGTTAACAACTACCTTACTACCTATTAATAAGCAGTAATTAGGAGTTTATTGAGGAAAAAGTCATAGATATTAGTGAGAATTGGACCCTAAACTGAAGTGTGACCATAATGTTTTTTACAATGTGATTATTATATGGCTCCTCAGGTTCAAATTATTTTTTTTGTGAAGCAAAGTTTGCACTAGGGTTTCAACTAATGATTGTTTTGATTATGAATCAATTAATCTGTCCATTATTTCTTCAATTAATTTGATGACCGTCCATAGAAATGGTTTATTCACAACTGTAATGTGCATGACTGATGTTTTCCAAGCACAGCGAAGTCGTGATTAATCGATAATCAAATTCGATGACGATTATTATCCATTTTATTGATTAGTTGTTGCATTCCTAAATTGCATGACTTTTTAACTATGTAAAAGCAAGAAAACGGCTTCAGATTTCATTTATGAATGTGTGTAATCTTTTAGATCATGCTGAGAATGTTGAAAGTGGAAGTGCGAGAAACCTTGACTAGCATTGCACTAGTCTACAGAAGTGCGGAATATGACGCTTTGAGTCTTTTCTTCTCATTGCATGAATGACACAGCAGGAACGAAGAGCTCCCGCTGCTTATCCTGCCAACGGGATCAAGACAGGAAGTCCCAAAAACAAGGAAATAAAGATGCTATTGTGAGGCTGATTGTTTGCCTGTTTTCTGGGGCAGGACACGCACAGCTCGGAGTTTATTCGGGATCAGGATGAACGTATAAATAAAAGCTCAGCACTCTTCACTGCTGCTGGACATGAGAGCTACTTGATGTCGGCAAGCAGTTTTCTGGTTCATATCAGGCTTGTATCCAAAGATTACAGTACACTGAGGATGCAATGAGGGCAGTCGCTCTTGCTCCTCTGGAAAACGGTGACCAAGCAGAAAGTAACTCCAGTTTCTGGGTCACGGCTGCTTTAAGTCTGAACCTGCAACTGTGCATTCGTGCATCATTTGATTTCTGTCAAACATTTACTCTTTAACAAATCCCACTTCTTCACGCTGGTTGAGGTGATTTGCATTTGCATCTAATAGTGACGTCTGAAATCATTTGTTTCAAATACACGGATCTTGAATGAATGGGGGAAAATCCACGACCTTTCCTCGGTCATAAACGCTGACGTTCATGGTTTAGCTATTAACCCAGGGTTGGAGTCGTGGGGAACTGGGGGAGTGAGCTCTTCTCTCAGTGGACTCTACATGCTAAAGGTCAGACAGAAATGACTGAAACACTGCAGATAAAGAAAGAGAAAGAGGACGAAAGGGTCAAGCGTCACCGTGTTTCTTGTTTTGCATACACAAACAAAGAGGCAGTCTATAGCAGACAAAACACTAACACATTGTGTGTCCTCACAGCGCTGTACGTGTGAATCGGGACAGACTGATGGTGGTTCGAGTCGAGTCCAGAGGCCAGAAGCAATGCAGGAGTATAAGCTGTTGCTATGACGACCGAGAGTGTACCTGTGGAATGTGGCTGCTTGGAGACCGTGAGGCCACGACGTGTTAAAACATGTGCTTTCATGATGAACTGCTGAGATCTGTTCAAATCACACTTAACTTGAATAATGTGATGCGTTTCAAAGTGCAGAAAATGGGATATAATGCAGGACGGGTCTTCGATTTAAATCAATATTGCATATACAGGTTAAATTGACTTGTGTTCCCACTTTTTGGGGGTGTTATTTTTTTATCTTTGTATCAGTAATACTTGAATGTATACAGTACATAGGTCAAACATCAGAGTTTATGGTACTCGAATCAATGAAACTAATATTACACAATGGTCATACATTTCTATTTTTCCATCTGTTATGTCATTTTGTGTTCATATTATTTATATTTAGTATGCATGCACTAATATTCATATATGTAGAATGTAACTAGAGCTGCGCGATTAATCGTTAAAAGATGACGATCTCAATTAAAACACCCACACAATCTTATTCCTGAATCCTAAATGACAGCGGTTCGGCTCCATGTCTATTAAACCTTAGACAAGTATGATCACAGTGAACATTCGGATCTTGTCATGTTCAGATATGAAACAGCTTCACAAACACACAGAATCATTATTTCTGTCTTACAATCATTCAGATCATCACAGAAGTACTGGATAAGTTTATAGTTCAGATATAAACACTGATGTCTACGGTAGTGATCGAAATTATACCAGTTACACCAGTGACTAGTGACTGAAAATACATTAAAAAAAAATGTATTTGTCAATAGGTTTGTTCGAGATGCATGACAATGTACCGCGTGAGCGATTCAAAAGCATAAGGAGTCGTTTGCGCTCCAATCGCTCTTGCGGTACTGTGACGTCATACGGCGAACTGTCTGCGCAGTAGCGATGCATCTCAAACAAGCCTATTGAGTCACTGATTCAAGAGATTCATTCAAAAACGTTGATTCATCCAGTAATGAAGTCTTTATGAGTGAGTCATCGGCTGCGTTTAATTCCACTTTTAGACATACACCCGCAAACTTCCCTGAGCACTTCCTCTCGGGGGAATCCCCACCGCCATTCGTTAGGTGGATGAGGGAAGTTTATTTGGACAGACCCTCGATTTTGACAGAGGGAGCGAGTCTACTCAACATGTACACTTCAGGCAGATCCATAGACCACAATGCACCATGATTGTGACATCACAGCAGACCGGGCTCAATTTACCCCCACCTCACACAACTCTAGTGTATGATATTAGCGTTATTTTGACATTAACCTGCATTTAATACTTGTAGCTACCTTAAGCTGACTATGATAATTTAATGTATTATCATTTTTGTGTATTTTTAAAATACACAAAACACTTTTTTTATTTAATATATTAATATATACACACTTATCTATATATATATATATATATATATATATAAAAATTTTTAACTGCCCAAGCATACATATATGAATATGTATGAATGGTGCAATTAAAATATAAATAATAAATGAGTTCCATATCTACGGAGCCCCGCACATGACGTGCATATAAATCATCATTTGCATGACTTATAAATCAAGGGAACAAAATAGTAAACCATGCACACATTTTAGCCTACTATTTTTTTCCTGCATGTCATGTCTGGGGCTCCATACATATCAGATTTCAGTGATCAAGGGTTTTTAAGGTGTTCCATTTAAACACATTTCAAGGGTTCCGCCAGTAGTGGGCGCTCATGCAACATAAGCAATGATGTATATCCGAGTGAAAGAGGACTGAAAAATTGGACTTAAACGAAGCCATGGAATCTTTCATTCAAGAGATTTGTTCATTGATTCATCCAGTAATGAAACAAGTCTTTATGAGTGAGTCATTGAATCATTCACTCAAACCGATTTTCAAAAAATTAATTTAAATTATTTAAAAAAATTGAAGACTGCAGCAATTAACATTTTGTCTGAATCTCTAGTAAATTACATGCTATGTTGTTTACTTCAGAATCATGGGAGAATCTCCATTTTAAACAAAAACATGTATGATTCTCAATTTTTCCAGAATCGTGCATCTCTATATGGAACCGGTTTATTTTTTTCATCTCGTCTCACTACTCTCATTAGCAAGTTTCATATTTAAGTTAATAAGGTATATTATTTTACTTGTTGATAACTAAGTTAATAGTAAGAAATTCTATATAGTCTTTTGTACTTCTGTATGTGTTCATTCAATCAGAAATTATCATTATGATTAATATTCATTGTGTTTTATAAAGAAAAAGATTCTAATTTCGCCAGGCCTTTTTTTTACCCAAATTTAATAAATAATAAACAGAGCATTTAATGGTAGTAAAGTCACTGAATCACACTCCTCTACAGGAAATAAGTCTCTTTTTGGCTGTGGAATATGAGTTGGGCTTCCTGATCCTGTGGGACTCACTGCTGGTGTCTCCATGGGAACGGCTCAAAAAGCTCAGGAGTCGGAGCGTGATCTGAGGAAACACGCCAGTGTAACGCTGATGCGTTAGGACCGTGTAGAGCGACCTTTACTCCATTCGAGAATGACGGAAAAATGTGATGCTCAGGTTATGGTTTATCACATCTGCACAATCAACTCAGCGTTAAACTATCTCTCACAGCCGTCTGAGAGTTTACATGTCTCAGCATGAGCGGAAACTATTTCCAGCCTACTTTTGTTTCTTTGCTTCCTGCAGGAAGAACTCAAAGCTAATTCTCAAAGACAGAACTGATATGCACACGAAAAACAATGATTTCCATGTCACATATCACACATAATCTCAGCTTTTACTGTGATGAAGTGAACTTCTCAAAGCACATCTGTGTGCTGTGTCAATGGAAAAGTGATAAAGGCCAGGCTACGACAGCGCTTGTTGACACTGCTGTATGTATAGTGTCTTATGTTCATTTTTCAGTTCTGACCTGCTGAATATCCACCGCCCATCACAGACGTCACACAAAGCATGCCGCACACTATGAAATATTCATTATGTAATGGTGCAGACACACAAGATGGAAAGACAAGCGATGTTTACCATGTCAGCACAGGTTAAACCATAAAACACAACAACACAAAACCAACACACACCCTTCCTCACAGAGATACTCTGAACATCATGTGATGATCCACGGAGCAGTTTGCCTTTATAGATACTTTACATTCATTATAGAGATGCCTAAACTCAACCACATTATGAGTGTACGCACACCGACTGCTCAAAATGAACCGTGCTTTATTTTCTCACAAATTCCATTTTATTTTTTCCAAATTCTGTTTTCCATTTTTCTGATTTCCGTTTTAATGGTTTTTGTACATTTTAATAATCAAAAGCACAGCAATAATCTTATCACTTGAATTCATAAAACTTTAACAATGACTTTTCTGAAATTCAGAATTGTCCATATTTATTTCTCAGAATTGTTTATATATATTTTATTACAAATTTATCATCAAAAATGGTGGTAATCAAATGAATACATAAAACTTTAACAATTTAATTTATCGTTTACAATTTAATCAAATGAAATTAACAAATATACGTTTTTGGCAAAAAATGCTGCCCAACAGTTTAAATTTAAACATGGACAAAAAATTGTGTGATTTGTGATATTCCTTAACAAATGTTTTAATAAACTGTATTCTTATTATTAATACTCTGAGAAGTACATTCTACTGTACAACACTAATATATTTGTCACAATTTCTTCAAGTTAAACTGAACTTTTATTTTGGCGGGTTGCGGTGAAGATCTGTGAGTTTGTGTGTGTATCTGTTGATATCTGCAGCCCTACATCTGATTATTCATCCAAATTTTGCCAAATTTTGTGCATTCCAGGAATTCCATTTTTATGACTGGATTCTGCGATTCGGGTCCTGTTCTGCCGCCTTGAACTTTAATATAAGAGTGCTGAATGATGCATGAAATGAAATCAATCAATGAAAGTTAGGGGGGGAAATAAATAACAATAATACAGCAATGTCGTCACAACACAAAACAATCTTAATACTAAAAAAATGTACTTATTTAAGTAGGCAAAATATAATTTCTTCCTTTGATTTTGAGCTGAAATATGACAGTCATGTCTCTGTGGGGCACTATTCTCACAAACAGTCTTCTGTTAGATCCAAATATAGAAACTTATTTTTTAAACATGCTTTCATGCTGAATCTAAATGGCCGGCCTGTCTGCAAACAACTAGCAAAAAGCAGATGCCCGAGCAAACAGCCAAAGGCCAGTTGGCAGAGCCACACACACACACACACACACACACACACACACACACAGAAACCTTCTCCTCAGGCAGCCTGCGCTGCTGTGCTCCGGCCGGCACAATCCACGCGGGAGTTCAGCTCGCAGCTGCGGAGCGAGGAGGACACCTGTGCTCCATCTGAGGACACAAACAACAGCCAGCGTCCCGTTTCACCACCCGCCAGTCACGTCCAGACACATCACTGAGCTGTCCTTTGTTCAGCTAAAATCACCATGAAATCAAAACTGACTTATTGTTTATGCGTTTAATATAAATTATATAGTTGAACATCATTATTGTTTCATGTTCCTCATAATCTTGAATCAGAATATCTTCTCCTCCCTCTTGCAGCATCTCTTCTCTTCTGTGATGATGAGGGCGGGGCAACCTGTCACTCACATGAGATCCACCAATAGCAAACCACAACCATCCAATCAATTCCCCACAGACAAAATCAAGCCCCGCCCTACATTTGTTCTTGTTTGAGAAGCGTTTCACTCAAATATACGACACAATAGAGAAGACTTGTGTAACTTCCCTTTCATGCCGATTTGTTGACTCAAATATGTTGAGAGTGACATCACAAACCCTAAAATTTACATAAATCCCGCCCCTGAGAACACGCAACAAAGGGGGCGGGGCCATGTTGGGCTGCTTTAGAGAAGAGGAAGAGTTGTTGTAGTAGAGTGTTGTTGACATGCCGTCATTTTACGCCGGACTGCTTCACAAACGAGGGTCAATTCAACACAAAAGATGAACATGACGGCACATGCTAGTGGATGAGTTGAATCAACTCCACAGCAACTACATCAATTTATCCACTAACCATTCAGAAACGTCCAGTTTCATTCTAAAAGTTCTAAAAGTCTCTCCTTCAGTGTCGGTTTGAACAATGTAAGGCTGAACACCGTTACTGACAATCCTCATTTTGGCTGCGTGAGATTCTCCAGCTTTGTTGTTGAGCTGTTAAAGCTCCGCCCTCTTCTGGAAAGTGGAGCTCATTTGCATTTAAAGGGACACACACAAAAACGGCGTGTTTTTGCTCACACCCAAATAGGGGCAAATTTGACAAGCTATAATAAATGATCTGTGGGGGATTTTGAGATGAAACTTCACACACACATTCTGGGTTTGGTTTGAGGGGACTAAAAGTCATGTGATAAGTCCAGCTTAATAAAAATATTGGTTTTATTGGTTTAAAAAAAAAAGAAGTAAACAACCCACCCACTTGATATTACTTTATGTCACGTGACACGTCACATTCAAACTTGAAATGGCTTGAAAATTAGATAGATAGATAGATAGATTTGTTTGTTTGTTTTCTTTATGGTTTAAGTAATGCTTTTAACCTGAAAATTGTGTCAACATTAAGAGAAAGTGGAACAAGAATTTACATCTTTTTTTAAAAATGCAGCAAACACAAAACAGCCTGTAGTAGAAGTGACACGATCTGGTTTAAGAAAGCTCCCAAATACTACACGATCCCTGAAAAGTAGATCTGACCACACAAAAGCTAAAAGCTCAGCATTATTAGGTTACCAGCTTAACAAACTGTTCCACAAACTCTCCACAGATCTGTCCACCTGATGAAGCCCTTCAGAGACGAACACTAGACTAGTGAGCTGCCTATCTAGTGACGCTGCGCACTAGGTTTGGAGACACAGCCCTAGGATACGGTTGCCATAAATAGTGCACACTGCTCTGGGTAATAAATGAAGCGATCCTCACCTCACTCCTGGAAACTCCGTTTGCTCTCTACAGCCGGCGGTCAGCACGGCTTCAGTGTTGCTGGTGTACGCGGTTAACACGACACCCTGGTCATCCTGCGGGCGACTCATCTTCAGCTCCACATTATTGAGGAAGTTTCGGTGTAACTTCGGACGAACTGCCGCTCGACTCTCCCCTAACAACATAAATAATCAGAGTCATGCAGCTCCACCCCCTGGGCGGCGTCATGACCAATCCTAGCGTGGCGAAGACTCGGCTAATGAATATTAATCACGTTATGTCACGCTTACCCACCTGATTGGCTGAAATGCAGACATTGGTTTGGCTCATGAATATTAATAACGGTACGTAGACATAATATCCATCGTAGTAGAATTCAATTCGGTGGATGCTGCTCTAAAAAAAACTGATGAAGCGTTTCAGTAAACTTCAGTAAGTCCCTCAGAGATTAAATCATGTTTATATACTGTTGCACATGATCCCCAGTGATTTACCTCAGCTGATGTGTATTAATTTAATGACCTTGGTTCCATTAATTAATAACACCTCATATCTATTAAAAATAACTTATGAATAAAGCAGTATTCTCTCAGTACTATTATTTCATAATTATAAATGGGATAAATGAGAAAGTAAGGCAGGCTGTACACAAGATGTGTTGTTTTGAATGGGAGAAAGTGCAACGAATATGGCGGAATAATTCCCGCCTTCTAAATAAGAGCCAATAGCTGATTGGTAAAGTCATCACGTCACTGCAGCGACCGTTAGGCGCATTAGCTCGATCCAGCCTGAAAAAAAATACCTTTTTTTTGTCATGATTCGAGCGTTTAGAAACAAAATTTATGAGACAGTTGTTGTCAGAATTTATTGGTGATTTCAAATATGAAATTTAATCGAAAGCTTGGCAAACAGCTTTGGAGAATTTGATGTTTCCTCATTCAAAGAGATTGGAGAGCTGCACTTGAATGCCCGTTTCTAAGATGGCCGCCGAGTGAAATCTTTGGCTCAGCAAAGAATATACACTAACAAGAAGCAAAGAGCTCAGAACCCAAGAGGCGACACTTTGATACTTTTTGGGTAACAGCCACTAGATGGCGCTCCGGTACTATGGGGTGAAAATACCATTGAATCCTTCACATCTTACACACACAAAATCGGTGAATTTCACTGTCAAATCAGAAGCGCAATAGAACAGTTTTTTAAATTAAGTCACCAGTAAATTGTATGATCCTACAGTAAATGTTGTATTGTCTTATATATGTCTTATTTTACCAGTTGTGGAATCCAACCACTAGTTTCTATGGCAATATCAGCTGCTTTGTTAAAACAAAATGTACATTAAGGCTGAAATCCTGAATGATGACAACACAGAATAAAATACTATCACTAGTGATCATCAAATCCTTTTACACACTTTGTGTTAAAGTCTTCCACTTTTTTCACAAAACCTTTGCTCTCTAGAAACCCAGTCAGTCTGGGTTAAAATTCTTTAAAAGGCTTATAAACACTGAATTATTACCAACATATGAAATTAAATTAAGGACATGCATCAGAAAAATTGGGAATGTTGGACAATAATAGAATATAACAGCTTGATTTTGCAGTGTTGTCTAATGTCCGTTAAAGCAAAAGTGTCCAAAAGTGTGAATTATGGGATAACGGACACAGCAATGCATCATGTATTATAAGATCATTATGTTTGTAGTGTGATCCATTAAAACGTACAATATTTCAATTCAGACCTAGATATTATTACTATTACTCCACTAGGTCTGAAATATATTGTTCACTGCAAACATGATAATCTTAAATTTATCATTAATTTACTATTAATAAATGTGTTGCATAAGTTGCATAAAATAGAAATACTCAATAAAGTAGGCGAACTACGTTACCTCAGATGGATGAATGGTTGGATTCCACAACTGGTAAAATCAAACATATATAAGACAATACAACATTTACTGTAGGATCATACAATTTACTGATGACTTAATTTAAAAAGCTGTTCTATTGCGCTTCTGATTTGGCAGTGAAATTCACAGATTTTGGGTGCGTAAGATGTGAAGGATTCAATGGTCCAGTTTCACCCCATAATGGCGGCCGCGCTACTGGAGCGCCATCTAGTGCCTGTTACCCAAAAAGTATCAAAGTGTCGCCTCTTGGGTTCTGAGCTCTTTGGGCTCCGTGGTTTTCCCGTGGAATTGGGCTACTTTTACACTGTTTTTCATGTCCACGGGTTGAATCAACCCAAAATAACATGATATTTAGTCACTGGAATGCAAATTTTACCAGGGGAGCCCTGCCAAAAAAGCGAATTTTACCCCCGGAACGCAATTTTTACCATGGGAGCCCCCCTGAAATGCGATTGGGAGCAATTGGGCGGGTTTTGTTGTGAAAACCTGACTGTACTCTGTAGAAATTGGAGACAAAATGATAACTAGAATGTTTTCAATCTCAGACACACCTGGGGATTTTCCAGTCAGAAACACACTTTTGCTGATGTCATTGTTATACAAATGTAGATAAAGTCAAGAGCATTTCACAAAAGCACTGGGCATATCAGAAGATTTGGTGAGTCAATACAAACCTAAAGTTGAAACATGTAAGCGTTTTGTTGAAAGGTTTGAAGTTTGCCTGTAATTTGCCTTTTGTGTGTCAACAAAGTGCCCCAGGGTCAAGATTAAATTACATCCTCCTTCCGGAAAAACGTCCCACAGTGAAGTTCCCATGAGCGCTGATGGCTGTGTTTAGGCCGAGCTGAGAGTGGAGGTACACACAGGTACACTGGACACCATTATTTATTTAGTTTAGTTCCTTAACGCTCTTCCGAACACAATCGCACGTTTCCATTACCATCAGAGCTGTTTGTTCAGCATGTCTGTCACTCTGTGAGCGTCTGCAAGCTGCTGGAGTTGTCATGTGGAGCATACGGTCCAGTGAAAACAGAAGAGCATGCTTATTTTGATAGCTGATCTGTTATCAGACTGATTCTCAATAATAATGCCTGAGAGAACACTGAGAACGACAGAAAACACACATCGTCTCGTACGGTTTTACGATTATGTTTATAATAACTAATCATAAACGCAATAACTAATTTAAAATAAGTAATTATTTTAGAGGTTTTTGAAGACAACCATACATGGTGTGTTAGTGACACAATTAAAATACTGACTAATTAATAATTAAGCATCAAATGCCTTAGGTGAACTTAAAATTTGTAATTTTCTTTTCGCCTGATAATGAAGTGCAATAAACTAACAGGGAATGTTCTCAGAACTTTATTCATGTTCTGGCAAGGTTTTCTCAAAGTTTTGAACAAATGTAACATTTATACAGCGTTCATGGAGCCTTTTTTCCTGAAATGTTTTAGTTGGATGTTCATCTAACATTTTTTAAATGTTTACTTGTTTCAGAAATTTCAGAGAACATTCAAAAGTAACATTCTCATAATGTTTGAAGAATGATAAAATGGAATGTTCCCTTAACGTTCACACAACCAAAACAAACAAAAAAGATTTTAAAACTGTGATTATCGGTGTTCAAACGCTTTTAGGTCTTTAAGCACATGCGTAAAAAGGTATTATGTTTTAAGCCTGTAACATCTCGATCATGGAAAATGGAAAAGACCATTTACAGCAAATACAGGCAATTTACCATAGGAAATATATGGTTTATAAACCTGTTTAACAGTTATCGAGGCTGAGGCAAAAATCTAGGACTACTTTGCCAAAGTTGGTTTTTGAAATAATCTCCAATATTTAATGAGCGTTTCGATGGACAGCGGCGGTCCTAGAGGAAAAGTCGCTCAGAATGAGGAGTTCTACCTTGTGGTGTGAATATCATGTGTGTGTGTGTGAAAAACTCGCGTGATACACAATCCTATACGCGTGTGAAAAACGTGAAGGCGCCCCCTGGTGGCCGATTTCTCTGTACTCTGTAGAAATTGGCCGCCGAGTGAAATCTTTGGCTCAACAAAGAATATCCAAAAATTGTGAATGTTGGACAATAAATATATTGTCCCCCCGGTGGCTGATTTCTTTTGAATTTCTCACAGGCCTCTAGGGTCGTGAGTCAAACAGGCCCAGCGAGTTTCGTTACGATCGGCTTTCGTTAACCTTGTCTGATAGATGCTCAAACTTCATTGGCCGCCACTGGCTGCGTTTTTCAAGAAACGCTAATGTCCTCAAAGACAGTCTTGGCACCTTGGACAAGGACACCGCATGCCAATTTTCATGTCCATCAGACTTTGGGGTTGCGTAGTTATAGGTTTTTTTTTAAATTAAGTTTATTTATTTATTTTTTCTGTGTTATAGCGCCACCAAGTGGCCAGTTTCCACTTCCTTTTTCATGTGACCACAGAATGAGCTCTTACACAGGTGTGCTGAGTTTAGTGAAAATATCTCATTCCGTTCACAAGTTATAGCCATTTTAGTAAAAGAGGCTCCGCCCACTTCGAACATTTTGGCGGCCCCTAGGGAAATTGAAATTCAAAAATCAACTTTTTTTTTCTTTTGATAATTATTTACAATCAGACGCCAGAGAATCTTGCTGCACTGGTTTGGTTCCAATTGGGCCAAAAACCTAGGACTAGTTCACAAAAGTAGGTTTACACGCTTGCCTTGCACCCCTAACTTAAAGTCCCCCTGTGATGAAAATTATTATATGAATAAATTATAAATTTTTATATGTCTATGTGGTGTTTTTAATGTGCTTTAAGGCAAATTCATCAGTCAACACCATTGCTAAGTATTTTCTCATTAAAAATGCAGTGAACTAAAGACGTGGTTTGAAATCTCTGGTGTTTCTGACGTCACAAACTACTTTTTAACCAATGTCAATGTGTGATTGTCAACGAGTGGATCTCTGAGCTGGTCCGAGTCAGTGGAGGCGGGGCTAATTTGCATATTCATAGAACCACGTATACTAAATGAGGCAAGAGTGTAGAGTTACATTCAAGCTATTTTAAGGCATAAAGATTTTTTTTCAAGGAAAAATCATTTAAATATGTAATTTTGGTGATCAAAGATGAGTTTTAAGGGATAAAATTATTGACTTCAGGGGGACTTTAATGTGAACGTAAGCAAAATGTTCTTAGAACATATACGGTTGTAAGAAAAAGTATGTGAATCACTTGCAGAATCTGTGAAAATGTGAAAAATT
Organism: Ancherythroculter nigrocauda; assembly: GCA_036281575.1. Lineage (NCBI taxonomy): Eukaryota > Metazoa > Chordata > Actinopteri > Cypriniformes > Xenocyprididae > Ancherythroculter > Ancherythroculter nigrocauda. The sequence continues at coordinate 799,839 of VTFQ01000014.1, forward strand.
TTAACAAAATAAGTGAGATCATACAAAATGCATGTTATTTTTTGTTTAGTACTGTCCTGAGTAAGATATGTTACATAAAAGATGTTTGCATTTAGTTCACGAGACAAAACAATAGCTGAATTTATTAAAATAACCCCATTCATAAGTATGTGAAGCATTGATTCTCAATACTGTGTGTGGTTACCTGATGATCTACGACTGTTTGTGTGTTTTGTGATGGTTGTTCATGAGTCTCTTGTTTGTCCTGAGCAGTTAAACTGAGCTCTGTTCTTCAGAAAAATCCTCCAGCTCCTGCAGATTCTTCAGTTTTCAAGCATTTTTGCATATTTGAACCCTTTCCAGCAGTGACTGTATGATTTTGAGATTCATCTTTTCACACTGAGGACAACTGAGGGACTCAAACTCAACTATTAAAAAAGGTTCAAACATTCACTGATGCTCCAGAAGGAAACACGATGCATTAAGAGTCGAGGGGTGAAAACTTTTGAACAGGATGAAGATGTCACAATTTTTCTTATTTTGTTTAAATATCATTGTTTTTCATTTAGTACTGCCCTTCTGAACCAACAGAAGATACTTGCATGTTTCCCGGAAGAAAAAATAAATACAATTTACCTTGATATTTGAATTCAAAGGTTTTCACCCCCGACTCTCAATGCATCGTGTTTCCTTCTGGAGCATCAGTGAATGTTTGAACCTTTTTTAATAGTTGAGTTTGAGTCCCTCAGTTGTCCTCAGTGTGAAAAGATGAATCTCAAAATCATTCAGTCACTGCTGGAAAGGGTTCAAATATGCAGAAATGCTTGAAAACTGATGAATCTGCAGGAGCTGGAGGATTTTTCTGAAGAACAGAGCTCAGTTTAACTGCTCAGGACAAACAAGAGACTCATGAACAACCATCACAAAACACACAAACAGTCGTGGATCATCAGGTAACCACACACAGTATTGAGAATCAATGCTTCACATACTTATGAATGGAGTTATTTTAATAAATTCAGCTATTGTTTTGTCTTGTGAACTAAATGCAAACATCTTTTATGTAAAATATCTTACTCAGGACAGTACTAAACAAAAAATAACATGCATTTTGTATGATCCCTCTTATTTTGTTAAAATTATTCACATTTTCACAGATTCTGCAAGTGGTTCACATACTTTTTCTTACAACTGTATTTGATAAGTTGAAAGCATGTATGTGAGTAGTTTGCATACAGACTAACAATGTAGTGAGTACGGACATTCTACATGCACCAGGTTGAAATCGTCATGTGACCTCCAACATCCGTCATGATGCGATTCGCTGCCATTTACAAATGTGATGGATGTGACAATAATAACCATTAACCGCAGGGAGCATTCAGATATACACTGGATTCTCAGCAGAAGTGCTGTAGCTCATCAGGGTGCTTGCCAAATAACATAAATACAGCATATTTGGACTCTTTTTTTATATTTACTTATTTTTATATGTATGCGTTATTTTATAGTCTTCCAGTCTCAGTGATCTGCTCTGTTCGTGTTCCTCCTTCAGTGTGCATCTGTGAGATTGTTTCAGCAGATGATCAGTAACAGCACACACTATCCTCAACAACACATGATCTGAGGAAGCGTTCGTGTCTGAATCATGATGGGATGAGTTACAGAAATTTAGTACTCTTTTTTTTCATCTTGCATTCATATCATGCATGCCTTTTCGCCTATTTGGATTATTTTGGCTAACGCATTTGGTCTGTTTTTTAGGTGCAGTGAGTTTTTGGTGTTCTTCAGTAAGGCCAGATGTGACATCTTGGGCAACTTGAATCAGTGCAATAACCCCAGTGTTTACAATCGTCAGTAGGTCAATCAATCAATTTCTTATTTATAGTTGATTGATCGTGGGAAAAACGCATATAAACACAGAACTAATGGCACATTTGACCTGAGGTTGAGACTCGTTCAGCTCTTCAGCTGTGATGCTGCCCTCTAGTGTTCACAGCTCACATTCTGACAGCAGGAAACAGTGAGATTACAGCTTCTACAGATCTTCTTATCTATATCCATTCTTATCTATATCCGTTTTTCAGTCAGAAGCCACAACATGGTCAGTTTTAGAGAGTAACAGGTCAGTTTTATCATAATGGTGCATCGCTGAGTTCTTATTATTCTTAATAGGCTTAAATATATTTGTGGCTGTCCACATCATAACCCTCATGACACGAGCTCTGAAGCTACATGTAATCACAGCATTTGTTTGGTGTTGTGGTTCGAGGGTGTGTGTTATTGCAGTATCAGCTCTATAGATTCTAGCTTTAAATTCAGGGCAGATTTAGGAGAGATGGCACCATCATTATCATCATCATGGAAAGTTCAGAAATGCTCTGAGCTCTTGAGTAAATGCGCTACAGGTTCAGCATTACCAGCATCACTACAGGCACTTTCCACAGCGAGGAAACAAAATAGAGCTTCAAACTCTAAATAATGAGGTTAAACATTGTATTTGACATTGGTTTGCCATTTTTGCAACCCTGTTAACAACATTTCTGACGTGTCTAAATACAGTTACAACCCTGATTTGTTTGATTTCATTATTTTCAAGTAATAACCCTTAAATATGTGTACATTTTAAATAAACATATGGTAACGCTTTACTATAAGTCTTCTGTGTTAACATGCGCTGTTAACCAGCGTAAACAAATAATGAACAACTGTATCTTTATTAACTAACATTAACAAAATAAATGCTGTAAAATACCACCTTTTAGTTCATGTTAACTAATGCAGTAACTAATGTTAACAAGTGAGACTTTATTGTAAAGTGTTATCAAATATATGAACGCAGTCCTATGTTATTGGTAAATAAAATATATGTATATATGTGTTAATGAGTGGAAACCGGGTTAAATAAAGGGTTTAGATTTTAATTAAATTAAGCGTAGCAGGGGCTAGTTATAGAGACTAAGTGTTTGTACTTACTGAAAACTATTTGTCCTGTAGTTGTACTATTTTTGTGTAATTTGTCTTTAATAACATGCGTAACGGGGTTGAATGTTTGAGCTTAATGAATGCAGACAGCTGTAGAATTAGTGAAAAAATGGTGAAAATGGAATTAGAATATCTATTTGACTTCCTGTCATGCTGCAGAAACAGTCCAAATGATTCACTTCCTGTGTGTCACAATTTTATGGAACACTCCATTTTTTTAATAGGGGGAACATTATGTTGTAACAGGGTTGCCTGCTCAGTTAAGGACACAGCTATTGTACACATTTTTGGTCATTACATTAAGTTCATTTCAAATATCTTTTTCTATACTGAATTGAATTTCAAATTGTATTATTTGTGAAGAGCAACCCTTTTTTTGTTTAAAGTGGAAAGTGCGTTCACTAGATATGGCCATTAACAACAGTTAGACTCAAACTCAACAGTGCAACACATCACATCACAAAAGAGTAAAGCTTCGCAGGTTCAAATCACAAGGAAGACGGCTGAAATATATAAACAGCACAATGCGTTCAGCTCAAACGTAGAAATCTCTTTCTGCTCTGCTCGAGGAAACAGCGCTTCTCATTTCTCAGGATGAAATGGATACAGGCCGGCTGAAGAATAGACTGAAATGTTATCTGTTAATAGCAGAGGTGTCAGTGCTGGAGCTGCTCGACACATGCTGCAGCGCTAGAGCTGCTGTTTTTCATGCATTTTCAATGAGCGTCTTTTTTTTTGTGCTGTTTTTGCAGACTTTTCTTGTTAATAGAGTATGTGCGACATTTGCACCTTTCGTGAAGTTTACATAACCTGTCATGTAGTTAGCACATGCATCACATTTCATTAACATCATCAAATACATTAATGTTTGTAATGATGTCCGACAATCAATTCAATTGTATTTACAGTTTCAGCCAGAGAAGAAGTCATAGTAATTTCACACAAACACTACTGTAAAGAAAAATTTTGGGTAATAATATGTAGATATTTGAAGTATTAAAATTTTTCTGAATGCTGTTGCGGTATATAACAATAGGCCTATATCAAAACAAGTGTCGTTGATGGTAAAGAAACATGAACAAACACACTTTACAATCAAAACATCTTTGACTCAAACAGCTAGTTAGTGTCTAAATAGATTTTGTGCCACTGTACATAAACCTAATTTTCTAGATGATCCCAGCAGCCTCACAGAGAATAGAAAAGCCCGGCGTACTTACCAGAGCTGCAGGTAGCACACCAGTTTGGTCACCATGACCTCAGGCCGGGGTCAGAGGGCTTTTTGACCCCTGTATAGCAGCATGTAGTGAGCACAGTCCACACGCACCTGACCTGCTTCCAAACGCCCTCCCCTTCGCTCCGCCTATGCATAATCTTATTAAATGTTTAATGAAATTTTGACACCAAGAGAGAACCCTCAGTCACATGATGCCACAGAACCTGAACACAGACTGCATCGCGTGCAAGAGTTCTTTGCTATTTTACTTTTTCTCAACTTTATGTTGAATCAATCATTTAATAGCTGCTTGAATGTATAAACCCTCTGAAAGACCTGATTGTGTGTGGAATCTCTTCATATGTAGATATATATATATCTCGGGTGCTGAGATCACCAAATGCACCATATAATGGACACAATTTGCAATTTGGTAATGCTTTCCACCATAACTATCCTGAGGCGGTGGCGTGTTCCTGAGGAACTGCTAATACTTCATGCACTTAATCCAACCCGATTAGAGGACAGCAGCTGTTCAGGATTAGAACAACTATAACTGCATCTATAGTTCCCTTCTAAAACTTGTTCAGGTCACATTTCACCACAAAATCAATAGAAAAACAAGCCTATTTCAGTGCCTGTAGATCTTTTGCATTGTGACATTAAAGAGTTCCCCTTTGATGTGGAACTTCAACGCTGCGTCATGCCATTGGCGCTATGGGAAAGCTCCTGCATGAGCCGGTGTCTGAAGCATGTGTGTAAACACAATCTGATTGGCTGAATGTTTTGATGTGGCGACTAGACTTGTGCCGATATTCGGTAATGCGATATATCGCGATAATGAATATGCCCGGTATTGTTATCGTGGGCATTTCAAAATACCGTAAATAATAATTTATTACCAATTATTACAATTTTTATAATGCAGATAAGAATACTTTCCCCATCAACCGTATAAAATGCACAACACCGCTGTATTCTGCATCAAATGAACACGCGCTCAGATGTAAACAAGCCCAATGTGCATGAGAAGCACATGGCGGAACGAGTGAAGGAGATGAGCTGAATGAAAGTGCGCGTTCACTCTCTGACAGCAGAGGGCGCTGATGGAACAGCAGAGTGCAACGGTTGCCACGGAAACCCCATAAACAAAGCAACTGCGCTGGTGAAGTTTTTAAAATGCCTCAAACATATATTTTAATCTGGACTACAACATGTCCTAATGATTAGAAATGTTCTGATTATTTGTTATTGTTCAGTAAAACTTAAAGACATACGGCTTCAATAGTTAACATGTTAATCCATTATTACCAAACTGACAATGAAAAATAATTATAAAGCATTAATCATTTTTATTAGTTAATGTTAATTTCTTAGTTACTGTTTAATAACATTGCTAAAATCAAAAGTACGTATTTAATGGACCTGAGATAAAACTAACAATGATCAGTTGTGTTTCTAAACTAACATTAACAAAAAATAATACTTTCTGTAACAAATGTAGCTGTTGCTCAATCTTAGTTAATGCATTAAATAATGAGATCTTATTGTAAAGTGTTTCCTGTTGTTCTTTATAGCCTAATTCTTTTGCACTTTAATCTGCTTGAAAATTTGACTTTATATTTTTTGTTGTGTATTGTATTATTGTATTTAAACATTCAGAGTTATTTTTGTTCTTAAACCTGTTATACTATGACAACACTTTTTTTTGCAACTTATTTCAATATCGTGATAATACCGTATACTGTGATAAAAGCTTCAGCAATTAATCGCAACATGAAAATTTGATACCGTCACATACCTAGTGGCGACATAGCATAACATGACAATGAGACCATAATGACCAGCCATAGCCTGTTTAGAAAGTCAGACAGGTAACCTGAAGGTTGCGGGTTCGATTCTCAATACCAGCAGGAAAATGTAGGTGGGGGGGGGGTATTCCACCCTCAATACTGAGGTCCCCTTAAGCAAGTCGCCAGCTTCTTTGTCTTCAGAAGTCACGTTTGTTGAGCATGTGTCTGTTCCTGTGTTTGTGTCTTTAGTCAGGAGTTAGAGAATCTATGTCAGCACTAAGGTACAGGAGATGTGTGACGCTGTGCCCTTGCTTCACAACTCAGACAACTTGTGCGTGATGTGTATGGGTGAGGATCATGCTAGGTTATTCCTTGAGGGGGCTAACTGTGTTCAATGCGATAAGTTCAGCTTGCGTAAGCTCCGATCACGCTTGACTCTTCCTGAGAGATGAGAGTCAAGTGCCTGTACCCTATGGCTCGGGTCTCACTGCTGCCGAGTCAGTGCGGCATTTCAGGTCATAGGGATCGCAGGGCAAGTTAGCGGAGGCAGAGTTTGAGACTTGTGACAACACTCTCGCACTCACCACTTTGCGGATTATCTTCTCCCCTGTTAGTGCATCATTGAGGAAGAAACCTGCATTACCTACTAAACCACGCAGAGTAACATCTAATCTCATTGGTTAGGCATGCGGCAGCAGGTCAGGCTGGTTTGTCTCTTCACACCATGGCAGTTCTGCAGCTGACCTGCTAAAAGAGTTGGATCATGGTGAGGGGATTAGTCCCGAGGTGGTTCAAGAGCTCTGCTGGGCCACAGATCTTGCACTTTGTCTGAACAAGCAGACTGCCTGTGCCATTGGCCGTTCTATGGCTGCTTTGGTCACCATGGAGCAGCATCTGTGGCTAATCTTGACACCCTGATTTCGCCCTCCAGCCTGTTCAGTGACACAGTTAACACCCTTATCAACAGGTATCAGGAGGCAAAATGTCAGCTGGTGGCATTCAAGGAGCTAATCCCTTGCCTTGTCCAGGAGCCCACAGCGTCAACTAGTTGGGCTTGACCAGGGCCAAGGACCAGCCAAGATCTCCTCCAAGAAGAAAACCTGATGCCTCTTGGCCCTGGTCTCTGAGAGCAACCCCTCCCAAGGGAGGTCTGTGCACACCATGCCATCGTGTGCCTGACTTCCTTCGAGGCTCTCAGGGGGCATCTCTACTGATACCGCCACAGCAGGTAAGATAAGGACGTCTAACGGGCTATCCATCTACTACTCTCGGTCAGTTTGGTTGGTCCCTGCCAGTCAGCTGTTTCAGGGCCTTGAGCAAGTCGATACTATTGAAAAAAATATATACCTCTGTCAGACTTTGAGGCAGCGTGGCAACTACTGCCCATTGTATCTCAGTACCGTAAAGAAATATTACAGGATTCAGTTTCCTTTCCGTCCGTCTTGTTTCATGGCGTAGTAACAACTATGGTGTGTTAGGAAATGGGGAAACAGTTTCTAGAGCAGGAGCTGCACTGTCTTATGGCCATACAAAGTGTACCCCTCCCAGACAGAGATGCAGGGTTCTACAGGTGCTACTTCTTAGTACTCAAAAAGGATGTCCGGTTTTAGATATGTGAGGCCTGAACTGTACTCCTCTGAGTTCAAAATGCTAAACATCAAACTCATGTCACAAGTTCAATTTGAGGACTGGTTTGAGACAATAGATCTAAAGGAAGCATATTTTCACATCAAGATATTGCCAGAAAACAGGAAGCTCCTCAGGTTTGCTTTCGTGAGGTGAAGCATACCAGTACATTTCTTTCTGCCTAGCCTTGTCCCCACAAACCTTCACCAAAGGCATTGATGCTCTAGCTCCTCTGCAACTCCAGGGCATTTGTGTACTCAACAACATAGATGACTTAATGTTAATATTGTCTCAGTCAGAAGAGTTACTGGCACAGCATCAAGATGTCATGCTTGCCCACATAAAGAGTTTGGGACTCGGGTTAAACCTCAAGAAGAGTGTGCTTTCTCCAAATCAGAGAACAACTTTTCTAGGGGTAGTGTGGGATTCGACCACGATGGAGGCACATCTGTCACCTGCATGTGTAATTTCGAACCTAACCACTTTGAGAAACTTCAGGCTAGGCGAGAAACTTTCAGTGTTAGAAGTACAAAGAGTGCTTGGTCTCATGGCAGCAGCGATCAAAGTTATTCCATGGCTCTGCTGCATATGAGACCATTCCAGTTCTGGCTCAAGAGCAAGGGTTTTTGTCCTCTGAATTATCCTTCCAGGGTTGTAAGGGTCACGCGGCACGCTATGTGCTCTTCAGCAGTGAAAGAGGCCATGGTTCCTAAACAATTGCCTCGAGTTGAGGGCGGTTTTTCTAGCTCTGAACTTCTTCCTCCCACAGCTGAGGGTCTAACATGTGTTGATCCGCACAGACAACACTACGGTAGTCTCGTACATCAATCACCAGGCTGGGCTGCATTTTTACATTCTATAACAAAAGAATGTGGGAGCAGATATCCTGTCGAGGCAGGGGCTAATGCCCGGAGAATGGCCACTCCATTCTCAAGTGGTGGAGTCCATATGGCAGAGGTACTGCCTAAAGGACGTGGATTTGTTTGCCTCCAAGGAGTCAACACACTGTCCTCTCTGGCTCGCTCTTACACCTCCTGCTGCCCTGTTGTTGGATCTCATGGTACAGATGTGGCCAAGGCCTTTCCTCCATTATCTCTGATTGAAGGAGTTCTAGCAAGGGTTTGCCAAAGCTGAGTTCACCTTCTTTTAGTGGCTCTGCTGCAGCTGGCTCAAGTTTGGTTCGCGGACCTAGTGTCTCTCCTAGACGGCATCCAGAAAGATCTTCTATTTCAAGTTCTGGGGATGATATTTCATCCCCGGCCAGAGATTTGGAAACTTTTGGTCTCCCTGAGGGGCACCAGCTCACAGATTCTGGTCTCTTGGCTGAGGTCACTGAGACAATACTCAATTCTAAAGATTCGCTCACTAGGAAGTTGTATTCCCTGAAATGGCAGCTGTTTGTTTCATGGTTTGAGCAATGTTATATTGGTACGTGAAGCAAATATAAATTTGCATGTAAGTACAGACACCATCATATTACAAGCATAGGAGTCAAAATCAAATCCATTGGATTATTGTGGGAATTTGTTGAGAGAAGATTTCACCACACAAAGTTAGAAAGGCCACCAAAACGACATGGTTTCCTGGAATTTTTTTATCAGCAGTTTCAAAACAAATCCATAATGCAAAATATTGTGTATAGGAATAACAAAACCATTTCAAACTACACCATGATGTAAAAAAGAAAATACAGTACAAAACTGAGAATATTCATCCCTGTACATATTCCACAGTGTGTCAGAAATTCTGAAGATCTGCAGGATGAACAAAATTATTTCTGAAGAGTCGGTAAGCCAGGAGTTGTCCACCAAAAATCATCATCAATAAACCAGAGCCTAAAGGAAGAGAAGACAGACGTACAGTCATCATTAGACATGCTGTGTTTAATACAAGATGAGTAGCCTGATTTCACACTGATTTTAACATCTGTCACTAAAGTGGTGACATTCTCCCATTCTGATGTCTAATTGATATTGTGTGATGATAAACTACATGACAGAGGATAAAATGATCTGTTTCTCTGACAAAACTGAAAGCTTTTCCAAAAAGGAGAGCTTACCGAGAGCAATCCACCAGTGCTCTGTTGAGGGAAAATCAGCCATAACTGAAACCAGAATAACAGACAAAACAGGTTGAAAAACAGCTGACATATACTTTCAAATATACAATGAAAACAAGGTGACATTTCAGAGAAAAAAGATCAAAATGAAAAACTAACTGCATAAGTGTGCACACCCTTTTATTATTGGGTATGTGACTGTATTCAGAATGAACTAATAATCAGCACAACTAAATCAACAGAAGAATGATGATATCCTGATATGATTTATCTTTGATTCATTGTTTACGTCACAAAAAACGGGTGTGTAGACTTTATATTGCATAGGTTGTAATTTGTACATTAATCATACAAAAGTTCTGATATGATTTACAGCAGTGGCCAAAAGTGATGTTGGGCCTAGAAAAATTGACATAATTTTATAAGTCTGTTATGTAGTTGTGCTTGGAGTCGATTGTTTTTATTTGTGATAACAACATCACTTTTGGTCAGGCTGTCATACAAAGAAATTATGAACACATGCAAAAACAAGAAAGAACCGACTAAATATTAATAACTGATTATGTTGTAGTTAATGTATGCTTTTTCTTGTCAGCTTATTGTTTTTTTGTTTGTTTGTTTGTTTGTTTTTTTGCATAATAAAATAAAACCTGTAGCTGTAGTTTGCCTTTTTTGGCCAAATAATTTAGTTGAATAAATACCTTAACAATTTTTTATTCTTTCCTCGTATATTTGTCCTTTTCTAGAACTGCAACTCCAGTTCATAGATTAAAAAAAGACATAATTCTGTGTATTCACAAATCATTCAAACTCCACAGTATTTGTCTTTCACTGTTATATACAGTAAAAAGAGCTGAAAGCGAAACAAAAGTCTGATGTTTTACAGTAGAGGCTGACAGTGCTGAAGATGTTTTTCCACTAATGGATGTTATTCAGTAGAGTCTGAGGCTCTCAGCACTGACTGACACACATCAGGCGTATGTACAGTTTATCTCATATATTAATGCTGTTCCATGAGTATGAACTTCTGCTAATGCATTACCAAAGTAATTCACATGAATGGATTCGTCTCCATGTAAACATTGTCAGGAGCAGTGTTGGGTAAAGTTACTTTTAAAAGTAACACATTACAATATTGCATTACTCCCTAAAAAAGTAACTAATTGTGTTAGTTTTTATGGAAAGTAATGAGCTAAGTTACTTTTGCGTTCATTTTTTCACCTGGGCTGGGCTTGCTTGTTTTTTTGTTTGTTTGTTTGTTTGTTTGTTTTAAAGAAAAAAAGTTCTATTTTTGGCAAATGTAAAGGCTCTTTCACACCAAAAGTGAAATGAATAAGCCTCAGGGTGAAGGAAATGCAAATTCATACACATACACGCGGCAGCCATTGTAAGTCCGCAAGACTGAAAGTGCATAGAAGTGTGCCATTTGGGATTCAGCCTTACTTCAGCAATAGAAACAAAAAAAATAAAACACAAATATGATGTTTATCTAAAGCGATTTTTGCTTATTCGTATGGTTGAATTGGATCATCGAAGGCCAGCAGCAAAGACAAAATTGAAGTAAAAAAAGAAGTAAAAAGCTTGCACCTGTCAGTTTTCTTTCCTTTAGTACCTTTGACATTAAAAATTTTGCTAGGATTTTTTTTGTGAACATCCCTTCTACCTAAACAGATAATTTAGACACTACAGCTCAAGTAACACACAGTTAGTAGATGAAGTTACTGCCATCGGACTGTGGAATGTAAATCTCATTTAACCAAACCTCTTTCCAGACACCTTGGCATTGGTGTATATAATCAGTATATGAATTTCTAATTTACATTAGAGGCATTATAGCTGATGCTAGTTAATAACAAAAAATCTTTCATTTATTTGTTGTTTATTTGTTTGGTTGATGCATTATAACCGTAAGGGACCTGCCAACTTATATTTACATAGACATAAGTGACACCAGGTATAAAGCAAATGAAACAGTAATAAATAAAAATGGGTTTTTGCAATTTTATATAAAAGGATGTAACAAAAATAAACCAGAAATTTGATGGGAATGACGAGAAAAATGGTCAGTGCGCCCGGCGCATGATCTAAAAGGGTTGTCCCTAGCCTCTTCTGGGCATAACGTGCAATAAACAAATCAGAGTCTCATCTCCCATTCCCTTTAAAAGCCGGTTGTGATTCATGATTTACATGGCGGAATTTGCAAGCGGAAAAACTGAACGCTTCTCTAGCAAGGAAACTTTCTTCATCGTACCCAAGAAATTTGGTGGGTTGCAGCCAATCTTAGATCTGCGAGCATTGAACCAGACCCTACACAAGCTCCCGTTCAAAATGCTGACACAGAAGCACATTCTAAGGCTAATTCACTCTAGCAGACGCGAGATCTATTGTGTGCACACAGGGACCTGGTGCTTGAGCATTTCAGCCGTCGGACTCACGAGGGAGCACGCGAGGATGCATATGAGACCGCTTCAGCACTGGCTTCAGACTCGAGTCCCAAGATGGGCATGGTGCTGTGGCACACATCGCGTGGCCATCGCTCCGATCTGTCGCCGGACCTTCAGTCATTGGACAGCCTTGCATTTCTATGGGCAGGGGTTCCCCTAGAACAAGTGTTGCGGCATGTTGTTGCCACAACAGAAGTGTCCAATACAGGCTTAAGTGCTATATGCAATGGGTTCGCAGCTTCGGGACCCTGGACAGGGCCTTGACTACATCAACTGCCTCTAGTTGCTGGCTGTATTGCTGGTCCTGCAGAGGTTTTGACCGTTGATCCATGGCAAGCATGTGTTAGTCTGGACTGGCAACAGTTGCAAATATAAATCACCAGGGTAGTGTTCGTTCACGTTGCACTTCAACTTGCCTTCCATCTCCTTCTTTGGAGTCAGCAGCGACTGAATGTCACTCATATTCTAGGCAACCTCAATCACACAGCAGACGCATTTTCGTGACAGGTGATGCTCCGTGGAAAGAGGAGACTCCATCCCCAGGCGGTCCAGCTGATTTAGAGTCAATTCAACGAAGCACAGGTAGATCTGCTCGCTTCCCAGGAGTCCTCAATCTGTGATATGCCCTTTCCGAAGCTCCGCTTAGAACAGATGCCCTGGCACATAGCTGGCCCCGGGGTTTTTTGCAAGTACGTATTCCTCCCAGTGAGCCTGATTGCACAAACACTCTGTAAGGTTAGGGAGAACAAATCCTGCTGGTTGAACCTTACTGGCCCACCCAGACTTGGTCCTCGGAGCTCACGCTTCTTGTGACAGCTCCTTCCAGGCAAGTTCCTCTGTAGAAGGACCTTCTTTCTCAGTGGCAGGCCAAAATTTGGCACCCTCGACCTGACCTCTGGAACCTGGACAGGATGCGAAAGACCACCAGCAGTGATAGACACTATCACTCAAGCCAGTGCCCCCTCTATGAGACGGCTCTATATTTTGAAGTGCCATCTTTTCACTAGCTGATGCTCTTCCTGAGGCAAAGACCCACAGAGGTGTGCTATTGGGTCAGTGCTTTCCATCTTACGGGAGAGGTAATGTGGCAAAAGTTACCATTACCCCTTTCAGGGATCAAGTGGTGAACTTGCGAGAGCTCCATCATATCGAGGCAGACCCAGGGTGCGTGTTCTGCACATTTATTTGGACTGCATGGAGAGCTTTAGATGCTCTGACCAGCTCTTTGTCTGTTCTGAGGGAAAATAGAAGGAGAAGGCTGTCTCCAAACAAAGGATTGCCCATTAGATTGTGGATGCCATGTCTTTGGTATTCCAAACCCAGGGTGTGCAGTGCCCCCCAGGAGTGTGAGCACACTTCACCAGGGGCATTGCATCCTCCTGGGTGCTAGCGAATGGTGCCTCTCTGGCAGACATCTGTAAAGCGGTGGGCTGTGCTACACCTAATACAGTTGCAAGATTTTCTAAAAAGTTGAGCCAGTTTCGTCCCGAGTGTTATTATGTACAAACGGGTAATTTTCGGGCAACTGGCTAGGTGTAACGCTTGCACACAGCACTTTCCTCTCCCTGAGGTGATAACGTGCACTCTTTTGTCCACGTTAGTTCCCCGTGTCCGGCTAACCTTGGACACCCTCCTATTCCCTCATTTATTGCACTCATTTGGCCCTTGTACTTAGGCCCCATGTCTTCCCCTGGGCCATGCCCTCTTTGGCGGTGCTGCTGCTGCAGCAACACCTCCAAACCTTGTAACACAGTTTAGATGGTTGTGGCATTTTGTATAGGGATCCCTATTGTCACTACATTAACACAACGTCAAAGTGAGTGACAGATAGGAAATGTCTTGATTACTGTTGTAACCTCCATTACCTGATGGCTAGGACAAACCTGAATGAGTGTTGCAAGCCATCTCCTTTTATACCAATATGTCCAGGGGTGTGGCATGCAAATTCTGCTAGCTCATTCTCATGCTCCCAAGTGTGACCCCTAGTGTCATCAACACAACATCTCATTTCCTCCACCAGGGAACGGAGGTTACAACAGTAACCAAGATGTTTTCATGTCTTTTATTTTGAATTTCTCATAGTCATGGTTCCTGCTTATGTCATGTGATTCCCTTGCCCCTCATGTGATCGTGTCATGTGCTTCCTTCTGTTTAGCTTTCATTGGTTCATTGTGTTTATTACTTTCAGTTGTAACTTATGTTATTAGCCCTTTAGTACAGAGCCCTCATGTTTTCTTGTTCCTAAGCTTTGTTTATCTGTATATCGGCTGTTCAGTCCATGGTTCATGTTTCAAGTTTAGTTCATGCCTCACGTTCGAGTTTTGTTCATGGTTATTTGTAGTGGTCGACCAATATATTGCCAAGGTCGATGTATTGGCCGTTGTTTGGCATTTTTTAAATATCGGCATCAGCCGTTAAGTTAAGACGGGACTTTTATTTTGACAGCGCTGAGATAGAACTGTTAAACAAAGAAAGTAAACTGTAAATGAAAAAGTATTATAGCGTTTGCTTTTATGTTATTACTAATAAAAAGGCAAACACTATAATACTTTCTCATTTGATGGATGGATGCACTTTCTTGAGCTTCATACTAGTTGGTCCCGTTCACTGTCATTATAAAGCTTGAATGTGTCAGGATATTTATTAATATAACTCTGATTGTGTTCATCTGAAAGAAGAGTCATATACACCTAGGATGGCTTGAAGGTGAGTAAAGCTTGGGGTAATTTCCATTTGAAAGTGAACTAATCCTTTAAATGTCCTAATTAAACTAAGGCCTAATCCTGGCTTAATCTAAGCCCTGTTTGTGAAACCAGGCCTATATGTTCTCACCGGCTACGGTCAGTCCCACGTGCAGCAGTGTGACAGTGATGGCGTAGTCCCACACCCATTCCTCCACGATCCACGCGAATATCAGACCGCCCAGAACGTACGTCACCTCTGTGGAGATCACACTCACTGCACAACAAACACACAAACACGTCTGAAAGACAACTGCCAACACAAACATGTTTAATTATGCACATTATACAAAAGTAGTATAAGAAGCCTACCTAAATATTTCGGACTTTGCCATGATGGTTGAGTCGTGTAGTCAAAAGGAGCTAACAAGCTGTCAACCTCCTCCACCCTGATGACAACAAATAAACACCCAAACAGCTTGATTTACTTCTGTAACACCTCTTTAGTTCAGATCAAGAATGTGAATTTGTTATAGTGTTAATAGTATTTACTACTCTTGGCATAGGAGATACGCATCAAAAACTGATCCTGCTCTATTACAGTGAATATCACTGGAGATTCATGCCTATTCTAATGTTGCATAGATCACAAAATAGGATCCTGGGGTCTTTTTTATGAAGACGTGTGTTAAATGATCACTGTTACTGCAACTTAAATAAATGCATGGTTGTGAGTTAAAAATTCTAATTTATTGTTTTAATTAAACATTTTCAGTTGCAAACATTATTTTGTAGAGTTCTGTTGACATAATAATGTTGATTATTACATCATCTTAATATTGTCTGTAATTTAAACTCAAATTTCTGCATTAATTGGCTTAAAAAAAAAGTAATTTAATGAAATTGTCTTGATAACTAAGGATTTCTAATTTCCAGCATGCTTCGCACAGGACTGGATAAAGAGAATAAATGTTGAAATTAAGTATTAATTTAATTGTTTTTAGTGAAGGGAAAGACCTGTTAGTGTTTAATGCTGTTATGTTTGACATTTAAAAGAGTTTCTGTAATGTTGAAGTGTTTGTGGTTACCATTATGCTGAAGAGTAGATATATGAAAGTAAACACTACGTTGACTCTATAAGCAATGACAGCGCTAATGTCAGTGACAAGTAATATCTTACTTGCTCATTAAATGAGTTATGTTAGCGTGTGCTATGAGAGCTGTTGATTTAACCTGAAATAGATTAGGCCTAATTGGTTCCAGGGCTACAACTCTGGTAGTTGAAGCGACTTAAGTTTGTTGAGTAATCGACTACAAATTATCAAGTTAATCTAACTCAATGTAGCTTGTTGGTTGAATGTAAATTGAGTTGTCATAACAATAAATTGATGCAAATGTAAAAAATGTATTTTTTTAGTTGAGCCAACATCCAGTGCACTCTAAAAATGTTGGGATGTTTTAACCCATGTTTGGGTCAAATATGGACAAACCCAACAGTCCATATTTGACCCAAACTTGGGTTAAAACAACCCAGCATTTTTTTTAGAGTGTATATAGAACTCATGGGTTTTTGACTCAAACGCTTTCTGCCAGAAAGTTATAAAATATAAAATTAAAAGTTATAAAATATGTTTACAAGCTGTTTGATTAATAAAATTTAATTTAAATTAAAAAACTAAAACAAAATTAGTTAAGTAAATCCATACTAAATCAATAAAATTATCCCATGATGTGAATTCTTTATATGAAGTGTCTGACGGAACCCTTTATGGTTCCATATAGAACATTTTCTTCTAAAAGTGTGGGACCTCATTAGTGTGGGATCCTAAATTCCATGTATTTTATCCAATGTCAAAAGTGAGGAGCAAATCTTTTTTGTGCTCATATAATAAAAATAATTCGTAAAGTTTGTACCATAAGTGATGTTTGTGGGGGTTCTGTAGACGATCGTTCTGTGGTTTACAAAGCGGGATGCGTTTAGGAACATTTTTTTGTGCACCTGGATGTTTTAAAAAATAGATTGTAGGAACATTTCCTAAATTGTTGTTCACATAGAACCCCACAGAACCGAAGATTTTACATCACATATAACCCGACACGGTAGCAAAATTGTTTGGTACAAAAATGTCCAAACCTTTAAATGTTTTAAATATAACATGAACCGCATAGGCCCAACAACATGCTAATTAATAACATGATATTCATGGTTTGAATAGGAGAAATGACTATTTTGTGAATGCATAGAGAACAGCAGCAGTGATTTACATAAAACAATCCCTGGGATAATATTACCAAGCGCTGAGATCCACTGACGTAGACTATTTTTTTCTGTACAGGAAGTCAGATGCATCACCACATAAGAGAGAGAGAGAGAGAGAGAGAGGAAGTTGTGCCTCTCAGTGTGGAGAATCTCACCTGAGAATGCCGATGCAAAGACTGACCACAATATAGTACACCGAGTAGAAGCACACCATACACATCAACAGGTTTTGAAGAACGACCTGTCAATAAGCACACAACAACACAAATGGACTCAGTGCGTTTCAGTGATGGGAAATATTTCTACACGAGATAGTCCTAGTTTTGTTAGCATTATTGTTTCTGCAGTGTCTACTCAAACATGTTCTATTGTTCATAGAAGCCTGAATTACTCCTCTATAACATGGTGCCTGTTTTTCAGTCACTCGTTCACAGAATAGCTCCATTAAGAGTCGTCTCAAACTAATGCATGCAGACATGTGGCTACTGTTCTGAGTGAACTAAGCTACAGTGGATCTTCTGCACCAAACGCAGATGATACGACTTTACCCAGGGGTCATGGATCTTGCTGTTGATTGGCAGCTGGCCATGGCGTTTGATCAGTGTGGTCCCACAGCACCGGCAACAGTAGTCCAACAACATGAATGGCCGGCGATTCTTTGATCGACGCTAGCAGGTAGCATAACACTGAATCTGCGCATCTGTCATGGCTGCTCTTAATAGGATTAGCAACTCTGTAAAACGCTTCCGTAAATCTCTTCAGGATAAAGCCCACCGTCAGGCCTGGGCTACGCTAACTAATTGCCCACACACACTTAAAATACTCCTTGTCGAGTAAGGCTGTGTTAGAATACTCGCATTAGCACCCTGCTAACACAGGATATTGTGTTGAATCTGTTCTTTAGCATTGCTAATTTATGAGCGCATTTAGAAATGGTGCAGATTTCAGATATACACCAACTGGAACACACAATTATGCACAAATCATGCACACAATTAAGGCCTACTTGTTTGAAAACCATCATTCATGTTAGGAAACACCTTTTGGATCATTTTAAAAAAGTGAACCTGGTGAAATTTAAGGAAGAATTTGATTAAATAAAGGAAATTCTAATGGCAAAAAATTGTAACATACACTGTTGGGTTAAAAACAACCCAAGTTGGGTTGAAAATGGACAAACCCAGCGATTGGGTTGTTTTAACCCAGTGAATGGATTCTTTTAACCCAGCAATTGGGTTGGTTTAAGCCAGCGATTGGGCTGTTTTAACCCAGCGACTTTTTTGTTTTTTAACCCAACGATTGGGCTGTTTTAACCCAGCGACTGGGTTTTTTAACCCAACAATTGGGTTGTTTTAAGCCAGCGATTGGGCTGTTTTAACCCAGCGACTTTTTTGTTTTTTAACCCTGCGATTGGGTTGTTTTAACCCAGTGAATGGGCTGTTTTAACCAAGAGATTGGGTTGTTTTAACCCTGCGATTGGGTTGTTTTAACCCAGTGAATGGGCTGTTTTAACCCAGAGATTGGGCTGTTTTAACCCAGCGATTGGGTTGTTTTAAGCCAGCGATTGGGCTCTTTTAACCCAGCGATTGGGTTGTTTTAACCCTGCAGTTGGGCTGTTTTAACCCAGCGATTGGGTTGTTTTAACCAAGTGAATGGGCTGTTTTAACCCACAGATTGGGCTGTTTTAACCCAGCGACTGGGTTGTTTTAACCCAGTGAATGGATTCTTTTAACCCAGAGATTGGGTTGTTTTAACCCAGTGATTGGGTTGTTTTAACCCAGCGATTGGATAGTTTTAACCCAGCGAATGGGTTCTTTTAACCCAGAGATTGGGCTGTTTTAACCCAGCGAATGGGTTGTTTTAACCCAGTGAATGGATTCTTTTAACCCAGGGATTGGGTTATTTTAACCCAGTGAATGGATTGTTTTAACCCAGTGATTGGGTTGTTTTAACCCAGCGATTGTGTTGTTTTAACCCAGTGAATGGATTCTTTTAACCCAGGGATTGGGTAGTTTTAACTCAGCGATTGGGTTGTTTTAACCCAGTGAATGGATTCTTTTAACCCAGAGATTGGGTTGTTTTAACCCAGTGAATAGATTGTTTTAACTCAGCAGTTGGGTTAAATGTTTGCCCTATCTGCTGGGTTGTTTTAACTCAAATATTGCTTAAATTTACTGTGTTGCTGGCTTAAAATGAACCCAAAGTATTTTGGAAATTAACATTTAAGCTAAAGAAAGGTGCAACACTCACTCTTACAGAGCTCAAATTTTATTCATTAATTAACATTTATAAATATGTTTAATAAATTAACATTTATTAATAAGTTTAATGAATAATAATTAAACAATAAATATTTATTAAATTGCTTATTAATAAATGTTTACCTTTTGATTATTATTGTTGCCTCTAGTTATTATGTGTCTGATTTTTAATTTCCAACATATTTTGGGTTCATTTTAAGTCAGACATATAGTTATTTTTAAACAATAGTTGAGTTAAATAAAACTACTCAGCAGGTTGGGCAAACATTTAACCCAACCGCTGGGTTAAAACAACCCAATCGCTGGGTTTGTCCATTTTCAACCCAACTTGGGTTGTTTTTAATCCAGCATTTTTGTGTTCAATTGTGGTTGGAGCTGAACTCTTCAGGACACTGGCCCTTTAAGAGCAGGATTGGACACCTCTGACATAGAAGAACCATTTTTGGTTCCCCAAATAAGCTTTCAGTGATCAGTTCTTAAAAGAACCATTTTCTTAGTGTGAAGAATATTTTAAAAAATCTAAAGAACCTTTTTCCACTATAAAGGATCTTTTGTGTAATGGAGAGCGTTTCTTCATGGAACCATCAATGCCAATAAAGAACCTTTATTTTTAAGAGTGAAGGGTAAGGTAATAAACAAAGTTGCTTATAGATGAAGAAATATATTTCAAGATTAGTTGACAAGCTTCAAATTTCAGTGCTGATGACGATCTTCTATGATCAGTGCATAAGAAATGTAATCTGTAGTGATTCAATAACAGGTCCAGCGCTAAACCTGATGTGTGTATAGTGTGGCTGTGATTAACCTGCGTCTTTTTGACCTTTGAACTCAATTTGCAACATACATTCCGTATGTTAGCATTTGTTGTTTGTATATTTGACACGTGACACTGCGCTACTGGAAGTGGCAAAACTAAAACCAAAACCACATACTGCAGCTCCAGTCCACACGGACCAAACTGCTTTAATAAATCAGCAAACAAAATATTCACATCTCTAGTGGATTACCAGACAAATAACATGTTTGATCAGATCAAGTGTGGATGACAATATTGGATTACACTAATAAATAGCAGTTTTAACTACAACAAATTGCTTAATAAAATTATTAAACCCAGCTCTAGATGGCTTCATAACCTAATAACACGGCCGGTTTATTTGATCAGTTTGTCATTTAGTGTTTGAGCCAAAGATGTAAAGATAAAATGATTACTTTAAAAGTGTCAGCATCATTTACGTGTTGTGAGCGCAAACAGAAGTGTGAGATATTCATATAAACTGTTAAAACACACTAATATAAAGATTGGACTAGAATATAATTCAGTATATTTTAGTTAAGTGTTGATGTAGTTCAGTTAACATATTGTGATATAGTCTATTGTTGTGTACAGCTGAATATAGTGTCTTTCTTTAGTATAACTAAATATTTGTGCTGATCTAAAGCTAAACAATAATATTCAGTATAGTTTAATGTAGTTCTAGTAGGCTATTTTGTTGTTTTGAATGTTCAGAAATAATGTTTTCATAACTTAACTTAGCAAAACATGTTTTAACCCAGACATTGGGTTGTTTTAACCCAGCGATTGAGCTGTTTTAACCTAGCAATTGGATTGTTTTAACCCAGAGATTGGGCTGTTTTAACCCAGCGATTGGGCTGTTTTAACCCAGCAATTGGATTGTTTTAACCCAGAGATTGGGCTGTTTTAACCCAGTGATTGAGCTGTTTTAACCCAGCAATTGGATTGTTTTAACCCAGCGACTGGGCTGTTTTAACCCAGCGATTGGGTTGTTTTAACCCAGTGATTAGGTTGTTTTAACCCAGCGATTGGGTTGTTTTAACACAGTGATTAGATTGTTTTAACCCAGCGATTGGGTTGTTTTAACCCAGCAGTTGGATTGTTTTAACCCAGAGATTGGGCTGTTTCAACCCAGTGATTGGGTTGTTTTAACCCCTGCGATTGGGCTTTTTTAACCCAGTAATTGGATTGTTTTAACCCAGCGACTGGGTTTTTTTAACCCAGCGATTGGGTTGTTTTAACCCAGCGATTGGGTTGTTTTAACCCAGCGACTGGGTTGTTTTAACCCAGCGATTGGGTTGTTTTAACCTAGCAATTGGATTGTTTTAACCCAGAGATTGGGCTGTTTTAACCCAGCGATTGGGCTGTTTTAACCCAGCAATTGGATTGTTTTAACCCAGAGATTGGGCTGTTTTAACCCAGTGATTGAGCTGTTTTAACCCAGCAATTGGATTGTTTTAACCCAGCGACTGGGCTGTTTTAACCCAGCGATTGGGTTGTTTTAACCCAGTGATTAGGTTGTTTTAACCCAGCGATTGGGTTGTTTTAACACAGTGATTAGATTGTTTTAACCCAGCGATTGGGTTGTTTTAACCCAGCAGTTGGATTGTTTTAACCCAGAGATTGGGCTGTTTCAACCCAGTGATTGGGTTGTTTTAACCCCTGCGATTGGGCTTTTTTAACCCAGTAATTGGATTGTTTTAACCCAGCGACTGGGTTTTTTTTAACCCAGCGATTGGGTTGTTTTAACCCAGCGATTGGGTTGTTTTAACCCAGCGACTGGGTTGTTTTAACCCAGCGATTGGGTTGTTTTAACCCAGTGATTAGATTGTTTTAACCCAGCGATTGGGTTGTTTTAACCCAGCAGTTGGATTGTTTTAACCCTGCGATTGGGCTGTTTCAACCCAGTGATTGGGTTGTTTTAACCCCTGCGATTGGGCTTTTTTAACCCAGTAATTGGATTGTTTTAACCAAGCGACTGGGTTTTTTTAACCTAGTGAATGGATTCTTTTAACCCAGTGACTGGATTGTTTTAACCCAGCGATTGGGCTGTTTTAACCCAGCGATTGGGTTGTTTTAACCCAGTGACTGGGTTGTTTTAACCCAGAGATTAGGTTGTTTTAACCCAGTGATTAGATTGTTTTAACACAGCCATTGGGTTGTTTTAACCCAGTGATTGGGTTGTTTTAACCCAGCAGTTGGATTGTTTTAACCCAGTGATTGGGTTGTTTTAACCCAGTGATTGGGTTGTTTTAACCCAGCGATTAGGTTGTTTTAACCCAGCGATTGGGTTGTTTTAACCCAGCGACTGGGTTGTTTTAACCCAGCGATTAGGTTGTTTTAACCCAGTGATTAGGTTGTTTTAACCCAGCCAATGGGTTGTTTTAACCCAGTGATTAGATTGTTTTAACCCAGCCATTGGGTTGTTTTAACCCAGCGATTGGGTTGTTTTAACCCAGCAGTTGGATTGTTTTAACCCAGTGATTGGGTTGTTTTAACCCAGTGATTGGGTTGTTTTAACCCAGTGATTAGGTTGTTTTAACCCAGCCAATGGGTTGTTTTAACCCAGCCAATGGGTTGTTTTAACCCAGTGATTAGGTTGTTTTAACCCAGCCAATGGGTTGTTTTAACCCAGCCAATGGGTTGTTTTAACCCAGTGATTAGATTGTTTTAACGCAGCCATTGGGCTGTTTTAACCCAGCGATTGGGTTGTTTTAACCCAGCAGTTGGATTGTTTTAACCCAGCGACTGGGTTTTTTTAACCCAGCGATTGGGTTGTTTTAACCCAGCAGTTGGATTGTTTTAACCCAGCGACTGGGTTTTTTTAACCCAGCGATTGGGTTGTTTTAACCCAGCAGTTGGATTGTTTTAACCCAAAGATTGGGTTGTTTTAACCCAGTGATTGGGTTGTTTTAACCCCTGCGATTGGGCTTTTTTAACCTAGTGATTGAGCTGTTTTAACCTAGTGATTAGGTTGTTTTAACCCAGCGACTGGGTTGGGTTGTATTGTGATATAGTCTATTGTTGTGTACAGCTGAATATAGTGTCTTTCTTTAGTATAACTCAATATTTGTGTTGATCTAAAGCTAAACAATAATATTCAGTATAGTTTAATGTAGTTCTGGTAGGCTATTTTGTTGTTTTGAATGTTCAGAAATAATGTTTTCATAACTTAACATTAGCAGAACATGTTTTTGTTAGCAGGGCTGTTGTTTAGTGTGCTATATAGTGTAGTAGGCTATAGGCTACAGCAGTGTGTGTTGTTCAGTGCAGACAGCATCACATTTCTCCATCTCCCTCAATCAAACCACACTTATCACTCGACAGCTCGATTGTTTGTATTTACTGAGGCGTTTATGCGCATTTTAGACGGCTCGGTCGCACGCAGGAATTTATTTTTAGTAACAAAACAGCAATGGCGATGTTTTCCGCCATCAGACCCCCTCTCTGCACCTCAGAAGCCGCTCGGGCAGCGTTAAGAGCAGGCTGGAGCGACACCGTCGAGATCCGTCGGGATTGTTTCAGCGCAAAACTTTCGATATTGTCATGATGGGCGAGTGTGAAGCGCGACGGCTGTGCGCATGCGCACTGGAGTCCGCCTGGCCAATTTCTCAGTACTCGTGGGAGAATTTGGGTAAGAAACAGACAAATTAAAACAATCGCACGCTAGGATAAACTGCTCGTGTAGCATTTTATATTGTGTAATAAACCTTGTTAGACTTTCGCGGGAGGTTTAATGTGACGGAATAATAATGAAAGTTAGATATAAAGTAGAAAACGCCTGGACGTGTCATCAATAATATGAGCAGCAGGAAGAGAGAGAGACACAGAGTATGAAATAAAGAATAACGCTAATGAATGACTCTCAAAATAGCCGCAGTCGATAGAAAGGATCAAAGTGTTCATGATAGCACGAATAAAGCGTGTATTTGTGAGTCTGAGGGGAATAATGTAAAGCAGGAGTGTGTAAATGCAGGAACTGATCGTGCGAAACAAAACATGTCTCGATCAGCTCCTCGATCAGCTCAATCATTCACTTTAAATGTCATTGATCAGCAATAATGACGCGATTCGCAGGCCTGTGTCTTTCAATTATATAGTGAATATAATTCCTGCTCCGCCATTTTGAGAAACTGCCTTTAAAACACATTAAAGAAAGTGTTTAATATGTGATTCTGTGCGTCTCAAATGTGTCATGATCGCTCGCCGTCGTCGATATTTGAGGGAAAATAACACAATTTTACCGCATTCAGAGGAAACTATTGTAATGCAATAGAGAAATGCACATAAAACAATAAATAAACGCGATTAATAGAAAAAAAAAGAACCGGTGCGTTAAAACTCGAGGTGGAAAATTAGCATGCGTTTTATTTTATTATTATCATCATTATCGTCGTCGTCTGCAAATTTAAAATACACAAATCTACAAATTAAAAATAAATAAATGAAATAGCATTAGTAAAAATAAAACTGTTAGGTGTCAAAATATTGTACTTCACGCTAAAAAAAAGTAAAGCATTTGCTCTGAGATTGTAAACATTCGTTCAGAAAATGAACTTAGTTTAATTATATAACATAATAAATACCTATAAATATCAAATACAGCTGCGAAAATCGTTTCATGTGCAGATGTATGACAGTTATTCAGCTGTGACTTTAGTATTTAATGCTAAACAATGTTAAAATGAGTCTGAAAATGTTATATATGTGACATTATTGCTTGATTTTATTGTTGAATTGAAAGTTTCCAGCGCTGCGGATGAACGCGGGCGGCAGCGGCCTCTGGCGGCGGCGGCGGGAGCGACACTCGTGCTGTAGGCCTCATGCGGCACTGACACAAACTCGAGTTAAACTGGCCTAGTGTGCTCTAAACACTGCCTGATCTGAGTATATCTGTGTGTCCTGCCTGATCAGCTTCTTATTAAGCTATAGACACAGGAGTGACTTTGATTTGAAGGACAGATGAGAAGAAACAATACGTCTTCATCTAATATTTTCATATAAAAATGAGATTTCAAATGTGTTGTGTACTATCTAATTGCACAAAAACAGTGCAGTGCATTAGCTGTTAAACCAGTTCTGGACTAAAAAAAAAAAAGGGATCGCTTTAGAAAAAATCCTGTGAAATAATGTCAAGTGTTGTTTTAAATGATTTTTCATTAGTCTATGGATGAAAAATATGTCTGGGCTGCCTTTTACCCCAAAATCTAATGGGAAAAAGACATTTAATGCTGATTAAATTGTCATGAATCTCCATTTGCACACACAAACAAACATGCAAACAGCATTATAGCTACTAAATCAGCATTTAGTGTGTTTATATGAAGTACAAAATCAACGGTCTGGCGTTTCAGGTTAGCTGTGTGCGGGTGTGATGGAGTCGTCGGGCCCGAGCACAGCCGCTCCAGAGTTTGATGTGTACGGAGCCATGGACTGGAAGGACGGAGTGGGAACACTGCCTGGCAGCGAGCTCAAGGTGAGGGAACACATACTAAACAGCCTGAAAACTGCATTCAGTCTTTACAGTAGCTATATAGTGATATAATCATCTCACCTGTAGTGTGTGTTGTAGGGCTGCACGATCTGGGCAAAAAATATAATTGCGATTTTTCTGGTTAAAATCACGGTTTGTGATTTTAAAATGCATTTTTTTTATAACATGAAAAAATATTTAATTTATATATATATATATGTGTTAGTTTTGGCATTTTGTGCTTATATGACTAATAATAATTAATATGATTATTATTATTGCTAAATAAAAATATTAAACAAAATAAGAATTATTATTGCATTATATAATAGTATTATTGTAATAACACTTTCATTATTAAAAGTAAAAAAAATATTGAAGAATAAATATAACATTTTAAAAATAAAAGTAAAAATAATATATTTATTTTACAAAAATCTGCTCATAATTTATTATAAAAGTCTAAGGATTTATTATAAAATATTATTAAGATAAAAACCTGTATGCAAAATCCAAAAAAAAAAAAAAAAATTATATAAAAATACATACTCTGCCCTCCAAAATTTTGGAAACGCCCTAGAAAAGTGGGGTTTTGGACAATATTGGCATGAATCCTTTTTAATTTGTGATAATTTTGCACTGATAAGGCACAACACAAACTATGAAAACATATTT
The DNA here is from genome assembly GCA_036281575.1 of Ancherythroculter nigrocauda. Classification (NCBI taxonomy): domain Eukaryota; kingdom Metazoa; phylum Chordata; class Actinopteri; order Cypriniformes; family Xenocyprididae; genus Ancherythroculter; species Ancherythroculter nigrocauda. Next base: position 826,087 of record VTFQ01000014.1, read on the forward strand.
TATTACATAAAGAGTTTATACATAGACAAAACTTAAATTTTCGATGCATCAGAATATCCAGCATTAGCAGCTATCTGACCTAAACTGGGTTCTGATTGGTTCATTGTATTCTAAACTTAATTGCCAGTCAATTGTTGAAGCTATTAAGAAATCTTTTATTAAAAATCTTCTACAAACCTGGGCCAAGTTTAAACCAGTAACATACAGCACGTCTGACTTTCACATGTATATATTGCCATTATTATGTAATCAAAATGAAAATTATTATTGCTGGTCTTCAATGATAATGTCAAGTTACTGTAATGTATTTGCACCAAAAAATGATCAGGATTTAAGCTGATATCGTCCAAAACCACACTTTGCCAGGGGTGTTTCCAAACTTTTGGAGGGCAGTGTATAAAGTTCTTTAGAGAGAAGTATTATTTTCCTACTTTTTACCCAAAATAGGATGGACTGAGCATTGCTAAGCACTAAACACGCCAGTTTCATTCATACTGGTAGCCAGAGGGCGCTCTCACATATGCCTCACAGACAGTGTTGCCAAGTCCGTAGTTTTCCCGCAGAATTGGGCTACTTTAACACTGTTGCCGCGGGTTGTTTTTCATGTCCGTGGGTTGAAGCGACTCCAAACAACATGATATTTACCCCCTGGAATGTGGATTTTACCACTGAAACACGATTGGGCAAGTTTTTTGTTTTGTTTTGAAAACCTGGCAACCCTGATCACAGAAGTAATAACTTATGATTTCCAGAAAATCCCTAATAGAGCTATCGCTGTAGCTGAATAAAATGATGATAGAAATGCTTCGATTAAACATGTCTGCCACAATATATGATGCATTTGACTTCTTCAAGCCTTCTCGGGTATTTTCATAATAATAAAGTATATTTATAATTCAATGCTAATCGACATAGCACAGTATAGAATACTGTAAAATAATATATTGTCTGAAGCACATCAGCTCACAGAAGGAAGTTATTTGAGCACTCGACTGACGTTATGAAGCGAGTAAAAACATGTTATTACAAGTTTGATGTGTGTCGCTTTTTCACATGCATTTATTACTGATCACAGAGCCATATTTAATAAAAAATAGCACTAAGCCAAATCGCCATTTCAGTTTAACCTTGAGTCGTGCAGCCCTATAGATTCAGCAGTGCAGACGGTGTGTGAGCGTCTCTGTTGTGTGTGTGTGTGTGTGTCAGTTCCGGGTGAATGAGTTTGGGGTCCTGGAGGTTATAACGGACGAGATGGAGGAGGAGAGGGGCAAGAAAGCTCACGCCACCACCACATGGAGCGTCCCCACGGCTCAAGAGGGTAAATGCACAATAATACACTCGCGTTTGGTGTTCAGTGCCCCTTCCCTAAGCCCCGCCCCCTCGGCTACCGTCTCTAACTCGGACGAGTTTTACACAACAACATCCCACAGCTGCAGATTCACTACATTAAAATGAGCGGATGTTATTCTCAAGCGGGCTGGAATGAATTGTGAGATTTTTATCTGCTAAATTACACAGAAATGGGATTAAAAATGGCACAGACTCAAAGTCAGATGCTTCTCACAGTCTCCGGAAAGAGAAAAGACAGCTGATCATGAACACGTTCACTACGGTTCTGTGAACTCTCCAGTTATTCTCACAATATACACAACACCTGACTCATTACATACATGCAGTGATGTTCAGTTCAAGGTCTATTTCAAGTGCAAACATTAAAACAGGAACCTGGAAGTACACTAAGGGTGTGTTCACACCTGTAGTTCGGTTCATTTGGTTCTCTTGGTCCGGACCAAAACAGAAAATTAGTCCCGGATCACTTTGCAAACCTACAGATACAAAACAAAAATCAGCTTTTATGGCACACATGATCATTCTGTCCTGTTTAGGGTCACATCTTGTGACATCACGTCCTGTTTATGGTTAATTTAGATGCCTTTTGTTTGGAAGCGAGTCTCGGTCCAGTTGTTTGGTTCAGATGACAGCGTTCGCACTTAATGAAATGGACTAACAGAGCAATCTAACCATCCGAGTGTGAACACAAGCTTAAAGTGCAAAATAATATAACTGCTAACCTGCAATTATTCTCTTAAAGTGCTACTTCTGTCTGATTAAAAGTAAAAAAAAGTATTGAAGAATAAATATAACATTTTAAAAATAAAAGTAAAAATAATATATTTATTTTACAAAAATCTGCTCATAATTTATTATAAAAGTCTAAGGATTTATTATAAAATATTATTAAGATAAAAATCTGTATGCAAAATCCAAAAAAAAAAAAAAAAAATTATATAAAAATACATACTCTGCCCTCCAAAATTTTGGAAACGCCCTAGAAAAGTGGGGTTTTGGACAATATTGGCATGAATCCTTTTTAATTTGTGATAATTTTGCACTGATAAGGCACAACACAAACTATGAAAACATATTTTATTACATAAAGAGTTTATACATAGACAAAACTTAAATTTTCGATGCATCAGAATATCTAGCATTAGCAGCTAGAAACAAAAATCAGCTTTTATGGCACACATGATCATTCTGTCCTGTTTAGGGTCACATCTTGTGACATCACGTCCTGTTTATGGTTAATTTAGATGCCTTTTGTTTGGAAGCGAGTCTCGGTCCACTTGTTTGGTTCAGATGACAGCGTTCGCACTTAATGAAATGGACTAACAGAGCAATCTAACCATCCGAGTGTGAACACAAGCTTAAAGTGCAAAATAATATAACTGCAAACCTGCAATTATTCTCTTAAAGTGCTACTTCTGTCTGATTTAACCAATGTAAATGAGTGTTGTCGGGACAAATGAATGTATTTAGGTTGATTCAGTGATGTTAAATAATATTTTTAACTTAAAACCATTTAGATGTAAGTGTATAAGTATGATGTTAAATTCACATAAAGAAAACCAAGAAGTATATTTGCAGCATAAAAACGATCAAAATAGCAGTTTACTGAGAATACCCTAGTGAAAAAATACTAAAAGCTAAGTATACTACACATACATTTACATATTTATGTACTTAATAAAAATACCCTGCAATTGTACTTTTGGTATAGTAAACTGGTATACTTAAAGTCTGCTAATTTTGTACTTTAATTGCGCAGTAATAGTGCTGAGGTCCAACTAAAGATATACTGAAGGATGAAGTGGAACTACTGCAAGTGTACTTTAGGTACACTTTAAATATCTTACATTTAAAGATCGATATTATACAGTGATCGTACAATCCTTATTAATAGGAATATATTAGGGGAATTAAGGGGAATATATGGGAACTAACAGGAATTAATGTGAATAAACAGGGAATTTGCAAAACTGCAGGTTAGCCTATAACAGGGTACTTAAATGTAGTTGAAAAAAACATCTTGCAGCATAATTTTGTTTAAAACAACCAGATTTAATGTAACTTCAGTTGAATTTTTCCCTGCACATTCCTTAATCACAGTCACACATTCACACTAATTACTGCAGGAATATTGAGGCCACACCCCCTGCATGAACTGTGCATCCCCCAGTCCATAACATGCACATTTGATCAAAAATACAGAAAAAAAAACAGTAATATTGTGAAACATAACTACAATTTAAAATAATGTTTTTTTTTTATTTTAATATACATTAAAATGTAATTTATTCCTGTGATCAAAGCTGAATTTATTTGATCAAAAATACAGTAAAAAGTTGAAATATATTTACAATTTAAAATAATTTATTTCTATGTGAATATATAGTAAAATATAATTTATTCCTGTGATCAAAGCTGAATTTATTTGATCAAAAATACAGTAAAAAGTTTGAAATATATTTACAATTTAAAATAATTTATTTCTATGTGAATATATAGTAAAATATAATTTATTCCTGTGATCATAGCTGAATTTATTTGATCAGAAATACAGTAAAAATTTGAAATATATTTACAATTTAAAATAATTTATTTCTATGTGAATATATAGTAAAGTGTAATTTATTCCTGTGATCAAAGCTGAATTTTCAGCATCATTACTCCAGTCTTCAGTGTCACATGATCCTTCAGAAATCATTCTAACATGCTAATTTGATACTCAGTTATCAATGTTGGAAACAGTTGTGCTGCTTAATATTTTTTATAACTTGTGATACTTTTTTCAGGATTATTTGATGAATAAAAATTTAAAGAACAGCATTTATTTAAAAAAGAAATATTTTGTTACAATATACACTACCGTTCAATATTTTGGGGTCAGTAATTTTTTTCTTTCTTTTTTGAAAGAAATTAATACTTTTATTCAGCAAGGATGTGTGAAATTGATAAAAAAGTGATATTGTTAGAAAAGATTTCTAATAAATGCTGTACTTTTTAACTTTTTATTAATCAGCAAATCCTGAAAAAAGTATTACAGTTCCTGTTTCCAACTGTTTCCAACATTGATAATAACTGAGTATCAAATCAGCATATTAGAATGATTTCTGAAGGATCATGTGACACTGAAATAAATAACACATAACAATTGCTGCAATAAAAATATATTTATTTTACATATTTACTAAATTAGAATTAATTGAATGCGAAAAATAAATAACTGTTATTTCATGTTATGACTAAACAAAATGTTTAAATTTGTTTTTATATGATACATTTTATATAAATATTATACATTTATATAAATTTCCCAAAATTTCCAATTAATTCCCATAAATTCCTGTTAAGTTTCCAAATTGGAATATTTCCAAAATTCCCCAGGTTAAGTTCCCGTGGAAAGTTTCCGGAAATTTACCGGAAAGTTTCCGCTACTTTGCAATCCTAATAATCCTAATAAAATACTTTTTAGGAATAATATTAAGAATTGTACATTGTGCAATAAAGAAATACTCCAAATAAATTCCAAATAAACTCCAAATATTATTAAGTCTTAAGTTAATATGTTAATGGATTTAAAGTATACTTAGTTTGAAATAAATGTATTTTAAATAGATTTTGGTGTATTTTTTGCTAAAAAAGTGTGATAAAGTGTATAAACATATAGTATAGCTGTAAGTTCACTGGTAGTGTAGTTCACATAGTTGCAATAGAAAAGAAAAACATACTTAGTTGTGTACCGCTGTTACACTTAAAGTACACTTTTATAAACTAAACAGTAGTACAGCCGTTATACTACTAGTATATTGATATTAGTTTACTCACTACATAAAGCATACTTGGAAAATATTCTTGAACTTTACTTAAGTTTGCTTAATAAAATGAAGTTTTGCAATTCATTGACACCGGAGCAGATGTGGAGCTGTTAATAATGAAGAAAACAGTAATTGTGTAGATAAAGCTGTAAATTTAATTTCTTTAAAAAATGATTCCATGTGTTTTTAAATGATCTATATGATCAGCATGATCGATACTAAATCAACATTAAGCTTTGCTTTTCTGGAGTAAAGAGTTTTCATGTTCATTTGGGAATGATTCAAGATTCATTTAACCTAAAACTATCCAAACGCACATTTAGACTTTCATTTGGCTCGTCTGATTGGTCAGTAATGTTAGGCTCGGTCGTGATGTGAATGATTTCCCTGCAGGATGATTGTGAAGTTTCTCTGTGTTGTCTTGATTTTCCTCAGCTCTGACTGACCCGCCCGTCTCGAAGGAGGAGACGTCGTGGGCCCAGCGCGGCCTGGTGTGTGTGCGCTGTAACAGGAAGGGCTCCGTGGTGGACTTCCTGTCTAATGGACTTCACTGCAGTGAGCGCTGTCTGCAGCAGGAGCAGCAGGAGTAAGTCGAGCATCACTGTTACTGCAGATCACACTTAAGGACTTAAAACCGGACTTAAAGACCGTTCTCAATGTTAAAGAATAGCAGAATGGTATAAGTTTATTCTTATATTTAAAACATAGAATGGCTGAGCATCGTCTGCTGCCTCATAATACAGTAACATTACGATGCATATGTCACAGTTTGATTGATTAATTTCATACGGACAATGCATGTTAATGAACATAAGTGGAAAATACAAGTTGGATTATAGCAGCATTGCTAGTTTACATCCGTACACACAAGGACATGTACTCAAATATACATGAAAAAGACAAATTTCCCAAACACATTGTTTAAAAAACCCTAGTAAAACACATCTGATTCGACACTTTTAAAGGGGATCTTATTGAAGCTATTCCAATAATTACTCACAATACTTTTTGTCCAGGAGTTGTTTGTCTATATGGCTCCTCACAATCCCCTCTAATGATAGACCAATGACACAGCCTGTCCTCTGTTTTATAAATTCATTTAACGAATGTGGGTCAAGCCCTTGCCAGAACTTACAAATGAAACAAGCATGTTTAAAGTTTTTAAAATTTTCAAAACTCAATAAATTGTCATGTGAAATGAAAGAGTTGTTTTTATGCAAAGCTTTTACAGCTCTCTTATAAAGTGATTCTATTATCTTAAGAGTTGTGCCACCTATAAATCATCAACTAATAAAACAATATTCAATATGTGAAAAAAATCATCAAAAAAAGCAGCACCAACTCTCAAAAATGGCTTAAAATATGCTTAAAATTATTTAAATTAAATTTTACAATATTCAACAACTTTTTTACATAACTTTTAAAAGTTAGAATCCAAAGTAAAGCCAAAATATGTAAACTCGTTAACAATGTCAAGCTCCTCCCCTCTCAGGAACACATGTCATCAACTGTTTTGTAAACATCAAACACACGGTTTTCTTTGTATTCAGTAATAAACCTGATTTAGTGAGCCAAACCTGAACATTGGTCATAGCAGAGGTCAAAGTAAACGAATATCTTGAACATCAGCACATCATCTGAACATTTACATCTTTACATACTTCAGGTAAATCATTCATTTAAAGTGAAAATAAAAATGGTCCCAAGATAAAGCCTTGTGGAACCCCTTTGGGTCAAACAAGAAGATTTAGTACCATCATCAGGGTTGCCAGGTTTTCCCAACAAAACCCGCCCAATTACTCCTCAAAACTAGCCCAAAACTAGCCCAATTGCATTCCCACGGTAAAAAATCGCATTCTGGGGATTAAATATCAAGTTTTTTGGGGTTGGCGGACATGAAAAACAACCCACGGCAACAGTGTAAAAGTAGCCCAATTCTGCGGGAAAACCACGGGCTTGGCAACACTGACCATCATTGTTGCCTTTTCAGAAAAATTAACATTTGTTAATTTAGATAAAAGAACCTGGTGTCAAATATCTTCTTAAGATCTAAAAAAAACAAAAAAAATAAAAAATACTGAATAATTACTATGAAATCCAGATCTAATACTGCTTCATATTAAAAAAAAAGCATGTAAAATAATATGCAGTATTATTTAATGATAAATATTTCAAACAGCAGCATGCTGAATTATAGTCACATGACCTTATTATTACAGTAAGTGGCATTCAGTTAGGTTGGAAATATAACAGTTAGTGTTTCAGTCTACTTCTGTGTAAAATCATCCTGAAATTTGCAGCTCTGGTCAAATGAGTCAAGAGGGAAATTACAGGCAATATGGCTTCCGGAACATTTATTCATGAAAAGGAAGGTCATCTTGAGTGCATTGCATTGTTGTACACACAAGATTCCCACAGTCATGGAAAACCTCGAAATGTCAGGGAAATTTGAAAGTCGTGGAAATATTCCACGGCAAGTCAACTCGATAACATCTGTTTGTGAGTTCAGGGAAGCGCTCACTGAACTGAGAGATGTTGAAGCTGAGAGCGGTTTCTCGTGGGTCATGAAGCGGGCGTATGGTGGCTCGGAGAGTCGGATCATCCGTCGAGCGGCATTCAGATCTTTTTTTCTGTTTAGTTGGAGAAAAGTTGCTCACAAATCATTTTTTTGCAAAAATTGATTCCTGGCATAGATGGAAATCTGCCCTTGTAAACCCAGTGGGATTTCTCCTTAATATCTGCAATCACAAACAACCGGAGAAGTCACGGAGCGTCAGAATGAGCAGGAGCCCTGCTGCAGTATTTCACAGTGTTCTCTGTTAGAGGTCGTGCAGAACAGCGATTTAGTGTTTTTAGGCATGAAGTCAAATTCCCATAACCGTGATAAAGACATGTTTGGTAATGCATTCATTTATTTTGGTAATGCATTTAATGCATTTATTTGCGAGTATTTTTTTGCATGCATGCAGTTTTCACAATGTGCATCGCATACATAATGCATGCTTTGTTCACTTTACATGCGTTTCTGTTGCTGTAACGCTCGTCATGTTGTGTTTTTCCAGTCAGATGTAGAAAGGTTCAAGATTATTTGCTGTGAGCTTAACTTAGAACCGCCTGACTCTTGTGGGATGAATGTATTTTTTGCTGTCTGTTCTTAAACATAGGCCTGGAGGAGGTTTCAGACACTCTTTCAGTTGGTTTATTTATACATTTATATATTAATACACTTAGAAAGCTTTAAGCTTCGGTTACACCAAGCATGTAACACACTGTTATCCCTTAAATATAGACTGTTGTATATCCTTTCATTAAAGGGTTAGTTCACCCAAAAATGAAAATTCTGTCATTAATTACTCCCCCTCATGCCGTTCCACACCCGTAAGACCTTCGTTCATCTTCAGAACACAAATTAAGATATTTTTGATGAAATCCGATCTCTCAAGATCCATTAATGTACTAATAACATATTTAAATCAGTTCATGTGAATACAGTGGTTCAATATTAATATTATAAAATATTTTTGGTGCACCAAAAAAACTAAATAATGACTTATATAGTGATGGCCGATTTCAAAACACTGCTTCAGGAAGCTTCGGAGCGTTATGAATCAGTGTGTCGAATCAGCGGTTCGGAGCACCAAAGTCACGTGATTTTAGCAGTTTGACACGCGATCCGAATCATGATTCGACACAAAAGATTCATAACGCTCCGAAGCTTCCTGAAGCAGTGTTTTGAAATCGGCCATCACTATATAAGTCGTTATTTAGTTTTTTTGGTGCACCAAAAATATTCTCGTGGCTTTATAATATTAATATTGAACCACTGTACTCACATGAACTGATTTAAATATGTTTTTATTGCATTAATGGATCTTGAGAGAGGAAATGTCATTGCTCAGGCCTCACTGAGCCATCAGATTTCATCAAAAATATCTTAATTTGTGTTCTGATGATTAACGAAGGTCTTACAGGTGTGGAACAGCATGAGGGTGAGTAATAAATGACATTATTTTCATTTTTGGGTGAACTAACCCTTTAACCGAGACGTTATTATTAGGACTAAAATAAGTTAAAATGATACTTATTGAGGATTTATGGAAGAATTCATGCTTGAATTAAGAGAAATTTTGCTTATTTGTATGCTTTTTCATGCAAATTTCATGCAAATCAAGTAATACAAAATAAAATTAACAACACACTGCTCTGTGTATTCAAACATCTATCTTGAGCAGAATTCTGTAATCAGCTTCATTGATAAGATCCAGGATTTTGTGGTCTTGCGTTTCTGATGTATTGCATAGATTGATATAGAGCTACTCGGGCTAAGAGTTATTTCGTTTCAGAGAATCATTTAGAATATGATTCACATGTCAGTAATGTTTCACAGAAACTGCTGTTTCGTTTTCTAGCAAAAGTGTGTTAATAAATCACTGTCACCGAGTTACATTACAAAGAAAAAGTTTAATGAAAAATATTACAATTAAAATGTTAAAATATTTTTTTCTGACACAAAAACACGTTATTAAACAGAGATATTTATCACATTTGTGGTAGAGCTGGTGCAACTGTTGGCAAAAAATCAGAATGCGTATATACTGTCTTAAGAAAGAGGCCACAGGATGTTGTGAAAGGGGTTTTCCGGTTCTCACACACTCTTAACCTGAGAATGAATGCAAAGTTATTGAATGAGACAACTCTGTGTGAGATAAACATCACATGTGTAATGAAGACGAGCACTATACCACAGCCACTACACACACACACACATGGTTATGAGATTATTTTGAACATTATTTCCTTGATATCTGCAGGACATGTCTCAGATCAAACAGCTCAGCTTCTATACATTCAAAAGATCTAATAAAGTTAAAACATTTAATAAAGTAGTCTTTAAAAATAGCAGTTTTATATTATGCTGCTGTAATGTTCCTATGGTTGACTCACAGGGAGCTGAAGAGAGAAAGCTCCAGGACGAACGGAGAGGTGCTCGGGAGGAAGAGATCCCGCCTGACGGAGAGACCCGCTGAAGACGTGGACAGCTCCATAGAGGTCGCCGAGGAGGACGACGAGGACTATGTCAGTTTACTTACTTTTGCTCTTCTTTCCATCTTCCATTTTGAAATTCTTAATGGTGTTTTTATAGAGAGTGATGTGAGGGTAGGAGGTCATTGTGTTAACATTTTAACAGTGTATATGTAGTGTATAAAACAAGTTATCATAATGTAAACATGTACCTTTTAATACACAGTTTGTGGTACTCACACACAGTACTTTGTGCAGTCAGTATTAGGCCGATGATAATAAAAAAACCATTTCCAACATGAAATGACTGAAAAAGATGTCAGGGTGAAGTTTGTTTCTGTTCTGTGAGCCACTGCTGGTGAATAAGCAGATTTCACTCTAGATTCCTGTTTTGATGTGTGTAACAGGAAGAGAAAGAAAGCAGGCGGCCAGCGCGCGGGGCTACGAGAGGCCGCAGGAAACGCCGAGGAGACGCAGCGCTGCTCAGATACAGTGAGACACACACACACTCGCTTATGGGCAGCAGATGGCTTTGATATACTTCCAGGTGAAAGTCACGTGTGCTCTATGACACCTGTGATTGTTTCCCATGATGCAGCGGTTCCGTATGGAGGCAAGAAGAAGGCGTGGTGTTGGGCCTCGTACCTGGAGCAGGAGAGAGCCATCGCTGCTCCAAGTAAACTGTTCAAAGAGGTGAGACAACACACGCTCGTAGTCAATGTCGCTATTATTAAAGGAAATTACCTTTTGATTGCACTCTCATACACACATAAATATGTAAATAAACTCACACCCAGCTGGAAAAAATGTTTTAAGAATGTTCTACCAATACAGAAAATGTGAAAAAGGACGACCTATTAATTTACTTTCTCTGCAAGCATGTGAAGAAACAAGCTGCTCAGATTTCACTCCCCTCGTGACGTAGGAAGGGGATCTTATTATAATATTAGCGCCCCTTAATCTGCACAGTTCCACGCTTTTCGCAAGTGACATCAGTGATGAGTTGAATCAACTCCACAGCAACTACATCAATTTATCCACTAACCATTCAGAAACGTCTAAAAGTTGTAACTTCTTCCTGAGTCTCTCCATCAGTGTCGACTCCGGTTTGAACAATGTAAGGCTGAACACTTTCGTCATTTTGGCTGCGTGAGATTCTCCAGCTTTGTTGTTGTTGAGCTGTTAAAGCTCCGCCCTCTTCTGGAAAGTGGAGCTCATTTGCATTTAAAGGGACACACACAAAAACGGCGTGTTTTTGCTCACACCCAAATAGAGGCAAATTTGACAAGCGATAATAAATGATGTGTGGGGGATTTTGAGCTGAAACTTCACACACACATTCTGGGAGACTTATTACATCATGTGAGAAGGGGCGTTATAGGTCCTCTTTAAAAAACGGCCTCTGGTCTTCCTCCCGGTGTACCACAGCGTTAGCAGGCGTTATGCTTTTTTTGCTAAACTTGCAGGCTTGTCTTTAAGTGACCAACTGTCACTTCCTGCTTGTACAACGGCAGCAAGCACAATGACAAAACAAAGTTCTTCAAAACAAGAGTCAGAGAAAATGACACATTTTTATATTTAGGAAGAAACTATCTGCGGAATCAGATACTAGTAACACTTCTGTGGATATAACAGACACCAGAGCGTCTCAAGTGAAAGCTGGGTGTTTTTCAGCTGTCTAAACACACTTTGGCTTGAGGCTGCAACATATTTTCTGAATAGTTTCTGAATGCACTGTACCAGAATGATCTGTATTAGCGAACATTTGTGTGCTGGTGCATCTGTATAAGGAGTGTGTAACTCTGTGTGTGTGTGTGTGTGTGCAGTATCAGTCATTACCGCAGTGTAAGAACGGCTTCAGGGTTGGCATGAGACTGGAGGGTATCGACCCTGAACACCCGTCCATGTACTGCGTCCTCACCATCGCTGAGGTAACGACAAATCCTGGCCAGAGCGTGTCAATGTTGTTTTAAAGTCACGTTACTTTTCACAGAATCACTTTCATCCATCGTTCAGTTGACTTGTGCGTATTTTCAGGTGTTGGGACATCGAATCAGACTGCATTTTGACAAATACTCCGACTGCTATGACTTCTGGATAAATTCCAACTCTCCTGACATCCACCCTGTGGGATGGTGTGAGAAAACCGGACACAAGTTGTATCCACCGAAAGGCAAGAGACACCCAGAATTCAATCCAAGTGTTCCAAGTCAGAGTAAATCCCATGATTCCAACAGAGCAGAAAACAAAAGATGCTCTTGTTACTTTATCTTGGAATTTAGGTCAGGAAAGATGTTTTTGAATTAGTTCTAAATATGTTATTTTTTTCAGTGCTTTCTCTTGTTCTTGAACTAGTATTAGGGTTTTGATATTCTGATCATTGATACTCTCGTTGCTCACATGACCTGTGTTTGTGTGTCTGTAGGGATGAAGGATGAAGAGTTTAGCTGGTCCTCCTACATCAAGCTAAATAAAATACAGACGGCACCCAAAGCCCTCTTTCATAATCAGAACATGGTGAGTGAGTGTGTCACATGACCAGATGAAGCCACATGACATTTATCTAATTTTCCCCTAGATGGCGCTGTTTCACTTCATTTAATAAAGCACTTACACTAGGCCAAATTAAAAACAATGACATCTACAGCGAATTTACCTTACATTAAACACTTATTTAACAGTAATATGTCACAGCTGTAAGTGAAACAGAATGTTTCATTAGAACCGGACTTGATTTTAACATCAGGATTTGATTGAAGATAATAGATATTATTTAATAACATTGTCATTTATGAGTAGGAGCAAGTGATTACAGCTGAACTGATGTGTTGGTTGTGTTTTTCAGACAGTGACGCCGTCAGGGTTTAGGGTTGGTATGAAGTTGGAGGCCATCGATAAGAAGAATCCCTCGTTCATCTGTGTTGCCACGGTTACCGACATGGTGGATAGTCGATTCCTGGTGCACTTTGACAACTGGGATGAAAGTTATGACTACTGGTAAATTCACAGCGACGTGTCTTTGAATTAGTGTGTTTATGCGAGGATCCTGCTGTGCTTTTATCTTTGAAAAGGAGATAATTTTATGACAATGTATTTTTATCGAAACATGCACTAACTTGCTTAAAGCAAATGCACAAAAACCTTTAAGAAAGCCGTTGCTTATGCTTTTATGTGACCACATGAATGCTTTTTAAGAGCTGATTCTTGAAATTCTAACCCTAAACCAGTAAGTTATAGTTACTCACTATCCCTAAAGCAGGATATTATTCCAGTCATTCATACAATTGAAATTCTGCTAATATCACTCAGTTTTGGCATTTCTCTTAATTTACCCACATAACCACCACAGTCACTCAGAGCTATACAAAAATATTAATAATTCAGGACATTTCTCTTTCGTTCTGTCTATTGTCTTTAAAAAAAAAAAAGATTTCTATGGTTTTCCCGTAACAGAGTTATCACTTTTGAACCAATATAAGGCTGAACATAATGAAAAGTATAAAGAAACTCACATCTTTTGAAACCATGTGATGCAAAAACAACATGAAAACATCATATTTTAATTTTAACGAAAGCATAATTTGGGTAGAGTTAATTTTTTATTCTATGTAACTCCTGCAAACATATAAATTGGCTAAAATTCTGATGAAATTGATGAAACTGAACAGGCTTAAATCTATCAAATGACAAAGTTGAGTGTCTTGTTAATTATCAGTCATAAGTCATGAGGACACAAATGGGACACATTCTCATTCTTAGAAGTGACCCAGTTATTCTGTGTGTGTGTGTGTGTGTGTGTGTAGAGCAGGCAGAATGCTTTTAACTGCTCATCTATTACTCAGGAGGAGGAGGATTGAACCACCGGCACAAACTCTCTCCTGTCTGACTGTGTCTTCAGCTCAGTTCAGATCAGATCTGACAGCTCTGTGCTCTGAGCCAGTAAACAGCACGTCTTCTCCGAGCATTATGGGCCCACAACTCTTCCCAAACATCTCATCCTCACATATGTTTCAGTTTATTCAAACACAGTTTGAATAGTTCAGAAGGAACTGTTTTGGCACATAATTCTGTTATCCCATCGTACCATCAGATGTTAGTGGCCGTCAGCGATCTGATAACAGATTGTTAGATCACTCATTCTCAACTAGCTTGCTTCAGGACCAAGTAGAAACCCAACAGTCATTGCCACTAATGTTTATCCTACAAAACAACAACAAAATGCCCTAAAATCCAATACTGAAATTTATTGAAGCAAGTCAAATTATTGAAAAGCACCAACAGCATTTAAAGCCTCTAATTCTCATCAGATCACGTAAAAGATGGTTCTGTCTAAAGAACTATGAAGTAAACATATGTAAACAGCAATATTTCTCCTAATGTGCTCACTTTTACACTAAACACCCTAATGAATGTTGTTCAGCTGCGCAATGTGAACACAAATAACCCGGAGCGGGTATGGAATGGATGCGTCTCGTTATCCTATTGGAATCGATTAATTACACGCACCGATCAGCATAGCATCATGAGCACTGACAGCTGAAGTGAATAACACTGATCATCTCTTCATCACGGCACCTGTTAGTGGGTGGATATATTAGGCAGCAAGTGAACATTTTGTGGGATGTGCTGAACAAACAAGTCCGATCCATGGAGGATCCACCTCACAACTTACAGGACCGAAAGGATCTGCTGCTAACATCTTGGTGCAGATCCCACAGCACACCTTCAGGGGTCTAGAGGAGTCCATGCCTCCACGGGTCAGGGCTGTTTTGGCAGCAAACACAATATTAGGAAGGTGCTCATAATGTTATGCCTGATCGGTGTATATTTTAAAATTACTGTCACCGCAACCATTTTTATGATAAACAGTGGTCAAATATGGAAGCTAGAGTCCTGATTCCCTCTTATGATACACAGTTTGTCAGGATTGAATAGGGATGTCAGCAGTGAATGTAAATAACAGTGTTCTGGGGCTGCTGGCCGTCTATGCATGTTAAGAGGTTCATATTAGCCACATAAGCATGACAAAATGCAATTTTTGATGATTTAATGCTCACGAGACAATAACTCACTGGAAAAGAAGTATTTGTGATGCCTACATTTAATGGAGACAGTCTTTCACATCAACAACAAGAGACACATTTCTCTTTTTGTTGCTCTCTTAACTGCACATGATTGTTTGGTTATTATTTATCATCATTGTTTTGTAAATTGTTTTTTGGTTCGTGACCCACCAGTGCAGACGGAATGCAATGCATTTTTTTTTTATTACAAAAATACGATTTTTTCCCCAAAATGTACATTTAAAGAGCTCAATTTTAATGAAGAAAAAAATGAATTCAGAATGTTTCACTTTTTTTTCAAAATGCATGAAATTTTGCACTTGTGTATTTCTTCTTTCCTGCAGGTGTGATGCAACAAGTCCTTATATTCATCCGGTTGGCTGGTGTCAGGAGAACGGCAGAACGCTCACCACTCCTCCAGGTGATGAAACTCTCTGACATCACACTCAACACGGTTATCACAAATCATTAAAAAAAAAAATCAACATTTGTTTTTTTCCCTCAAATATATTCAGATTAGAAACTCTTTTATGCAGCTGCTTCAGAAGCACTAGAACGAGCACGAAGAAGTTGTAGTTTTGAAGCTCATTAAAGATGCAAGGAGATGTTAGGATGTTGTGCTGGTTTAGATCTCCACAGAGTATCTTCAGAGGGATCACAGCGTGTTTATACTGACCGGACCTCTGCAGGGATTCATATAGTACAATCACACAGTCATATATTGGCTCTTATCACACAGCTCTCTGGAATACTGGATTCTGATTGACCAGTCACAGCAGTCAGCACTGAAATATTAAATGATTCAAAATGAGCGAAAATTGAGTACCAGTAGAGTTCTGGTGTTGTGCAAGATTTCGATCCTCCTGCAGAAACTCAACGCATGTAGTGAATGATGGAATCGAGTCAGCCTCCCTACACTCTCTGAATACTCTGAATGTTTTGGAATACATTACTACAGTAATTGTTGTATTTAACATATTTTCCTATTTGATTATATCATGCTGCGTTCAAGCCATCTCATAATTACCATAATTGCAAGATGGCAACCCGTGACATTCTACTCGGATCCGTTCACATCCTCGGGCTGGGAATTATGCGTTTCTATGGCAACACTATCAATGACAAAATGAATTTGCAGTGGTCAGTGGGTACAAGTCAAAGCTCTTGTGTACGTTGTAATTATGAGTTCTACAAGGACATGAATGTTTTCGCTTTCAGAATTTCATAATTACGGTAAATTCCAACATTGTTTCATCCCAATGTTTCATGGGACAAGTAGTTCATTCCTTGGTAAAAGATGTCCACCGTGATTGCTCATCAGCTTCTTAGTTCAGTAGGCATTTTTAGGACTGTCCCATTGTCACAATTATCCCACAGTGCACTGTAAAAACCAGTTAAGAAATACCAGCATGCTTTCTTCAGTCTCTGAACCGACAGCATTGAAGGAAGACTGCATATGTAACTAGATTGAACCGTTTGTAGAAAAACTTTGATGTTGGCTTGACAAAGCCGTATGAAAGTTTGAAAGTTTTATAGGCTTTAAGTTTAATGAAGTGGAAAGAGAAAGAAAGACATTGCTAGCATGATTAACACGTTTAACACATTGTAAGCATGAATTAGCATGTTGCTAACCTGTTTTACCACATTGTTAACATGACTTAACACTTTACTAGCAGGAATTAGCATGGTAAAAGCATTATTTAACATTTGGTTAGCATGAATTAGCATTTTGTTAGCATGTTGATAACATGAATTAACCTTTTATTAGCATGATTTAGCATGTTTCTAGTATGTTTTACCATGTTTGTTAGCATTAATTAGCATGGTGTTAGCATGTTTTAGCATATCGTTAACATTAATTAGCATGTTGCTAGCATTATTTAGCATGCTGGTAGCATGTTTTACCAAGTTGTTAGCCTGAATTAGCATGTTTTAGCTTGTTAGTATGAATTAGCATTTTGCTAGCATGATTTAACATGTTTGCTAGCATGTTTTGCCATGTTGCCAACATTAATTAACATGTTTTGCTAGGATGTTTTAGCACATTGCTAACATGAATTAGCATTTTGCTAGCATGATTTACCAGGTTGTTAGCAGGAATTAACATTTTTGCTAACATTATGTAACATGTTAAACAGCATAACATAACATATGTAACATAGCATAAATTAGCATGTTTTAGCATGTTGTTAGCATGTTTTAGCATGTTGACATGAATTAGCATGTTTAACACATTGATGGCATGTTTTAGCACGTTGGTAGCATGAATTAGCATGTTGCTAGCATGTTTAACACATTGATAGCATTAATTAGCATGTTTTGCTAGCTAACATGTTTTAGCATTTGCTTGCATAAATTAACATGTTGTTAGCATGTTTTAGTATGTTGACATGAATTATCATTTTGCCATGAATTAGCATGTTAGCATCAATCAGCATGTTGCTAGCATGTTTAACACATTGATAGCATTAATTAGCTTGTTGCTAGCTAACATGTTTTAGCATGTTGATAGCATAAATTAGCATGTTGTTGGCAATTAGCATGTTTAGCACATTGATGGCATGTTTTAGCACGTTGCTAGCATGAATTAACATGTTTTGCTAGCATGTTTAACACATTGATAGCATTAATTAGCATGTTGCTAGCATAAATTAGCATGTTGTGAACATGTTTTAGTATGTTGACATGAATTAGCATGTTGACATGAATTAGCATGTTAGCATGTTTAACACATTGATGGCATGTTTTAGCACGTTGCTAGCATGTTTAACACATTGAGAGCATTAATTAGCATGTTGCTAGCTAGCATTTTTTAGCATGTTGCTAGCATAAATTAGCATGTTGTTGGCATGTTTTAGCATGTTGTTAGCATGTTGACATGAATTAGCATGTTGACATGAATTAGCATGTTTAGCACATTGATGGCATGACTTAGCATGTTGCTAGCATGTTTAACACATTGATAGCATTAATTAGCATGTTGCTAGCTAGCATGTTTTAGCATGTTGATTGCATAAATTAGCATGTTGTTAGCATGTTTTAGCACGTTGCTAGCATGAATTAGCATTCTGTCCTAGGATAGTCATTAAGCTTTGCCAGTGACAGACAGCTTAAATATTCCATAAGTCTTATTGTTCAGCAGTTCTGATTCCTCAGAGAAAGTCTGTGGGACTTTTTCATAGTTTTGATTGTAGGTCGGATCAGTTGGAGAAGATACAGCACACTGAGTCAGATCAGTCTGATGGTCTGAGCCGAGTTTGGTGGTTGAAGCTTGAAAGCTCTAGGAGGAGGTCCTGTTTAAGTTGAAGGAGCTTGAATAGTAGATCAGTATATTGTCTTTGTCAAAGCAACACAATGACTTCATCTCCTCTTTCTGTGCTGCAGGATACCCTGATGAGAAAAACTTCTCCTGGGAGAAATACTTGGCAGAGACCAGCTCATTACCAGCTCCTGCTCGAGCCTTCAAAGTGGTGAGTGTGTATGTGTGTGTATGAGAGTGTGAGAGTGTGTGTGAGAGTGTGTGTGTGTGTGTGTGTTGCCAAACATCACCAGCTCCTGCGAGAGACCCCTGGCTCTGAGTGCTGTCATGCTGAAACATCTGTCTGAACAAGTCTCTCTCTCTCTCTCTCTTCAGAAACCTCCTCACAGTTTTCAGCCGAATATGAAGTTGGAGGTGGTCGACAAGAGGAATCCTGTCCTGATCCGAGTGGCCACAGTGGTTGATACGGACGACCATCGTCTCCGGGTGAGAAACCTCACATGATTAAACATCCTGGTGCGGAGCTATTTTACAGATTGTGCCCTACATAGGGACTGAACATGATCTGCTCCCTTTGGATCAGAGCGTTCCTCGTCATGTATCTTCATCACTCTAATAATGAGTGAGGATGGAGTGCTGATTCAGCTCACGGGCGATCCCGTGACCGCGTCTGATCTCTCCGCCGTCTGTTTGGGAGTTTAGAAGCAATCAGGATGAGTCATCCGTGCTTCTCCTTTCCCGTGGGCTGGAGGGAAGCTTTGCTCCATATAGAAACATGATCTCTCAGTCCTCTGGCGCACTGATGGAGCTGAAAACGCATGCTCTTCATGCACACGAGTGTGTGTAATATGTGGAGATTTTTGCGGTTGTTATTTTCCGGTCGTCACTTCTCTGCTGTCAGAGGCAGTGCTGAATGAGTCAATTCAACATCACAGCATTGGATTCGATTCACAATACCGAAAAATGACTCAACTGGTGATGCGTGTTTATTGCGTGTATTTTTGGGAAACTATTTTTCACTCCACACAAATCATTTAAATTTAAATCAAACATAAATTATAGTGGCATTCATTATAATCGTGTCACCCGTGACTAACGAAATGAGCTTTACAAATAAACTTATTCAGCACAAATCCAATTATGTACGTTTTGCGTGCTTGACGTCAATATATTTTGTCACAGCATGGTTCAGAGGGTTTAAAAAAAAAAAAAGTGATTTATATTCTGTAAAATATGGTAATTTATTGGTAAACTAGCAAACTGTAGGGTTTTTCAAAATGTTCAGAGCAAGACTCAGTTTATTCTGGCTAGGCCAAGAACAATTCACGGCTGTTCACACTGAGTGAGCAACAAAACCACTTGAAGTCGTTCATTTTTAATGAGTATTGGCTTTGAGAGTTGGTTTGAGGCAACATGAGCGACCGAGCGATGCGAACGTTCACTTCTGACTAATGTGCCATGAGTGTGCAGACATTATTCCTGTAAGCCTCAGTGAGAGAGATCCTCTGTAATTCATCAGTAAGACATTACAACATGCTTCATTTTATTTCAAGAGGTCATGAACTGTGTTGTTTTATTGTTCTATAATGTTTCCTGGCGTGCACTTATAATGTTAGTATGTTTTTACATCAAAAATTGTCATAATTCAGAAATAAAAGGCATTTTAGCCTCTGATTTGAACGCTCTGTTTTAAGGGGCGTGTCTCTGTGAGACTTCAGTGTAAACGCCCACTGCTGTGATTGGCTGACATCTTTGCATATGAAATCTCTCGAAAACTTTTAGCATGTTTTTACTATTACAGCTCTCAAGGTTAACTATTCGTTAAAAGTGTTGCATTACATTTAGATCTATGGCATTATATTTAGATCGTGGCATGAAAGGTTGCAGTGATGAACACTGTAGTCGATCACAGACATGTTGTTGAGCTCATGAAAGCAGTAATCTCGTCATTCTGCACACTAACGAATGCTTTCATCATAACTAACAGTGCAAACATGATGTAACCAAGAGATTTGTTGAATAAAACGGGAGTTTTGGCTCGAGTCCAGAACTCAGTCACTGATAAACTCACGCTGTTTGATTGACAGCTCCAGTGACTGTAAAGGGAGCGTTCTTTGATTGCCTTCTATATATAATTTAATCAGATTATTTTCATCCTACTGAGAGAAACAAGGTGAAGTTGAGCGTTTAGTCGCTGGTTTGATTTACTGACACACAGACAAAGATCATGTGACTGTACATGAATCATTAATATCAGATCAGGCATTAGAATGAACACAGTTACTGACATGTTGTTGCATTACTGTCGAGTTCATATCGTAAAAGTCTGTTTGCACCGAAATGCGATTGATTTACCAAAGAATCCACAGTGAAATGAACCGAATACTAATAAGGTAATGTTATTTTAGTCCTGTATCGCTCTTCTCTCCTCCTCCTCTTACTAACACACCAGTGGGCGGGGCTAATGATGCAATGATGAAGTGGGCGTTGATTTCTTCTGTGGAGGCGGAGTTTCACTATCTATAGGCACATTCCAGGATCAGTCGTTCTCTGGGTCTGGTGTCAATAAAAGCTCTTATTGGACTAACAAGGGATGTTGAAAATTATTTTAATATGCAAAACTGTTACCCAATCACAGCTGTGGGCGTTTCTTCCAACTCTTGAATGAGAATGTCCATCAAAACTGAGTGTTTGAAAGAGAGGGTCAAAAACAGGAGAGAAAATGGCTTATTACTTCAAAATTAGGGTGTTTTTTGATGTAAAAATAACATTATAAGTGGACTTCAGAGAACATAATTCATTTTTTAAATGCAGTTCATGACCCTTTTAACCATTACCAAAAAATAAAATTGATTTCATAGGGCCCTGAGAATCTGCCGTAACCGTTCGAGTGTAATTGCACTTGTTGGTTCCAAGGGGGCAGCAGAATCCACACACATCACTGACACTGACTGAGAGAAGTAACAGATGCCTGTCTCACACTCACAGAGAGCTGTCAGATCTCACTCTCACACCCATCATTCGTGATCCTCCACAGAGAGAGAAGACTTTCGCCCTTCAGTCTTTCTCTTACACGCACAATCAATACTTGGTTTACACGAGTCCGTCTTGTTCCCGTGTTAAAGCCGTATAGTGCACGACCTCCACCTCCAGCTCTGCTCTCTCTCATCACCTGTGTTCGCTGACATTCACCGCAGCTCCGGTGCCGTGAACTGGATGGATTTGTTGGATTCCCACTGCGTTTCAAAATCCTCCATCAATATTTCCTGAAGCAGCTGTAATTGACTTTGAGGAAAAAGACCTTTACTTCCAAGTCTTTGATGGTTCTCTGAAACGCCCTCGACTTTCCCACAGGACAGAGACGAGAGGTTTTGATTTTCTGGCATGTCTTACTCAAAACCCTTACAGTGTATCTGTGGACACTTAGAGTTTAAATAGCTTAACTAGTCTTAAATCCAGGCTGTATAAAACTAAAAGATCTAAAATCTTAGATACCCTGAATTGCATAGAGTTAAGCCTGATAACATTTTTTAAGTCTAAACTTTAAAACCACCATTGAACACCACAGAATGAGTAGATCTTGAGCATCAAACCCTAAAGATACAGAAAATGTACAATAAAAAGTAAAAAAAAAAAAAAGTGCACTGTGAACCAGAGTTATTATCTCTGATTAAAACTAAAACCATAAGAAATCAATTACTTGAAATAAAATAAACATTAACTGAAATAAAATAAAATATAAAAAAATAAAAAAACTTATTTTAATTCAGCTAGTTGCCAAGCCAACGTGTCTCATGTTGTATTTCAATTTAAAGTAAAATACAAAAACAACTTAAACTACAAACTTGAGAACTATATAGACAAATCTAACAAAATTACTAAAACTTCCCTCTGAACCCCTTCATTTTTGGGTCACAATTGGTACCTTCACGTGACTGAAGCCTTGAATTTTTTGTTTAATATTTTTGATTATTATTTAGAATTTTGAGGGGATTTTATGATACTATGCAATATTTATATAATTTTTATGAGTTATTTTTATTATTTGTCAATAAATTCAATATTTCAGATTAACATAAAGTGAAGGCCTTTAACATATTCAAATCATGTCCATGATTTTTGCATGCGTTCACATATCTAATGCGACAAAAGACACCAAGTTTCATCCCATTCCGATAAAGCCAAAAAATATAAAAATTCAAAACGTAAAATTTTTTTGGTCAGTTCTGACCAAAAAAAAGGCCCAGAGGGTACTAAATTTAGGATAAAAACAGAAAATATAAAAATAAAATCTAATTAAAAATATGAACAAAAACTATAATGGTATCTCAATGATACTAAAATAACACTGGTGTGATCGAAGCCAGAGGGAAGCGAGATGTGGTTAAAGATATCAATGAATTCAGAATGATTTAGTCATGGATGAAGGTGTGGAAAAAGACTGCAAGGAGATTAAAAAGAGAGCAACTGATAAGAATGCAAATGAAACATTTCTTTATCTCAAACTGTCACGCAGTGAATCACAGCCAGTTCACATGATGACTGTCAGCTGTGCAGTGAACACCACTAAAAACACTGCTCGCCTTTAGCCGTCCCTGTTCCTGCTCTCCGGCTGATTTCCCAGGAACCCGTTTTATCAAATTCCTGGAGACATGCTGTCATTTAAGGGCTGTTGCTCTTTTCTTCTCATTGTTGTGATCTCAGCAGCTCTTTTTAAAGAGTTCTGAGCATCTAAAACTCAATATGACCAGATCACCCTGCCAGCAGTCTGCGCTCTGCCAACGCTTCTTTAAGATTCCAGCTCGACGTTAACGTCTCTAGAGATGTGCTTTGCAATATGAAGATAATCTTCTCAAGGGACTTTGAAATGCTACTAGCCCGGCTGTTCCTGCTTTCATCTGAGTGCCGTGGGGTGTTTTGTGCCTCATACAAGAATAAGATCTTTATTTATCACCACACATCCTGCTCTGTGGGCATTTGTAGTGACTTCCAGGCAATTTCACCAGAGAAAGACACTGCAGGAGCAATTCCTCCTGGAGTAACCAAGTGCATTTATTAAGGGCATGATGTTGACGGCTCATGTGGGGATCAAACCCAACTAACTCACAGCCTTAACCACTACACCACACCACACATGCTCTCCATCAAATGCCTCACTTACTCTCACACACGTCTCTCAGATCTTGGGCACTTCAGGTGAATTTAACCACCACTGCACTACAGACACTATCAAAGCAACTGCTGAAAGGATTTTCATTTTCAGTGTTTTTCCAGCTAACTAAACTCTGCTCTAAGAATGTTTGGCTGATGTTTCCATTAGGTTATAAAAACGTTATTTCTGAATGTTCTCTGAACGTTCAAAATGTCCAGCTTTCGAAAAAATGCTTTAAATTTTTTCTTGGTTACGTGAGCGTTAAGGGAACATTCCATTTTACAAACATCATGGGAATGTTACCTTTGAATGCATTGTATGCGTTTCTCTTTTTTTGCAATTTAAAAGAGTTGTGAACCTATCAGAGTGACCTGCATTGCTCTTTTTTAGGTTCATTTTGATGGCTGGACGGATGAATATGATTACTGGATTGATGCAGATAGCCCAGATATTCATCCTGCCGGCTGGTGCGCCAAAACTGGACATCCACTGCAGCCTCCAATCAGTGAGTACAGACACACAACCATCGTCCTTCCCATGACACATGTTAAGTAGCAATACTATGAGGCCTTAATATTCCAGTGACAACGTATGCCACACCAGATGCTTCAAAATCAATCAGAAATCACAGCCTATCAGAAGAGAGTGTGGGCGAAGTCTCTCTGCAAGCACACTGCACTCGCAACCAAATCAATCAAAAATCACAGCCTATCAGAAGAGCGTGTGGGCGGAGTTCCTCTGCAAGCACACTGCACTCGCAACCAAATCAATCCAAAATCACAGCCAATCAGAAGAGCGTGTGGGCGGAGTTCCTCTGCAAGCACACTGCACTCGCAACCAAATCAATCCAAAATCACAGCCAATCAGAAGAGAGTGTGGGCGGAGTCTCTCTGCAAGCACACTGCACTCGCAACCAAATCAATCCAAAATCACAGCCAATCAGAAGAGCGTGTGTGGGCGGAGTCTCTCTGCAAGCACACTGCACTCGCAACCAAATCAATCCAAAATCACAGCCAATCAGAAGAGAGTGTGGGCGGAGTCTCTCTGCAAGCACACTGCACTCGCAACCAAATCAATCCAAAATCACAGCCAATCAGAAGAGAGTGTGGGCGGAGTCTCTCTGCACTCGCAACCAAATCAATCCAAAATCACAGCCAATCAGAAGAGAGTGTGGGCGGAGTCTCTCTGCAAGCACACTGCACTCGCAACCAAATCAATCCAAAATCACAGCCAATCAGAAGAGCGTGTGTGGGCGGAGTCTCTCTGCAAGCACACTGCACTCGCAACCAAATCAATCCAAAATCACAGCCAATCAGAAGAGAGTGTGGGCGGAGTCTGTCTGCAAATGCACAACATTCGCAACCAAATCAGTCAAAAAAATCAGTCAAAAATACATACTGAGTGACTGAAATTATCTTCCATAAAAACATTTGTTTGCTTACATTTAGTTCGCAGTTTGAACATTCTTGTCTCCTTTTAATTTATTTGAATTATCAGTCAGTACAGCTATGAAGGTCACGCAAAATGATATTCAAACTCACATTAAAGAAAGCCCATAATCAGTACCTGAGAGATTATCATCATCATACCTTGTATGTTGTTCCAGCTGCTACATTACAGAAATAAAAACGGTTTCTGAAATAGAATCATCAGCTCTCGCTGTCACAGCTGGTTAGAACAAAAACTCTGTTTAACATGGAAAGATGCCTTTCATCACACGTCACTGTGTCTCATCGCGTCTGAGAAGGAAGTGCTGAACACAGACTATTCAATACTGCAAATATCAATACAATAGTTGCATCTACTTAATATATTAGTGTTTTATGGACTTATTATATACTGTGTCTTTTTTATTTTTGAATTCATTGTGCCTCTAATTCTCTGTCTGTGTGAAGCGTGGAGATGCTGCCTCATTAATGTGATCCCAATACGAGCTTCAGTTTCCTGCCATAAGTGCTCTTCCTTCAATATTTCTTCAAAAAACAACAAAACAAGACACTGACTAAGATTAGTTTTTTTGCATAGTATGTATAACGCAGTGCAAACGTTCAGCTTTTTTACACTGATGTTTTTAGATTTTCAGAGTACTGACAGTTGTCAAGAGCGAGTTTCAGCGATTCAGTCAAAGCTGTAAATGTTCAGATAATGGCCGCTCTAACAGCTCTCTGTATCATCTGTAAACAGACCGACTGCCTCAAACCCTCTAAATGACAGGCATTTTCCTCATCGTTTCACGGAAAATTGTCGCCGAGAGAGCGAGGAGGAATTATGTGGATACAATAGAGGGATGGAGGTCTAACAGACCTCTCGCTTCCTCTCCTATCAGTGTCTTCTATTAGCTCCAGAGGATGCTGGGAAAATGCTGTTGAACAATAAGCTTTTCTTCAGTCAGTCTGGCTGATAATCTTCCTCTCGTTCCCTTCCTCTGTGTCCATGGAAACGGATCGGAGCAATGTTTAGAAATCAGCATCGGGCATCAGGATGTGACCGACTTACTGAGAGAGGAACAAAATGAGTGTGAGAAAAGAGAGAAAAACCAGTATATCAGTTTTTGTGTCTATATATTCTTTAAACATGAATCTATATCTAAATTTATATGTACTCTATTAATACTTTTATATGACTTTTATCTCACGCTCTTCACTAACCATTTTAATTAAACTAACTTTTGATTATATCTTATTAAGGGCAATATTTTTATCACACAATAAATATTGTAATGTTTATATTCTTTGTTTAGATTGTCCAATCACAGTTGATAGCTGTGAAATTCTTATAAAGGGCCTTCATCTTTGTTCTGTTGTATTTATATATGCTTGTAATTGACTCTCACTGTATGTGTAAGCTGATTTTGCGGTTTCCAGAGTGCGGATGATATATAATGTATGTGTGTGTGTGTGTGTGTGTGTGTGTTCATAGCTCCTCAGGACATGTTTGAGACGTCGGAGCAGGGCGGCTGTCCCACGGCAGGCTGTAAGGGAGTGGGTCACATCAAAGGAGCCCGCTACTCTGGACACCACAGGTGTGTGTGTGTGTGTGTGTGTCCTGTCTTCAGCATCATTGCAGTCTAAAGCCTGTTTATACATATATACACACTAGGGGTGTAACAGTACACAAACATGATGGTTCGGTACGTACCATATAAACATTGAACATAAACAGATGCTCAACCGAAATTGAATGAATCACGAGATCAAACCTCTTTCTGTAAAAATTTGGACTAAACCACTCAATTCATATGGATTAGTTTTACAATCTCTTTATGAACTTTTTGAAGCGTCAAAGATTAAATTGCAAAGGCAGTCTATAGAGGGACAGAAAGCGCTCAGATTTCATCTTCATTTGTGTTCTGAAGTTGAACGAAAGTCTCACAGGTGTGGAACGAGCAATTAATGACAGAATTTTCATTTTTGGGTGAACTAACCCTTTAAAATTCTCTTAGCATTTCTGTCCCTCCATTGATTGCCCGCATGACCAATATTTTCAAGCTTTAAAAAGTTCATAAAAACATCACTTAAAAATAAAGGGGTTTAATCTGAATCTTATGAAGAAATACAATCACTTTATATGAACATTTAATTTGTGATTTATTCACATATAAACATTTAGAGCCCATCAAATATGGTTAACAGAAGCTCAGCTGTACTTGTGTGACATGCACGAACCTCACTGTGTCTCGCATATGAAGTAAGCATGTCTGAAAATCCCTGAATATCATTTCCAGCAGCGTATCATTGCTCAGGTTTACTGGACTGGAGCTTTCTGTTCCCAAATCAGTTCAGAGCACAGCTATCAGCCTGAGGAGAGGTGTTGGACGTCACTGATGTTTCTATTTTTAAAGTCAGTCTGAGAATAATCTCCCAGAGGGCAGGAAAATCCATACTGATCAAAACATCGCTTTACCCAATCAAACATGCTTCATATGTGTAATTTGTACCCTGAGGCAGAAGTTCTAAACTTTCTGTCAGACAAACCCCTTAAAATATTATAGACGTAAAATCTTTTCTTGGAGTCCAACAGAAGGAGCTGCAGTCTGACTGAATATGATTGGTTCATTGAATGTAAAAACAAAATGTAATCAAAAAGAACTTTGTGATATTGACTTGAATTTTGTACTCAGTATGTTTGTCTTGTTTTCCAGAACAAATATTTCAACATTCTTGTGTCATTTTACTTCTCAAGTAAATGTATCTTGACTTAAAAACTAAAAAAAATTTTTTTATTGATTATGAAAAATGGTCCAAATTAAGTGAGTTTATGCTTAAAACAAGAAAAAAATACCTGCCAATGGGGTCAGAAAAAATGAACTTTTCCATTAGAATTTTTCATTTTTTGTTTAATTTTCTGACATTTATTGGCATGTATTTTATCTAGTTTTAAGCTTCAACTCACTCAATTGTGATCAATTTTTCAGAAAACAAGACTTCATATCTTCAGTCATTTTGCTTCTCCAGTAAAAGATTTAAGAATGTTTATATATTTGTGCACAAAATTACTGAGGAAGAACATAACATTTTGCAGTGTAGACGTAAAGCAGCGTCGTGTGTGTAAACCAACCGTGCGTTCTGGTGTTTCAGTGCTGTGGGCTGCCCGTATTCTGATATCAACCTTAACAAGGACTCGGTTCTGCCGGATCGCTTGAGCGGAGAGATGCCGGGAACCGGAGTGGGTCGTCCCCGCAGAGCAGAACCCAACGCAGAGATTCCAGCCGACGCTAATGAGTGAGTGTTCAGTTCTCAGAGGGAAGCTCTTTAAATATTTAAAATGATGGAAAACTCCTTGAATAATAGTTTGATGTACAGTACTGTGAGACATGCAACTCCCGCTACAGCCAACCCTAACTGACCGGGAAATATGGATGATTATGACACCAAAAACTGAGCTCATTCTTGCTTTAAAGGGTTAGTTCACCCAAAAATGAAAATAATGTCATTAATTACTCTCCCTCATGTTGTTCCACACCCGTAAGACCTTCAATAATCTTCAGAACACAAATTAAGATATTTTTGATGAAATCCGATGGCTCAGTGAGGCCTGCATAGCCAGCAATGACATTTCCTCTCTCAAGATCCATTAATGTACTAAAAACATATTTAAATCAGATCATGTGAGTACAGTGGTTCAATATTAATATTATAAAGCCACGAAATAACGACTTATTTAGTGATGGCTGATTATAAAAAACACTGCTTCATTATTCGACACACTGATCCATAACGCTTTTTGGCGCACCAAAAATATTCTCGTCACTTTATAATATTAATATTGAACCACTGTACTCACATGAACTGATTTAAATATGTTTTTAGTACATTAATGGATCTTGAGAGAGGAAATGTCAATGCTCAGGCCTCACTGAGCCATCGGATTTCATCAAAAATATCTTAATTTGTGTTCTGAAGATTATTGAAGGTCTTACGGGTGTGGAACGACATGAGCGTGAGTAATTAATGACATTTTCATTTTTGGGTGAACTAACCCTTTAATACTGAGTGCATAAGTTTGCACCCCCCCCCTTGCGAAAAATGTGTAAATATCTTATGGGGCTTCTGAAGAACAATAATAAATAAACAAAATCTTTTATATTTGTGTCAATTCTGCAAAGAGTTTATAAACTGTATGCAAATGTATGCACTCAACTGGTTGTGACCACCCACATTAACACATTTATTCATATTCAGTCATAATAATTTACATAGTCTTAAAGGTACAGTAGCAAAAACAGCAGACATTAAAACTGAATGACTCCCATCATAATTAATGAAGCTGTCTACATGTTTGAGCTGCGCCTTCAGTTGACAGACACACCGTTTGAAAAACCTCTTATTATTACATCAAAGTCAGCTCATGATGTCTCTGGCCCACTAATTTAATCTTTTAAGATGCTAACCATGTCAGAGATGGAAACTCGAGTCTGGAAACTTCAACTTGCGTCACACTTAGAGGCTGGAATACAGCACACAACTTTTATTTATGTAAATGGTTACGGAGGAGAAACTGAGCATCGTACACTAATCGACTGAGGATCACACACTGACTCGTCTCGTGATGTCATACATTTGATTGACAGCATACGCTGTTCAGTACTGACCATTTAGGAAGAGGTCGTCTGACTGACATGTAAAGCGACCAATATCAGTTTATGTTCATTGTCATGTTTAGGGGGAGGGTACGTGTCGCTACAGTAACAGATCGGCATGCAACCATGTGTCATTCATCCGAGATTAACATGAAACTAGACGAGTAAAGATTGATGACAAACTGTGATGTTGGCTTGACAAAGTCAGGTCTGAAAGTTTAAAATAACTTTGAACAGTTTGAAGGTTTTACTCAGAGAAAGTACAAAATGTTACTAGCATAGTTTAGCATGTTACTAGGATGATTTAACATATTGCTAGCATGAATTAGCATGTTGCTAACATGTTTTAGCATTTTGTTAACATGAATTGGTATATTTTAGCATGTTCTATCACTTTGCTAGCATTAAATAACATGTTACTAACATGATTTAACATGTTGTTATCATGTTTTAGCACATTGCTAGCATTGATTAGCACACAGCTAGCATGAATTAGCATGTTGCTAACATGATTTAACACATTGCTAGCATGAATTATCATGTTTTAGCCAGCTGCTAACATGAATTAGCATTTTGTTAGCATGTTTTACCACATTGCTAGCATTAAATTAATATGTTGCAAACATGATTTAACATGTTGTTAGCATGTTTTAACATTGCTAGGATGAATTAGCATTTTAACACTGCTAGCATTAATTATCATGTTTTAGCCAGCTGTTAACATGAATTAGCATTTTGTTAGCATGTTTTACCACATTGCTAGCATTAAATTAATATGTTGCAAACATTTTTTTTAATATGTTGTTAGCATGTTTTAACATTGCTAGGATGAATTAGCATTTTAACACTGCTAGCATTAATTAGCATGTTGTTTGCATGTTTTAACACTTCTAACATGTTTTAACATACTGTTAGCTTTAACATGTTGCTTACATGATTTAACACGTTAGTATGAATTAGCATGTTGCTAGCATATTGTAGCCAGTTGCTAACATGAATTAGCATGTTTAACACATTGCTAACATGAATTTGCATTTTGCTAACATGTTTTAACCCATAGCTAACTTAAATTAGCATGTTGTTAACATGAATTAACATGTTGGTAGTATTTTTAACACATTGCTAGTATGATTTAGCACATTTTAGCATTTTGTTAACATGAATTAACATGACGCCAGCATGATTTACCACTTTGCTAGCATGATTTAGCATTTTTACTATCATATTTTAGTATATATTGGTAACATGAATTATCATGTTGCTAGTATGCTGTTAGCATATCTTAGCATGTTTGCTAGCATGAATTAACATGTTGTTAGTATGCTGTTAACATATCTTAGCATGATTGCTAGCATTAATTAAGATGTTGCTAGTATGCTGTTAGGATGTCTTAGCATGTTTGCTAGCATGAATTAACATGTTGCTAGTATGCTGTTAGCATATCTTAGCATGTTTGCTAGCATGAATTAGCATGTTGTTTGTATGCTGTTAGTATATCTTAGCATGTTTGCTAGCATGAATTAACATGTTGCTAATATGCTGTTAGTATTTCTTAGCATGTTTGCTAGCATGAATTAGCATGTTGCTCGTATGCTGTTTGCATATCTTAGCATGTTTGCTAGCATGAATTAGCATGTTGCTCGTATGCTGTTAGCATATCTTAGTATGTTTGCTAGCATTAATTAGCATGTTTGCTAGCTTGTTTTAGCACATTGTTAGAAAGAAACTTGAGTGGACTTAAGTGGACTGTAAAATGCGGCACAAAGGTGTAACATGGCTACTGAATTATATTCTGTGAATTTAAATGGGTGCATTCATTCATTTATTATAAGGTGAGCTCAGTAAAGAGTAACACATGCTCTTGCAAACAAATTAGCATAAATTAGCATATCCACACTTTTGCTTATCACATCATGTCAGCCACACCTGTGCTGTCTGAGATAAAGCTTTTGCACACCTGTAGTGATGCTCATTTATCACTGTCTCTCCAGCAAACCCGTCACCTCTGCCCCATCTCACCCGGAGAAACCCAGCACGGCAACCGTCACCATGGAAACGACAGTAAAGAAGCCTGTTGTCACAGAGACCAAGCGAAGGTTAGAATCACTCACTCTCTTGGTGGAAGAAAGTCAAACTTTTATATTGTTTTTCAGTGACTTTTAATAAGTACAACAATGACGATTTTACAGTTTAACTAATAAACAAATAATTACACAGTATATTACAGTAATGAGAATGTGTAATAAAACATAATGCTCCTAACAAGGGCTTAATTGTCTGTATGCAAAATGAAGATCTGAACGTGCTCTCGACAGATTCGCTCTGACACACACATGCAAATGAACGTGAAACAGCTGTTCTCGACACGTCTAACAACTGATTCACTGTTTACTGAGAGTCCATCATGACCTGTTAGTCAAAGCACACGATCCGCTGCGGTCCGTACTATCAAGACAACATCTCTGAAGATGGCTTGGCTTATTTATTCTGAGATTGCATTTCTGCTGTTCAGCTGTTCAGAAATAACCTTGAGAATTTTCTGTTTACTTTACAGAAAGGATTTGCATAATGAGCTTTATATTACACAAGAAATATATGCAGAATCATCCCTCAGCTCGAAATATTTGTGCCGATTCTGCTCAACAGATGATCCATGAGTCTTCCCAGAAACATCGTCTAGTGAGCCCTTCAAAGCCATTGGCTGTGTTTGAAATTGAATACTAATGCACTACATACTGTGCAGTGTACATTTTATACTGCCTACAGAATCTGAAACTAGGCGAGCACATACTGTTGTCACATGACTGTGTGTTGCGTGTTTAACTCAATGATGTCCAGTTTTTATATTGTAATTGTTAAATTTTCCAAGGATCAGCATTCTCCCCTAAAAGTGATCAGGCAGACCAAACCGTTAGTTGTAGAGACTTGAAACTTTGAGGGCTGGTAGTACTCAAACCATTTACAACGTCACCAAGGCTCACCCCGATTGGCCTGACGGGGGCGCTACAGCGCTCAAAAGTATGAAATTCCTCATAACTCCTAAACCGTTAGTCGCAGACTCAAGTGTCTTATATCGTTGGAACTCTTGGCTCGAGCATGGGACTTTTCGGGTATTTTGGATTTTTTAAAAACCCACTTTTGCAAACTACTCCCAGGTTTTTGGCCAGACTGGAACCAAACCAGTGCAGTGAGATTCTCTGGAGTCTGATTGTAAATAATTATAAAAAAAACGTTGAAATTCCAATTCACGGCCTCTAAGGGCCGGCAAAACATTCAAAGTGGGCAGAGCCACTTTTACTAAAATGGCTATAACTTGTGAACAGAATAAGATATTTACACCAAACTCGGCACACCTGTGTAAGAGCTCATTCTGTGGTCACGTGAAAAAGGACGCAGCGACTGGCCACTTTGTGGCGCTATAATACGGCTGAAAACGGCTATAACTACTTCATCGTTAGTCCGATCGACTTGACAAATCGACTGGGGGTGCCTTCACATTTTTCACATGTGTAAAGGATTATGTATCGCACGATTTTTCACGCTCGCCCGCAACATTCATACTGCATGGTAGGACTCCTCATTCTGAGCAACTTTGCCTCTAGATGCAAAGACGCTGTCCATCGAATTGGTTGAATATTGGAGATTATTTCAAAAACCAACTGGAACGTTTTTTTTCTGAAACTTTTTAGTTGGACATTCATCTGTTTTTTTTAAATGTTACTACTTATTCCAGAACGTTCAGAGAACATTCAAAAGTAACACTTCTATTATGTTTGCAAAATGATACAATGGAATATTTCTTAATGGAATGTTCGTATAACCAGAAAAAAATGCTTTTAGAATATTTTTAAAACTGGACGTTTTGAACGTTCAGAGAACACTCAGAAATAACGTTTTCGTAACTTAAGGAAAACGTTATTAGAACACAAGTTAGCTGGGATGCTGTTCTGAACACAGCCACCGTCATATATCCCATACTACCTCTCTGATGATGTCATGATGATGTCCTCCCACAGGGTTGGCCGGCCCTGTAAAGTACGGAAGGTGGAGGAACTGCCGCAGGAAGAGGAAGTGGAGAGTGAGGTGTCATCAGTTACTGAAACCAAAGGTAGATCTACACCACCCTCAATATATCTTCATATTATATTTGCATGCATAAACTATTATTTTATAGGTTAAATCAGGTGGAAGTTTCTCTTTAAAGGGGACCTATAATGCCTCTTTCACAAAATGTAATATCAGTCTCTGGTGTCTCCAGAATGTGTGTGTGAAGTTTCAGCTCAAAATCCCCCACAGATCATTTATTATAGCTTGTCAAATTTGCCCCTATTTGGGTGTGAGCAAAAACACACCGTTTTCGTGTGTGTCCCTTTAAATGCAAATGAGCTGCTGCTCCCGCCCCCTTTCCAGAAGAGGGCGGAGCTTTAACAGCTCAACAACAACAAAGCTGGAGAATCTCACGCAGCCAAAATGAGGATTGTCAGTAACGGTGTTCAGCCTTACATTGTTCAAACCGGAGTCGACACTGATGGAGAGACTCAGGAAGAAGTTACAACTTTTAGAATGAAACTGGACGTTTCTGAATGGTTAGTGGATAAATTGATGTAGTTGCTGTGGAGTTGATTCAACTCATCCACTAGCATGTGCCGTCATGTTGATCTTTTGTGTTGAATTGACCCTCGTTTGTGAAGCAGTCCGGCGTAAAATGACGGCATGACAACAACACTCTACTACAACAACTCTTCCTCTTCTCTAAAGCAGCCCAACATGGCCCCGCCCCCTTTGTTGTGTGTTCTCGGGGGCGGGGTTTATGTAAATTTTAGGGTTTGTGATGTCACCAACCCAGTAAGAAGCTTGTTGTAGTCCCTACCAGCCGTTTGTTGTAGCGATTTCTGTAAATGAAAATCTCTTTGAGTGTCATAACTTTGCAGATGTTGTTTATGATCAAACAGCAACATTACACACTAACTAAAGTTAAAAAAGTCAAATCATAATCAACCACCCATTTAATGTAACAGTTAGTGGAGAATGCCCAGAATCGGTGTCTGAAGCATTGAAACGCAATGTTGATGTTGTGATTCATATTTGCAGATGAACTAAAATCATGTCTTTCTGCGATGACTCACTCCATCTCTCTATCTGCCTTCCTGTTTCTTGCTGGGATTGTGTCTCCTTCCAGAAGGATTGGTCTTTCCCTCTTCCTCTGTGACTGCTTCTCTAAAGGTTCAGCGACAGTCACTAATGAGGAAGAGGGTTGGATTCAAACAGCAGGGTCTTTGTTCCTCAGCTTAAAAGCTTTTTAACTCCATCCGGTCATGGGCGTTAAAGGCAGTCGGAGAGTGAAAGATGTGAGGCTGTACTCGGAAGCATCGTGGGTGTTGCGAGGGATAATCTTCAGGGGCTCGAGCCACATATAATTGTAACGTAAGAAAAAATGATGAACCGTTAATGAAGAAGTTTATTGCAGCTTAGCAGTGTCAGAGTACTTGAAGCACCTTGGGTTCAGCAGAATCTGCATAAACACCGAACAAACTCAAACCCCAAAAAAGTGTTGACTTTTATCTTCTCCATGATAAATCAAGCTCTTTTAGTTGGTGTGTTTATTCTACTGAAAGCAGATAAAAGTGGAATCACATTTTAGGCCGGGGGACTGTAATTTCTTTCTCTAATCTAGCAAAAATTTCATTTTCATCATTCCGGATCATCTGCAGAGGTTCAGATGAAGAGCAGTTATCCAGTCTAGAAATGATGAGAGCATGCTCAGATTAGAAAGACCTGCTCTTTCTGATGGTAAATAATGGTGGCTATAATAATAATGTGGACTGGAGAGTATTCGGCTATCTGGTGATTAATGGTGTTGCGAGCTGCTAACGGATCCACTGAATGAGGACAGACGGTTTGGAGGCAGCTCTTGCAAGCCTCAGGGATTGTTTGTATGTTTAGAGTGGGTTTTAAGGCAGTGGAGATGCCCGAGCCTGCTGGAGTGTGGTGGGAAAGTGCCAGTGAGCACAGATGTGTTGATGATGAATGTGATTACGGACCAGAAACCTTTAGATTAAGCCATAAATGTGTTGGACTGAACTGGCCAGGAGCAGGAGCCTCTTAACACGAATGAGAATATTTGGTAACAATTCAGTATGGGGAACACATATTCACTATTAACTACAATTTATGCCTCAATAAACTCTTAATGTACTGCTTATTAATAGTTAGCTAGGTATTGGGTATGATTAAGGGATGTAGAATATGGTCCTAAAAACACTAAACTGTTTGCACTGACACTATCAAATGAGAACAAATTTGAACTGGATAATGACACCAACTTTGCAACTGTTAAAGAACTGATCTTAATCAACACTGAACTGAATTGATGTGAATAATGACACCGTTTTCTGTTTTAGAGCTGCTTTACCGCTGAATTGCATTTGTTTTTTATAATTGATGAATTTTGGAACGCTTAACACTGTTATTTTCCTGTTTATTACTGTGAAGCTGCTTTGAAACAATCTGTGTTGTATAAAGCGCTATATAAATAATGTGACTTTTGCACTGGCATCCCATAATGCACTGAGAATGAGAAGCATACAGATACTCATCGCTCAGTAATGTAATTATATGAAACAAACACACTGCAGAGACATAACCTGATATCTGCACTCTCGCTGCCACTTCATTTGTCTTTTTGAGTTTCGAGTGCAAGTTCATGTCTTTTTTTAACTTTTTCACTAGAAAACATTAGAGGAGGATTTATGAGAATTTGATCCAGGTTTAAAAGACTGCAAGAACAAACATACGTTATTTCCTCTTAGATATCTAGATGCATGGTTTTTATGAATTCCCTTGAGGAAGTGCTTTTATGACAGCTAATGACATGGATAGGGCCATTATCCGAGACATTTATGTGTTTATATAACAGACATCAGATGGTGCCCACTGGCTATGTGCTCGGCTAATTCATGTCAGAAACTGAGCAGCCAAAGCCTCATAACTGCAGTAATTATCCAGGATTGACTGCACTCGCTCACCTCAGTGTCATTACATGAGCGCTACTTACACTGAAGCACAAGCATGTTTTCTTGCAAAGTCGTGAAGGACTAAATATAAGGGTGCTTTCACACCTGAAACCAGAGTTTGATTGCGTCCCCTTCGTCTGCCCCCGCTGGATTGTGTTCACACTGTATTTTTGTGCCAGAACCAAGGTACATTTGCATCATCGAAGTGGAAGCTGTTGCTATGTAATGACGACTGAAAAATGGATAGCGTTGTTCATCTCACTTTTATACTTTTGTTTTTGATCCTTTGAATTGGTTCAAAGCGTCAACACAGAACGTCACTTGTATCTGTGTGCAGCGAAAGTATTGCAAAGGTTACACTGAAGGGGCGATTGCACTTATATTAGCAGTGAGTTCAAATTAAGCGCACATCCACACACTTTGTCCGCGTGCAGCCCAATTTTTGTGTCCGAACAGATGACAGTGCATGTGTAAGGTGAATGTTTAGACAGAAGAGTCCACTAGGTGGCAGTACACACAGTTGTTATATACTGTGCAATAGTCGAGAAGAGTGTGGAAAGAGCAATATAAAACAGTAAACAAAGCAGCATATCCTTCTCCATCGTTTTTGTTTTTGTTTTGGTTCTTGATCTAAACTTTGCATGCAGTGGCGGATCCACTACTCTTCTTCTTCTATCATTCCGAGTGAATGTCCTGTAAATGACACAACTAAGTGCTGCATGCTTCTAACATTTGGCTCTGTTTCCACCTGGTATTAAGGTTTTGGTTGATCGAATCACAAGTTGACAACACTATAAAGGTGTAAATGGGGTGTAAAACATTTTGAGCTTGTCCACATTTGACCACTTCTAGAGGTATTTGAAAACGCATTCAACCGGATTGCTTTCCTAGTGTAGACGCTCAGGTGGTCGAATGTGTTCGAACAGCCACAAAAGACCATCTGCTCTCCGCCTACTAACCTAATGCATAAACATTATGGGAAGCGCTCTAGCCAGATGGGATTTAACTTTGTCGGCTGAAGACCCAAGTTTGGTTTGAAGATGAGAAATGTACCAAGCACAAGGTTCTCACACCATTCCTGAATTTTAACATGCACACAGCGTTCAGCTGGTCTTGCGGCTGTCAGAACAAATATGAAAGCTGATGCTCTCTGAGTGTTTTTCTGTCGTCTTCGGGCAGGTTCATTTGTAAATTGCGCGAGCTTATTTCGTCCATTAGACCGAAAGATCTGAAAAAACCCTTACATGTACCCGCCCATAGAC
The DNA here is from genome assembly GCA_036281575.1 of Ancherythroculter nigrocauda. Taxonomy (NCBI): domain Eukaryota; kingdom Metazoa; phylum Chordata; class Actinopteri; order Cypriniformes; family Xenocyprididae; genus Ancherythroculter; species Ancherythroculter nigrocauda. The sequence continues at coordinate 864,096 of VTFQ01000014.1, forward strand.
CCTCCCCTCGAAAGAAATCAGGACAGAAGTAGTTGAAAGTGGACAAAAGAGACACCAGGTGTAAATGGGTATGTGTCTCCCTTGTCTACTTGGGATCCAATCGACCAAAATGCATCTTAATACCAGGTGGAAAAAGGGCCTAAGATACACAGATACGCTGTTGTGAGCCTGTAAGATATTCTGCTGCTGCGTGAATCCAGAAGCAGATCTAGGCAGGTGGAGCTGGGGAGGTGGAGGGGTTCAGAGGAACTCCAGACTATTTAAATGTTGAGCAAGCAATCTCAATGGCTGCAGAATCACCAAAGGGGCCAATCAGCCATGTGGTAGTAGTGAGATAGGTCCTTAATACAATCTGAAAGCTATCAGCCTGCGCCATCATCAGTTTCATGACTGAACTAGATATTTAAGAGTGCTAAAAAACCTCCTTACCTGTGTTTAAATGCTGCTTTAGCACCCCTTGGCTAATTTATAGAAGATCACAACTTACTTCTTATTCGATGTAAGTGCAGAATAACCTTGTCTTCAGATATTTTATTTTCCTGAATTGATATTATCTTGAGACAACCTAGCTTTCTTAAATGGTTCTGGGCTGTGTTTCCCAAAAACAACATGAGCTAAGTTGGTCTTCTCTGGCTGTGGTCTTCACAATCAACTCTGGCTCACGATGCTTTTAGGAAACACAGCCCTGTTCCTTTTTGTTTCTACTTCAAAGAAGGGCTCTGTCAGAGTGAATTAGCCATGAAAGGCCAGCAGTGGGGGAGAGTGTTATCTCCGAGTCTAACCTCCAGCGCGGAGCACACCGGCTCATGAGTGCTGTGCGTGCCGCTCTAAAGTGGACCAGTTGAGAAGCTGACGAATTTAAATGGCTTTTGGCACTGCAGGAAGGCTACTTTATTCATAAGGCTGTTCCGAACAAAAGAAATAATAGCACGAATGCACAAAGTGCACGAATGAAGGAAGTGATTTTGTCATTTCTGAACAAGGTAGTGGTTTACTTTTACTTGGAATTTCAAAGCCCACAATTTGCTCTAACAAACATCACTCTACAATTTGTGTAATTGCAACCGATTAGACGTGCCACTGAATATGATGTCATCAATAATAATGAATCATTGCTCGTTTGTCACATATAGCGTGGTATTAGTCAGATGCATGACGTAGGTTTCAAACATTGTTACTTTTATTGAAGATCAATCCAATGGGAGAAACACATTGACATTTCAAAACATAAGATGAGAAATGACAATGAACAGAACAAGGAGAATAATTCAATTCAAAAGCTTTATTGTCTAGCCCCACAGGGGTAGAAAATTGTCTTCAGACAAGGCTCAACAAAAACAGAACACACAACATTAATTTAAAAAGTAATCTTAACAACAACTCATCTTAAAATCCTTTTTAAAATATCAATGGCTGTCGGAACCAAGGTCTTCCTATACTTAGCCTTTTTAATCAAGGGTACTTTGTACCGTCTACCTGATGGAAGTACTGGAAATGAACTATAAAGGGGATGAGAAGTATCTGCCAAAATAGCGGAAGTTTTTCTTTTTACTGCAACAGTATAGAGATCAGACAGTTTCTCACCAATAATTTTACCGGCCATGTTTATAATCCTTAAAAGTTTGTTCTTGCATTTAATAAATACACAGCAGCAAACAAGAGAACTAAATGAGACACAGGTGTAACTAATAAGTGACCATGGTAAGAAATGGAGGAATAAGTAAGGGGCCAAACTTCAAAAACAGAAAACTTTTTATGTGTTTTTGGCTGTTCATTTACACGACAACAGCATTTTGGGGGACTGAAAAATGCACATGTTTGAAAGTGAGTTTCAAAGTGCAATTTTTTGAAAATGATACTATGTAAGTGTAATCTACAAAAACGCAAATTTGTGAAAAAAGTAACGCCATGCGCATGGGTATAACGTGTTTAGTCTATAGGCGTTAGTGTTTCTTTACAAAGTGACATTGCCAACTACTGGCCTGGCAGCAGAATACAGCATTTTGCAGGACTTTTATCCTCCTCCCTTTGTGTTGGCGGACCAAGAGAAGCTAAACTTGCTTTGCCCAGTAAGGGCTCTTGAGTGTTCTTCAGTGGCGTAAGACTGGCCAGCTGCTGGTATGCTTTGGTTCACCCAGGAAGGGTTCCCCGGCTTCCAAGCAGACATTTTTAAGTAAATGGATTGTTTAGGCTGTCTCTATGGCCTATGAGGCCCGTGACCTTCCTTCGCCTCTGGCTGTGAGGCGAACTCTACTAGAAGTATGGTGGCATATATGGCTTTACTTTCAGGGGTTTTCCCACTTCTGGCATGCCTGTGAGTGACTTGCTTCAGCCAATCAGAAGCTGACGCTGTTGTGTTTCAGGTATTCTTTATTGCAGGGTGACGTTGAACCAGTGACATTGGAGTTTGTTGAACATGTGCTTCAGACGCAATCACGATGGAGTGCTCCCATAGCATCATAACTCAGATGCAGCGTCCTGTTCCCTTCTCAGGGAACCATGGTTACAGTCACAACAGAGTTGTTTTCTTCCAGGAATGAACACATCACAGTATTCCTCATTTAAATAATTCATGCGCAGAATAAAGGGGCGGGGCCTGGTTGAGTTAGTTAGTAGTGTGTTGAAACTGGCGGTTATGGTAAGGGGTGGAATATTTCCCAAACACCAATCACAACACACTGCTCCAGCCGACCAATCAGTGCTTTTCAGAAGGCGGGGCTTCATAGAGACAGGAACTAAACAGAGCGTTACTGACAGACTGGGAAGAGAGGAGCTGCAACAATGGAGAATATGAGGAAAATAATCAACATTCAATCTAGTAGAGCACAAAAACTACATCAAGACTTTGTAAAAGAGCATAAAATGGCCTCTTTAATAATTTTCCCTCCCTCTCTCTCTCTCTCTCTCTCTCTCTCTCTCTCTCTCTCAGAGTTGACTCTTCAGCAGGCTTTGCACCAGTCTGTATTCATGCCATGTTCCAGCCCATCTCCCAGCATGCCTCACTGCTGGGATCAGCACAGCAAGCTGCTTCCAACAGTGGCGGGCATCACGGCCAGTAAAGTGGCAGCGTGGAGCGTAGATGAGGTACATAGATCTCCATATCCCACCTGCTTTTCAGTTCAAGTTTTATTTTAGGTCAGCTGATTTGCTTTGGACCCCGCTGTTGTAAACTGCAGTGCTGTACCTCCTCTAATCCTCTAATTGTTATTCTGTAGGTGATTGAGTTTATCCAAGGACTCCCAGGCTGCAAGGAACAAGTGCGCACCTTCAGAGAGGAGGTAAACTATTCCCTTTAATCACGAGTGGAATTAGAATGACTGAATCCTCGAGGAAATGCATAACCAGTCCTCCATCATGAGGTTTGGCAGCTGGAGTAACTGGAGCATTTAAGGAACAGAATCTCATGGTGCATAAGGAAGAGAGAGCATGATGGGATATGTGAGAGGATCTCATTGAAACCATTTATAGGCATGTCAAGTCATCCCACGTCACAACATCATGCCTGTTTACCACTAACAAGAATGTTAAACAGGCCAGAGGGCTGGTGCTTTAAATAATCCTGTTCTCACTCTGTTTTCTCTGAGCTGCTGTCTATCTGCTCTTCCTCCTCTTATTTTCCACCTCTCTCTCTCCTCCTGTTCTCTTCTGCCTCTTTTCCTTTTGTTTTCACATTATTTATGCGGAAATGGGAACTGCATTAATGAGTCCTGTTGTGCATTGGGGTCCAAAAGTCTCAGAACACTAGTGAAAATTTCACTTTATATTCTTTTGTATTATGAAACAGTTTATTTTGGTATACTGGTGTTTTCGCAAGAATGCTGATAGGAGTGTATGATGTTTGTCCAATTTGCATACAAAAATTTGCAAAATCAGGCAGAGTAGCTGGTAATATTGAATCTAAAATGGAAGTTACTTAACATTAAGCATTTCTTGCTTATTGAACTGAAAGTCTCACATGAAATGTACAGGGGAAAATAAAATAATACATTGGACAAACTTACACGGAGCAAGTTTATACCTCTAGAGAGCTCAATTGTGAGATTAATCATGACAGTCTTATTCCTAAATGACAGCGATTTGTCTCTATTAAACCTTTGTCAAGTACGATCACAGCGAACATTCAGATCTGATCCAGAGAGAGTCGTTGTCATGTATAGATATGAAACAGTCTTTTCAAACACACAGTATCAATATTTCTGTCTTACAATAATTCAGATTATCACAGAAGTACTGGGATAAAAGTTTATAGTTCAGATAAAAACACTGAAATAGAAAATAACTTGACGCTTCAAATAAAGATTGCATCAATTACGTCATTACACCAGTAGGTGGAGACAAGTGACTGTTAAAAATGTATTTGTTATTGAATCATTCATTCAAGAGATTCGTTCAAAAACACTGATTCATCCAGTAATGAAACAAGTGAAGTCTTTATGAATGAGTCGTTGAATCATTCACTCAAACGATTTAAAAAAAAAAATTCAAATTAGTTTTATTTTTATATTATTAACATTTTGTCAGAACGTCTAATAAACATGTTATTTTGTTTAGTTCTCTATTCAGAATCATGGGAGAATCATGATCTCTGTTTTAAACAAAATAATCATGATTCTCAATTTTTCCAGAATCGTGCAGCTCTAGAATCTGCAGATATATAATATATACTGGTCAATATGGCATATTTAATTATGCATCCTCATTTCTATGCGTTCCAATTTCAAAAACAGTATCCATTTTTAATTCTGCAAATGATAATATTTTGATGCCTAAATTAACTTTTAACATTTTAAGGGATTTTTTTTTTTTTTAGTTTTTAGAGTTTTAATTTCGATTTATTTATACAAATTATTATTTTAATATTGCCCATTAATCAGTTATCATTAGCCAGAATTGTAATATTGGTGCATCCCTAGTTATGGATTATCTGATCTACAGTAATCAACATTTGAAGTGGATCAAAAAAGTTGTCCTAAAAAGAAGGTTTTTTAGGACTTTGATGAAAGGTTTTGATCCACTTCAAATGTTAACGGTAACACTTTACAATAACAGTACATGAATAACCATGAACTAATACCTAAATTAATAGTTACTTCAACATGAACTCATGATTAGTTAAGATATGAACTAATGAAGAGTGATCCTTAACTACGACAGGAGTCATAGGGATTCATGCATGAAAACAGCAGCCTTAACTACGCGTTAATACATGTTTGATAATTAATGCATTAATTAACATTTAGGGTAAACTAAATCAAACAGTCTCTATAAGAAGGAATAATACATATTTGGACTTTGAAATAAATTTAAACAATTTATTATTGTCAGAATTTAAACTACTGACATCAGCAGCTTCATTATAAACATTACTGAAAGGCACAGGATTAGTTTGTAATTATTTTCACTGACCCTCCTTATCAAACATATAAAATACTAAATACACTATTTAAATACACTATCTTAAAAGGTCTTAATCTGTTTTGTGATATTCTTTCCTATCAAACTAAACTACTGTGACTTACATCAGTTCCTGAGGAATCGGTTCCCAAAAAAATAACCAAACAGGAAACATGAACTAAGGTCAGGGAGCGTTTGCTGGGATCAGATTCAGAAGTTCACTCTCCATCCAGACGCAGGCCGTGATCATATACTGTACCTCCATTATCTGACTTTTTGAAAAGTCAAACAACATCACTTAACTGGGCTGAATACTTATATAGTTGTGTTAGTACAAGTGTATTTGATAGTAAGTTAATGATAATCATGAGCTGAATTTGGTAAGTAGTTAACAGTGAATTAATTATGATTGTGCCCCCTCAAGTAAAGTCATGACATAAGTATGCATTAACAAGCTATTAGTTGATGTTAGTATATGGTTAGTTAATAATGAGTTAATTATGATTGTGCCCCCTCAAGTAAAGTCATGACATGATGCACATATCACACATCATTAACTAATATATGAATAAATACTATAGAGTGCCATCCTTATTCCTTTACACCCCGGTACAAAAAAACTAAAATAAAAAGTATTTGTATTTTATTTTTATTTACATAATTAAACATATATGGACTTGAAAGCAAGCCATAAACATACCTGTAAAGACACACATAAGGCACATTTACATGTAAAATAGCGCGCGTCCACAAGCTAATGCTAATCAAAGCATATACATTTAAACGACAAAAATACAAATAGTTAATAACTGCACATAACCTCCTGAAAACCCCAATAAAACATACATGTAAATATGTCTTTAATTATTAATTCGGCTTACCAAAGCAGTCAACATTTATTAGTTTAAAATGCCAGCAACACAACAAACGCGCCAAGAGAACACCTAGCGTGCGCCACTAATGAGTGTCCCACCAGAAACAAACTCTACATACTTTAGTTCCGGGAATAAACTAGGCCTATGACTATTTAGCTATGACTAAATGTAAATGAACTATAAAAATCAGAAAACAGTTTAGATCAAATTAAATTTATTAGTGGTAGTTAGTCTATTTTCCACATTTGATTAGACAGATCTATGTAATTAATGGCTAAATAATCATGTGCCATTGCAATTATTTGTCACAAAGCTGCAGATGGCAGATTATGATATTACAGTGTAAATTATGACAGTATTAAATCACGTTTAATTCAAATTCAGAGTACTTCTTGTTTACTCTTATGGAGGCTGATTTATTTAGTTTACCCCTAAATGTTAATTAATGCATTAATTATCAAACATGTATTAACGCGTAGTTAAGGCTGCTGTTTTCATGCATGAATCCTTATGACTCCTGTCGTAGTTAAGGATCACTCTTCATTAGTTCATATCTTAACTAATCATGAGTTCATGTTGAAGTAACTATTAATTTAGGTATTAGTTCATGGTTATTCATGTACTGTTATTGTAAAGTGTTACCATGTTAACTACTGTAAAGATGAAGAGAAAATAATCAAATGAGATGAAGCACTTTTCATTTGTGCAGTATAGGATTATACAAGTCCACATTAACACATTATTATTATTATATATAAATCATTTTCCATTGAATTCCCAGCAAAAAGAACTACATGGTGATGTATAATCGCCAAATAAACAAAACTGAGATCTTTCAGCAACCAGTAGTTTGACACTCTGCTCTAACACTGTTGTAGAGAAAAACCTTGAAATGACAAAAGAATCACGTGAGAAATGCATCTTCAGCACTGACAGCTGTGTGTGTGTGTTTATCAGCTGACCTATTGTTGTTTGTTTCAGCAAATCGACGGAGAGGCCTTCCTGTTACTGACTCAGGTGGACCTGGTGAAGATCCTCAGCATTAAACTAGGACCTGCGCTGAAGATCTACAACTCCATCCTGATGTTTAAAACCACAGAGAACTCGGCCTGCAACGAACTCTGACCCGCGGAGCCGAGAGCGATCGTTACCGCTTCAGTCCAAGGGCTCGTCATGAAGATTCATACAGTATACGCGACACTATGGAGAACAAGATGTAGATTAGGTCAGAATGAGCAGGTTGAACACTTACAGTAACATTCAGAATTCATTTAGACAAGTACTTCTCTGCACCATCATTTATAAACCTATATGTATGCGCTTATTAAGTCACATGACGGTTTCCTGTAGTGGTGTCGGTGAGAATGTATATTTTGCTGAAGGGTTATCGGAGCACTTTTCTGAATTCAGGTGCTAAACAAATGCAGCTACATGCACTGAAGAGCCGCACAGTTTCTGTTTCCAGGTAGAGTTTCTCTTAAAACTGATATTTCTCTCCTTTAATTCATAGCTGTAGATCATTTAAGGGATATCCCTGCACTTCATCATCTTTCCTGAAAATGCTTCCATTCGAGTCAGTCTCTGTCGTGATCAGATGATCTGAATGGTCATCTTTAGAGAGCATGTGAAGTCAAAGAGCCAATCGAATGAACTCAGCAGAGCAAGTGTGAGGTTAGAAAAATAAGACGTTTTGCAAAATCCATCATCAACACCAGTGAATGACTGATAAACACACCGATCCGCTTTGGATTTCTTGTGCTGTGATGTCATATTAATGCATCATGTGACAGTCCTTCTCTTCTTCATTACGACTGCAGTCTCTAGTCATGCAGTATGTAAAGTATAAAGGCCAATTCATTTTTTTGTTCTCTCTCTTTTTTGTTTTGAGACAATGGATGTAGAGATGGAGGACGGAGGGTAAAGCTACACTCAAGGCACAAATAAACATTGTGAGAGCCATATTTGGTATTTTGTAATAATAGAATGTAACTTAATACTCAGAACGCCTTCATGTGCACAGTATAAAAGTGTCATTGTCCTTTAATATTCAGACATGAGTATTAATTTTCTTTCTGTTGCTGAGGCATGCAGCATTAAATACAGTTTAATTCAAGTTTAATACTATTTAAAATGAAGTGTTGAGCGTATGTCAATGTGGACACGTTTGTTAAATCTGAACAGTTGTATAGTGTTGAAAGCCTGGTTTTACTCACTCTTGAGCTGTATGATTTCCCATATTCTGAACTCATTTATCATGAACATTTTTTCTTCTCGTCACGGGAGCTTATAATGAACAGTTCGTTTGGGGATTTAAAATGAAGAATAAAGTCGTGTAAATAAGGAATGATTTAGTGTGGATGTGCAGCACTGGTGGATGGACTACTATAAATGTCACTGAAATTCATTTGCAAATAAACTTGATGATCCAAAGCTCTGTGTCAACACTGGTCTCTTTAATGTTTGCATAATTTAGATTAAAATGTGTTGTCTGCTGCTGGTTTTAATGATTTGATTTCATTAGTATACTCTACTGCAGTATACCACTGATTGATTTCTGACACCTGTTTCAGATTTTGATCATGTTTTAATGATTGGTTATGTTCAGAATAGCATACAACTCATATTTATAGTGCGGTTTGTTTTGATATTACATGCATGGAATACCTTGATAATACATTTGCCAAAATGTGCACCATGTTGCAATGCACTTAACTTGACTTCCCATGTTCAGTGTTTAACTTAATTCATGATTTAAAGGGGACCTATAATGCCCTTTTCACAAGATGTAATATGCGTCTCTGGTGTCTCCAGAATGTGTCTGTGAAGTTTCAGCTCAAAATCCCCCACAGATCATTTATTATAGCTTGTCAAATTTGCCCCTATTTGGGTGTGAGCAAAAACACTCAGTTTTTGTGTGTCCCTTTAAATGCAAATGAGCTGCTGCTCCCGCCCCCTTTCCAGAAGAGGGCGGAGCTTTAACAGCTCAACAACAACAAAGCTGGAGAATCTCACGCAGCCAAAATGAGGATTGTCAGTAACGGTGTTCAGCCTTACATTGTTCAAACCGGAGTCGACACTGATGGAGAGACTCAGGAAGAAGTTACAACTTTTAGACGTTTCTGAATGGTTAGTGGATAAATTGATGTAGTTGCTGTGGAGTTGATTCAACTCATCCACTAGCATGTGCCGTCATGTTCATCTTTTGTGTTGAATTGACCCTCGTTTGTGAAGCAGTCCGGCGTAAAATGACGGCATGACAACAACACTCTACTACAACAACTCTTCCTCTTCTCTAAAGCAGCCCAACATGGCCCCGCCCCCTTTGTTGTGTGTTCTCGGGGGCGGGGTTTATGTACATTTTAGGGTTTGTGATGTCACTAACTCAGGAAGAAGCTCGTTGTAGTCCTTAAACAGAGATTTCTGTAAAAGAAAATATCTCACTTTGCATTGAACTTTGAGCGTGCTGCTTAGACTACACAAATTTGGATAAAAATGTGAAACCCTATTTTTTATTTTTAATCACTCTTAAAACGTGTTAAAATGACCTCCAAAAAATCTGGTTCTGGGAGAACAGATAACAGTCTGTAATAAAACCCTGAGAGAACATGCATTGTGAGCTCACTGAACTCGATCTGAACCAGTCTGGATTTGTTTGGTTTTGTGAACATGAAACACTCTGAAACTCAGAGTTTGTTCAGCTAGCTTCAGGGAACTGACTCAGACAAAAGCTGCAAGAAAATAACTGCAAACGAAATGTGACAGCTGGAGCCACTTAAACATGAGCCCACATCGAAGAGAGGAAGATCTCATTTCTGATGCAAAATGCCATTTAGTGTAACTGCAGGAATCTAGTAGCTCCTACTTGCATCATATAGTCATGTCTCCACTTACCAATGACTCATTTTGTGTTGTGTTGAGATGTTGACAAAAGTGTTCAGTAATGACATTCTCCATGGATTAATCTATGAACAGACCTCGGCTGCCAAATGGATCATGAAACAGGCGACAGACTTTTATACACCAGTTCTATCTTAACGTCGTCAAGTAACGCATGTTTCAGACAGAATTTATCCAGTTTGTTTGAGAAAATGTTGTCTCTGGTATTGTAAACAGTTCCAAAAGAAGCCAAAGCATCAAGCGTTGCGTGTCATCAAACAAGTCATGGAGACATTTTATAAAACATATTGTTCTGGTCTTGGCTTCTGATTGGTCAGTAGAAGAATTTGTGACATAACAACAGCTATGATGTGAAATACCCAGCACAGCACCCAGATCAGTATTGTTGTCGGTGCATTTGCTTAATAAAATGTTTCAGTGACAATTAGTGCCCTTAATATTTTAAGTAAATGTTTTATGAAATCAATAAACAGTAAATGCTGTCGAGGCTCTTGGCTCTCAGGTCAGGTGATACGCTCACGTTTGCTTTGTGGCGTATGCAAATGAATAAGAGGATAATGTAGATCAGATCTGTGCTCACAGTGAGTTTTCTGCCACACTGATTTATTAATAATCACACATGCATTAAATCATAACAGAGTCTGTGTGACATAATAAGGCATGAAACTGAACAATAACAGATGAATTTGTATATTAACATGAGCAACTTCAAATATATATAGTTACATATTCAGTGGCATAGCAAGGGTTTTTGTCCAATAATCGAAAATTAAGCATCAAAACAGATTTGAAATATGATATATGCTTCAGTTTGACTGCAAAACACCTTAAATGGATTTGCTCCATTATGGATTTATAGGTATTCATCATTGCATTATTAATTGTAAAATCTGATATACAAACCCGATTCCAAAAAAGTTGGGACACTGTACAAATTGTGAATAAAAACAGAATGCAATGATGTGGAAGTTTCAAATTTCAATATTTTATTCAGAATACAACATAGATGACATATCACATGTTTAAACTGAGAAAATGTATCATTGTATCATGTATCATAAGGGAAAAATAAGTTTATTTTAAATTTCATGGCATCAACACTTCTCATAAAAGTTGGGACAAGGCCATGTTTAGCACTGTGTGGCATCCCCTCTTCTTTTTATAACAGTCTGCAAACATCTGGGGACTGAGGAGACAAGTTGCTCAAGTTTAGGAATAGGAATGTTGTCTCATTCTTGTCTAATACAGGCTTCTAGTTGCTCAACTGTCTTAGGTCTTCTTTGTCGCATCTTCCTCTTTATGACGCGCCAAATGTTTTCTATGGGTGAAAGATCTGGACTGCAGGCTGGCCATTTCAGTACCCAGATCCTTCTTCTACGCAGCCATGATGTTGTAATTGATGCAGTATGTGGTCTGGCATTGTCATGTTGGAAAATGCAAGGTCTTCCCTGAAAGAGACGACGTCTGGATGGGAGCATATGTTGTTCTAGAACTTGGATATACCTTTCAGCATTGATGGTGCCTTTCCAGATGTGTAAGCTGCCCATGCCACACGCACTCATGCAACCCCATACCATCAGAGATGCAGGCTTCTGAACTGAGCGCTGATAACAACTTGGGTTGTCCTTGTCCTCTTTAGTCCGGATGACATGGCGTCCCAGTTTTCCAAAAAGAACTTCAAATTTTCATCTGACCACAGAACAGTTTTCCACTTTGCCACAGTCCATTTTAAATGAGCCTTGGCCCAGAGAAAACGCCTGCGCTTCTGGATCATGTTTAGATATGGCTTCTTTTTTGACCTATAGAGTTTTAGCTGGCAACGGCGAATGGCACGGTGGATTGTGTTCACCGACAATGTTTTCTGGAAGTATTCCTGAGCCCATGTTGTGATTTCCATTACAGTAGCATTCCTGTATGTGATGCAGTGACGTCTAAGGGCCCGAAGATCACGGGCATCCAGTATGGTTTTCCAGCCTTGACTCTTACGCACAGAGATTGTTCCAGATTCTCTGAATCTTTGGCTGATATTATGCACTGTAGATGATGATAACTTCAAACTCTTTGCAGTTTTTCTCTGAGAAACTCCTTTCTGATATTGCTCCACTATTTTTGGCTGCAGCATTGGGGGAATTGGTGATCCTCTGCCCATCTTGACTTCTGAGAGACACTGCCACTCTGAGAGGCTCTTTTTATACCCAATCATGTTGCCAATTGACCTAATAAGTTGCAAATTGGTCCTCCAGCTGTTCCTTATATGTACATTTAACTTTTCTGGCCTCTTATTGCTACCTGTCCCAACTTTTTTGGAATGTGTAGCTCTCATGAAATCCAAAATGAGCCAATATTTGGCATGACATTTCAAAATGTCTCACTTTCAACATTTGATATGTTATCTATATTCTATTGTGAATAAAATATAAGTTTATGAGATTTGTAAATTATTGCATTCCCTTTTTATTCACAATTTGTACAGTGTCCCAACTTTTTTGGAATCGGGTTTGTAAATGGATTGAGGAGAGTTATACATAAAAAAGCAGTGTGGGTCATTTAAATGCTGGAGACAACACCATATCACAAAATATACTAAAAAAAGAAACATTGATTCCTTTTAAACTAACTAGGCCTCATTCAGCACAGACACAGAGCAGACAGCCCATAGTAACTGTGAACTTGTTTTCTTTCTCCAGCGTCACGGCAACATGCATCAGCGTCACCATGGAGACCTCACATTCGAAATCTTAATGTTCTGAAAAGCTTCCCGTGACATTCTGTGTGCTCAATCATATTCAGATATGTGCTAGAGGGCTTTATTATCACTGTATGATTTATTATTTTCTGAAGATGGGTTTTGTTACATTTATGGCAAAATTTGAAAGCTGTGATTGCCAGAACTTTACAGTAAAAAATATAATGACAATGTTACAGGCGTTATGGGATGTCGACTGTATTTAATGTCACTAAATGATAACATTTTTATTTACTGTCTGATCTTCACTATTAAGTGCTGTAAAATAACTAATGATGAAGGGGAACAATGGAAGGATACGTGATGACATAAAGTCATTATTTTTGTTTTGTTTTTGCGCACAAAATGTATTCTCGTCTCTTCATAACATTTAGGTTGAACCACTGCAGTCACATGACTGTTTTAACAATGTCTTTAGTACCTTTCTGGACCTTGAAAGTGTTGATTATAGAGATTGAGTCATATACCTCTCGGATTTCATCAAAAAGGTCTTACGGGTGTGGAATTACGTGAGGGTGAGTAATTAATGATTTATGTTGTTGTTGTTGTTAAACCTACTAATATTTGAACAGTTAATCTTTTTTCCGTATGTTAACATTTGTTGTCAGATGAGAAGTGTCTCCCACTGTTTTGTAATGGATATGGAAAATATGACTCGCCTTTTCAGACTGGAAGCAGATGGTATTCCATGGCTGGTGTTCCGCTGGAGCAGAAGATGTTTTGAGAAGAGATGTCCCAATGTCTGATCATGAGACACAGATGTGACGAGAACTGACGTTGCCTCAGACCAGATCCGTCCGTTCACACTGCAGCACAAATATCTCAGCACAGAAAAGAGCAAGAGAGGGAGAAGAATCATTTAGATATGTCCGATGAAAGCCAGATCAGATCTAGGGTGAATTCAGGTTGATTGGGACACATTTTCCTCGTCATCTCAATGGCAAAAAGAGTCCCAATCAACCTGAATTCACCCTACAGTAAATCTTCTATATCTCATGTTCTTTATTTCATAATGTAGAGTCTTCTGATGCAAACAAATGTGTTATATGAATATATTAAGCACTATGAGAGGCCATGTGGTTGACTTTTCCATAATCTGATACACCTGGAGTGAACTATCCGTTAGTATTCCGGCACATCTCAGTGCTCCAAGAATCATCGCATGGCTGGTTTCATGCTGCTACTATATTAATTTGGGTACTTGTGAAGCATCTAGTGGTGGCCATTAATGGAGAAAGATTCAGTTTCACACTACCTGAAACACACACACTTTGGCTATGTTCAGGCTGCAGGTAAATCAGTGATCAAATGAGATTTGTGTGTCTAGACATAACTATCTGCATGGGTTGCTTTGGTAATGATGTAGTAGGGGTATCTGTCTGTGACGAGGCTTTCCAAACAGATGCAGGAAAAATGGAGGTGCATCATCTCACTCTCTAAATAAGTGCCCTGTTGAGTCGCAGTGCAGAACTCAAGAAAACCTCAGCGATGGAGGAGACTGTGTATATATTGTGATGTTTTGTGCTGTAATCTTTGGACATACCGCTTGAATACCATATGAATTTTGGGGTGTAACGGTACATGTATTCATCCCAAACCGTCACAGTATGAACGTTGCGGTTCGGTGCATACAATCAGACGATGAATACAGTCAGTCACAGGCGATCCACACTCCAGTCCAGAAGGGGGCGCATGCGGTAATGCAATGCTGTTTGCTAACCGCCACAACAGGAAAAAGAGCAGAAGAAGAACAGCGTCTGTGCAAATAACATGAGCGTCTGAAAACATAGTCCACTACATAGTGTGCACGTTCCCAAATGCGTCTTTCCGTGCTCACGGACAAAGGAAAACACTTTGAAAGGATCAAAAAGGAGCGGAACTTGGAAAATTAAGTATAGGTATATTAATGGTGCCACCTGGTGATCAACAGTAAAAATGACAAATTTTACCTCTTCCCAACAGGGAAAACCACCAACAATCAGAATGCATGATTATATGGTGTCATGGCTTTGTAATCAAAACATGTCGTTATAATGGAAGTCAATGGGGCAAAAATAGCCATGAACAGTAAATGAGGGAGAAAAAAAATTAAAATCTGATGCTGCACAAAAACTAACAATGCATCAAAGCCAATGATGTTACTAATCTTTCACATGTCCAAGACTTTGATAAAAGGTAAAAAATATCCAGTCCACAATCACTTTTTATATTGAAAATAAGTCATTTTGTGTGTTTTTTTCCCCCTAAATCAGTGACATCATTTATGAACTTGGCAATTAAAGAGTTTTTTTACATTTAGCAGTTTGATCAGGACTGAGGTTGATTAATAGGTTTATGGAAAAAAATTTGAAAAAAATATTCATCTGATACATTTTTACAGCAGTTTAATTTGGTGGATGTTTTCATCCCGAACATAACAAAAGGGTAGTGAATTTGCCTTCAGTGTATTGTTGAGTTTTTGAAAATTTTCAAAGCATTTTCCCAAAATATGTATCAAAATAAGATTTGTCACCAAAAAGCATTCCATTTGCTGAATCAGAGAGAAAGTTGTGGCCAAATTAAGACTCAACAACACCCCATAGTGGATGAAAACATCCCCAACATAACATAAGGGTTAAGTAAATTAAGTATAGTTTATTGAGGAAAAAGTCTTACATAATAGTGAGAATTGGACTAAAGTGTGACCATATCGAACCGTGACCCCAAAACCAATACCGAACCATGACTTCTGTGTACTCTTAGTATGAATACTTCCGGCATTTCCATCACCAGTTTTGATGTTATCGGCGTGTGTCGCGTCAAGATTGACGCAAAAGACCAGTTAAAATCCGGTTTGAGCAGCCAGAGCGTCCAGACTGAGATGCATCTGTAAAGATCTGATTGGAATTGCAATTCAAATCACCTCCAAATTTAATCAAATTTGAAGAAAAAAAAAAATCAGATTGTGTTTTTTTGCTGTCCAGACTTTCAAAAACCCATCTGGATAAAATCAGGATATGCAATAAATCATATTTTTGCTGGCAGTCTGAACATGGCCCATATTCCAGTGGTCGTGGATGGGTTGGTGTGTGTTGAGGCAGTGTGAACTAGTCTTCTGTTTGTGTTTAACAAGCTCCCACAAACACCTTTTCAAGGGTTTTATCTGTCACGTGTGTTGGCTCGAAACGTAAGATACCGCTGGAGCATGTGCTGAGCTGATGAAGGGAAATCCATCTGTTGTCTGAATTACCCTGATCTGGACTCAAACATTATGTAAAAGAAGACAGAGATTCAACACAGAGTTGTCAGCACAGTATAATTCTTGCACTTTACATAATCTTAACTCATTATAAGTGGAGCATTATAATTACCCATAATTACCTAAACACCTGACTTATTGTATGTACAGTATGTGTGTTTCTAATGCAAGAAGCATATGAGCATATCTGGCATTCATGACGGCATCAGGCTTTCCTCAGCGCTCTTTTGAGATGATCGTCTTTTCATGAATAATTAAATGCGAGAGCAAATACCAAAATCCTGCTTCAATGCCAGGTGGGATTCTTGATATTTCCCCCTCCATCATGTGCAGAAAAGCTCTCATTAAGAGAAGAACGTGCCTATTTTTAGACTCTCTTTGACTATAGTGATCACACCTACGCTGTCTGCGGCGTCAGATTCATCCTCCACTGCTCTCAGACTCACGTCTCTATCCACCTTCTGTAACGCTGGCTGAATTACACGCTTGTGTAGAAAATGAAGCTGTTGTTGTAAAGTGCTACAAACCCAAAGGTTTAGCACACATTTTCCCAACAATTATCTTGTCATCTAGTCTTGACACTTAAGTAGCAAAGAATTTCTGTGCTTGAAGGAGCAGTTCACTCTTAAATTATATCATCATTTACTCATTTCTTTCCATGGAGCACAAAAGGAGATGTTGGGCAGAACGTATAAGTAAAAGTATCATGAGTATCAAAAGTATCAGTGTTATGTGAAGAACTGATTAAGATATTGTTATAGCTGCACTGAACATTTACTCCTCCACCGTAGCTCTCAAACGTTATTCACACAGTTTGTATACTCACGCTTGGCACGTCATGTTTAGTTGTGATATAAGTGGGAAATCATCACCGGGTAATTTTTCACACGGGTGGTTCATTTCTCCTCATTTACCAACCCGATGTGGCAGACGACTTGTGTTGGACTCACTTTTGACAATAAAAGGCATTCTTTTTGAAGATTTAAGATTTGAGAATCCCAGAAGATGAGAAGATTATCATGGAAAAGCAAATTTATGTCTATTCTTCTATCATAAGCTAGACTCTTAAAAATAAAGGTTCTTTAATGGCATCGATGGCTCAATGAAGAACCTTTAACATCCATGAAAACTTTCCGCAAAAGGTTCTTTATAGTGGAAAAAGTTCTTATTTAATTATTATTAAAGGGGTGGTTGATTATGATTTGACTTTTTTAACTTTAGTTAGTGTGTGATGTTGCTGTTTGAGCATAAACAACATCTGCAAAGTTATGATGCTCAAAGTTCAATGCAAAGGAAGATATTTTCTGTTTAAGGACTACAACAAACGGCTGGTAGGGACTACAACAAGCTTCTTCCTGGTTGGTGACATCACTAACCCTAAACTTTACATAAACCCCGCCCCCGAGAACACTCAACAAAGGGGGCGGGGCCATGTTGGGCTGCTTTAGAGAAGAGGAAGAGTTGTTGCAGTAGAGTGTTGTTGTCATGCCGTCATTTTACGCCGGACTGCTTCACAAACGAGGGTCAATTCAACACAAAAGATGAACATGACGGCACATGCTAGTGGATGAGTTGAATCAACTCCACAGCAACTACATCAATTTATCCACTAACCATTCAGAAACGTCTAAAAGTTGTAACTTCTTCCTGAGTCTCTCCATCAGTGTCGACTCCGGTTTGAACAATGTAAGGCTGAACACCGTTACTGACAATCCTCATTTTGGCTGCGTGAGATTCTCCAGCTTTGTTTTTGATGAGCTGTTAAAGCTCCGCCCTCTTCTGGAAAGTGGAGCTCATTTGCATTTAAAGGGACACACACAAAAACGGCGTGTTTTTGCTCACACCCAAATAGGAGCAAATTTGACAAGCTATAATAAATGATCTGTGGGGGATTTTGAGCTGAAACTTCAAAGACACATTCTGAGAGACTTATATTACATTTTGTGAAAAGGGCATTATAGATCCCTTTAAAATGTGCTTCACACTAAGAAAAAATGGTTCTTTTAAGAACTGTTTCCTGAAAGATTCTTTGGGGAACCAAAAAAAATCTTCAGTGGCGCTGTGAAAAACCTTGTTTTAGTACCTTTATTTTCAACAGAGCTATAGTTATCATTATAGCTATTGTCCTTGGTGTGAACGGCCCTTTATAGTGTGTGTGGATGTACTGTACTCACCTGAAACATCTGTTGTGATGACAGCACTGAAAAACACATGAATACAGCAGGAATATGTATTACACTACACAAGCTCCTGCTGCCTACGCTCCGCTTGAATAAAATATTCATCAGACGCAGGCTACGCATGCTATGAGATCCTGTTCATGAGCAGAATTCAGCAATGCTTTCATGGATACCAAAAATACTGATGTCAAACTTTTGTTTATTCCATCTTGTTTAAGAGTAGGGATATAGGGCCTGTGTTAAAAAAGCAAAGAAAACTCATCCCAGATGTGCAGATTTCCTTCTGAGATAGCATGTGTGTACAGATGTTTGAAGAGAGGACAAAACATGTCATTTTAACAGCACTAAACTGCGAGATCTGCTCCATCCAGTAGGTTTATTAGACGCAGGTCTTCCTCTCAAAGACTGTACAGCGATCCATTATTTTCTAAACAGCTCATTGTTTCTCAGTTAACCACAGTGTCAATCAAATAAAGGTGAGATAGAGAAGAGAGTGGCAGGAAGACAAACACACAGACAATTACTGTAATTCATCATTGAAATTAAACAATGTCTCGTGGGTAATGCGGTTTTCACTTTGCTGTCTGTCAGTTCTTTCTGTCTGTCCCAGTCCAGTCGTTCAGTCGACATCCAAAAGCTCTTTCCCGAAAGCAAGTAATGAGTGTTCCACTCGTGGTGTGCTGTAGTGCTATGATCTAACCTTTATCTCCACAGTGAAATCTCATTTGGCCAGACAGTGATTCATCATTCAGCTCATAAACGGCTGTTGAGATACGCCACAATTTAACAAGATAGCAAAACATCAAAAAATAAATCTTTAAAAGCTGTTAATGAATTAGATAAATATCTTATCACCACAAAAGGGTGTCAAATAAAGAAGTTTTAAGAGAAAATAGCACATGTTGTCTGTTAGAGAGTGAGAGACAGAAAGAGCGAGGAGAGATTGTATATTAATGTGTGTGAGAGAGAAAGCCTGTGAACTCAGCTATGCACAGCATAAACACAGGAAACCAGACAGATGCCGACATCTGTAGTCTTTTAGATAAAGGATTTTAGTACATTAACTCCTGAACCGCCATGTGCAGGAGGAACTACTGCCCAAGAAAACCCTTTGAACAGATTGTGTGAATTTTACTGAAAATAAAGAAGTGTCTAATTCAGTAATTGACTTTCCCAAAGCTTAAAGGATTAGTTCACTTCAGAATTAAAATTTCCTGATATTTACTCACCCCCATGTCATCCAAGATGTTCATGTCTTTCTTTCATCAGTGGAAAAGAAATTAAGGAAAACATTCCAGGATTTTTCTCCATATAGTGGACTTCACTGGGGTTCAACGGGTTGAAGGTCCAAATGTCAGTTTCAGTGCAGCTTCAAAGAGCTCTACATGATCCCAGACGAGGAATAAGAGTCTTATATTTGTGGTTAAAAAGAATATAATTTTTATTTTTTTTATTAAATGTCTGATGGTTTCTCTAGATTAGACTCTTATTCCTCGTCTGGGATCATGTAGAGCTCTTTGAAGCTGCACTGAAACTGACATTTGGACCTTCAACCCGTTGAACCCCAGTGAAGTCCACTATATGGAGAAAAATCCTGGAATGTTTTCCTCAAAAACCTTCATTTCTTTTCCACTGAAGAAAGAAAGACATGAACATCTTGGATAACATGAGGGTGAGTAAATATCAGGAAATTTTAATTCTGAAGTGAACTAAACCTTTAAAAGAAAGAAGAGATTGTGTGTGTGTTCCTCTGACCTTTTGTTTTCTTTATTATCTGTAATCTACTGATTTAAAATGGTCTTTCAGCTGTGGACAAACAAGCTAGACACAGTTTATATTCTAACACTACACCTTTTTGTCTCAGAGTAGAAAATAAAAATATAAATGTAAGATATTTTAGATTATTTTTCTTTTTAAAATAAATTGGCTTAAACAAAGTGGGGGCCCGGGTTAATTTAAAGGTCTGCTAGTGGTACAAATATGACATCGAAAATAGGCTATATAATCCCATATGTATGCATGATTAATCATTAAAAGATGGTGATCTCGATTCAAACACACACACGATTTTATTCCTAAATGGCAATGATTCGGCTATGTCTATTAAACCTTTGAAATTACGATCATCACACCAGAATATTTAAACCTGCTTTGTGCTGCCGCTGAGCCAGAGAGAGTCGCGGTCATAAGCTATGTCTGAAACAGCTTCACAAACAGTATTTCTGTGTTGCAAACATTAAATAACAATGAAAGTACTGGGATGAATGTTTATAGTTTACATATAAACACTGACATCAAAATGAGATTAAAAAAATATTGAATCTATTACATTGTTATGCCAGTAGATGGCGACCAGTGACTGTTAAAACGTATTTGATGTGTCAATTAATGATTCATTCAAGAGATTCGTTCAAAAACTATGGACGAAACAAGTCTTCATTTATTCATTTCAAACGATTTTTATATTATGAATTCATTTAGCGTGGTAACTTGATTATGTCTGTTTCGTCTGTATCATCAGTGAGCTTTTATGAGGTTTTACGCATGCGCAGAAAGGGGAATTTAGCGCTTTCTGATGTTTCAGTGTGGATAAGAAACATTTGGAAAACACTTCCAAAAGTTTCTTATCTATGGAGCCCCACATATGACATGCAGGAAAAAAATAGTAGGCTAAATCATGTGCATGATTTATTAATTCATTCCCTCAATTTGCTAAATCATGTGCACAATTTATAAATCGAGGCAACGAAATAGTAAATTGTGAGCATGATTTAGCAAATCAAATCAAGGAAATGAAATCGTAAATAGTGCGCATGATTTAGCAAATTGAGGGAACGAAATAGTAAAACGTAAATATAATGAAATTGTAAATCGTGTGCACGATTGAAATAGTAAATCGTGGAAACTCAATAGTAAATCGAGGGAATGAAATAGTAAATTGTGGAAACTAAATAGTAAATCAAGGGAATGAAATAGTAAATCGTGGAAATGAAATAGTAAATCGAGAGAATGAAATAGTAAATCGTGGAAACGAAATGGTAAATCGAGGGAATGAAATAGTAAATATTGCGCACGATTTAGAAAATTGAGGGAACAAAATAGTAAATCGTAAATACAATGAAATTGTAAATTGCGTGCACGATTGAAATAGTAAAATGTGGAAACTAAATAGTAAATCGAGGGAATGAAATAGTAAATTGTGTAAACTAAATAGTAAATCGAGGAATGAAATAGTAAATCGAGGGAATGAAATAGTAAATTGTGGAAACTAAATAGTAAATCGAGGGAATGAAATAGTAAATCGAGGGAATGAAATAGTAAATCGTGGGAATGAAATAGTAAATTGTGGAAACTAAATAGTAAATCGAGGGAATGAAATAGTAAATCAAGGGAATGAAATAGTAAATTGCGGAAACTAAATAGTAAATCGAGGGAATGAAATAGTAAATCGAGGGAATGAAATAGTAAATTGTGGAAACTAAATAGTAAATCGAGGGAACGAAATAGTAAATTGTGGAAACTAAATAGTAAATCGAGGGAATGAAATAGTAAATAGTGCGCATGATTTAGAAAATTGAGGGAACGAAATAGTAAATCGTAAATACAATGAAATTGTAAATCGTGTGCACGATTGAAATAGTAAATCGTGGAAACTAAATAGTAAATCGAGGGAATGAAATAGTAAATCGTGGAAACTAAATAGTAAATCGAGGGAACTAAATAGTAAATTGTGGAAACTAAATAGTAAATCGAGGGAATGAAATAGTAAATCGAGGGAATAAAATAGTAAATTGTGGAAACTAAATAGTAAATCGAGGGAATGAAATAGTAAATCGAGGGAATGAAATAGTAAATTGTGGAAACTAAATAGTAAATCGAGGGAATGAAACAGTAAATCGTGGAAACTAAACAGTAAATCGTGGAAACTAAACAGTAAATCGAGGGAATGAAATAGTAAATCGAGGAAACTAAACAGTAAATCGAGGGAACGAAACAGTAAATTGTGGAAACTAAATAGTAAATCGAGGGAATGAAATAGTAAATTGTGGAAACTAAATAGTAAATCGAGGGAATGAAATAGTAAATAGTGCGCATGATTTAGAAAATTGAGGGAACTAAATAGTAAATCGTAAATACAATGAAATTGTAAATCGTGTGCACGATTGAAATAGTAAATCTTGGAAACTAAATAGTAAATCGAGGGAATGAAATAGTAAATTGTGGAAACAAAATAGTAAATCGTGGAAACGAAATACTAAATAGAGGGAATGAAATAGTAAATCGTGGGAATGAAATAGAAAATCATGGAAACTACACAGTAAATTGAGGAAACTAAACAGTAAATCGAGGGAACGAAACAGTAAATCATGGAAACTAAACAGTAAATCGTGGAAACTAAACAGTAAATCGAGGGAACGAAACAGTAAATCGTGGAAACTAAACAGTAAATCGTGGAAACTAAACAGTAAATCGAGGGAACGAAACAGTAAATCGTGGAAACTAAACAGTAAATCGTGGAAACTAAACAGTAAATCGAGGGAACGAAACAGTAAATCGTGGAAACTAAACAGTAAATCGTGGAAACTAAACAGTAAATCGAGGGAATGAAATAGTAAATCGAGGAAACTAAACAGTAAATCGAGGGAACGAAACAGTAAATTGTGGAAACTAAATAGTAAATCGAGGGAATGAAATAGTAAATTGTGGAAACTAAATAGTAAATTGTGGAAACTAAATAGTAAATCGAGGGAATGAAATAGTAAATTGTGGAAACTAAATAGTAAATCGAGGGAATGAAATAGTAAATAGTGCGCATGATTTAGAAAATTGAGGGAACGAAATAGTAAATCGTAAATACAATGAAATTGTAAATCGTGTGCACGATTGAAATAGTAAATCGTGGAAACTAAATAGTAAATCGAGGGAATGAAATAGTAAATTGTGGAAACAAAATAGTAAATCGTGGAAACGAAATACTAAATAGAGGGAATGAAATAGTAAATCGTGGGAATGAAATAGAAAATCATGGAAACTACACAGTAAAT
Source organism: Ancherythroculter nigrocauda (assembly GCA_036281575.1). Taxonomy (NCBI): domain Eukaryota; kingdom Metazoa; phylum Chordata; class Actinopteri; order Cypriniformes; family Xenocyprididae; genus Ancherythroculter; species Ancherythroculter nigrocauda. The sequence goes on from VTFQ01000014.1 coordinate 887,471, forward strand.
TGAGGAAACTAAACAGTAAATCGAGGGAACGAAACAGTAAATCATGGAAACTAAACAGTAAATCGTGGAAACTAAACAGTAAATCGAGGGAACGAAACAGTAAATCGTGGAAACTAAACAGTAAATCGTGGAAACTAAACAGTAAATCGAGGGAACGAAACAGTAAATCGTGGAAACTAAACAGTAAATCGTGGAAACTAAACAGTAAATCGAGGGAACGAAACAGTAAATCGTGGAAACTAAACAGTAAATCGTGGAAACTAAACAGTAAATCGAGGGAACGAAACAGTAAATCGTGGAAACTAAACAGTAAATCGTGGAAACTAAACAGTAAATCGAGGGAATGAAATAGTAAATCGAGGAAACTAAACAGTAAATCGAGGGAACGAAACAGTAAATTGTGGAAACTAAATAGTAAATCGAGGGAATGAAATAGTAAATAGTGCGCATGATTTAGAAAATTGAGGGAACGAAATAGTAAATCGTAAATACAATGAAATTGTAAATCGTGTGCACGATTGAAATAGTAAATCGTGGAAACTAAATAGTAAATCGAGGGAATGAAATAGTAAATCGTGGAAACTAAATAGTAAATCGAGGGAACTAAATAGTAAATTGTGTAAACTAAATAGTAAATCGAGGGAATGAAATAGTAAATCGAGGGAATAAAATAGTAAATTGTGGAAACTAAATAGTAAATCAAGGGAATGAAATAGTAAATCGAGGGAATGAAATAGTAAATTGTGGAAACTAAATAGTAAATCAAGGGAATGAAATAGTAAATAGTGCGCATGATTTAGAAAATTGAGGGAACGAAATAGTAAATCGTAAATACAATGAAATTGTAAATCGTGTGCACGATTGAAATAGTAAATCGTGGAAACTAAATAGTAAATCGAGGGAATGAAATAGTAAATCGTGGAAACTAAATAGTAAATCGAGGGAACTAAATAGTAAATTGTGTAAACTAAATAGTAAATCGAGGGAATGAAATAGTAAATCGAGGGAATAAAATAGTAAATTGTGGAAACTAAATAGTAAATCGAGGGAATGAAATAGTAAATCGAGGGAATGAAATAGTAAATCGAGGGAATAAAATAGTAAATCGTGGAAACTAAACAGTAAATCGAGGGAATGAAATAGTAAATCGAGGAAACTAAACAGTAAATCGAGGGAACGAAACAGTAAATTGTGGAAACTAAATAGTAAATCGAGGGAATGAAATAGTAAATAGTGCGCATGATTTAGAAAATTGAGGGAACGAAATAGTAAATCGCAAATACAATGAAATTGTAAATCGTGTGCACGATTGAAATAGTAAATCGTGGAAACTAAATAGTAAATCGAGGGAATGAAATAGTAAATCGTGGAAACTAAATAGTAAATCGAGGGAACTAAATAGTAAATTGTGTAAACTAAATAGTAAATCGAGGGAATGAAATAGTAAATCGAGGGAATAAAATAGTAAATTGTGGAAACTAAATAGTAAATCGAGGGAATGAAATAGTAAATCGAGGGAATGAAATAGTAAATTGTGGAAACTAAATAGTAAATCGAGGGAATGAAATAGTAAATAGTGCGCATGATTTAGAAAATTGAGGGAACGAAATAGTAAATCGTAAATACAATGAAATTGTAAATCGTGTGCACGATTGAAATAGTAAATCGTGGAAACTAAATAGTAAATTGAGGGAATGAAATAGTAAATTGTGGAAACAAAATAGTAAATCGTGGAAACGAAATACTAAATAGAGGGAATGAAATAGTAAATCGTGGGAATGAAATAGAAAATCATGGAAACTAAACAGTAAATTGAGGAAACTAAACAGTAAATCGAGGGAACGAAACAGTAAATCATGGAAACTAAACAGTAAATCGTGGAAACTAAACAGTAAATCGAGGGAACGAAACAGTAAATCGTGGAAACTAAACAGTAAATCGTGGAAACTAAACAGTAAATCGAGGGAACGAAACAGTAAATCGTGGAAACTAAACAGTAAATCGTGGAAACTAAACAGTAAATCGAGGGAACGAAACAGTAAATCGTGGAAACTAAACAGTAAATCGTGGAAACTAAACAGTAAATCGAGGGAACGAAACAGTAAATCGTGGAAACTAAACAGTAAATCGTGGAAACTAAACAGTAAATCGAGGGAATGAAATAGTAAATCGAGGAAACTAAACAGTAAATCGAGGGAACGAAACAGTAAATTGTGGAAACTAAATAGTAAATCGAGGGAATGAAATAGTAAATAGTGCGCATGATTTAGAAAATTGAGGGAACGAAATAGTAAATCGTAAATACAATGAAATTGTAAATCGAGGGAATGAAATAGTAAATCGTGGAAACTAAATAGTAAATCGAGGGAATGAAATAGTAAATTGTGGAAACAAAATAGTAAATCGTGGAAACTAAACAGTAAATCGTGGAAACTAAACAGTAAATCGAGGGAACGAAACAGTAAATCATGGAAACTAAACAGTAAATCGTGGAAACTAAACAGTAAATCGAGGGAACGAAACAGTAAATCGTGAAACTAAACAGTAAATCGAGGGAACGAAACAGTAAATCATGGAAACTAAACAGTAAATCGAGGGAACGAAACAGTAAATCGTGGAAACTAAACAGTAAATCGAGGGAACGAAACAGTAAATCGTGGAAACTAAACAGTAAATCGAGGGAACGAAATAGTAAATCGAGGAAACTAAACAGTAAATCGAGGGAACGAAATAGTAAATCGAGGAAACTAAACAGTAAATCGAGGGAATGAAATAGTAAATCGAGGGAACTAAACAGTAAATCGAGGGAATGAAATAGTAAATCGAGGAAACTAAACAGTAAATCGAGGGAATGAAATAGTAAATCGAGGAAACTAAACAGTAAATCGAGGGAATGGATGGTTGTGGTTTGCTATTGGTGGATCTCATTTGAGTGACAGGTTGCCCCGCCCTCATCATCAGAGAAAAGAAGAGGTGCTGCAAGAGGGAGGAGAGATATTCTGATTCAAGATTATGAGACACATTCATTTAAAAAAAATAATGTGCACAAATAAATCATTTAGAACAAATACTGTAATGTTCCATAAAAGAAGAAGAAGAAAAAATGTGTCCATTTTGATTTCATTGCGCATGGGGTAAGCTATATATGGGGTAAGACTAAATTAAATATGAGTAGTTGGATCCAAATAGTTTGGTGTTATTAAACTGACTCATGTCATCAAAATCTCCCTCCAGCTCAATCAGAGTTCTAGACCCTGTCAGTGTCTGTACAGTCTCAGCCCACTCCTTCACTCAACCCGTTATATCGCTGCGCGAGACTATATTTCAAACAAAGTGCATCTTCAGTAATAAAAGCTGCACACATGGAGAGATTCTGATGACAGCAGCTGTGCTTGTTTAAATACTCTATACGTGTAGCCTACAGAAATATTTACATCCAAGAAATGATCGTGTCAGTGTTGTGTTGCTCTAACATACTGTGTTTGCGAGATTTTTTTTCAATCCCACACAAATTAATTATTAAAAATCGCACGCTCTCTCTCTCTCTCCCTCTGTCAATGTGCGTCATCTGGAATGGCGTCACGTGGGAGTACAAAGGCGAAGCTCGCGCGCTCTGCCCATTACAAACGATTCGACCCTCGGTCTCGAGGAGATACTTCACAACGCGTTTATTATTTAATGCAATAATGCAACCAAATATGAGTGACTTTTATCGACACGACCTCGTCTGTTTGATAGGATTATTCAAACAACTGAGGGAAATCAGGGAAATCCCGCTCGCCTTTGAATTGTTTGTTGTGGATTTATAGACGAGGAAAGACACTCGACTGAAAGAAAACACGGAAGAAAAAGAAGAGACGAACTTTTTGTTAGTTTTGAGATATTCTCATTCAGACCACATTTTCTGCCTGCTTAAGAATCGTGAAGTTTGTCTCGAGCGCGTATCCAGCTGCTGGCGCGCGCTGGGTTGAGATGGAGAGGACGCGCGCGCTCAGATGGAAGTTTTCTCTCCAAACATCCAAACACAGAGAATCCGATGGACTGAATTATGAAACTACAAAAAAACAGCTTTTAAAGCAAAGTATTAGTTAAATCGTCCTCTACGGTGGAGCGGAAATATGATGATGATCGTGAGATCTACTTGTGCGTAATGGACACATAACACCAGGAGGAGGATCTCAGCAGACAGGTGTGTATTATTGCTCAGTAAACATCAGCTTTATCATCCACTGCATCGCAAATCAGTACAAATATCTGGATCTGGTGGTCGTTTTTTGTGGATTACATGGATTGTTCGTCATTACGCGCAGACTTCAGATGTATTTCTTCACGTCTCCAGTGTTTTTCTTGGTTCTGTTTATGATGCGATAAAGGAAATGTTCAGCAGGTTTGTTAAAGGTCAGTATCTCTCCATCAGATGAGCAGATGAACACAAGACCAATATTGGAGAGCATATTTATGATCGATATGATCATTGAGCTGCAGAGGACTTTAGTACTTCTGCCACCCACACACACACACATTTGGTCCCCACAATGTAATATAAACAGAAGCACACACACACACACACTGATCTGTGCTTATGAACAGCAGATGATCGTGGGTAGTCATATATATATATTCATACAGGAATCTCGTCACAATCAAGACAATCTCTCAATATATTCTTTGATTCTAACTCAGAACAAAATAAAAAAAGAAAAGTATACACACTTATAATTACACACATATTTACACATGTATGGATACATTTTAGGGGTTATTTGTAAAATTCAGAAACCCTTGTTATTAGCGACACCGGTGGCCATTAAGTGAACTGCAGCAGAACTTATTGCTTGCGTAACCGTGATTCAAGACTCCGATATACTCATGGCGAAGTTATTTTTGTTATTCACTTAGAAGTAAATAGAAGTTGGAAGTACCTTTGCAGCGATATACTGTTAACGAACATCTCAACTCCGCCCACATTTAGATGAATATGCAAATATGTGCTGCACGCTTTCCTCTCAATAACAAAATAAACACAACAAAAATGAGAAAACAGCAGTTCAGAAAGCATCTGATCATACTGATGCGAATATGTTTGAACCAGCTCTGAGATTCAGGTGTCATGTCGACATAATTACATATTATAGTTTGATTATGAAGTATATGAGACTATAGACTATATAGATCAGGCTTTGTGAGACTATAGTGTGAATTAATGGCTCTTTCAGCATTATCCTGAACATTGTATAAGCATTAGTTTCATGTGTGATTGAACGGAAGAGAGTCTCTCGGGAGCGTAAACGTCACATCCGTTTGATTTTCCTGGCAAAACCGGTCCGAGTTCTTCATATGAAATCAGTCTAGACAACCAAGGAAGTCGGGGAAGGTCTTGGTTTTATGTTTCGTTATGTGCTGTTCACATATTGACATTAATACATGGAAATTCTTACATATAGCCACTTTAAAAATATTGCATGTTTTTGTAATAGAGTAATGATAAACTGAAGAGCAATGTTTTAATAAAGCCCTAAATATATTATATCTAGGCCATAGAAACATCTGTTTCAGGGTTCAGCACAAAAAATCTCTTTGTCTAAATTACTATGCTTTGCTTTTTTTTTTTTTACACAGTTTTTAGCATGAAATGCTATTCTTAATCCACCATTTTCCTCACTTTTCCGGCAACATTAAAGGGATATTTCACCCAAAAATGAAAATCCTATCATCATTTACTCACCCTCAAGTTCTTTCTTTCTTCTGCTGAACACAAAAGAAGATATTTGGAAGAATGTTGGTAACCAGACAGTTGATTACTCATGTTCTTCAAAATATCTTCTTTTGTGTTCAGCAGAAGAAAGAAACTCATACCGGAACAACTTGAGGGTGAGTAAATGATGACAGAATTTTCAGTTTTGGGTGAAATATCCCTTTGAGGCAAGAGGCGTCTTGTTGGATTTTGTTTAGTTTTTGTAATCGTTTAGACTCTGTTACTGACGATAGCGAGCGGTGGAGGCTCTGGAACAGTTTTTCTGTTAGAGAGTTTCATAACAGTCTCAGTTGTGAAGTGTCTCACCATTGTGCTGCTCTAGGCGAGATCGGCATGTCTAGAAACAGCCTTGAGAAAGCTTAGGAAACTACTCTAATCTTACATTACTACAACAAGGCCAATACAAGAGCTCACTGGCAATTATCATACTGAATGAGATTTTGTTTTTCAGTGCAATAACTGTCTTAATTTTATCATGTTCTTGTGGTATAGCTTGACAATAGACCTGCTTTTACAGTATTTTGGTGGAAAATTGCTTCTTGTTACAAAACTGGTAAAATGCTATAGCTTTCTATCCACAAATATATTACTGATTTTAAAAAACAATCCAAATTACTGTGATCTGAGCCACTCAAAACACTTTATTATGAGCCGCTTCTTCAGTTTACAACACAGCACAGCTTCAGTGGGTGAACACTGTTTCATGTTGGGTTCATGTTGTTTGATTAGGGTTGGAGCTAAACTCTGCAGGGCAGTAGATCTCCAGGAGCAGGGCTGAAGATCCATGTTTCAAAATATGATTTCTAATCATGAGTTACACATTTGTTTGTCAAATGCACAACTATGACAGCTTTGTAATATTTCACCTGACCAGCAGAGGACTGTATGGATTCTGTCACCTTTACACTCTTTTAAACTTCTTATGTCTGTTTCGCACTGCAAGTGTCATATTTTTCCTTCATATTTGCACACTGGAAAAAAACACATGCTGCTCAAAACACAAATATGCATTAAAAGCACAGCCAGTATTGCCATCTATTAGAACTGTTCAATTAAAATGTGAACTTTGACTATTGAACTTAAGATAAAAATGCACATTCAAATGCAAAAGATGGAAGGACGATTTTTTTTGTTAGATGTTATATTTTTAAATTATTATTTTGGTTTAATTTTGCATTTTCTTGTCAGCTAAATCAGTAAAAATTACAAAATTAACATTTTAATTATGCATTTTTGAAGCTGTGCTGTGTGTTGTAAAGTGAAGTGTAGTGGTTCACAACCAGGGGGAGAAATAAGACAAAACTAAATTTTAAATTAGCTAAAACAACTAAGATTTGAGATATTTCTTATTTTAATATTTTCAATTCTCAACAACTGTTTGTTTTTTCTCTTTGCAAACCAGGCTTCCCACTGTCATGTAAAAACTGGATATATGAAGTAGTCTAATTTTCAAAATGTGATTTCTAGAACTGGAAAAATTGTATTTGGGCATTTTTGTAGCAAATATAAATTTTTCTAGTTTTGCCAAGGTCTGAAATATTTTATCAAAAAGAAAATGTGAATACAAATATTTTTAAAAAATAGTTAATACTGGGCAAATGGGTAACTGCAGTATACACCAATTTGACATTAAAATCCCTATGAAATCAAAATTGCAGTTTTTTTGCTTTAAAGTATGAATATGTTCGCCTTACTGTTATCTATAAGCTAGCGTACGCCAAAACAATGACAACATTCACATTTAGACATAAACATTTACTTCATAATCACTAACTTCCGCCGGTATGGATCAACGATTTTGATGACATCACTCTGCACTTCAGCGTCTCATTAGATTTTCTGTCCAATCAAATGCTGTCTAGAATCTGAAGTCATATGTTTGCGGGTGGGACATGCCACACCACTTTTCGCCTGGGTCAATATTGTCCCCACCACTTTTTGAATCATCTTGCGGTACAGATGCATCTAATAATAATTAACCCTCTGGAGTCTGAGGCTGATTTGGGGCTCGGAGAAGTTTTGACATGCCCTGACATTTGTGCTTTTTTCAGTTGTTCATAAACATATAAATGACAAAAGTGTCATTACACTGTATTCAGCACAAACTAGGCTACCATAATATGTGAGGAACATGTATGTACATGTTTGTATTTTTGAAGGAATAATGTTTATGCGTGGTTATTGAAAAAACAAAAAACTTAAGTCACTGAAATAAAGCCAAAAAAAATATATTAAATCTGTGTTCATAAGACTTCTGGGTATTGGAGGTTGTAGACTAGAGTTTTTGCTTCAGAATTATGTAAAAATTATAATGCCTACTCCTTCATATAAAACAATATATTGATTTAGTTTTTGTAAGACACTTTTTGTCAAGAAACACAGTATGCGTGGAGGCGTGAATCATCATGAATAATGGGCCATTTACACCTGAGAAGACAAAAGAATCACATAATAATGACCTGAAATGACTTGCATATTAATGAGGCCTTTCAGTCAGGTAGGCTGTGAAAAAACCCTCTGTAATCATGTCTCAGCTCATCATAAACAGCAATACTGTGAAATATTATTACAATTTAAAATAATGGTATTCTATTATATTCTTTAAAATATAATGTATTTCTGTGATGCAAAGTGTCTGAACAATTATGTTACCTCTATGGCATTTCATATAGGCTTTTAGCTTAAAAGCATGCACATTTGGAGAAATATTGATGGATTCTTACAGTATATATTTATGTCAATTTTCTATACTGAGGAATAATATTTATTCAATATTTATTGTCATCACTATGAGTGCTGGATACTGTGTTTTCAATTCATACTTGCAGCCGGAGAGCGCTCTGTACACCTTTAGGCCACAAATTTATATAAAGAAGAAAAAGAACCAGGAACTAACGGCATGTCTTCTAGAGATCGCTAACCATGGCTTTAACATCCAAATAAACACTTTTCAAGACAATAAATACACGATTGAGACAATGCATACAAGTATTGCCTCTGAATTTGCGTCTGAATAGCGCTGGCTCCGTGGGCGTGGCCGCATTAGCGGATAATGAGCTGATTCACAGACTTCTGACATGGCTCTCTTTTCATACGGATTACATAAACACAGAATGTTTGTTTTCGATTTGACTTGCACGATTTAAAACCTGACATTTCAACGTTTCTTTAGACATAAGTTTAATTTTTTTGTCATTCGTATTCACTAAGTTACAGTTCATTTTCTGAGAACTATCAGATTGGAGTTCGTTCAGAGGAAGACGAGAGATCATGTATCATGTTAGTTTTCTTTATTTTACAAAAAGCACAACATTGTGTTTTTACTCTGAGTGTACACAAATAAAAGAAGACATTCTATAGTTTCAATTGATATATTACTTATGTCTCTATGACAAGAAATGACGTATTTTAAGTCTGTTTTGCTGCAATGTGAAAAAAATCCTGCAAAACGCGCCGGCGCATTTTCAGACCTCAGGGAGTTAAACATCTCTAGTTGACTAGCAGAGTTAAATAAGACGCGATCTGGCGCTGGAATGTGTTGTTTCTGAAATCGCGCTGAGTGCTCATGAGCACTTCAATCTATCGCTAACCACTGTGGAGACTCTCTATTTGTTCCGGCAAAATCACAAAACAAAATGCACCCTGTTCTTGGTATACAATCACTGATGATCATCTTTGGTTTAATGAGAAAAAAAACTATACAAGGGCGGATCAGAACCCAGAACCTCTGACACGCTTAACAAAGGTTCAACCGCCAGACCATTAGCGGATCTGTATGTTTATTCACTGACGTGGTCACACAATTACAGTTTTCTTTATGGTGAATGCCACATAGTGCACTTTATAGGGGATAGGGAACAATTCAGAGTGCAAATATGCTTTCCATTGGGGTGAATGAAGTCTGGTTTTACATTAGTGTCACGGAATGAGAGTGAAGTGTGTGTGTGTGAGAGAGAGAGAGACCTCTGGCAGAATAGAACAGGATTTCAGCAAAAACTAGTGTGATATATCCTACCCGAAATCGAGTTTCAAGTCAACTAGTGGGTTGTTGCCTGTTATTAGCACTTTGCGAAATGTTCTTAAAAGTGCTTTCTTGTGTCACAGTTCCTCTCTAGCTTTACTGAAAACAATGCCTAAAATATTGATTAAGAGATAAGGGATTGTGAATGTGTTTTTGCAGTGTGTGGAACACACGTTTGAAGATTAGATGTCTGAAGCTGCTGATAAACACACAGGCGATTAGAAACGGCTCATTGAGAGTTAAAGCATTCTTCAGAGGAAAGTACCCGTTTCCAGACTGTTGGCTATGATCTCATAATGTGTGCTTTTGTTCTTATGTTTGTTTATATAATCTCCACCTCTTCTATCCTCAAGCTTCCAACTCTGTTAACATTTTATTTTCACGGCTTTGTTGCCTTTTAGCAGAATAAGTTTGTGTATGTATCGCACCGCTCACATCAACAATCACTGACTTCACAACCTTCATTCTCTTGGATTATAAACACAACACCATACGAGAGCCAGCTAATTACAGGGCCTGAGACACCACCTGTTTAGTGCTGATTAAAATTCATTTGCATATAATTAGATGTGAAGCTAATAAAGATTCGATAAGGTAAAATACAGTGAAAATGTAATGCAAACAAAGGAAATGAAAATCCCAGTGCAAGTAGACCATGTTTAATCTTTGTCTTGTCTCCTCCCTAATGATTTCATAGTGGACTGACCATTTGATTTATTTGTAAACTCATCTATTCAGTCATTTATTAGAAGAGGTTGGAAGACAACGTTTCACCTCTCTCACAGATATTTGAAGAGTTTACCCAAAGAGTCAACACCAGAAGAGAAAAACGCCACCGATATCTCTTCCTAGACTCTGAATGTGTGGGTTCACCTTCAACCTCTGTGTTTTAACATTTACCATCACTACAGTCATCAATTGATCAATCAATAAAAACTGGCCTCTTGACAAAAGCTGTCCTCTTATGCCTTTAAACTCTTTTGGCTGTTTCATTTGATGAAATATGTAAGTACTTTTTCAGGCGCAGGTGGCTAGTATCACTTGGGCAATAGTCTGAGCATGAAATCAGACCCGTTTGTGCTACAGATGCTAATGCTTTATTAAAGAAAGGTACTGTAGATACAAAACAAAGCCCGTTCACTGCAAGAACGATAACTATAAAGATAACTATATCAGCGTCCACACCAACAATATCTTTCTGTTCATTATAAGCGCTCTGCAATTTTTTTCATCTGCTGTTTTAAATGCTGGAGCTCTGATGGATTCTGATTGGCTGTCAATGATTTTATCATTCATCAGCTGGAAAAAATCACTCTGGAAGTGATTCATATGATATCACTCTATGCCGTTATCATTATAGTTGAAGTGTTTACTCTGGAGTTCTTTTTAAAATGATTTTTAAAAACTATATCTTTATCATTATAGTTATCGCCCTTGGTGTGAAAGGACCTTAATAAATCTATATTTATTTCTTATAGGCTGTAAAGGATTTTTACAAAACTTTTTTTCTTCAACTTTACATGTTAAAATAAACAAATAAAAAGAGTGTTAAAGGGATAGTTCACCCAAAAATTCAAAAAAATTATCCCATGATTTACTCACCCTCAAGCCATCCTAGATGTATACGACTATCTTCTCTCAGACAAACACAATTGGAGTTATATCCTGGTTCTTCCAAGCTTTATAATGGCATTGAATAGTGTCTGGGTTTTTGAAGCTCCAAAAAAGCACATCCATCCATCATAAAAGTAATCCACACGGCTCCAGGGGTTAATAAAGGCCTTCTGAAGTGAAACAAAGGGTTTTTGTTAGAAGAATATCCATAATTAAAACTTTATAGACCATAATCACTGGCTTCTGGCCATCCGCGAGTCGAGTTCCGGCAGAAGGGTGTCCTCTGACTCGATGCATGATGTAGCTCCTATTAAATCGAAATCCTCTAACGATTTTCTTTAAAACTCCTTGTTTTAGAGATCTATCCTTCACGCTGCTCTATCCTCTGAGTTTCTGCGTTTGTCAATTCTCACCTTACGCTACACCTACATCATACGTCTATTCCTAATTTTCTTCTTTCTCTCGCTTTCAATTTTCACTGATGGTAAATGAAAAGAAATAGCCTATGACACCTGAGCAGGACACAATCTTACAGGAGCAAGACTGAAAAATCCTCATACACCTCTACCAGAGAAACGCCGCATTGTGAAAGCTGTGGGCAGGCGGAGGACAAAATATGATATTTTTTGCCGGAGCATACTGGAATCAATCTTATGGTTGCCAAGACATGTAGTAACATAGTGCATTAATATAGAACTCAAGAATGTGCTGTAATGTCACTCATGTGCCTCAAACTGCTTATCCAAACTACCAAAAGTCAGCTCACTATAAATAAATACAAATTTTAAGTTATATTTTGTTTTGTTTTTTTGCCTTTGTTTGGCAGGAGAGCTTGAGAAGGAACAGGAAGCAGTTGGATAGGAACAGACAGGACTGAAATTCAGGTCAGCCAAAGCATTGCTGACCACAAGGCTGTCTCCAACATAAATATGTCATTTAAGGGTTTACTTGCAAATCAATATATGGACAACATATATAAAAAATAATAAGGATTGGTGTAGGATTGCACATTGTAGGTGTAGAGGGCCTAGTGAGCAGGGTTATTATTAAAGGTGCCCTAGAACCCTTCTTCACAAGATGTAATATAAGTCTAAGGTGTCCCCTGAATGTGTCTGTGAAGTTTCAGCTCAAAATACCCCATAGACTTTTTATTATTCAGTTTTTTAACTGCCTATTTTGGGGCATAATTAAATATGCGCCGATTCAGCGCGCGTCCCCTTTAAATGCTCGCACTCCCCGCCCCCGAGCTCGCAACTCTATAATACATTGCATAAACAAAGTTCACACAGCTAATATAACCCTCAAAATGGATCTTTACAAAGTGTTCATCATGCAGCATATCAGATATAGTAAGTATGGTATTTATTTGGATGTTTACATTTGATTCTGAATGAGTTTGAGGCTATGCTCTGTGGCTAACGGGGCTAATGCTACACTGTTGGAGAGATTTATAAAGAATGAAGTTGTGTTTATGAATTATACAGACTGCAAGTGTTTAAAAATGAAAATAGCGACGGCTCTTGTCTCCGTAAATACAGTAAGAAACGATGGTAACTTTAACCACATTTAACAGTACATTAGCAACATGCTAACGAAACATTTAGAAAGACAGTTTACAAATATCACTAAAAATATCATGTAATCATGGATCATGTCAGTTATTATTGCTCCATCTGCCATTTTTTGCTATTGTCCTTGCTTGCTTACCTAGTCTGATGATTCAGCTGTGCACAGATCCAGACGTTAATACTGGCTTGTGTAATGCCTTGAACATGAGCTGGCATATGCAAATATTGGGGGCGTACATATTAATGATCCCAACTGTTATGTAACAGTCGGTGTTATGTTGAGATTCGCCTGTTCTTCAGAGGTCTTTTGCACAAATCAAATTTACATAAGGAGGAGGAAACAATGATGTTTGAGACTCACTGTATGTCATTTCCATGTACAGAACTCTAATTATTTAACTATGCCGAGGTAAATTAAATTTTCAATTCTAGGGCACCTTTAACTAAAACTAAAAACATTTCCATTACTTTAAACTAAATAAACATTATTAATTACCTAGTTCCGGCATGAAACTCTAGATGGCACAGACTGATAGGTCTTTAACTCATTTGATATCGATCACGTCTTTATCTACATAGCACTGCTGATTGGTTGCTGTTGCATCAGCAGCCAATGAGCTGCGGCTCAACATTCAAACAAATACCGGTAATGTTGCTGTTAGCAGTCTGCAGCGTGCTTTCAGAAACCCTCCATCTTCCCCAGCTCCACCTGCATAGATCTGCTACAGGGGTTAATACATGTGTTACATGTGCAGCAGCATGTCTTACATTTTTATTGGGATGATAAACATTCCAGTTTACTTGCTCTTTCCTAGAGGATTAGTAAATTGATACATAATATCTCTTAGATCGGATAAAATAATTGATTTGTATATAGTTTTTTTGTTGTTTCAGCATACTTGATTTCCCTTGGCTGTCAAAATCACATTGCCAGACTTGTGAATAGGGCAGTCACTCATGACTAATGCTTCAGCCTTTTATTTATATAATTATTTTATCATTGATTTCAAACATTTGCATTTACAATCATGGAGAGATCTTCTTAAAGCTCCATCATGCTGTGATTTGTTACATTGTAATGTTGATTCATTGTTCTCTTTCTTTTGTGTACTTCGTAATTATGCATGACTTTTTGTTTTGCTTCTCTGTGTATAAAGCAAGACAAGGGTAACAACATAATGCTGTGATATAAATACATTTAAAAAGATTCACAATAGCCCCAACAGTGCTTAAACCAGCATTCAGCAAACACATTTCCCTAACGCCTAGAGCTGAACTGAGATAGGGATCAAAGATAAGACTGGCTGAAGCCTCCCGCTTACTTAAACACTTGTTTATTCCTTTATTTGCAGGCTTGCATTGCCATAGCAATGATTGCCACAGGTGGGGTGATCACGGGGCTCGCGGCACTGAAAAGACAAGACTCCACCCGCTCTCAGTATCATCTGCCGATCCAGAGCCCAGCCAATGCACCGGAGAAGAAAAGCACCAAGCGTAAACCTAGAGCTGATGTGGTGGTGGTGAGAGGGAAGATCCGCCTGTATTCAGCCTCAGGATTCTTCCTGGTTTTGGGAGTGCTGATCCTCATGGCAGGCATTGCAATGGCTGTTCTTGGATATTGGCCTCATAAGGACCCCCAGAAGACACCAGAGAGCAAGTTGTCCGTGAACGATACGCAGGTGGGCTCCATCGCGCAATTCTTGGAGCAGCACCTGCATTCCGAGAAGATGAAAATGTTGGGTCCTTTCACCATGGGAATTGGGATTTTTATCTTCATCTGTGCTAATGCCATCTTGCATGAGAACAGGGATCGTGAGACAAAGATCATCCACATGAGGGACATGTACTCGACCGTCATAGACATTCACAGCCTGCGGATTAAGGAGCAGAAGTGTACAAACGGGGCCTACGTGGGTCCCTACGCGGACACGGAGATCCGTTCCTTCGGTCTGGATGGCCAGTTTGCCTCACGGCTCGCAGCAAACACGCTAATGTCCTTCTCCGGTCTGGATGGTGACATCCGGTTCTCCCACAGGACCAGCTCGGCTGAGGACGATGAGGGTCTGATGAGCGAAGCCCGAGGCGGATTTGGCCTGTTGTCGCCTACCTACAAGGACCGTTCTGAATGTATCTTTGGGTTCCAGGATGAAGGTGTTCATCGGTGGGAGGACAAGCGTGGCGCGCTCAAGAAATGCCAAACGCGCTCCATCGTTTCTTCTTCCATCAGCGCCTTCACGCTGCCCGTCATCAAACTCAACAACTGCGTCATCGACGAGCCTGACATCGACAGCATCACGGAGGAATTGGAGCAGAACAGGGTACACTCCAGACCTCCGTCAATGGAGTCGTTGACAGTCCCCGTTCCCGACGTCGCCAAAGCTTTCAAGCCTCGGGGCGTCCAGCTGCTCCGGAGCAACTCGGCCACCGAATCCCCTACCTCCACATCTTCCCGTTCCTCGCTGTCTCCTGGATCCACCAGCGGTAGATACCTGTCACCTGGAGCGGCGCGTAAAGACTTCGGCTCCAATAACTCCCTCCACATGTTGTCAGCCCATTCCAAATCTCTGGATTTAGAGAGAGCGCCCACAATGCTGACTGTCCAACCCGAACAGAGGAAACACCCTAGCTGGCCCAGATTGGACCGCAGTAATAGTAAAGGATACACTAAACTGGAGGACAAAGAGGACCCTATGGACAGGCTTATAGTGCCCCCAGTGGCCATGAAGAAGGACTACACTAAAAAGGAGAAGCTTCTAATGATCTCCAGGTCTCACAATAACTTGAGCTTTGAGCATGATGAGTTTATGAGCAGCAGTCTGAAGAGAGGCACCTCAGAGACCAGATTTTAAAACTGAGCCAGTGTCAAATGTCAACCCACTGGCTTTTGGCCTTCACTGATCGCCTGCAATACAGTTTTTGAACAGAAAGCTTCTTTCACTGGATATTTCACCATGAATTTGAAATACAAAAAGTGAGCTGTAATGGTAATAAAAGTATGGGTAGAGCAAACAATTCAGTAACTATCAGGTTAGTGCAACTTGTTCAAATGTGTTTGTATTGTTTTTGTTATCATTCAGACAGGATCTATTGTCTGTTTGAGTACAGTATGTGTGTTGTACCAGCACTGCTAGTTATTTTACTTTAAATAATTTATTGTTTAAAACACACACACTGATATTTTTGAAGAGAACTTATCTATGTATAATTTATGTTTCTCAGAATAAACACGACCTTTCCAGATAACGTCCTGCTTTGTTGCACACAGTTTCATCATAAGCATAATTTAGTTTACCTGTAACTAGGTCTATTATAGCACTCGTATTAATGAGATAACTCGCACAAAACTGACCATTCTGTCATCATGTAATCATCGTCACGCTCCTCACAGTTCATGCTGCTACTTTTTCTCTTTTCACACAGCTCTCTTCCTGAAAACAGTACATAGATTGTATATGTCAGAAAAGGACAAAAAATAAAAGTAGTCAGTACAACTCATTTGCTTCATGTGATAGACTAAAACGTTTTCATATTAGCTGATAGTAAATTCTGAGATCATGTTCACAGAATTTGAAATTTGGACTGCTTTTATTTTATTGTATTTTTTGTTGTTTTGTTTTGTTTTTTTGGTCCTTTTTGGAGCATAACACTATGAACTGTGCTCGTATATAATAGAGTTTTATGAAGATTTTGCTGACTTTCTCTTTGCGATCCACTGAAAATGAATAGCATACGTGAAGGTAAATAATGAGATAATTTTCTTTCTCATTTAAGTCTTATGGTCTGTTTTAATTTACACTGCAAAAATGTATTGTAACTTAAATTTTTTCTGCAACTCTGGTTGACAGTAAACTACTATAAACACCATTAATAACCTTTCTGAAAGAACTTTAAATGAAAATTCACCTTATTTTCTAAATGCATGATATAAATCTTATTGTGAACAATTAATCTATGCACGTTTATTTTTTAAATTTGTCCTAAATTTAATTTGTAATGTTTAATCAAAATGTCATAACTGGATCTTCTGGTAAAACGTCAGACTTCTCTTTTGTGACGTGTACAGGATGCTCCAGTCATTTAGTCTGTTAAACCCCGCCCCCCGTGAGCTCACGCTCATCTACATACACATTTGAGTGCCACGCCCATATCTCAACATCCAATCAACAACTGGCGCATAAAACCATGTCTTTTTACTCTTCACCACAACTTTAAATATACAAGGTCCCAACAAAATGTAACACTAATCACCATAATGGTGACTTCGAACAAAACAATTAGCATTAAATGTCCATTCACAATTATGCAACTGGCAGCACCTTTGTAAGGGGACATATGATGCTTTTTAATGTTTTCCTTTTCCTTTATAGTGTTTTGCAGACAACATTCCAAGATTTTTCTCCATATAGTGGACTTCAGCTGGGATCAAAGGGTTGAAGGTCCAAACTGCATGGAGCATCACAGAGCAGTGCAAGATAAGCATTTGTGGTTAAAACGTATATAATTTTTTGGACCTTCAAGCCGTTGAACCCCAGTGAAGTCCACTAAATGGAGAAAAATCCTGGAATGTTTTCCTCAAAAAACTTAATTTCTTTTTGACTGAGGAAAGAAAGACATGAACATCTTGGATGACATGAGGGTGAGTAAATGATCAGGAAATTTTAATTCTGAAGTGAACTAATCCTTTAATGCATGTTATCTACACTGCGTTCCAAATTATTATGCAAGAGACAAATCAGTAAGATTTGTGTACAATAAACATTCAGATTTTAGTTTTTCTAAGAAAATGTTTGTTCGTTTATTTATCCATGTCTTTTTAGATGACTGGTATCAATCTCAGACAAAATAATTTGCCAGATCTATGGAAACCCTACTTAGAGGTTGTTCCACATTATTAAGCAAGTCACAGTTCTCATGCAATATGGAGAGGAAGAAAGATCTTTCTGAAGATGAAAAGCATGAAATGGTGCAATGTTGTGCAAAAGGCATGAAAACAACTAATATTGTGTGAAACTGAATGGAGATTATCGAATTATCATAAGATTTGTGAGTGATTTAGAGCACAGCAGAACTAATAAAGGCTTGAGGAAAGTTCCTGTCAAAAACATTAATTGTATTAAAAGGTCAGCTATAAAAAAGCCAGTGTTGAGCAGCAAACAGGTATTTGAAGCTGCTGGTGTCTCTGGAGTCTCGAGAAGCTCTCCATGCAGGCTGGCAGCTGTGCGTAAAGATGCATTTCAGACACCACTAACCAAACCTCACAAAGAGAAACATTTACAGTGGGTGTAGAAATACATGAAGACTCATTTTTAAATAGTTTTATTCACTGACTAATGCCGTACTACAATGGATGGTCTAAATGGATGGATTTCTGGATGGTTGGTGAATGGCCACCACGTTCCAATAAGACTGTGACGTCAGCAAGGAGCTGGCGGGTGATGATTTGGGCTGGAATACTGGGAAGTGAGATGGAGGGTATTAAAATGACTTTTGCAAGATATGTGAAGTTCATAACTGGCCATTTTCAGCTATGGTATAAAAAGGAGGATAGTGCATAGTACAATGCACTATTTGTACAATGCACTATGCACTATCCCATGCTGCAAAAAAACACCACAACTGTTGGAAAATGTATTTTTACACCCACTGTAAATGTTTCTCTTTGTTAGGTTTGGTTAGTGGTGTCTAAAATGCATATAATCAATATTGATGATTCAATAATCATCATTCAGTTTTCACACAATATTAGTTGTTTTCATGCCTTTTGCACAACATTGCACCATTTCATGCTTTTCATCTTCAGAAAGATCTTTCTTCCTCTCCATATTGCATGAAAACTGTGACTTGCTTAATAATGTGGATCAACCTCTAAGAAGGTTTCCATACATCTGGCAAATTATTTAGTCTGAGATTGATACCAGTTATCTAAAAAGACACGGATAAATAAACAAACAAACATTTTCTTAGAAAAACTAAAATCTGAATGTTTATTGTACTGAAATCTTACTGATATGTCAATTGCAAAATAATTTGGAACGCAGTGTATTACACCCAATAAACAAAATAAAGAACTTTTAAAATAGCATCATATGATAAACAGTTTATCAGTATGTATGTTTTTTGGGAATTCAGTCTATGGCACTGCCATTGTTAGTGCCATACAGGGAAATATCATTTCTATTTTCACTTATTGTGTTATGAATAAAATGACCAAACTTGCAGTGATTTCCATGTAAAAATTCTGAATATAGCATTTGATTACTAAAAACTTACACGTGGCTTTAAACCAGGGTGTCCAGTCCTGCTCCTGGAGAGTTTCAACCCCAATCAAGGGGTTTAAGTGTACTAGAAACTTCCAGGCAGGTGTGTTGTGGTAAATTAGAGCTAAACTCTGCAGGACAGTGGCCCTCCAGGGCCGAGTTTGGACTCCCCTGCTTTAAACTGGACCTTTTTATTTTTTGCCACCACAGCACAGTCTATGAGCAGTTCAGTGTTGTACATCACTGCACATCTTTCTCCATGACTTGCTGTACAAAGACCAGTCAGCAGCCCACAAAATTCAAAGAAAACTGGAGAAAAAAAAATACAAACAAGCTTATTTTATCAGCCCTAAATTCCTTGCAGCTCATGTTCAAGCCCAGCCCCACTGTCAATGTGAACACGAACAAATCTAGGAGGATCACTGAAAGTACTGCCAAATTCTGCTCCTAGTCAGAGAAGATCCATCTGGAGTAATATGACCAGTCAGGGTGTGACTGACAATCCACTCCATCCTGTTTCCATGGAAATCAAGAGTACTCCATATTACAGCTCATGTATGGTAATATTCTCCAGGACGCAGCCACACATATCCACACTTTATTACTCGATGCCATCATAACATTACACGCTTACCGTGGTGTTACAAGTTCACATTAATATTCTGCATGAATATTCAACAAATTCTTTGAAAGCAACCGTAACAACAAGGTTATTTTCACAGATTCTACAGATATGAGACCAACTGTATTAATGCAGAGAAGTTGTACATGTCCATTATTGAACTCAGACATCTAAAAATGTGCAGGATTAGGGATTGGGAAACACTAATGCCTTCCATGCTCAATCACATACGTCATATTCAAAGTATGATTATTACAAACACTTTGATTTTGTAGCTTATTTAGTATTTTTTCCCCCCAAATTTCAGATAAAAAACAGTAAATATGTTATCGTATATACCATGTATAATCAAGCCTTTTATGGCCAAATGTGACAGCAAGAAATCAATAATGAGCTAATGATAAAAAATATTTTCATTAACATTCCTTTAATGTCATCCTTTGACGTTTCCTTCTAATTAGAGTTGTCTCTCAGAGAGAAGAACCTTTGTTTGCTTGCGTGCCTCATTAAGGTCCTGTCTTACCGTCACCCGCTGTGACGGGGGTTACAGGATCTCACCATAGCAACACAAGAACCCCTGCCAGTTAGCAAAGTGACGTCAAAAGACCCTCACAATAGAAACACCAGCTGCAAAGGACAGCCTGGACATCTAGACAGACTCAGGGTTCATCACCCGTTTCATACTATTCATTCCTAGTAGCAATCCAGTACTCATATCTAATACATATTGTACAAATATTCAGTCTGCATCAGTTTGATTTATATTCATATAACATATTCCCTACTTCAAAACACCTCTGTTACAATCTTCATGTTTGTGTTGAACACCAGAACAAGAGCATTATTTTGTCCCGGTTACACTCAACAGCAATTAAATACACAACATGTCTGAGATCATACTTTTGAATCACAATTAATATTTCAAATGCTGAAAATTCCCAATACAGGCACAGGATCCAGGACAGGTCTAACTCAACTGAGACTATGAATCCCTATCACGCCACACTGTTTAAATATTTCATCACCGTGTAAATATTTCAAGCTGAAAGCATTCTTGTCTGAGGAAGTTTCTTATGGATTCTGAGCATTATATTACTCACAAACATAAAAAACACACGCTTGGTCAGCTGAGCTCAGCACATGGTGGTACTCAATTAAAGGATTAGTTCACTTTCAAATAAAATTTTCCTGATAATTTACTCACCTCCATGTCATCCAAGATGTTCATGTCTTTCTTTCTTCAGTGGAAAAGAAATGAAGGTTTTTGAGGAAAACATTCCAGGATTTTTCTCCATATAGTGGACTTCACTGGGGTTCAACGGGTTGAAGGTCCAAATGTCAGTTTCAGTGCAGCTTCAAAGAGCTCTACATGATCCCAGACGAGGAATAAGAGTCTCATCTAGAGAAACCATCGCTCATTTAAAAAAAAAATACAACTGTATATGCTTTATAAACACAAATTAACTCCTTGCACGTGCTTCCGCTTTCCGTATTCTTCAAAAAGCTTACGCTGTATGTCCTACTGCCTTCCTATTCTACTCTATTCTACGAACGCGGCGCCAGTTACGTTTTTTTCTGTAAGTAGAATAGGGAAGGTGTAGAATACGGAAAGCAGAAGCACGTGCAAGGAGTTAATTTGTGTTTATAAAGCATATACAGTTGTATTTTTTTCGAAAATGAGCGATGGTTTCTCTAGATTAGACTCTTATTCCTCGTCTGGTATCGTTTAAAGCTCTTTGAAGCTGCACTGAAACTGACATTTGGACCTTCAACTCTTTGGAGGCCATTGAAGTCCACTATAAGGAGAAAAATCCTGGAATGTTTTCATCAAAAACCTCAATTTCTTTTCCACTGAAGAAAGAAAGACATCTTGGATGACATGGGGGTGAGTAAATTATCAGGAAAATTTTATTTAAAAGTGAACTAATCCTTTAAGAGTCTTTAAGTTTTTTATTGTTTTTCAGTTATTTATCTTTCTTGACCACCAAGCATTGAGAAAGAGCAAAAGACAGATATATGAATCCATATTTGGTTGTAAACAGAAGGAGCCTGTGCAGTCTTGGAGATAGTAGTTGAGGCGTGGATCTACTGAAACATGAGGAAACTCCAGGAAAAAAACAATCCAGTGGATAACACAAACATGACAGCTTCAGCAAAATAACCAAACAGCAGAACTGACAAAGAACAGAATGGAAAATAAGAGCTTTATATACACAAAGAAAATGAGGAACAAAACAAGGCACAAAGAAACAGATATAAACAGCCAATTAAAACAGAGGAACTGTGAAAACGGATACATCGGAACTAACAGAATACATGTGGCATTCACATGCTGTGAGCAGCTTGTCCTGAAACGATCTCTCTGCCTTTCCGTCTATAATGCTTGAGCTCAGAGTGACTGAAATCACGAGTGATGTACCGTAAGTTCTTTATGAATCCTGAATTTTGGCTGTTGGTGTATTGCAACAATCTCTCCACACATGTTGGAATCTGCATTTTTGGTGAAATTCGCATCCCTGGGGCTAAATATCATGTTAGTTGAGGTCGCTTCAACCCGCGGACATGAAAAACAACCCACGGTAGCCCAATTGTGCGGGAAAACCGCAGACTTGGCAACACTGCCATTACGCCCCCTTGTGGTTGAATCAGTACATAACTCAAAAAACATCAGTTATAGCAACTCAAGTAGTGTGACATTAAACAATAACAATTCAGTATTGTGTTGTTTATTGTATTTAGTGTTAATCTTACTCATTCTTCATCATCTTCTTATTATCATTTATTATTTCTAATTAACTCATTGTTTCGCCATGTACAGCACAAGAGTTTTCCTCTCTTAACCCTTAAATGCATGACTGTTTCGCCAATCATTCTTACATATTCGGGTCTTTATCGACCCGGATCTATATCTAACACGGAAGGATCTCTACCTGTCGCGATAATATAAAACTCCTCTGATATTAGAGTAACAATTACAGAAGAATAAAATAAATCATATTTTGTTACCTTTTGGAGCTTGAAAGGGCTTCAGTTTGAGCAGATGTTTTATGCCATCATCACTGTCCTCGTCAGAGCTCATTTCCCAGTAAATTCAGTAAATAATGGGCTAGTTTTATGTTTGAGGTCACGGATATGAGCCCATTCGCGATCTCAAACGTATTCTCATAACTATATAATTTTTTCAACATCTTCAAAATCAATATTTCGATCGCTAACAGCTTCACCAGATCCATCCATTGACAGTTACGGTCATATTTGATTGCGTTCAGTACTTGCTCTGCAGTAAATCGCTGAACCATTTCATGTTTTTCTTATTATTACGTTTTCTGTCTAAAAGAGTCGTCACTTCAGCATTGTGTATCAGACATTGCCACCTTGTGGAATAAAGTGAATTGCACTTATTCCGTCATCTAAGATTCAATTATTGTTGTGCAGAAAAAATACACGTACACTCATACACACCTCGGGTCGCTTGCGACCCTATACAATTTTTACAAAAAATGAATACAAAAATAGGCATTCTTTTATAATTTTATGATTTTTTTCTTGTTATATTCTTTATAATGAATTGATTGAGGAATACCAACAAGGTTGATGTCTAATTTTTAAAAAATGAACGAGGAGGAGGGTAGTGAATGACGTCCCGGGTCACTAAAGACCCGAGGTATGCATTTAAGGGTTAATCCAGTCAGATATTTGTGCAGCATCAGAATGAAGCTTCTTCCACTCTCTCTCTCTCTCGTGTTGTCCTCCGACTATTTCTTTTATCCTTCACTCCTTACCCTCTCCAGCCAGCATTCTCACCTCCGACATGATGAAAGTGGAGTGTATCATCACACTGATTGATATAGCTGCCTTTAAATTGGTTTTAAAACCACATTTGCTTAATGACTGAGTGTAAAGTGGATTAAATGTGTGACTCTAGTCTCTCTCTCTTAAATTAACTCTCTCCCTTCTCCCAGGCTCATCTTTTAATGCTCTTGTGTCATCTACAGAAGGACCACGGGGATGTTGCAGGAATTTTAATAAGTGCTCTTGTGTCAACATGACAACATCCTCTCCTCTTCTCTCACACTATTACCACTAGTGAACATTTGTTCATGAACACTATTGATCATAATATAATAATCAAATACCAAAGTAATCTCTACAGACAAGTAGCTTCTTTTTGGGGTAGCATGCAATATTTGATCTCAATATATTGGTCTTTTGGTAGATTCCTGCTCCAAGCCTGCTTCCTGAGGCTCTTCTTCCCCAGCCTGACGACATCAATCCTCTCTGTTTGTTGGGATTGTTTTTCTTCCCTGTGGAGTGTTTTTGTTTGCTTTTTGTTCATCTCGGAATTAATAAAAGTACTCAAATGGGTTTAGCGCTGACAAAAAGACTGCCATTTAAATACACAGTGCTGCTTGAATGTTTGTGAACCCTTTGCATTTCTGAAAAAAATATGACCATATCACCAGATGTTCACAAAAGTCCTAAAAGTAGAACCCAATCAAACAAATGAGACAAAAATATATACTTTGTCAATTATTTATTGAGAAAATGTATCCAGTATTACATATCAGTGAGTGGCAAAAGTATGTGAACTCTGTATGACAATTAAACGTTTCTGGTAACTGCACAACGACTTGACTTAAAGAAATTTTAGTCCATTCCTCAGTAGAGAACAGCTTCAACTGTGGGATGTTGGAGGTTTCCTCACATGAACTGCCTGCTTCACAGCATTTTAATTGGATTACGGTCTGGACTTGGTCATTCCAAAACATGAACTTTGTTCTTCTTTAACCATTCTTTGGTAGAACGACTTGTGTGCTTGGGCTGGTTGTCTTGCTGCATGACCTACTTTCTCTTGAGATTCAGTTCACGGATACATGTCCTGACATTTTCCTTTAGAATTCGCTGATTTAATTCAGAATTCATTGTTCCGTTAATAATGGCAATTCGTCCTGGCCCAAATGCAGCAAAACAGGCCCAAACCATGATACTACCACCACCCATGTTTCACAGAGGGGATAAGGAATGCAGTGTTTTTCTTTCTCCAAACATAACGCTTCTCATTTAACCCTTTCATGCACGGAGGTCACAACAGTCACAAAAGCATTTTCTTGCATATGCATGGGTTTTGATGGCATAGTTGCACATCAACCCTAGCGCATCATCCTATACATTGCCACCAAGTGGCAAACCATTGTATGTCAATTTTTTTCCCCTCCTCCAAACCAAGATGGCCGATGGCCAGTCAGAAATGCCAAGTTGCTCCAGAATATCCATCCATTCCTTCCATCCTAGAAGACTCTTGCAGGTAAAAAATATTGTAGCTCCAAGCAATATCTAATGAGTCATATCACAGTTACCTTTCTCGTAACATCAAAAAGTAATCTGATTATGTAATGCACGTTACTTATAATGCATTACTTGTTAGATCAAAAAGTAATCTGATTATGTAATGCACGTCACTTGTAATGCATTACTGTATTCGTAACATCAAAAAAGTAATTTGATTATGTTATGCATGTTACTTTTCTAATGTGTCACCCTCAACACTGATCATTTCAGATGAGATGAAAACACCTGATCACTGGGTTTCTCAGAGGAGAGCTATGGTAGAAATGTGTATATCTTCAACATAATTTGTTAAATACACACAATATTGCTGTGTTAATGTATTATGTTTAATACAGTATCTCTTCAGTTCAAACCATAAATGCATGGTTCACTCAAGTGAACATCTGGAAATCTCTTTGAAAAAATGTGTAAAAATAAATTACATTTCAAATCTTGTTTTTCATGCCCTATGAGCAATAAAAACACATAGGAAAAAAATCCTGACTGAGGTTATGATAATCCATGCATGAAAGGGTAGCAATTATCTTGAATTTCCTCCATTTGTTCACAATCTGCCTGACTGTGGATTTGTGGAGTCCAAACTCTTTGGAGATCCTCCAGTCTGATAAGCAACAACAACTCTTTTTCTGAGGTCCTCAGAAATCTTCTTTGTCCGTGCCATGATACACTTCCACAATCTTGAAGTTCAGACCGTTCTTTTTCATTGATTGAAAACATCTCAGAGCAAGTGGAGCCTAAATTCACCTTCAAATTAATTGCTAATCCTAGAGCTTCACATACTTTTGCCACTCACAGATATGTAATACTGGATCATTTTTCACAAACACTGAAGCAGCACTATATCAAAGGAAAGCCTGTTATGCTGAGAGAGAAGGTTGCTGAGGAGTGACTCGAGGCGGTCGTTAAGTGTGTCTGCATTCGCGGTTATAATAAGCTACTGTGGGTTTTCTGTGTGGTCAACCACAGTCTCCATCTCTCTGTCCAAGTGTGTATGACACAAAATGTAATCGCACACAGTATTTAAAGACGAGGAAATAAAAGACAAGGAAAACACCACAGCATGATCTGTGCCAGTTAAACACACTGAAAAAGCTGTTAACCACCTACTTCAACTGGTGCTAGAAGCAACATCACTGAAGAGTGAGTATGTGCATTAATCAAGACATGTAATATCCTCCACACACGGAGGAGTCTCACTGCTCATTTACACCACAATAAATCAGATGAACACAGCAGTCTGCATCTATACCACAAGAGAAATAGCGGCGCAGCATGTTAGTAGATGATCTTATCTCAGAAGAACAGTTCAATTATAAATAGGACTGACTCAATAGTTAAGCATTAAACTGTGAAAAAGAATCTCATTTGTTTTGACAGCTCTAAACACTTCATCATGTTTGTCTCAGATTATCTAAGTGACAAGAATGAGGGAAAAAAGCATCCTTTTTAACAGAGACAAGGAGAAGCACTTTAAGAATTCCAGAATACAATAGTTGCCCTCACGAAAACCGGAGGCTGTAACCCATGGCAACCCAATGCTGTTATTACGTGCGTGTTTCAAAGCATTGTTCAACCGCTGCCACCGTGAATCTCAGAAGCAGAGGACAGGATTCTTAAACAGAACCACCACTGTAATTTCAACTGCACGGCCACACTCTGCGATGACACCATAAACAATGATACAAGTGCCAAAACATTTTAAAAATAACTGGGAGCACACAGAAAATTTACATTACTAAAAATAAGACCAATTGTGTTACATTGTCCTGTGAGCAGTGTATGAATAACAGTGCTAGTTAGAAACTGAAACGCCTATCAGTTAAACTCAATATAGCACAACTGCAGTTCATTCGAATATAGCACTTGTAAAGCTTAATCTGATTTCTACATTTATTTGCACAACAGTTAGTTTCAGATTTCAAATTTGATTTGCTGAGCAGCATTTCAAGAGTCCTGATATAAGCACTCAGTCTTTTCAGTGTTTGTATCATTCCACTTGTCTGGGTTTGTTCCAGACAGACTGATTTTTGCAGTGACCCTTTATGCAGGTTGCATTATTACGCCAATAGGTGGCGACAAGTGACTCTCTTTATGAGTCACTGAATCATTCACTCAACCAATTCAATGACTATGTTTACAGGCACAATTTTTTTTGTTTCAATCAGAATTAATTTATTCCGATTGATGAATCTGAACATAGTGTTTACATGAAAGCTAAATAAAGTGATCGGGATGATGTGCACGTTTATATGTCACAAGCTTCAAATCAGAATTGAGTTTTTGTGATGCGCACACTGCACGAATATACAGTTTTCCAGTGTTAGCATATACTATTTTCCTACATTGCTTCTTTTCTTTGTTTTAAAGAGCAGATTAATATTTATCTATTTCAGGTCCTGATTAGAAAACGATGAGCACATGAACCGTTGTGCCGTGCTGCTTATATTTATCAATCAGTAAAAACATCCCTTGCCACACCCAAAATAAAGTATCTGTGGATGAGACTGAAAATAATAAATTTTGTAGTTATCATTATGGTGATCGGTGTCTGGTTTAGTTGGGAAGACAATGAGTGTTAGGAGAATTTTAGAATAACAGGACAGTTATGACATTTTATTTAACAAAAATAGCAGCTCTTTTGTGGATCCAACAATTCATTTTCAATATCATCAAATTATCATCAAAAGCCTAATACATTCTATTAAATTCTTTAAAGCATTTCATGTAAAACTTCTCATGTTCATGTTCCCACTGAAGTTTTCTCTGTGGCCTCTGCATTATTCAAAATTGTCTTATAAGCACACATTTCCCTACTGTAAGTGACGTTACTGACCAGGCTCTTCAATTAAATTATGGTCCATCTTTTACAAAATGCACTGGCTAAATAGAAAATGTATCCGCATTTGGCACTTAGCAGTAGTTAAATTGGCACAAACATCTTTCAAAGTGATTGGTCTTGCAATATGACTGGTCTTGCTGCTTCAGACCTGTCCTAATAATTAATTTGATTATTTTGCATTGTCATTATTTGGTGTGAGATTTAGCTGGTTGGTGTGAGAGCGTCAGACAGAGCAGCTGTCGGTTCAACCGTGGTGCTGATATTCTGAACACCAGCACTCCTGCTTTAGTGACAGTCTGCATTAATACTCCAAAAATCACCAGTTTCTAATTAAAAATGATATATAATAATAATAATGTAATAAATATATAAGAGTTTTTCTTTGAATACTTTTGAGAAAATGCACTGGATTGGTTATTTGGGGGATTTTTGGACAGGGCGTTTTTTCCTTTTGAAGTGTGTCAATGCACTTAAAATATGTTTTTAGATTTATTTGGAGGAGAGAGACCAGTGCGCTGAGATTAGCATCATCACCTGTGTCACAGTGACAGTTTGACCTTCTCCAGCCAGAAACAATCCTAACATACAATGATCCACAGCACACAATGCATAAGAAGCTGTGCTCATTAATGACAGCTCTGTGAAGCACGGGTCACGGGGAACAGACTCTTTCTAATGGTGTGCCTTTAATTATTTACTGAAGTCCTGGGTGCACTTCTCCAAATAACATCTGTGCACAAAAGCTCTGTTCCAAAACCTATTCATCTGTTTCAGCCACGTTTCCTCTCATCTATTTATGACCGTCAGTGGGGGAAAGTAATGGTGAAGACAAAAACATTGATCTTTGGATTCGATCCATACCAGGCCCTAGAAAACATTTTGCAGACTCCAAGTTTCAGATTCACAAATATTTATACATGTTAATCTCATATACTAGTGCTATATTGTTAGCTACCATTTAGATGGTGAAGTAACAATACGATCTGCCAGCAGGACTATCCACTAACCTCTAGTTGCTCCATATATGGATATCAATAATGAGCACCTGTACAGAGGAAGTTATTTGAAATGGTGTGGCGGGTCTGGCAGAAGATAAAACTGTGCTGATTGTTTTTCTTAGCAGGAGGAAAGCTTGATTTGATACAGACTCCTGCTTTTTCTCCATTTGCAGCTTTCGGGTGGACATTCAAAAAAACTGCCATTTATTATCCTTATAATATTATAATATAATATTATATTATCCTTATTATCCATATATTACGATCACAAGCTGTAATCATTGCCTTAATAATGTGCATCAGGATAGCATCATGTTGCCTGTTTAACTGAATGCATGACTTTAACTAACCACAAGACTTGTATAATAACTTAAAGGGATAGTTCAACCAAAAATGAAAATTCTGTCATCATTTACTCACCCTCAAGTTGTTCCAAACCTTTCTTCTGTTCTTTCTTCTGCTGAACACAAAAGAAGATATTTTGAAGAATGTGGGTAACCAAACAGTTGACGGCCCAATTGACTTCCATATTATGGTAAAAATAGACTCTGGCGTGGCGTGAGAAGGCTCTGTTGTTCTGGCAGTGGCATGAGGAGGCTCTGGCATGGCGGCCATCTTGGCTGAGGACTCAGACGTGGCAGTCATGACGTGATGAGGCTCAGGCTTGGCGGTCATGATGTGATGAGGCTCAGGCTTGGCAGTCATGACGTGATGAGGCTCAGGCTTGGCGGTCATGATGTGATGAGGCTCAGGCTTGGCAGTCATGACGTGATGAGGCTCAGGCTTGGCGGTCATGACGTGATGAGGCTCAGGCTTGGCAGTCATGATGTGATGAGGCTCTGGCTTGGCGGTCATGACGTGATGAGGCTCAGGCTTGGCAGTCATGATGTGATGAGGCTCAGGCTTGGCGGTCATGACGTGATGAGGCTCAGGCTTGGCGGTCATGACGTGAACAGGCTCAGGCTTGGCAGTCATGACGTGAACAGGCTCTGGCTTGGCGACTTGACTTTAAACAGGAACATAGCACTCACCAACAGTAGGTTACAACATCGACACTAGACCAAGATGCATGGCAAACATGAGGGCTTAAAGGATTAGTTGACTTTCAAATGAAAATTACCCCAAGCTTTACTCACCCTCAAGCCGTCCTAGGTGTATATGACTTTCTTCTTTCTGATGAACACAATCAGAGTTATATTAGTTATCCTGACACATCTGAGATTTATAATGGCAGTGAGTGGGACCAATGAGTATGAGATGAAGAAAGTGCCTCCATCCACATCCATCCATCATATACACCACACGGCTACAGGGGGTTAATAAAGTCCTTCTGAAGCGAAGCGATGCATTTGTGTAAAAAGATATGAAGTAAAATATCTAGCTTCTGCCAGACCGCCTTCCGTATTCAACTTACGAAGAAAGTGTAAACTGGTGTCGCGTCAGTTAAGCTTTTTCAGTAAGTTAAATAGGAAAGGCGTAGGACGTAGGGTAAACTTTTTGAACTGCAAGAGTTTTACACTTTCTTCATAAGTTGAATATTTGCAGACGTTGTTTATTCTCAAACAGCAACAATACACAACTAAAGTTAAATCAACCACCACTTTAACTGGTCTTAGCTGTTTTTCCAGCCTGGTCATAGCTGGTTTGGCAGGCTGGTTTTAGAGGGGTTTTGGCATAGTGGACGTTATCGAGTGTTTAGAGCCGAAGCACAACCAAATAATGTTCTTCTGCAAAATACAAAGTTTTTGTCTTTTAACCACTAGAGGGCCGAAAGTTACATAGTGTACCGTTAAATTAATTTGACGAGTTACAGTGACGAAAAACATGATGTTTTGATCATATCACTTTTTTACAGGTTGCTAAGAATACATTCTTCATAACATGCTGAATCAGGATAAGGTAAGAACACAAATTTGAACACTGACTTTATATACTCATTCTATAATGGAATTTTTAAATTTTAAAGTCAGGGCACAGATGGATTAATTTGCATTTCTTTTCATAAGTGCATTTGGATGTGTTCACTGCTGTTGTTGAGAACACTGTCCATACAGAATGAAACCTTATGTAAATCACACGTGTAGTGTGTGAGAAATACACAGTTGAGTTGTGTGGGTGAAGTTAGCCTGTGGCCTGGCATTCGCTGCTCTATATGATCAGGCTTTCATTGTTCATTACGGTGGAAAAGATGCAGCTATGCTCAGCTTGGCATTTACTGTGGCCTTGAGGAAAACCACAGGCTATGAGAAGAGGCACAGGAAACAAGTGACAGTGGTGTGAGAGTCTTCAGACTGATGCTTTCTGAATAACCAGTTGAATTGAATAAACTTTAAAAAATATGCTGTCAAAAAGTCTCTCAGGAGTTTTGAGGTTTGGAAAATATCAAATACCACTGACTGGCACAGTAGAGTTGAGGTCAAGTTTACATACCCTTGCAGAAATAAGAGGGATGATGAAAATTGAGCTACTAATGGATCCAAACAAATGAATTTTATACTTGGCCCCAAAATGATGTAGTTTGAGCCTCTACCAGCAGGGGCTAACCAGCCAAACCCTGAGTCTCTATCACCCTCTGTCATCTTCTGTTGTGTCTTTCATTCTAGATGTCTGATGGCATTGAATGGTATCCCTTCCCTCCAGTGGATAAATATTTTAAGTACTGTCGTCTTAATGGCCCTTCAAATAAATTCATGAAGACACCGGCTAGTCCTAGGTTAAACTATATATAATTTACTAAATATTTATGAAATTGCAGCTGTAATTTGTAAAGGAAAAGTGAAAGCTAACTTTATTATATTATATTATATATTAATTAGACAATACATGTAATTGTACTGTACTAAAATTAAGTATGAATAACATGTATAATTTTATATTTATAATATATTTTATATTCACATATCTTGTATTTTTAAAGAATACATATACTTTTTACAATAAAATACTGTTAATATTATTTTTTTAATTATGAATCTCATTATTTTGGAGGAATTATGGGGGATTCTCTGTGCTAACTAACAATTTATAGGATTTTATTTAAAAAAAAAAAAAAACTTCATATTATTATTATCCGTCGTGTACAGGTCACTGTCTAACCGATTGTATTGTTTTCCACTCAGATTTGCTCTTCAGTTGTCATGGCAGCAGTAAATGGTTTCAGCGATAGCCTCAGATGTCCAGGTCGACTTAATCTGAAGACCCAGTAGTCTACAATGCATATAACATTCACATATTGGTGGCATAATGAGAACTGAAGCAGACGGCAGTGTCAGGAAAGATCAGCTGCAAGTTCTGTCACATGCATATACAATTACTGCTAACCTGACCTCTGGATTGAAATATTCTCATCGACATGCATTTGACTAGACATGTGAAGTGTGTAGATATTCTGTAGCAGTCTATACACTTGTGCATTACTGATGATTCAGAATTCACAATGACGATATAAAATATTATAGCATACCAGGCTCTCAAAATGATCATTTTGCTATTCTTTATGTGTATTTATTCAAAACTGTGATATATTATGATCTTTTTCATATATATACTCATTCTTTCTGAGTTTGGATTTTGGTTCAAATCGAAATAATTAAGAACTGATTGAATGCCAGTACCAGAACACAGGGGAAAGAAACACAGCAGCTTTACATCTGCTAACATTAAGACAAAAAAAACAAGGGAATAAACAAGACACAGGTGAAAACAGTAAGTAACCATAGAAACAAACTTGGAACTGGAACAAAGGAAACAGGAACGAAATACAGACCAGGGAATAAAGGTCCTAGGAAACAGAAACTAAAATTAAATCAAATATGTCAGTTTGCCAATGAGAGCTAGAGTTTACACCAGTATTTTTCTAAAAAAAAAAAAAAAAAGTTAAAAATTTTAAAAATGTTTGGAAATGTTAAAATTCACTACTTCATCTGAATTGAACTCGGTGACTTTTATGGCAGTCACTATGTCCCCACTATGACCCAAAAATTTTTGTGGACTTGATGGTTGTCAAAAAAAAAAAAAAAAAAAAAAAATTTTAAATACAAATATGAAAATACAGAGAGTTTTTTGTGTGTACATTCTACAAATCAGCCACAATGCAGTAAAAAATGGACAGCAAGGAAGATTGAGAATACAAAACAGACACACCCACTCAAACACACACTATTATACACACACAAATGAACTGGTGTGGCTGTAACAATATGGCAGAATTGAGCCAGAAGTCTCAAATAAGAGGTTGAATATAGCTCAGATAAAGCATTTCTGTTCATTTGTGTTGAATTTTGATGTTATGTGTAACAAAATGTCTTTCTGTGTTCAGGTTTGACTGAAATTAATACAAAAACTGACACTTCAAATCAACAACAACAGCAAAAAAAAAAAAAAAAAAAATCTAAATCTTGACAAAATGTCTAAATATATATATCCAAATCCACAACTTAATAAAAATAAGTATTTATGTCTAAAAACAACAATTAATAAGCCACTATAGAGCTATATAGTCATCTAGTGGTTACAGCACAGCATTACAGGGGTTTTTCTTTTTTACTTCCACCAGATGGCACTAATCTACCTTCAAAAATTTGATTTTCTCTATTTTAACATGAAATACTGCTTTAATTGAAAGTAATAAAAAAATTGATTTTTTTTTATTGTCAATTGAAAAAAAAATGCTCAGAATAATTGCATAAATATTAATTAGTACCATGAAATTCTCTCAAAATACAAAATAAAAAAGAATATTATTGAACAAAAATATATTACATTGATGGTTCTGTTCTGTACATCTGGCTGTTAAATATCAACTGAACAAGCATGTTTATTTCATTATGCTGAAAATTGTTAAACCTTAAATGCATGAATGTTTTGCCAATCATTATTACATATTCGGGTCTTTACTGAACCGGATCTATATCTAAGACAGATGAATCTCTAGTATAAACCTCTCCTGATATTTTAAGAACAATTACAGCTTTTGTTTGTGTGAACAGCATTCAAATACAATCTTTCAACTTTCATTAATTCTGTTTTGTCCTTGATGACAATCAGAGATTTCCAGCGTGGAGCCCAGCAGAGCTGAATCTCAATGTGACAGAGAGATCAGCGTCGAGGAACGGCCCTTCTGTTTGCAGTTGTTTAATTGATTGCACTGAAATCTGCCAGAAAATCTAGGCTTGTTCTGCTGGAGTGACTGGATTTTTTCCTTTTGCCCTGAAACATGCGTCATAAACATAAAAATTCATGGAAGGGAAATGAGGCATAATTATTTCATGCAGTCGGGGATAAAAAAACACGGTGGGTAATTGGCAATTAATCCTGTGTTCATCAACCCTAGCTAAAGGTGGGGGTGGAGGTAGAAGATGGAGTCTGGCCGTGTCTCCATGGAAACGAAGGATGCGGACAGAGCATTTAAGAGTTTCCAGTACCCTTATATATATCTACCATATTCATATCCAACAAAAAGAGTCAGTCCTATAGATATCTTGCCGGACTACTTCAGCATGTTACTGTAAAGACAACAATTTTACAGCAGAGTGCAATTTTGCTGTAAGAAATGGTTTCTTGTTGTTTAGCAGATGAAGCTGCTCAAAGTCAAGTTCAGCATAATATGAGGGAATTCAATAACTCTCAGATCAAACCTGTAAACTCTGTGATCTGTGAGTTTAGATCACTGTGCTTTAACCGGTCCATTTAATGACACACAGATGATCTGACTGTACAGAAGCACACAGAACACCAGTAAATGCATTTGTCATAGCAAAAAAAGAAGTGTTGACAGTGCTGACACCTTGAGGCACCACATTTGAATATGTGCAAACGTGAACAGGATTTGAGATCTGTGGCAGAGGAGCACAAACTAAAAGACTTTCAAATCACATGAGCCAATATTTTATTCACAATAGAACATGGATAACAAATATTTAAACAGAGAAATTTTACACTTTTATCCACTAAATGAGCTCATTTCAAATTTGATGCCTGCTACAGGTCTCAAAAAAGTTGGCACGGGGGCAACAAATGGCTGAAAAAGCAAGAAATTTTGAAAACATTCAGCTGGGAGAACATCTAGCAAATAATTAGGCTCTGTATCAGGTCTGTAACATGATTAGCTATAAAAGGGATGTCTTAGAGAGTCTCTCAGAAGTAAAGATGGGCAGAGCTGTGAAAGAGTGCGTAAAAAGATTGTGGAAAACAATGTTCCTCAACATCAAATTGCAAAGGCTTTGCAAATCTCGTCATCTACAGTGCATAACATCATCAAAAGATTCAGAGAAACTGGAGAAATCTCTGTGCGTAAGGGACAAGGCCGAAGACCTTTATTGGATGGCCATGGTCTTCAGGCCCTCAGACGACACTGCATCACTCATCGGCATGATTGTGTCAATGACATTACTAAATGGGCCCAGGAATACTTTTCAGAAACCACTGTCGGTAAACACAATCCACCGTGCCATCTGCAGATGCCAACTAAACCACTGTCGGTAAACACAATCCGCCGTGCCATCTGCAGATGCCAACTAAACCACTGTCGGTAAACACAATCCGCCGTGCCATCTGCAGATGCCAACTAAACCACTTCGGTAAACACAATCCGCCGTGCCATCTGCAGATGCCAACTAAACCACTGTCTGTAAACACAATCCACCGTGCCATCTGCAGATGCCAACTAAACCACTGTCGGTAAACACAATCCGCCGTGCCATCTGCAGATGCCAACTAAACCACTGTCGGTAAACACAATCCGCCGTGCCATCTGCAGATGCCAACTAAACCACTGTCTGTAAACACAATCCGCCGTGCCATCTGCAGATGCCAACTAAACCACTGTCGGTAAACACAATCCGCCGTGCCATCTGCAGATGCCAACTAAAGCTCTGTAATGCAAAAAGGAAGCCATATGTGAGCATGGTCCAGAAGCGCCATCGTGTCCTGTGGGCCAAGCCTCATTAAAAATGGACTGTTTCAAAGTGGAAAAGACCAAAGTTCTATGGTCAGATGAATCCAAATTTGACATTCTTGTTGGAAATCACAGACGCCGTGTCCTCTGGGCTAAAGAGAAGGGAGACCTTCCAGTGTGTTATCAGCGTTCAGTTCAAAAGCCAGCATCTCTGATGGTATGGAGGTGCATAAGTGCATACGGTATGGGCAGTTTGCATGTTTTGGAAGGCACTATGAATGCTGAAAGGTATATAAAGGTTTTAGAGCAACATATGCTCCCCTCCAGATGACGTGTATTTCAGGAAAGGCCTTGTGTATTTCAGCAGGACAATGCAAAACCACATACTGCAGCTATTACAACAGCATGGCTTCGTCGTAGAAGAGTTCGGGTGCCTGCAGTCCAGATCTTTCACCTATAGAGAAAAATATGTCAAAGACGACCACAAACTCTTCAGCAGCTGGAAACCTATATCAGGCAAGAATGAGACCAAATTCCAACACCAAAACTCAAGAAACTCATAACCTCGATGCCCAGATGTCTTCACACTGTTTTGAAAAGAAGAGGAGATGCTACACCATGGTAAACATGCCCCCGTCCCAACTATTTTGAGACCTGTAGCAGACATCAAATTTGAAATGAGCTCATTTTGTACATAAAACTGTAAAATTTCTTTGTTTAAACATTTATGTTATTTGTGTTCTATTGTGAATAAAATATTGGCTCATGTGATTTGAAAGTCTTTTAGTTTTCATTTTATTCAAATTTAAAAAATGTCCCAACATTTCCGGAATTCGGGTTGTATAAGACAGTTTTCACAGTGAGATTAAGGGAAAAATAAATGACATTCAACTCAATTTTTAAGTCAGTTTAATATAATTTAACCCTTTAACTGTCACCCCCACTTTTTTTTTAGACAAGAAAATGTAAGGCTGGTCTTGTTTTAAAGATGAAATTTGGCAGATTATTGTAGATGTGAAATAACTTATGTAAGTGAAACAGAAAAAAAGTTATAGAAGTTTAAGTTTATGAAAATGTAAAATGTAAAAATATAATATTTTATATTTTATATAAAATATATATTTTACAAAACAAGTTTTACTCTAAAGCTGCAAGGAAATCAAAGCCAAAACTCTGACCAAATTGTGTTCCAAATTTCAGGTTGATATCTCAAAAAATGAGCTTTCAGTAAGATTTTGTTTGGGCGCAGTACCACACTTTTTCACTAGATGACACCCAAGCTCCATTACTGACCATATAAGGGTGCCTCCGTTTCCATATATGGTTTGATTGATCTAAATCATATATTTCCATTATTTTCATACAATTTATGAAGTAGACATCCTATATAGAAGTAGTATGGGAAGTTTGGCAGAATTTGATATGAATTCAGCCTCTAATAAACATAAAAACAACATGTATGTGGGTTATAGATCGCCGCCACAACTATAAATGTATTTTTTTTTTTCTATTAAAAACATTTTCAGACCTTTTTTTCTCAAAAAATTGAATGGATGTTATCTTTTGAACTCTTGGCATGAAAACAAACATGTTTCAACCAATCTTTAATGATTTTTCATGTTCATCGCTATTTCAAAATAAAGGTCTGAACATGCCTTATGAGTATGAAAATATGCTTGTTGCAAATTGATAAATTACTGCTTATTTTGAAAATCAGTCACCAAATATGTAAACTAGAGATTCTAAGCTTTCAAATGATATATAGTTTGTCAAGATTAGTTTAGGTTTAGTATAGAATATTACTGTTTTAAATATGTAATGGCAAACGTCCCACCTGTGGGACGGTGACAGTTAAAAGATTTGTGCAGCCAATTTGATTATACTTAAAAATTTAAGGCACCAACTGAACAAGCTTTTAAGTTAAAGTTATGCTGTTTCTTTATCATTCAACAATGCAGACGTACACAGATTCAGTCTAAAAACACAAATCTGATACAGTCACAGCACTAAAGATGAATGTTAGCATTAAACATCCAGTGTGGATGTTTCAGTGTCTGGATATCTAATGAGACGCTCTCCACTGTAACCTCTAAACAAATATTTGCTGAAGAGCTGTCATTATGCTAAATAATGCTGTGATCCTATCCAACGCTGTTTCCATGACAACTCATTCCAGCAACAACTTCCCTACTAAGGAGATATTTCAGTCTGCTTCAAGAGAAGGTTAACATCATTATGCATTAATTCAATATACTCAACAATATAACCACAAAAGTAACAACCCTCAATGCCATCTCCAAAAGGTATGTTTACAAAATTGTTTTCATTTCCTCATATGTGACCCTGGACCACAAAACCAGTCGTATGTCGCACATAAGTATATTTGTAGCAATAGCCAACCATACGTTGTATGGGTCAAAATTATCGATTTTTCTTTTATGCCAAAAATCATTAGGATATTAAGTAAAAATCATGTTCCATGAATACATGTTGTAAATTTCCTACTGTGAATATATATATATATATATATATATATATATATATATATATATATATATATATATATATAAAAACATTTTTGTGAGTGGATATGCATTGCTAAGGACTTTAAAGGTGATTTTCACAATATTTTTTTTTTTTTTTTGCACTCTCAGATTCCATATTTTCAAATACGTTTATCTTGGCCTAATATTGTCCTAACTTTGTTTTTTGTCAAAAATTACAAATATTTAATAGTTGTTTGAATAATTGTGAAAGAACTGAATAAATCACTGCAAAAGAAAACGAGTGCTGCATTGTGATCATTATTAAATAGGCCTTATTTACTTGAAATTAATTTTCTCCCAGATCATATATTGCTTTTACATCCTTTACACTAGTATATTTTACAATACATCTGCACAAATACGTTTCAATGCCAGAAATGCAAAATACACTCAACAAATCAAGCAAACTAAAACAAGGTTTTGAAAATAATATTTCATTGTCTAGAAATCTGTCAGTGCAATCTATAAAAGGATTTATAAAAATCTTTATCCAGTTTCATAAAGGATTGTAAAAGTCACAGAAAAGTCAGTCAATTGGTGAAAGATCTGTGAAAATCTGAGCTGCCTCTAATGAAGTAATTTAACGTCTGTGGTGTTGTTCAGAGTCTGCGCAGGTTATCTAATTTCATTCACACCCCCTCAGAATCATAAAGCAGCACCTGACGCCCCAAACTACAGCTGTGGTGCATGCTGGGTAGTAGTGTTGTGCAGTATCATAGTGTGGAAAATATACAAGTGATGATAACCATGTGATTCTACAGAACTTACCAGTAATTACCTGCTGCTGTTCACTGTGAAGTCCTGAGAGCAAAAATCATTTGTGTATGTGTGTGTTATACTGATGAAATCAAAAAAGATCAGCTGGTTTTAAGGTTTGAATGGAATATAATGTATGATTGTACAGTATGATCTTGATGGAGGTGAATTATATGAGCCAGCTGAGGCTTCACACTGTATCTACGCCTGATTATCTCTAATGCAATCTCTCAGATCCTGACAGAGAGAGGGAGATAGAGGTGGAGATTGAATAGGTACAAATGAATGAAAGGTTGAGGACACTGACTGTTGAACGCACACAGTTTATCAAACATTTAATTACACACAGAAAAGCTGGAGAAAAACAGCGAGAAGGAGAGAGAGCGATGTGAGGACATTAAGCTTTAAAACAGGTCTCTCAGAAACATAGTAATGAGACCCTCAGGGATGAAGATACTTCAGAAACACATGTCAGAAAGCCACACACACACACAGGTCAGATTTTCCCTGTATTCCTAACAGAGCCTCTTTCTCTCTCTCTCTCTCTCTCAATTAAGACAACTTTATTTACATGGGCTTCAATGTCATTACTGCTCACAATATAGCAAACAACTATAGCATCACGTATACTATAGTTGTTTGCAATATTGTGAGCAGTAACTACTGTAATACTGTAATATGCCTTTTAAAAAAAATCAGTTTACACGTGACTGGAA
Source organism: Ancherythroculter nigrocauda (assembly GCA_036281575.1). Classification (NCBI taxonomy): domain Eukaryota; kingdom Metazoa; phylum Chordata; class Actinopteri; order Cypriniformes; family Xenocyprididae; genus Ancherythroculter; species Ancherythroculter nigrocauda. The sequence goes on from VTFQ01000014.1 coordinate 927,407, forward strand.
CATGCTCCGTTCAAACACTAGTTTATTTTCACTCTATTGAGAATCTACTACAAATGCATCACTATGAGTGTCTTCAGTGCCCTCGAGAGCCGAACACGCTCGTGCAAACGCTGACTACTGTCCCTCAGGTGAGAATCAAGGAAGAACAAAGCTTCTTCAGTCAGTCTCATGAATACATCATAATGATCACATCCAGCTTCCTCGAGGAGTCAAACGTGCTCCACCAGTAGTGTTCGTCTTAGGTTTTAAAGGGTTAGTTCACCCAAAAATGAAAATTCTGTCAATTCACCCTTGTGTCGTTCCACACCCGTAAGACCTTCGTTCATCTTCGGAACACAAATTAAGATATTTTTGATAAAATCCGATGGCTCAGTGAAGCCTCCATTGCCAGCAAGTTAATTTCCTTTTCCAGTGCCCAGAAAGCTAGTAAAGACATATTTAAATGACATGTGACTACAGTGGTTCAACCTTAATGTTATGAAGTGACGAGAATACTTTCTGTGTGTAAAAAAACAAAATAACGACAACAATATCTAGTGATGGATGATTTCAGAACACTGCTTAATGAAGCTTTACGAATCTTTTGTTTTGAATCAGTGGTTCAGAGCGTGCATCAAACTACTAAAGTCACGCCGCCAAGTGGTGAACCATTGAAATTTCAAAACACTTATGACATAATGAAGTCTCGTTTACTGAAATCACATGACTTTGGCCGTTTAATACACGCTCCAAACCACTGATTCGAAATAAAAGATTCATAAAGTTTCGAAGCTCCATGAAGATTTTGAGCCTGATTTGCACTGATTTTTTTCTACTTAGTTTTTCACTGTAAAGCAGAACGCATGGCAGGAGAGCCAGCTGACAACATCAGTTGTCCTCCATTTGTTTTTCTTCTCAAGTCACTGTAACACAGTTCGTAAATGTGGGAAGAAGGAGGCAGGAACCGGCGAACGTTCAACAAAAGTTTAATTCAAAATAAACAAAGAACAAAACGAAAGTAATGCCGGCAGACCCTCGCGGACGTCTGCCGGCCACACAAACATAATAAAACATAAAATAAAGTCCAGGCCTGGTCCTCTCTCGTCCTTCACTGACGTCGCTCCTCCTTTTATGCCTCCGGAGCTCCTCCGTGAGAGACTCGAGGCCAGCGCGCCTCACAGGTGATGTTCATTATCACTCGCGTCACCGGCCTCGCGCCGTTCCCTCACGGCTCTCGCCTGCCCTGCTCGTCACAGTCACGTTTTGATCTTGCAGTCTCCATGAGATCTCATCTCACTGTGAAATCATTCCTGCAGTCAACAGGTGTGTGATCGAATGATCTAGTGTGTGTTCAGAGGATTATAATGCTAAAAATCAGCTGAAACTGTCATTATGTCTGTGGTCTCCCACAGATTTAAATCGATTAACATTTGAAAATCATCTAGTGTGTCTGAGGCCTAACACACACATACAAACAAGCGTCTCCTGAAGACAAAAAGCTTGATGACACGTACGTCCAGGTGCTCTGCGTGTGATGTCATGGTCTGCCGTCTGCCAATGAGTTATTGGTGTGTGTTTACACACGTGCTTCAGACACCGGTCATGCTGATGCCGTTCCCCATAGCATCAATGCAAGACGCAGTGTTGAACTTCACTTCGAAAGGGTAATGCATCAAGACTGTATATACAAAATATACAAATCTATTGTTAAATTAATTTTTAAACTGTTTAATGAGTAAAAAGAGTTAATTGTGAGGACCACATTAGATTACAGTAATTACCTTGAGGCGAATTTACTCACATTATTAGCATGTTAAACTTGTTGCAGTGCAGTCGTGAAAATCACCATCTTGACCCAGATGCATCTACAATATGAAACACACAAAAACAAATAGAAAACTGACATAGAAAAATGTTCATCAAATCATAAAGCTGGGCACATGGGTGAGAATACACACAAGAATGCTCATTAAATCTCTTACACTGACATTTATCTGGGGAAATTAATAATCTACTGCCAACTCTGCTCTCTATTCATCTAGTCTGCGAGCAGTGAAGATGTGGGTCTGTGCTCTCCTCGGGCTACGGTATACTGAAGATGGCCTCTTAGGCGATAGCTGATGTTCTGTCTTATAGAGAGATCTGGAGGTTTAAATGCTGGCAAAGAGGATCTCCAAACACCAATAAAATCAGCATGAGAAAAGGTAAAATGCTAAATTCTGTAGAACATATTTATGTCCGGGTATTTCAGATGGGCTTTTTGTTTGGCTTTCTGACCCACTGCTAATTATCATAAAGAACTGAATGTGGAAAATTTGACGTCATTCAATTCTGACTGCTGGCAATTGCATTAGCATGCTTATGCTTTTTTTTTTTTTTTGTGGGTTTGTTTAAAGACCGAGGCATTTTTCCAAATAAGCCTTGATGAAATTTCCATTTATATAGGGGCAGTGGCCGCTAATTAAAGTCAAATCTCTAAGCCAGTGCCTCCAGCAAAATAAGTTCTTCAAACCTCTAACCACCTCTAATAAATATTCAGAGAAAGCTGTAATTATGCTTTTCAGAATGCTTTTATGAGGTTTTTTTAATACATAATGAGCCATTATCTCTACATCGTTTTGTCTAAAATGGAATAAAGTGTTAATGAAGATAATGTTACAGATTATGTTTGCCATGGAATTTTATGAATTTTTATCACTTGTTTGTGTAGACATGGATGAAAATTTGGCCATGTATAAATAGTTTTAATTGGACTAATAACTATGCTGAACACTTAAGATATATTCACACTGAGCGACTTCCATAATTATTAGTTTTACAAAATTTTCTCTTGTCCATGTTACTTAACAAATGTAAGGGTAATCAAGTGACCTTAATTTAACATGGCTCAGTAAAAAGTATCATATCAGCTTTGATAGACAATTGTTTGTTCAGTCAAAGTAATACTGCTGAGTGAAGTATGAACATTTCTGTAAGCCTGAAGCTTGTTAAGTCAGTACCCAGTTTAGAATCCACCTGGGAAGGTTACTGCTGAAGGCCAGCAGGGGGTGCTTGACCTGGGGTCTGTGGGATCAGAACACCCCAGTTTGGAGATGAGAACATGAAAAGTTAAACTGTCTGTGGATATTAAGAATCCCAGCTGTTTCTCATCGTAATAATGTCCACCTATGAACTGATTAAAGTGGGTATTCTGGTGAACTGTAACTGCTGTCACATCATAAAATTACCTCATTCTCTTCATCTTTGGCTTTTGTTCATCTGTGTGCAATGTGCTTGAGCTCCATCACATGAACCGTAATGACGATGACACCAGACGACTCATAGTTACAAAAATACACTCTAAATTTACACTTGTCACATTTCCCGTCATAGTTCCCTTGCTCTTTGATTACCTTCCGTTCCAATTAATCTGTTGCCTTAAGGCAGGAACACACCAAGCCGACGGTCGGCCGCCAGGCAGTTTTTGTTCATCGGCCGACCAAGTTTTCTCAGTGTTCCACACCGTCGGCTGAAGTTGGGCCTTGTCGCCTTTTTTCGGGCTATTCGAAATGTTGAATCGGCGTCGGAGCTCGTCGGTCCGTTGGGCCATCTGATCATTCTGATTGGCTGTTCAGATACCGCCACCTGCTGGTTCGGAAAGGCATTTCATCTCACGCAGGCGCAGAACTGACGTGCTACTTGGCCGTCGGCTGTCTAGCGTTGGTTTGGTGTGTCAGGCCAACTTTGGACACAGACGCTGCTGACGTGAGCCAACCCCACAGTCTTTTGTTGCCACTAGTTCGTCGGCGTCGGCCTGGTGTGTTCCGGCCTTTATTTACTAATCACCTGCACACGTCCCTCATTAGCCCACCAATCAACACCACTATAAAGATACTCTCACCTAACGCAGTCATTTTCTGGTCTCCAATAAGGAACACAGACTCATCTTCATAAACACTACCCTTTGGAATACTTACCTGATCTCCGGCGATCTCCAGCACTACTGACCCATACTCCAGAAATCCCCTCTGTGGTGAATCCTTGTGTTTGTTACTCCAGCAATCTCCCGTATTACCAACCTGTACTCCAGTGATCGACTGTGCCACTTACCTGCTCTCCATCACAGTAATCCTGTTCACCAGCCTCACCTATATCCTCACCTGCTGTGTGTGTGTGTGTGTGTGTGTGTGTGTGTGTGCGCGCATGCCCATTGCTGTGTTTTGCTACCAAACTGTTTGCTGTTCTTTATCTTCAACAAAGCCTGTTTTAGGTTAACCTCATTTATCTCATCTGGGTTTTCATGACAGAAGACCAGACCAACCCAACAATGAATCCAGCAGGCAAAAAGATGGCTTCATTTCACTCAGCCGAACAGCTGCTCTTACTCTAACATGATAGCCGCCCATTGGCAGATTATATATTGAAATTCTGTGGACATGAGCTATGGTGGATTACAATGAGGTTGCGGACTGTTTTCATGCAGGTTTAGATGAGCCAGTCCAGTGGTCCCAGGGGTCTCCAGGTCCAGTGGTCTCAAGTCCAGTGGCTCTGGTGGTCCCAATTCTGGTAACCTCAAGTCCGGTTGTCCTGGGTCTGGTGGTCCCAAGTCCGGTGGTCTCAGTGGTCCAATGTTCTTCTGTCATGGCTATGGATGCCGTTCCAAGACCCTTAGTCTCAGTCACAGAGTCTGTACCACTCTCTTCCTTAGCCACTGCCAAGAAGCCATTCTACGCTCCCTTGCCATGGAAGCCGTCCCAACCTCTTTTGACTCGGCAAAGAAGGCCACTTCATACTCCCTGATCTCAACCAGTGAGGCTGTCCCGTGCTCCTTTGTTTCGGCTACTGAGATCATCCCAAGCTCTGTTGACTTGGCCAAGAAGGCCACTTAACACACCCACAACATGACCAGAAATGCCATCTTCAGGGTACTCCAGCCCCCTGATCCTGTATTACGGCACTTCCCTCTCAACCGGCATTCTAGAGGACATCCTTTCAGCAGGCCCTCCAGAGTCTCTCCACTCTCCAGATGCTCTTAATTCTGCCTGCTCCACCCTGGCTCTCAGCCCCTCCAACTACCCTATGAGACTGTTGCTTTTTGTTGCTGGGGTGGTCCATACTGCGGTTCTACAGTGGAGTCATGCCTCCAGGCTGACATGACTTCCTGATGTAAGGGGGTCGCTGGCAGCCATCCATCAGTGTTTTTGGTGGCCAGCCATGCCAAAGGACATTCGTTGGTTTGTGGGTGCCTGTTCGGTCTGCACTCAAAATAAATGGTCCAATCTCACATCCTCTGTTCAGCTGCATCCCCTACCCATCCCTTCCTGCCCCTGGTCCCATAATGCCCTGGATTTTATCTCCGGTGTCCCTCCATCTGGTGGCAATAGTTTGATCCTCACAGTAGTGGACCTTTTCTCTAAGGCAGTTCACTTAGTGCCCCTGTCCAAATGGCCCAAGTGGTCATGGACCACATCTTCTGAATTCATGATTTCCCAGAGAACGTGTGCCTCAGTTCATCTCCCATATCTGGAGGAAATTCTGTCTGCAGATTGGTGCTACCAGGGTTCCATTTTCAGGGTTTCACCCACAGACCAACAACCAGATCAAGTGGGCACATTAGGATCTCGAGCAGATACTCCGATGCCTGGCCTCTCACAACCCCTCTACCAGAAGCCAGTAGCTGACATGAGCAGAATATGCCCTCAATTCATTGAATGTATTATGAACTGGGCTTTCACCATTCATGTGCTGCCTTGGTTATCCCTTTGTTTTCTTCTCAGGGTGCTAAAGCCAGGGGATGCACCAAAAGAGCACCTTACTGTGGTGACCAGGTACCATCTCTCCACCGTGAGCATCAGGTGGCATCTAAACCCCTAGGGAGGGAAACTCTGTCAGGACTCAGGTTTAATCTCTCTCCCTCTCACCTCATTCTCTCTTTTTCCTGCATTTGCTGTCATTTTCCACATGGCGACCACTTGCAGCTGATCACGCTCTAAAATCAGCATGCTGATTATCTGTCACCTGCTTTCACTCTTCTCTTGATTTTGCTGCTTCATCTGAGTGTTTTTTTCCCCTTCTTCTTCTCCCTGCCTGGCCAGTCTTGTTATTCTCTGTCTTTTGTGTCTCCACTCTCCATCTAATCTCATTATATTGAGTCCTCTCCTGCCAGTGCACTGCCCATCCCTGTTCTGAACTTTGGCATGGAACCTGGCTTTTACTCTCAGATATCCTTTTAGAGTTTATGCTTGGTGTGGAAAACCTTTGGTCTCCTTTGCACCTGCTTACCTTTGGACTTAATCTCACAGTGACAAAGTCTGCCAGGTCTTCGAATGTCCATTTATCTCTGCTCTGTTGGTTCGGGACTCTGTGGCCTGGCTCTCTGATATTAAGTTTCATTAATAAAGTGCATTTCTCTGTTTTCCCCCCCAGAACTCCCTGATACTTATTTGCATATTTAGAGTTCAGAGACTGACAACTGGCCAGACTATAACAAACACACGTTTAATTAAGGAAGCCTTCTACATTCCAGTTCAGTTCCTGCATTTGAACTATCAAAACCCAATGAGTTAATAGTCATGTGCCACAATAAGTAAACAAGACATTAATTAACACTTTAATTTACACTATTTGTTGATTCTAGATGTTCACAGGGAAATAATCTGCTGTACATAACATATAATTAATAACATTTCAAACATGACCTATTAAACAGGTTGATTCTTTATTAGTTTCTGATGCATTAATTATTATGAAGGGGATTAATGGATGGCTTAGATCTTCACAAGTCATGCATTAAATGAAAATGATCTGTGCATTACTTAAGCATGAATTAAAGTATATATTAGTACATTAGTTACCAAAAATCTTACCAACCTCAAACTTATGAATGGTAGCCTAATATGCATACTGTATTCTACATATTATAGTTTGTATATATAATCAAAATGAATTATGCAATTATTTGCTTAATTCTGTTGTGTCTATTGAATTTCTTTGAATTGTCATTCAGTAAATTTTCTTGTCTTTCTCATGTTTCTCAAAGCGGAAAGGGAGACAGCTCTGAAATCTGAATTTTCGAGCCAGGTGTGAGAGCATAAATCCTGGAGTGTGATATGAGGTTATTGATGATGTGAAACAACTGTGCCTCAGACACAAAGGACCCTGCTAGATTACCCTCATTAAAATCATTGCTATTGTTATTAATAATGAAGCATTAGCATGAATGCGCAATCATATGCAAATAAATGGTAATGGAAGATACACATAAGCTAAAGCCTCACAGATCAATGATGGACAAATGCATTATGCAGGAGGAAACATAAATTAATAGCATTACAGAAGACTTCAAACAGTTACTTCAGAAGCAGATAAATGTTTAAAGCGTGTGCATTTCCAGTGAAAACAGGATAACTTGCATCACCCTGTGAGTGTGTAAAATAAATGAGCTAATTGGTGAAACTCTGCTCTTTTCAGGCCAGTAATGAAAAGACAGGGTAAGAATGTTAATTTCCACCCGTCAACCAATTAAATCAGCGAGAGCATAAGAGAGCAGCAGTTAAACACTAAACCTGTTGTCGAGCACTTTAGAAATTAGTGTTCATTTTCTGGCATTAGAGTTCGTTAGGGTGAATGAACACAGAGAGGTAAATTTCTTCGGCAGTCATGAAACCTATGAAACTTGTCTTTGGCAACCGAAAGATTTACTCTTCAGCTCATTTTGAAATTTGGAGCCAAATTACAGCAGCTGAAAAGCAATCGCTCATTTATGTCATTCTGTGCTGACGGATGAATCACTGCAGTTCAGACGCTTCAGTATATTTCAGTCGACAGCACAAATCCTCTTCCAGTCTGGAGGAAAGACACCAAACACTCTCCATGATGAAAAGCTAGCGGAGAGAAGGGGAAACTCATAGACAGAGACCTACAAGCCTTTTCATCTTTTTCTTGTACTGTACCTTCTTTGCCATCCTTCCTTCATTTTTACTTTCAAATAATTTCCTTCAATAATTCAAATAATTGTATGAATAGAAATATGGTAATTGTCTAAATCATACATCTCACCCAATCCAGGGATTGTCTTTCCAACTTTTACTGTGTCATTTACCTTTAGTCAAACCCATAAGACTTTTGTCCCTCCAATGAGAGTCCATTCCACCAAAACTTTGACATTTAAAGAGATCGTAAAAGTAATCCAACTGAATTAAGCAGTTTAATCCAAGTCTTCTGAAGAGACATGATCGTTTTATATGATGTACAGATTTAATTTAAGCTTTTATTCACATATAAACACTGATCAGTGAACATACTGTACATACAGTACAGCACATAAAAAAAGGTAAACAGAAGCTCAAACGTACTTGAAGGGAATTCGTGAAACTGGAAATGCAACCATCTGAAGAAAGTCCCTCAAAAGGTCCAAAGTTTGGTGAACTTTGACCAGTGAATTTGTATTGAGCAAAATTCTGATAGTTTGTAAATCAATGAGATCTTTATAACATTACAGCAGATACTTAGATAAAATGCATATAAATATCATTATCTGCCAATAATGTCTCAGCAAGATATTTAAATGCTTAGTTTTATGATCAAACATATGATGATTGAGAGATGTATAAATAAACCTTCCTCAAAAGATGATTTTTATAATAAATGATGTCTGGATAATCAAGTAAAGCTGCTTCAGTCCAGCTGAAATATTACTAACAATATTAAAGTTATTCTTACGTTTACTGCATAAAATCAGTGCAGATTTGACAGCAGAAAGACACGAGAAGCACGAGCTGAAGGATGTTTGCACAGTTATACTAAAACACTTTTACTTGATAAAAGAGTCTAAACTCTCAATCAGAGACAGAAGGACTGGAGGAGATTGTGTGAGAGGTTTATCAGCAAAGTTTTGATCATTTAAAGGCTTTAGAAATTTGTGTTTAAGGTTAATACGAGGTCAAGGAAAGTGGGACTTTTCATGCCATGACCCTATAAGGACACATTTCTGAGTCCATTAGACATCTGTTGTGTTTTAACCTAGACCTCCAATTATAGTAAGTGCTTGAGAAAGCAAAGCAAACCAGATTCAGCAACAATCCAGAGGCAAACAGAGAAGAGAGTGTGACGGTCTAAATATAAAAACAGTTCATTTAATCAGAGCGGTTCGACTGATGTGCAATCAAACACTTCGATCAGTGGAAAAACATTGATCTCTGCAGAGGAAAAACACCAGAGGAAAGGAAAGAAGCAGAAGAGACAGAGAGAAAGAGATCAAAGCAGCTCTGGGCCGGTTTATCAAATGCCACGGTATGTAAATGAAGCCGTCAAGAGCACAAAACACAGACATGATAAAGGGGTTTAATCTTCATGAAAATGAAGATGCTCATCTGAATAACTGAAGACAAACTCCACCGAGAAAAACAACAGTGTTGTGACCAACAGAAACATGTCAAGCTGAGAAACACCAAACCGTCAGCCAACTTCTGCTCACAAACCAATGACAAATCATCTCAAAATCTCATGTGTGTTTCACGAGGGCTGGAGTTTGATCTTCAGCTCATGTCAGGATGACCTGAATGCTGGTTTCCACTAAAACACGTCCAATTAAAGCGACTGCAGTGCTTCTGCCGTGAGGCTGCGAGAGATCACACGGACAAGCAGTATGGAAAAACGTCACTGAACGAAATGAACAAACAAGCTGTTTACTCTAAAAATCTACTGCTAAAGTTTTTCTGGTGATTTTTGGAGCACAACAGCCTCTGCTTCCAGTGCACAAGCTCTGCTGAACATCTGTGTTTTACAGAATAAACAATCACAGCAGTTCAGAATAAAGTCAATGATGACTGTTACACTGACAGCAACTGTTTGTCTTCTCTGCTGATGTAATCTGTGTATCTGATAACAACATAAAACACACAGAAAAGCAGCCGATCTCAGAGTTCAGAGGTCAGTCAGTGAAGCATTAACCAGCAGCTGTAAATCCCTCTAAATCATCACGGGTTTCAGCTTTACCTCAAAGTCCGGCTCCAGAGACGGGCCGCGGTCGGACGGAGCTGATGTATTCTCCAACAGTGTTCCTGAACGAGCTCCCGGGATGGTATATGTGGACGGGGATCTTCTTACCTGTGACGGCACTCCTGCTGCTGTTCATCGCTTACCTCAGCTGGAGGATCCGCAAGAGTAAGAGCAACAGATGAACCCAACACGGGTCAAAACGGTCTCTTCTGCTGCATTCATTTGATCAAAAATACAGTAAAAACAGTGAAATATTATTACAATTTAAAACAGCTGTGAATATATAGTAAAGTGTAATGTATTCCTGTGATCAAAGCTGAATTTATTTGATTAAAAATACAGTAAAAATCACAAAATATTATTCCATTGTAAATCAGCTGTTTTCTATGTGAATATATAGTAAAGTGTAATTTATTCCTGTGATCAAAGCTGAATTTATTTGATTAAAAATACAGTAAAAATCACAAAATATTATTCCATTGTAAATCAGCTGTTTTCTATGTGAATATATAGTAAAGTGTAATTTATTCCTGTGATCAAAGCTGAATTTATTTGATTAAAAATACAGTAAAAATCACAAAATATTATTCCAATGTAAATCAGCTGTTTTCTATGTGAATATATAGTAAAGTGTAATTTATTCCTGTGATCAAAGCTGAATTTGATTAAAATACAGTAAAAATCACAAAATATTATTCCAATATAAATCAGCTGTTTTCTATGTGAATATATAGTAAAGTGTAATTTATTCCTGTGATAAAAGCTGAATTTATTTGATTAAAAATACAGTAAAAATCACAAATTATTCCATTGTAAATCAGCTGTTTTCTATGTGAATATATAGTAAAGTGTAATTTATTCCTGTGATCAAAGCTGAATTTTCAGCATCATTACTCCAGTCTTCAGTGTCACATGATCCTTCAGAAATCATTCTGATATGATTTGATGCTCAAGAAACATTTATGATTATTATCAATGTTGAAAACAGCTTCATATGTTTGTAAAAAAAAAAAACAAAAAAAAAAAAACGATACATTTTATTTTTCAGGATTCTTTGATGAATAGAAAGTTTAAAAGAACAGCATTTATTTGAAATAGAATCTTTTGTAACATTATAAATGTCTTTACTGTCACTTTTGATCAGTTTAATGTGTCCTTTTGATCAATGTGTGATGCACAGATATATATCCTCAGTGTTTGGATGTGATTCATTAGAGATGCTGTTTGATCAATGGCTTTTTGATCACGTTAATGACAATCAACTGATCTCTCAGACTGCAGGACAATGTGTGTCTGAAGCGTAAATTGTGTAATCAGACAAACTAATGGCAATTTCTCCAAATATTTGGTCTGATTTAAGAAATATCATCAACTTCAGTTTAGTTTTCGAAGGTTAATAAAAGAGACACAAACTAGTGCAGATGAGAAGCTGTGAGAGTTTCTGGTGTCCATCATGGAGGTCTTTTCTGAAGTGGGTTTGCTTCAGACACTTAAAGGGTTAGTAAACCCAAAAATAATGTCATTAATTACTCTCCCTCATGTTGTTCCACACCCGTAAGACCTTCATTCATCTTCAGAACACAAATTAAGATATTTTTGATGAAATCTGAGAGGTTTATGACTCAATATCTATAATCAACACTTTCAAGGTCCAGAAAGTTACTAAAGACATCGTTAAAATAATCCACACTTCCAGGTTCTACTTCAGAATGCCGGCTCAGTATTGGCTGACGCTGATCACATGAGCAGCACGATGCATGCATGTGATGCTGACACAAAAATATCTTAATGACAGGATTTTCATTTTTGGGTGACCTTTAATGCTGCTGTGTTGATTGTGTATTCCAGCAGAGGAAGAGTTGGCCAAGACCGCAGACCCTCGGGAAACAGCGTCTCAGCTCAGTTTTGGACCGCGCTACAGACGCAGGAAAGAGACGAGGAGCCGCACTTGAAACACACACACACACACACACACACACACACACACACACACACACACACACTGTCCCACCTGTGCTGAGAGACGGACACCATGATTTTGCCAACTCCAAGACATCCATGTTCCTGGATCAGCATCTTCTGTGGTGTGTCATACCGTGGACCCTCTGACGACAACAGCCAATCACAGCTCTGGATCGGAAAGGCGCCAATTTGCAAATTCCTCCTCAGGAAGGATTAAAAGGTTCTGTTTTGTAGTTGTAGTAGTAACAATGACTAAGCATGTGCCCACACATTTTCCACATCCTTCTGCACCAACTTCAGAATCCTCTCCTCAGGGATCATCTGGATCTTCTACAGACACTTAAAAGCATTCACCTTCAGGGCTTCTTTCCTCTGCGTGTTCCAAACAAGAACCTTCTCAAGGCTGTTTAAATGGAATCAAGCTTCTTTTTCCCACTGCACCTGTGGAAGACGTCACCGTCACCGGATTTATCATGTGACCAAGCAGAGCGTAAATATCACTTCATCAAACCTCTTCCCAGAGACTTTACTGTGCATTGTCAGTTTGTGATGTTTTTTAGTTTGCATTAGATATGGTATAGCTGATGTAAGTTAAAGGATTAGTTCACTTTCAAATAAAATTTCCTGATAATTTACTCTCCTCCATGTCATCCAAGATGTTCATGTCTTTCTTTCTTCAGTGGAAAAGAAATGAAGGTTTTTGAGGAAAACATTCCAGGATTTTTCTCCATATAGTGGACTTCACTGGGGTTCAACGGGTTGAAGGTCCAAATGTCAGTTTCAGTGCAGCTTCAAAGAGCTCTACATGATCCCAGACGAGGAATAAGAGTCTTATCTAGAGAAACCATCGGACATTTACTAAAAACAATTTAAATGTATATGCTTTACAGTCAATCATTTGTGTTTATAAAGCATATACAGTTGAATTTTTTTTTTGAAAATTACCGATTTTGAAGCTGCACTGAAACTGTACTTTTTGACCTTCAACCATCTGGAGGCCAGTGAAGTCCACTATAAGGAGAAAAATCCTGGAATGTTTTCCTCAAAAACCTTCATTTCTTTTCCACTGAAGAAAGAAAGACATGAACATCTTGGATGACATGGAGGAGAGTAAATTATCAGGAAATTTTATTTGAAAGTGAACTAATCCTTTAATGACAAATAATCATTGAGTTTATTGTTGAATTCAGAATAAGGTTCTTCAGCTTATTAGTGCAGAGAAACAACACTTAATCTCAGTCACCTGACTTCTTAATCCACTCATGATATTCATTTAAGTATTCGTCAGATACTCTTGTCAATCTTTTTGTTAATAAAACCCTTTTATTACCCTTGTGTTGATAATACAGTAAAAGACTCTACAATATCTCACAAATCCTTCCAAACTTCCTCCACTTTATATCATTCTTATTTATTCAGTGATCTTTCTGATTGCTCTTTGAGGTCAAGGTGAGATTCCTCAGCTGGTGCCCCGTAAAACAATCTCAAACTGCGGTCACACTTTTTGTTTCGAATGCATCAGAGCGCAAATTAAATGAAAATTTTGGCATTTCACTGCATTCCAAACGTTCAAATTTGGAGAACTCTGAGCTGCGAATTTGCATCACATGAAGACATGTGACCAGTAGAATATCGATACGTCATGGCATGACCTCTTGGCCGAATTAAAAGAATGATATTTTTGCAGTACAGTCGAGTAGATTGTATATTTTTTACATTTTGAATGTTTTACTATTAGTTACATGTTGAATTCATCTATATAAAAAGACGCTGAAGAGCGTGATAACCGTTGCAGTGTCTGAAGAAATTTTGCATGCTCAAAGTCTAGTGACCGTGGCTTGCCACGTGACCAAACCTTACAATATTGTGAGAAGGTTAGAATATTTTTGTCAACCAGGGTGAAATCTGTCTTTGGAAACTGCTAAACCAAGTGGTGCCTGTGCAAAACAAACTCAATTTGTTAAATTGTGCGCACGATTTACTATTTCGTTTTCTTGATCAATAAATCTTCTTGCATATTGTGTGCGGAGCTCTAAAAACTCACTAGTGTCAGTTTTATTTACAGAAAACTCTTCGATTACACCAATCCACGTGGACCACGTTAGTGCTTTTCCTACAGGATTGGTACTTAAAATACACAAAGCGAAGTTAACGCTAGCTAAAGAACGATTGGCTGCAGCTAATATTTCAGACTCTGGGTGCAATAAACCCAACTAACAAACATAAACCAATCACAGAAGTTGAATGAGACAGAGCAGGATTATTAGAGAATAAACAAACTTTAATTTGAAGAGTGTTACACAATGGGTTGGGTGGGGCATAAAAACATGACAGATCATTCAAAGCTGCTTAAAAAAAGAACGAGAGGGTCAATTCTACGCAGAACTGCTATACACAGGGTCCATGAGGCAGACGGGAGCTGAGAGAGAGAGAGAGAGAGCAGGGAGCGCACAGGCCTCGCTCGACATCAGCGCTGGCAGTTCGGTCGCGTTTGATCATTTCATCAAAATTATCGGAAAGAGATTAAAAAGATTTAAAAGGGCAAACAGGCCGACTTCCTCCAAATCATCAGATTTAAAACAAAGAAAATAAAAAAACAACAGGTTTCTACAAATATATATTTGAATATTGGTGCCAGGAAAGGGCTGGAAATCCAAAACTTTCCAAAGAGCTGCCTAGGTTTCATGTTTTCTGGAGTTTTTAAGGTTTCGTCTTGTTGCTCAGAGAGGTAGAAGGCGTTGCTCCTCCCCTCGGCGGAATGTTTGCGTGTTTGACTGCATAGAGGAATGATTGGCACTGCCGTCCACCAATGAGAAATCACACAGTGCCACTGTCCTGTGCTGGTCCCTTATAAAACACATCATGAAAACCAATGAATCTTTAGCCCCGCCCCCTTCACCACCCCACCCCCTAAAAGCTTCAGTATCCCCTTCATATGCTCACGCTCCTCGTATTATTATTATTATTATTATTACACAGTACTCCAACACAACTTGATTCTCCTCCAAATCCAGACTAGGAATGTGAATTACTAATCAACAATAAAAATAACAGAAGTCTAGTCTTCATAAATGGAAAAGACGATCTTTTGAGGGAAAGAGATAAAACGAACACTAAAAAAATAAAATGCTACAAATGTTAGCTAAGTGGTTCTGAATGATAGAAGATGAAGATGTTTCTGTACAGGATCAGAGCGGCTCTTCTCTCCTCCACACATCCTGCTCCGGATGAACTCTGACCCCTGGAGGAACGTGCTGGACTTCAGCTCTGTGGAAGGAGACAAAAGCAAACAGTTATTATACATATCCAGACAAGCCACAGTCAGGATAATACCATACATATTCATTACACTGTTGTGACGGAGGCTGGACGGCCGTATCGAGGACAGTCAGCTGTGCGGGAGATTTTGTCCTGAGGGAGACGTGTGTAATCTCTGAGCAGCGGCAGCGCTGTGATATTTCTAATTCCAGAACAACACTGTCGACATGCAGAGGGAAGCGTATCAGCCCTGCCAGACGAAAGCCGCCCATCGCAAACGCTTTCATCGCTCAGAGAAGTTCACGTCTGTTCAGAGCTGAGGTCAGCTGGAGACATGACGGCGCTTCCCCTCAGAGCGGCAGTTTAAATATTGAGGTCCCGGGACTTATGACAGATACGACAGCTTCACCAAAACCCAACCAATCTACTGCTTCAAATCATTAACTGTTTCCATTAGGGGTGTAACGGCACACAAAACTCATGGTTCAGTACGGTTTTTGGTACAGCAGGTGGGGAGAAAACCAAACATAAAATTGCTTTTTTTATTATTATTATTATTAAACAGTGGTTTACTGAACAAATTGTGTTTTTGTCTTTAAATATATTAAATTAAATTAAATTAAATTATAACAACGTTTCTTAACCCTCTGGAGTCTGAGGCTGATTTGGGGCTTGGAGAAGTTTTGACATGCCCTGACATTTGTGCTTTTTTCATTTGTTCATAAACACATTAATGACACAAGTGTCATTACACTGTATTCAGCACAAACTAGGCTACCATAATATGTAAGGAACATGTATGTACATGTTTGTATTTTTGAAGGAATAATGTTTATGCGTGGTTATTGAAAAAACAAAAAACTTAAGTCACTGAAATAAGGCCAAAAAAAGTATATTAAATCTGTGTTCACAAGACTTCTGGGTATTGGAGGTTGTAGACTAGAGTTTTTGCTTCAGAATTATGTAAAAATTATAATGCCTACTCCTTCATATAAAACAATATATTGATTTAGTTTTTGTAAGACACTTTTTGTCAAGAAACACAGTATGCGTGGAGGCGTGAATCATCATGAATAATGGGCCATTTACACCTGAGAAGACAAAAGAATCACATAATAATGACATGAAATGACTTGCATATTAATGAGGCCTTTCAGTCAGATAGGCTGTGAAAAAAACCCTCTGTAATCATGTCTCAGCTCATCATAAACAGCAATACTGTGAAATATTATTACAATTTAAAATAATGGTATTCTATTACATTCTTTAAAATATAATGTATTTCTGTGATGCAAAGTGTCTGAACAATTATGTTACCTCTATGGCATTTCATATAGGCTTTTAGCTTAAAAGCATGCACATTTGGAGAAATATTGATGGATTCTTATATATTTATGTCAATTTTCTATACTGAAGTAATATTTATTGTCATCACTATGAGTGCTGGATACTGTGTTTTCAATTCATACTTGCAGCCGGAGGGCGCTCTGTACACCTTTAGGCCACAAATTCATATAAAGAAGAAAAGGAACTAGGAACTAACAGCATGTCTTCTAGAGATCGCTAACCATGGCTTTTACATACAGATAAACACTTTTCAAGACAATAAATACATGATTGAGACGATGAATGCATGTATTGACTGAATTTGCATCTGAATAGCGCTGGCTTTGTGGGCGTGGCCGCATTAGCGGGTAATGAGCTGAATCACAGACTTCTGACATGGCTCTCTTTTCATACAGATTACATAAACACAGAATGTTTGTTTTTGATTTGACTTGCACGATTTAAAACCTGATATTTCAACGTTTCTTTAGACATAAGTGTAATTTTTTTGTCATTAGTATTCATAAGTTACAGTTCATTTTCTGAGAACTATCAGATTAAACTTCGTTCAGAGGGAGACGAGAGATCACGCATCATGCATAGTTTTCTTTATTTTACAAAAAGCACAACATTGTGTTTTTACTCTGAGTGTACACAAATAAAAGAAGATATTCTATAGTTTCAGTTGATATATTACTTATGTCTCTATGACAAGAAATGACGGAGTATTTTAAGTCTGTTTTGCTGCAATGTGAAAAAAATCCTGCAAAACGCGCCGGCGTGTTTTCGGACCTCAGGGAGTTAAGGATAAAAAAATTATCTTTGCTAATGCTATAAACTATGTAGGGAGCCCTTACTTTATGCTACTATAATATTAAAGGTTAACAACTGAGCCCAAACTATTATGGTGCGTTCACACCAGACGCGAATGAAGCGTTAAGCGCGAGTGATTTACATGTTAAGTCAATGCAAAGATGCGAATAGATATCCTGCGGCGCGATTCACGTGAATGACGCAGCGCGAATTGAGCGTTTTGGGCTTTTTATGTGTGTAACACGTGATTCGCACAAATCGCCCGAGTTGAAAAATCTGAACTTTGGCGAATTTTCGCGCCGCATTAACCAATCAGGAGCTTGCTCTAGTAGTGACGTGATTACGACGTAGCGAGTGGAGGCAGAAATCAGAATCAATGGAGTACAAAATCATTGTCGCTGTAGGATACATCTTTGTAGAAACAGGAATAAAAAGGATCTGGCTTGGAAGAGAGTGAGCGAGGAGGTCGGAAAATCTCAATTTGAGCTATATATATATATACATATTGAGACTACAAGCTAGCTAAAGCCGACAAATTGAGCTTATTCGCCATATTTTACAACTACTTTCCCGCTGACGAGTTGATGTGTTTATTTAGAGGAAGTGTGCAGAAACGAGACGAGCCGCCTGGCAGAAGCCCCTCTCATGACGTGAATTTGCGTCTGTTGTGAAGCGAATTTCACGTGCGAATGAAGAGAGTAAACTCAAAATGTTCAAGCATCAAACTACGCACAAATAGCGTGATTTATTAGCGCAAGTCGCGTCTGGTGTGAATGCCCCATTAGCCTAAATTCAATTGCTTTTTATTTTTAGATAAAATAATCAACACTCAAATAACAAATAGTATGCAAACATGTAAGCTGCACATAAGGCAGTTTTTGCATTAACTTCTAAATGTTTTTACTCCAATTCGTTGTTGAAATATAATCGTTTCTACACAGTGGCTGTCATTTTCACGACAGATTTATATAAACATACATTAAATAGCCTAATCAGGACATCACTAACAGGTTAAGTAAAATATAATGATTATATAGGTTAATACAGTGCATATATTAAGCGAAAGAGTTCAAGCTTTCATTGATGTGTTTCTGCCGTTGAAACACTGATTGAGTGATTACAAGAGATATGACTGTGACGAGCAGGGCGGGCGAGAGCCGTGAGGGAACGGCGCGAGGCCGGTGACGCGAGTGATAATGAGCGTCACCTGCGAGGCGTGCCGGCCTCGAGTCTCTCACGGAGGAGCTCCGGAGGCATAAAAGGAGGAGCGACTACAATGAAGGACGAGAGAGGACCAGGCCTGGACTTTATTTTATGTTTTATTATGTTTGTGTGGCCGGCAGACGTCCGCGAGGGTCTGCCGGCATTACTTTCGTTTTGTTCTTTGTTTATTTTATATTAAAGTTTTGTTGAATGTTCGCCGGTTCCCGCCTCCTTCTTCCCATTTACGAACTTCGTTACATTGGTGCCGAAACCCGGGAGGAAGGAGGGACATGCTGTCGGAGAGCCCTCGCTGCTGAGGGGGATCGCGGTGCTGCGGAGTTCGGGCAGCGCGGGAGTATGTGTAGACCGCGAGAGGCTGCCCGAGGCGGTGGTACTGGAGCCTAGTGAAAGGTGGGACGGAGACCCGGATGCCGTGCTCCTGGGACGAGGTGGGGTGGCTGCCGTCCTGGACCTGGAGGGAGCGGAGGAGTCGCCGCCGTCTGCCGTGGGCCGGAGCCTGCTGCCGTCCGCCATGAAGGGGAGGAGCAGGGGACGGGGGACTCGCTGCCGGCTGCCCTCAGTCGGAGGAGCCATCGCCGGCCGCCAGGAGGCGGTCGAGGATCGGGCCGTCCACCGAGCGTCCAGTGCCACCGCATGGCACCGCGAGAAAGAGCCTCTTGGCAGGCTGAGGACCGAGCGGCAGTGTGTCGGGGAACCGGACCAAGAATTTTTTTTTTCTTTCTTTTTCCTCTCTCCCCTCTCTCGTCCTGTCGCTCCCCTTGCTTCCGTCTCCTTTCTCTCGTCTCGTCTGTCCTTACCCCCAGGTGCTGCGGCCGCCGAGACAGGCCCCGGGGGGGAGTAGAGCGCAGTCTCGGAGGTACCCCCCGGCCTGCGAGGGGCGTTGGGGGTATGTGACGAGCAGGGCGGGCGAGAGCCGTGAGGGAACGGCGCGAGGCCGGTGACGCGAGTGATAATGAGCTTCACCTGCGAGGCGTGCCGGCCTCGAGTCTCTCACGGAGGAGCTCCGGAGGCATAAAAGGAGGAGCGACTACAATGAAGGACGAGAGAGGACCAGGCCTGGACTTTATTTTATGTTTTATTATGTTTGTGTGGCCGGCAGACGTCCGCGAGGGTCTGCCGGCATTACTTTCGTTTTGTTCTTTGTTTATTTTATATTAAAGTTTTGTTGAATGTTCGCCGGTTCCCGCCTCCTTCTTCCCACATTGACTGACCTCGTTACAATGACCGTTTCAGTAAGTTGTACTGTATCTTTCAACATACCTTCAGATGTTCATTCATGTTTATTTTGTAACTAGTATTAAAGAGGAAGAGATGATCACGTTCACTCATGCTCGCGCTGCCAAAGAGCGTTAAAACGGCATTTTCTGTTTAAATTTCATGATTTCGTGGACAGAATTTTAAGGATGACACTTTGTTTCTTATCGAAAGTAACAAAACGCAGAGCTTATTGCGATTATTGGTGGTTAGGCTACAATGTTGCAATGTAATGCTTCGGTACACACGCGCACCGAACCGAAAGCCCTGTACTGAAACGGTTCGGTATGAATACGTGTACCGTTACACCCCTAGTTTCCATTCAAAGCTGCGAATTGAACTTGTGTGCAAAATTGGAACATAATTGTCACTTCCTGGGATACTGTCACAAAATATCAGTAATAAGCATGTAAGTTTCTTCAATCAGGCTCTTTTCTCCTCCATCATAAATGAGTTTGTCTCAGAGCATCAGACGAAACGCAATAAATGCTGTCATGTGATCTTGTGTTCGGATGCTGGTGTTTGGGAACACAATCGTGAGACGCTTCTGGAGGAAATTAACTAAATCATTCTAAAGGCTCAGTTATTTCAGAACGACCAAACCAACATTTAAGATGCGGCGATGCGATTGGTCCACTGGTTAGTCCAGTTATCCAATCACAGCCTCTGCTGAGGCAAAGTCACATGAGGTTTTAAGGGATTTACTTGGTAAATGCGTTTCCATCGAAGTTTCTGCGCAGCATCTTATTGGATAAAAAAATGATCCGCCTCAAGCACAAATGTTTTTTATGTGCATTTTTAGAATTTATGCGCATCTTGGTGTTTTCATCCAGTGGGTTTTTATGCGATATCCCAAAATGTGCATAAAAATAGGTGGACGCAAAAGTCTGTTATATTGATGCACAAACACACTGTGTATGTGCTGATCACACACTGACATCTTTCAGCACATTCACGCTGTTTCCACGCACATTCAGGATAATGTCTGGATTTGTCATTTGCATGTTGTGTTTAGTAATAGGTTGTTTGCAATCACATGGTTCTGGTGACGTGCGAAATACCGGTGGAGGGCAAGCAGTGAAAATTAGGATGGAAGAGATGGAGAAAAGTCCTTTCTGTGCTGGTTTAGAAAGGTATAAACAGAAAATCACAACATATGTTGGACGTGACCTTTATGTTATGAAGAGGAGCGACTTTTCCACTGAATTGAAAGACTTTCCTGCCATCGAGGAGGAAGATAAAGAGAATGTGAAGCTGCTGTCGCGCCGTGTTCAGTTCTAGTCTGGGTTTGTTTATATCGCGCTGCCTTTCTGCTAGTGAAGTTAGGACAGTATTTAGATTTTCTGTCGCGATTGTGAAAAATATCGCTATTGTAGGTCATTTATGCTGAATCAAGAATTGCAACAGGAGCTCACATCATTGTTCAAAGAAAAAAACTGGCCTTTTCTACGTGTAAAAACACACTAAGGGAAGCAGGTTGAGGAGGTGATGGGACGACGCCGTATATCAAATCTAATAATGTCACTGATTGAACCCACTCCCTATCACTCAATAAAATAATCACATAGAGTGTTTTTGAAAGTGTTGTCTTTGTTGTTGAATCGACTTCTGTCAGCTTGTTAAACATTTATTTATTTGGACATTTATTTTCTACCATAACGATGACTGAAGCAGCAGCACGTGACACTGTTCTCATGGTAACCAGATCAACATTGTGAACAGAATACTACAAAACTGAAGTGAGAACGCCAAATTATCATTCAATGGGATAAAATAGCTTCTCTTCCCTGCAAACGATACCATGAAGAATGTGGATATTTAAAAAAAAAGAAGGTAAGCAGGTATCCATATTCATTTCAGTATCAGCAGACGCAAAACGCTGTTAAAGGTGACAAGTTTTAAAGTTATAAAAAACAGTATAAGTTATGTAAACGATATAAACACCTTTTGGGTTCTCGAGTTTATCGATCTGAACAACCATAAACAACGCAAAACATATGAATTTTGAGTTTTTGATAGGATTCCTATATAGAAAAATCACTCCCTGCCCTCCAGACTAATTCGCACTGCTGCTGTGACGTCAAACAACCTATTCTGAATGGATCCGTGTAATGTAGTACATGCAGTCAGGTCAAAGTGGTTGGTTTAGGATTTTTGGCGTCTTTATGTGGTTCTGTTTGGTATTGCAACTTAAAACGTAAACAAGCTCTTTGCTGTTACTGTAGATATACTGTACTATACACTGAAATCTTGAAAGTTGTTGTTCTGTAATGTTTTTTAATAGGTGCTTTGGTGTGCATAAATACAGCGTCCTCCATAAGTATTGGAACAGTAAAGACAAAATTGCTCTGTTAGCTGTGGTGTCAAAACATCTATAAATATGATTAAAGGGGCTCTATGTAAGATTTTTACTTTAATAAAGCATAAAAATACCCCAATATGTTTGCAGATATTTAGGAAACATGCTAAGTTCACCTACTTGTTTCTTAGAAAAACAATGCTACAGCCAAATATTCTACATTGAAAATGTGCATTCTGTGTCGGAATGTCTGTTTTTGTTTTGGTCTGTCCGAAACCTTGTGCTGCAGTTTATCCAATAGTATTTCGACATCACAGGTTGCCAGTTGGCGGAAAACACCGCGTATTGCAACCATGAAAACCAGCAAACAAACTCGGTCAGAGAATCAGGCAATAACGTCAGCTGTGCGTTCTCGCTCTCTTCTCTGTCACGGTGAAGTGACACACACCCGCGCGGGCGCCTCCTCTCTCTCCCTCTCTCGTCTCATTCGCTCCGGTTAAATAGTGCTTATATTTGCACATAATTTTAGTCATTCCCGCAGGTTTCGCGGTCACACAAACTCACGCACTACTGATCTATATTAGTAGTGAAGCGAACAAGCCATGCTCAGTCTCAAACGGAGACAGAGTCACAAGTACCAAAATGAGCACCTTCCTGTGCTTAAACTGTCAAATACATACAAAAGTATGTCAAAACCAGCGGCACAGGCAATCTTGGCAAGTACACAGATAAACACAGTCAGTTTTTAATCATTAAATAGCTAGGAAAGCAAACACATGTCGTTTGTAACAGTATTAGGTCCGTAGAACACCGTTCATAGAGTCTTAAAGGGACAGCAGTCCAATATTCCTGCTGTCATGATAATCAAAGAACAAAAGACAAAGAAAATCACTTTCTGCTCTTGACTGAATACGTTTTATAACTTTAATGGT